>CAJOBZ010000016.1:1500000-2700000 GCA_905332375.1 Pieris macdunnoughi
TTTTTTTTTTTTTTTTTTTTTTTTTTTTTTTTTTTTTTTTTTTTTTTTTTTTTTTTTTTTTTTTTTTTTTTTTTTTTTTTTTTTTTTTTTTTTTTTTTTTTTTTTCCTTCTTTTTTTTTTTTTTTTTTTTTGTTTTTGTGTTTTTTTTTTTGGGTTTGTTTTTTTTTTTTTTTTTTGTTTTTTTTTTTTTTTTTTTTTTTTTTTTTTTTTTTTTTTTTTTTTTTTTTTTTTTTTTTTTTTTTTTTTTTTTTTTTTTTTTTTTTTTTTTTTTTTTTTTTTTTTTTTTTTTTTTTTTTTTTTTTTTTTTTTTTTTTTTTTTTTTTTTTTTTTTTTTTTTTTTTTTTTTTTTTTTTTTTTTTTTTTTTTTTTTTTTTTTTTTTTTTTTTTTTTTTTTTTTTTTTTTTTTTTTTTTTTTTTTTTTTTTTTTTTTTTTTTTTTTTTTTTTTTTTTTTTTTTTTTTTTTTTTTTTTTTTTTTTTTTTTTTTTTTTTTTTTTTTTTTTTTTTTTTTTTTTTTTTTTTTTTTAAAAATAAAAAAACGTATAAAAACAGTAATTCTGTTCTGCTCGCTCATATTACACTAAAAGAGAAATTTGTTCTCTTTTCATAAAGGAGTGTCAGTGTAGTGTTCTTAAGTATGTGTTTGGAGAAACAATCATGTAAATATGAAGCCCTTCATCACCACGATCGCTTAATTGACATAAAAATCTCGTTGGAATGTCATATCCCTTAAACTTTTTTTTATATTTCAATATTTCAATATTTGCTTTAGAATAGAACAACAAAATTACAGTTTGTATCCATCAGCAGCTTAGGGCAAGGATAGACTGTCTCTTAGAGGATAAGGCTCTGCTGTTACCGCATCACGCCTAAGGCGATTGTTGGTGGCGCCTTGGGGTTTTAGTGGGTATGCACAATCGCGAGTCCCACATAACCCCTCCCGCACTAAGCAGTCGCACCGCGGAAATATTGTAATTGCCATCGGTTATTGTAATTGTAACGTGTATGCCAGTCAGTATTATATAAACATAAACCTTTCAAAGATTTTAAGGATTTATGATGATGATGACCACATGTGATGCTCATTTGTTTGTTTGATCAGAGTGATTAAAACCGAAACATTTAAAAGTTGTATTTGGTTAAGGTCTCAAACATTTGGTATAATAACCAAGACCAATTGGCATGTTCGACAGACATTCCCACGCTCAGGCCTTGAATGTTATCGGTATTGAGGCAACGGCCTTCCATCTGACCACGTGGGTCCACTTGCATGTACAGAATGCGAGCGGCAAGATAAGAATGTATCCAATGCAGTTACGAGGTTGTTTACATTAATTTTAAAACATTTTAGGCTTGTAAATACTTTCAAATACTTTGTAGGTCAGGTAGTAAGTCGATGAATAGGTTAAAACATATTTCCCTATTATAGTCGATGGTCGATTTTTGGCATTGGCCGATTTGACAATGTGATCGCGTCTACTCGGAAAAATTATTGTTCTGCACAGTCATTTACTAGCTGGTTAGTTTGCTAGTCCACTAAGCAGGTTGTTATACAATTATGTCTTATATGAATGAAATAAATTAAACATTACCGATATAAAACTCTAATAATCTCACTGTAACTAGATTTTGCGTGCTTTACACCAAGTACACCAATTTCAAATATTTTGTTTTTAAATAATGGGCAAGAGGCTAACCTGATGTTAAATGATACTGCAGCCCTATGGACACTCAATGCCAGAGGGCTCGCGAGTGCGTAGCCGGCCTTTTAAGAATTGGTACGCTAATTTCTTGGAGGACCCTAAGTCGAATTGGTTCAGAAATACTACAATGGGCAGCTGGTTCCACATAGTGCTGGTGCGCGGCAAAAACTGCCTTAAAAATCGCTCAGTTGTGGAACGACGTAATTGTTATGAAACGTATATATTCCTCCAGCAATATATATATTGGATAGAGATACAAAAACTGTCTTATAATTATCTAGTCTTATCCTATAAGTGAAACTCAAAGCATATAATTTTTCTACATATTTGTCGCCCGCTTGTTTTAATTCAAAGCAACAATAGTATTGTCCCCAGTGAATTATGATTATTTTATTGTAAGACAGAGATGGGAGATAAGATAAACATCGTCAATAGACCAGGAACAAGCGAGGATAATTGGTTCGTTAAGCGGCAACTAAAGTTAATTGTTGCAAATGACGAGAATAATAGCAATAACACTCCTACGACGGCTTTTATCGTTGCTGGCTATAGCTTAAGGAAAAAGGCTATATATTTCTCTTTTGTTTCAATGTTAATTATGAGGGAATATCGGACAACTCTCTAGAACTCAGAATTATTATTAAATAGCTCAGAATCGTATCGCGCTATACGCAATATGCTTAGCGCCAAATTACAGAGACGGTATGTTTACTTGTTATATTTCATAAATTACTTTTGTTTTCTCAAAATTAGTTTCTTTTAATACAAAAGGCAGTGACGTTCAATAAACCGCTTATATAAACTTTATACATTAATTAACTTAATTACTATATACTTATCAATGCGTATTACAAACTTAAAATCATTATAAATATTTTTGTTGCCTAGAATCTTACGGGTGGTGGTGCTAACTGTTGGCCTTGGCCTCAGATTTCTATAATGATTTCATCATCATTTGTTTAAGGCAAGAGGCAATTTGCCCTTACACCGGGTGGCGGAGAGTTTATTGCCAGTTCTTTTCTTCTGTTCTTCGTCCTTGATTTGAGAACTGGCAGTAAATGTAAAATTATAAGCATTTTACATTTTTTTTGACGTTCATATCTGTACATTGTGTTACCTATATGAATAAATGATTTTGACTTGATTGTTCGTTTACACGCAACTTTAACCATATTATGGATTCTGGTAGTTCTACTATTTGCTATAATTATAAAAGTAGTAAAAAAAGATGCAAATAAAGATAAAGACCTCATAAAGTTCATTAATATTCAAGAAACGTCTGCTAAATATACGTTTATTGTTATGCCATTCGAAATTAGTTTTAATTGTAAATGATTGCAGGGTTCTCAAGTAACCATTTTATCGAGTACGTGCTCACTGGATTAGTGTTGTTAGGGCAGCTGTTTGCTACTGATAAGGATATGTAAATTGTAATAAATGAACGTAGTTTTGAAACATTACTTCTATATAGTACAGTCGTTATTACTCTTACCATTATTTTGGGAAGTTCCTTTTATTAATACCGTATTGTTGTTTTCATAATGAAATGTATTAAGATACTAATTTTAATACCAATTGCTTTTACATTATCTTATATATAAAATTCTCGTGTCACAATATTAGTTACCATTCTCCTCCGAAACGGCTCGACCGATTTTTATCAAATTTTATATGCATATTCAGTAGGTCTGAGAATGGGCTTCTATCTATTTTTCGTACCCCTAAGTGATAAGGGGGGGGCCCTAACATTTTATTTTTATTTTTTGTAATGTAATGACGAAATTTTTTTTTTATAATGACCATAAAAAATACATACAACCCTAAATTTACCCCTCTACGATTAACCCCTATTTTTTATTATAGTAGATAGATATTTTTATTGAACTAAAAAATGTTTCCTAGAAATAATATAGGTACATGGCAAAGCAACGTTTGCCGGGTCAGCAAGTTGTATATGATAAAAAAAAATAAAAAAATATGTTTATTATGGAACATAAGATACATGTATCACTTATTCCACTTCATTAAGTTTGAATTTGATATTGTATCTACCTATACGTAATAGGTTTGTTTACAATTATATTTATTGTCTTTCGTTTCGGTGCGACAGAATCTTAGTTTTCATTTTTATATATGTAACTAATTTTTTAAATTTTTATCCAAACATAAAAATGTTTACCGCGGAATACAAATGGCGCCAAAACATATTACCGCGCATGCGCTAATGCAAGCACTGCCACAGATAATTTAAATGTGCAACAGAGATGGCGCGCCTCATGTAATTTATCTTCCAGTAAAAAGTATAACGTATAAAATCTTCTGGGTGATTAAAGTTACTTCGACTAAGAGTCAACTTTATTAAAAGTATTCTAACATTTTAAAATTCAGAAATTGTATAATGAAAAACCTAATTATAACATTATTAAACCATTTCGAACATGGATTTTAAATACTAGAGTAATAAGTCAGTTTTCTTTATATATTTTCAATGTACGAGTTATATGGTTAAAATAGTTACACTATAACTAGTACATTTAAAGAAAACACTTTTTACCGGATTGAAGTTATGTATTATTATAAATTTACAATTATTTTACATAATTTTAAATTTTTCCGACGTTTCGCGTGCTTTACAGCGTGCGTGGTTACGGTGACTGAAGACAAAAGGTGTTAAATGTCAAAAAGTATCACAGCTGTAGAAAAAGTTGTATTATCTGTATTTATTTCCCCGGAGTTGGTATCGACTAAAAGATGGAGGGTTTTGGCAGAAATGGCTCACGTTGTCCTCTATTTTCGAGGATTGTTTATCTTGAGATTTTAATTTGGATATTATTGGATCCCAGGTGTTTGACAATTTTAGATCTTAATTTTAGTTCTTAATCTTAATCTCCTTATTACCTCAATATAACGACTTCCTCATTTAAAATTCTTCGTAATCCCCTTGAATTGTCCATAAGAGTCAATATAAAATATACCTTTACATTGCGAACATTCTTTGCGTACAACCTCTTTATAACGAATTTTCAACTATCAAGAAAAAGTATTCATACCTCTAATTAACCAATTTTGCCAACCCAAAACCTTTATATAAAGTTTCCACCAATAATAAAACTATTCTTTTACCTCTTTATAACGAATTACTTGATATTACGAATATTTTCTTGTTCCCCTC
Source organism: Pieris macdunnoughi (assembly GCA_905332375.1). NCBI lineage: Eukaryota > Metazoa > Arthropoda > Insecta > Lepidoptera > Pieridae > Pieris > Pieris macdunnoughi. The sequence continues at coordinate 1,504,874 of CAJOBZ010000016.1, forward strand.
CGATTTGTTATATCGAGGTTGCACTGTACATAACTTCAATTCGGTAAAAAAGTGTTTTCTTTGAATGTGTAAAAGTTATGTCAATAAAAGACATTACTATAACTAGTACATTTAGAAAAGAAAACAGACAACATTACAATCCACCCTAGCTTAGTTTGAATGTTCTTTCCCATTTCTATACCAACACAAAACGTTTCCGTATAGCTACATACTGTATCGCTGCAATAATGCCGCTGTAATCCCATCTTATTACGCCGTCTGAGACGCAAACCGAGAGACATTTTTTCAATTATTCCCGCTAAGTTTTGTTCTTATTCACCCGACTATGTAATTTTGATATTTAGTTGCTTTATTTAATGCAATCTTCGCCGGCATTATTGATACTTTTATTTGCTGGAAGCAAATTGTATTCAATATCCTAATGCAATTTGTAAATCCAATTGCATCATTAAGAAAGTATTCATTAAGGAGTGAACACGTATTATAAATTAAATTACTGGCAGAGTAGTTCTTTATTTTTTAATCATACAGGAGTAATATTAGCTTTAACGTCTAGGACGTTAACGTACGTTCTAACCACGGCAATATGATAAAGAATAAAGTTCCCTCTATGTGCCCAATCATCACTCGTATTTGAGTTGAAAGTATTGTGAGGAGACCAGCTAATCCTGTAGCGGGCAGAGACCAGCTGGAGGCTCTTGTTCGACCAGACCAAGGCCCAATGGCGCCTCGATGATGGTGATCAGGCGCAGAAGTCCAATCACATTAAAAAATGATGAAGTTTGGCAAAGCATTCAACGCTTATCTAAAATTAGTCAACTCATTATACGAGTATTCAATTTCTTTTACGTCAAAAAACAAAAAAATAGCCTTTCTAGAAACACTTAAAGATTAATTTGAAATAAATTAATTAATGTCACGTCATGCCAGAGCCACAGATTTATTCATAAGACAAAGTGAACATGTTAGTATCAGAAAAAAACAAATGAAATCATGTAATTTTGATGGGAAACCGTATATACTGTCAACGCTGGGCAAATATAGGGAACGTCAATCAAGTGCTTGTTATCATGTTTGTCGTTGCGAATTGAAAGTGAATGCTTATTAAGCGTGAGTGAGGTCCCATGTCCCCTAGGCATCAAATATTTTTAATAATACTTTGGTATTAGGAAATTGATAAACATAAATAAGTAATTTAATAAAATATTTAAAAATACTGCTAAAAAAGGGTCTCGTTTTTAGTAAGAAAGGCTTCGATTCCTGTTAAAAAAAATCGGTTTGATAACCTCACCACAGACAGTCTAAAAATATATCAAGCAAACGTTATAAAGACGTCTAATACTTTGGTATCATAAAGCATGTAAAACGTTGTAAGACACAAACTAATAAATATATATTTTTTTTAGTTTACCTTTTTAATTTATTACCTCCACAACCCTGGCCTTAAACTATCAACTGGATATACTTTATATTAAAGCATAATTCATAAAGATTAACTCCTTAAATCAAGTAAAGCCAAGCGCTTAAAATTGTCAAGCAATTCTGAAATAATACACGCACAGCACTGAATTATGGTTAGTCCAATCAATAAATCTCTAGGTATCGTGTCGGCTATTCGTAATTATCGGTAATGTAGACTTCTTTGTGCTCCTGCTCATGCAAATTACTAACTTATTTATTAGTGCAACGAGTATTTGCGAGTTCGAATACAGTACAGGTGGAGTAGTAAAATTTTATGTGTAATATCATAAATCTGTATACAGTTGATTAAAGGTATTAAACATATATCTAGCTTTTTCTTTCCTCAGGTGTATAGTATATATTATAAATATACTAGCTGGCCCGGCAAACCTTTGTTTTATATTATTTCTAGGAAACATTTTTTAGTTCAATTCAATAACTATCTACAATAATAAAAGATAGGGTTTGATCGTAGAGGGGGGTGAAAACGCTGTATCATAAAAAAAATAACATCAATTTTTTTTTTCAAATTTTTTTGTTTTGTTTTAGGGTGGACACCCCTTATCACTTAGGGGTTTGAAAGATAGATAGTAGCTGATTATCAGACTTAATGAATATGCATAAATAATTTCATAAGAATCAGTCGAGCCGTTTCGGAGGAGTATGGGAACGAACATTGTGACACGAGAATTTTATATATTAGATTGCAGTATTTTTTTAAAATTATATTGAACATTAAGTGTCTATTAAATAATTTGCCGTCAATTGGAATATTATATTGTTAAAATTTCATTATTGACATTGCATAGTTTACAGTAACAGTACCTTGTCTAAAACAGACTTTAAATGATTCGGTTCTGAAAAATAATATGAATTATTACTACGTAAAACTAGCGTCAAAGCAATCACTTCTATATAGAGAAAATTAAACAATGCATATATGCATGATATGAGCACGAGTATTTTTTAAATTTAAAATAAGCTTCACTCCTTACCTAAACTTTAATATGCAACTAAGCGTAGTTCAAATAGGCGCTCTCTGACATTTTATAATAGATCATAATGAGTTATTACTACAGTTGTCACACGTAATAAAATATTGTTAGAATAACGAACCAGTTCGATAAAATACTGAAATAAAGCGACCAATAGGTTGCGTAAATGAATATAATAATTTTCTAGACTCAGGCAGAGTTAAAAAAATATATTTAAACTATTGACGAAATATAATATCTAATTACTTAACATTAATGTTACTTACGTAGCCTCCAGATGACGTTGTAACAAGTATTACTTTAATAAACTAATTAAAAGCATAGGCGACTGAAAAGCTGATGTATTTACGAGAATACGACACATACAATGCAAATTCAGTACGTTCAATAGATCGGTATCGCAAGCAAGAATTCTCCTTCAGTATTTGCCTTCAACAAATAATTTTTATATCAAAGGAGGACCGTAGGAGTAAGTGTACAATCAATAATTCTCATTCAGTGATAAGGCTGAAAGTACAATAGAAATAAATACCGCTATTATTCGTTCGTGAAAATGGCGTAGGCGACTTAGTAAGGGCTGTCCCAACATGTAAGTGCCGGTGGGCAGGTCACAAGAACCGATGGACTTGTCTTTGAATAGAGACCTCGGTAGAACAAAAGACCGCGTGGCCGCCCACCGACTAGGTGGACTGACGACATCGTCAAGAAGGTTGGCTTCCAGTGGATACAGAGGTGCAGGGCATACTGAAGGAAAATGGAGGAGGCCATTGACCAGAAATGGACCAAACAACGAGGCTAATGGTGATTAATAAATAGATACACACAAGAAGTTTTCATCTTAGGTAATATGCAAAAGTTTCTTCCTTTTGCTGCCTTATAACTAATATGAATATTTGTTAAAACGTCCCCTTTAGCTTTGTTTATATTCAAAGCAATAAAAAGAAGTAGGTTACTCCCAATTCGAGGCAATCAAATTTTCTAATTAACATGTTAGTAACTGTTCACATGTGATATATCATCAGGACATGTGTTAAGACATTTGATAATCTATGGTGTTTCATGTACCGAAGCATTAATAATGAAGTTGAAAAAAGGTTTCATTTAATTTACTAAGATTTATTTATTAATAAATAGTTGTAGTATTTTTCGGAATTCATTATTTTATAGCAGGTCCAGGAATGTTGGCAATCTTCATAATTTATTACCTTGTATTATATTTAGGTTGCCACTTTTGTTTCACAGATTTGTTTTAATTTTGTTGTCTTTATTATTATTGTTATTTATGCAAATGTGGATTTATTATTAAAGCGTTAGGAATTTTTTATTGTTTCAGAATCCTGTAGGATGCGACGGAGACCCACGGCCTCCGTTATAAAGCCTTGCTGGAACATTGCCTACCCATATATCTAAGCAGAGATTATTGTTGTGGATCCGAACAACCCTGCTGCCTTCAGGAGCGGTTGTGCAAATGCATTTTTTGCCCTTAGTCAAAAAAGGTTGAGTTACATATAGTGAAAATACTTTACACGGCCAAAAATGCTAAAACAAACATAATAATAAAATTACGACCGTTGTATACCAACAGCCTAACTTGATAATACAGAGCAAGTGCCAAACAGATGTTACAACTAGTGTCATAGCGAAATGTACGAAATGTTTTCAAAATAATACCCACGTTACTTGGAACACGACCAAAATAACTTTTAAGTACCACTCATGTCCTATTTTCACTAAACTGCTCTGATATAGGTCACCAAATAAGTATGATTAAAATGTGCCATATTCGTTACAATGGTTTTAAGTGCTTCTAAACATAAAATGCACAACGGAGAGTTTGCCTTAAAAAGATTTACTCTTTATTTTCAAATAATTATTATTTTTAATGTTAACTGTTTTTACCTTGTAAGAAGTTTAGTAAAATGTATATATTTTTCGCATAATTCGTTTAATATATATATCTCTAGAACCTGTAGACTTCAGAAATGACAAAGTAGTTGTTAAGTATGATACTTTATTAAAGTGGTTTATAAAGATTTAAAAAAGAGCCTGTAACTGATTTATTTTGAGTCTGAAATAAAGATAATATGGCCTGTCTGAGTACATAAATATAGAATTAAATAAACACTAAGAATTATATATTGTATGGTTGCAACATTGACGAATAATGAAAGTTTTAATATTTAATTTTAAATCCCATCAACAGAAATCCCAGTACAGTTCTATCGAAAAGCAAACATCGAAAAATAATTCAATTTATCTAAATAGCACCCACATTTCTATACTTGACAATAATAATGTCGCGAAAGATACAAATGGTTGTCTTATTAGTTCCTTTTACAGCCGGTTTCGAGAAAGCTTGTTCAAATAAATCTTATCGGATGACTGTGCGGCGAAGAAATTGCCAATTTATATACTAATATACTGTTAACAATAAATTAAACGAATTCCCCACATTTGTTTTCAACCTACGCGTCTATAGGCGTGGCGAAAAGATATTAGGTGAGATTTTCTATTAATATCTTCAACACAGACGAACGAAACAGAGCTCTTAGGACAAAGTAAGTAAAGAATTCAAATTCAAAATCATTTATTCATATAGGTAACATAATGTACACTTATGAACGTCAAAAAAAAAATATATATGAAATGCTTCTAATTTTAAATTTACTGCCAGTTCTCAAAACAAGGGCGTAGAACGGAAGAGAAGAACTGGCAATAAACTCTTCGCCACTCTTTTTAATCACCAAGATTTGTTTTACACAACGTTTGTAAGAAGCTTCAATCATTACACCATGTTCCACAGACATCTTAAGTAATTAATAATATTAAAATAAAAATAAAGATTTGACCTTTATAAGCAGGAGTCATGGTGAAATAGGAGCAAACACTTACATTCTCCTGGGAACAACGCATTATAAGAATTAAAGACTAAGTTAGGAAATTTCAAATTATGTATAGGGCCTATTAATTAACCTCTATTACCGTCTCTGTAGATCAGTCAGTAACTAGTTGGTACATACTGAATAACTTTATTTTAGTTAGAAACCCGTAACGTAGGACTGTGGAACTATTTTTTTTTTAAGTCAGAAAAAATTGACGTAGAAATTCCTCAGCTTTGTGAGTTTTAACCTCTTGCATTTAGAATAGAATTTTATGTCTTGCGTTTAGAATGTTATTTAGTTATGTAAGCAATAAAAACATTTGCCAACATTTTTGTATTACACTGTAATCGAAATATACTTTGAATTCAATGAATTGTAAATACCAATAATGATTCATCAAATCAACAAATCATCCAGTAAATTCTGAACTCTATTCGTGAAATTTGTTTCACGGGCCGTAATAACGCATTATCGCTATTATTCGAGCAATAAATTATCAAAATGAGAATCTTATAAAATTGGCTATCACATGGAACGATAAATATTTTTTACGGCCTTTCCTGTACATTTAGCCAGATTATTATTTGGTTTGCTAATGACGCTCGTTTATTACCAACATGAATACTATTACGCGCGTATTTAATTTGGTTCGCGCCCAAAATCCTATTTACCTTAGCATTATGTTAAGAGGATTATGGAAAAATTTATGGGGAGCAATTCTTTTTACGTTCAAAGTTTTTTTGTAGTTATATCTTATGTTTTTATAGAATGTTACAGTAATTAGACATTTGACCCGAGGGCAAGCAGGTGCAGTATTAAAGGGTCTTAAGAAAACTTATAATTGAACAAGAAAATAGGTTTATATCATTCTTTAATTGAATTAATGAATTCCTTTGGGTTGTGGATAATGTCTTCTTATTAGTATTATAGCTTTTTTAAACGTATTCGAATTACTTTATAGAAAAAAAAGTGTGTGTAATTATGTACACGCCTTAGAAGTTATACTTCTTTTGGCGTAACAAGATAGACGATGACACTAACAATAGAAAAAAGGTATTTAATATATTGAATGTATTAAATACCTTTTTATTTTAAATTAAATATTTATATTAAATAAACTTTAAATTTAAATATAAATAAACTTTATTTTAATTTATTATTTAAACTTTATAAAAAAATCATTATGTAGAAATGGACATTTTTTATTTTAGCATGCAAGTATAATATGTATATTAATAATTACTATTTAATTCACGTCCATTGGTTGGACTTCCGTAGACATGTGAGTTACAAGAGGCTTATGATAGCTAAAGTATGATACAAATATTCTTGTAGAAACATTGTCTAAATATCGTACTAATGCAGCATCAATAGTTAAAAATGTTGGCTATAGCTAACTTCAGGGTGTCAGTTTTTTGTGACGGTGTGCGCGCGCATCATAACTCACATAATTTTTCGAAGAAAAGTATAACTTCAAAAATATTTCTCTATTGTCACCTGGCGTGCATAACTACATTTGAAGGCCTATCCATAGACACATCAAACATATTAAGTAATCTAGTAGTGTTAACGTCACCGATTTATAAACCCAATTAAAAAGGTTTTACTTATGAAATGCAGAAGACACTATGCGCTTGCATCAAGCTAAGGGAAGGGAAGAATTTTTAATGAATCCACATCGTATCAGTCGGAGAGAAATTGAAAAGAATGGCTAGGATGCGGTCCCCTTAGTATTTAATTTTCCGCCAGCCGCCGGCGGCTCCCGGTTAAGTTGCATAGCCCGTCATTGCTTGCTTTGCGAAGCATGTTTGTTTTACACGAATTTTATGACTTCTTTGTAGGAAATGTGCGTACTAATCTGTCATAGTACGGCCCTTTATGAACAAAGAGGATGGTTCTGCAAGGCAATTTTTGTATTGCAATTTAGTGTATGGTGTTGATGGCTTAGCTTTGTGGGCTTTTTATAGGGATTTTTTTATAGTTCTGCGCAAAATATATAATGTTATATATAAATTCTTATTAGAATGCCAAATATTTTAGTGAGATATAAAAAATTCTAGCAATAGATATCTAAATCTGTTTTATATTTATGGGCAGGAAAATTAGCCTTCCGTGCCTGACAAGTCGTCGATTTAAATGTAAATACAACCGTTTTTATACTTAACTTATTTCTAAAATTACCATTAAACACGTTAATTGCACACATAGTTTTGCATTAGTGCGCAGCTGGGACTCAAACACACGAGCTCCGTGTTGAGAGTCCCATTCATTTAAAATAATAATTAAATAACCAATGACAAAGGTTAGTCTAGAAAAGGACGGAAGTTATATTAGACTACGACATTTAATTTTCAAATTTCAAAGTAATAGAGATCCCGGGTTTCAGGGACAAATGTTCCAATATAATGAGATTCTTCTGATGTTATCTCGCTTGACAACGAATCCCCAATTTGCGGTCAGTCAATCTTCCAGTGATCTTACGGAATTCAATTTGGTAAGACATGAATGACGCAGATTTGAAAATATTTTTAACTTCGTAATACTATGTTATTATATACTATTAGCAAAATTGTTGTGGATACAATCTTTGCTTATTATTTTGAGCTTTTATCGTAAACACATTTATTAAGATGTATAAGATTGACATTAATAACAATACTCTAGGTAGTTTAGATGATTTTTAGCATGTTTTATTATGTGCCCTGATTTATTTTATTAAATGACGTGTTACATATAAATCTATATTTGCTGTAGGTACTATAACGCAAGTGTTATTAGCATTTTTCTACAAAGTAAACAATAATAATTTATAATTTCAAATTTCGAATATGATCCTAAATGTAGGAATATAAAAATCACTGTACTTCACCTGTAGGTGTGGGATGGGCTTTAGATATCCGAAAAATGCAAATAATATAGGTCACGTAGAGAAGCTTTGGGAGGACGCCAGATTACTGAGTCTCTCGAGTATCGCACAAAGGTTAGCTAAAATGCTTAAATTATTCATACCACGTCAAAAATCGCCTGCGGCCTAAAAATTTACGCCCACCTTAAATTCAAATAATTCATTCTAGGACCACAGTGTAAACATCTCAAGTAACGAAACCCTATTAAACTACACTTTTTTTTATGAAAATTGAAAGAATTCTCTTGAAAAGCGTGCTTTTTAAGGTTTGACTAATATCTGTATGGGTTTACAATTTGGAAAATTAGTGAAACAGAATAAGATTATTAATCTAATAACAATTATTCATATTGGTTATTTTAAAAGTCTAATTAGGAGTACGTAAACTGTGGTGACAAGGTGTCGAACTGTAATACCCAATTAATATGCCATTTCATTCGATGTCTATAATTTATTGTATTTCAAGCGTATATTTTCTCATTAGTTTGACACTGGCGGCTTCTCAGCCATACAATCATTAGATTCACCCGATAGGAATCGAATAGAGATATTGGCCCTCAATAAAACCGAGCTTCTGTTTTCTCCAGATGTATATTACGATCGATTTATACTAAGACAATTTCATCATAGTAATAATGCTCAAATACATTGTTACTTGAAGATGATTTACTGTGTTCGTTGCTGTATCTTTATTTATTAATAGAATTTGGTGAAAGGATTACTCGTAAAGTAATGTACTATTTTCTTGTATAAAGAGCTGTTTAGTCTTGAGATTAGACTTTCAACCTAAGAATGTGCATTTCATCACCAGATGTAAAATAATACCTACCTTAAGACGAGGATACTTTTAAGACGTAAAAATCGACAGCCTGTGTGTAACACTATTTTTAAATTTTAATTCGTTTATTGTCACCAACCATAAAATTCAGCCCAATTCGTTTGAGTATATTACTCAAATATAGAAAACCCCGCTTTTATCTATTAATCACATCATCACGTGTGAAAACGATTAAAACTCACGTCGGATTTCTTTTGATTTTAATGTGTGTAAAGAAATGCTAATGAGTCATTATAGGATGTCCATTCGCAAGCTATAAATAATGGCTGACTGTTATCCAATTAGAGAGATTTATTGAAATGATTCCTATTTAGATAAGGCAATACATCGAATCGATGGTATAACAAAGCTGATTCCACGGTACTCTGTGCACTAATTCTAAGCGATACTTACGGAGAACTAATTAATAATTCATAATACTTACTAAATTGGATTTCAAGCGTCGATAAGAAATCCATAAAATCGGGTACCGGTCTACCTTTTCCAAATAATTGTCATGGGTACCTAGTGTAAAATATTACAGGGTTGGAAAAAACTAGAGGAAGTACAACTTTGTGTTTGCTTCAGACCTCTGTATCTGATTCTTATATTGTTATGGTTCTATATAGGCTGTGATGATATTGATCAGCCTACAGTGTTCGCGCTCAGCCTCTGTGTCGTCAATTTAGGATCATTCACATGCAGTTTCCATAAGATGTTTTTCTTCATTATGTTCATGTTTAATTGCACACATAGATTAAAAATTCGTACACAGTCGAGGATTTTACTGATCAATAAGGTTTGGGGCAAAATTAATAATAGGTCAACAAAATTTTAATAATTTTTATTCTTATGTCGGTTATATTGTAAATACATACAATGCAATACAAGAGAATATTAAAATATTTATTTCCAATACACAAATATACAAACAGAGAAAATTAAAACATATTTAAAAAGTTTATATATTAAACAATAAAATATATCTGTGTGATATTAAATAACAAGTCATATTACAGATACCGGCAAACTTCTTGAGCATTAAACAAGGGAGTGGGGGAAAGTTTGCGCATCGCGGGACACAAACGTCAACTGATTTACCAATCACACGATCGACACGTCACTCTCCCGCCGCCTCCCATCCTAGTGATACCTAAAAATCGCTTCTGCGCAGGCAAGGACATTTGTTCAAGATGATTGCCGGTATCTGTACTTGCACTACGCATTTTCGAGCCCTCTGGCATTGAGAGTATCCATGGGCGGCGGTATCACCTAACATCAGATGAGCCTCCTGCTCGTTTGCCCCTTGTATCTACTATAAAAAAAATTAACTACGACTTTTATTTCCGAATATCAACCGCTTCGCAACCGAAAATAATATTCTCAAGCAAGCAGGTAGATTATACATTATTTATTTGTTATTTTTATACTTTCGCGCCTTAATCACAAAGGTAGGTAGGTAGACACCACGGATTTTCACCTGCTAAGGCCCTGACTTACCCTCGCCTCATCCATTTTCACGACATTCATGCATGCTTGTCGATTGTAAGTACTTTTGACCTGTCCCTGCATATTTACCGTTACACTAGTACAATGGAATTTAGCGTATTTTATGTTACGATATACGATAAATTATTCACGTAATAAAATATGTTGTTTCTTAATTATAACAAGTACCTCAAGAGTGAAGACCAATATTTCACATTTAAAAAGGTGTGATTCAAACTGAGTAAAGCACAATTTACTAAAAATTACTGTCACAATAAAAGCCAGCCGATGTAATTTATTTAAATTGTGTTCGAAGATGTTTGAGACGGTATCAATCCGATGTTTATGTTAATACTCTTCGATCTTTTATTGAGACATTCCGGTGCGGTTTTACGAGAACTGTTTAATTGTCACTTGATTATTTTATTGTCTTGAGTTATTATAGTACTGTATGGGTTAATTGGCCTGCTTTAAACTCAACATCGTTTACGACTCTTGAAAAGGTAAGTTCGACGCTCGAGCCAATAAAATGTATCGTGATATATTAATGTTTAAATCACATATTATATAATATATTTAGTTAAAAATGAGTAAATTTTAAATATTATTTACTAGAAATTTTATTAAGCTCAATAATCAACAAAGAGCGGTTCGAATCGTCGACGACCAATCCCTCGAGCGGCTTGATCCCTTGGCGTTACGTAGAGATTTGGGGTCACTCTTCATCTTCTTCGGCATTTACCATGGAGAGTGTTCAGAGGAGATGTTTGGATTAATACCTGCAGCTGAGTTTCATCATCGGACGTCAAGGTACGAAATTCTACCCGTAGCACCTCGATGTGCGTCCTTCCACAACTGAGCGTTTTTTAAGGCAGTTTTTGCCGCGCACCATCACTATGTGGAACCAGCTGCCTACTGAAGTATTTCTGAACCAATTCAACTTAGGGTCATTCAAGAAAAGAGCGTACCAATTCTTTAAAGGCCGGCTACGCACTCGCGAGCCCTCCGGCATTGAGAGTGCCCATGAGCCGGTATCACTTAGCATAAGGTGAGCCTCCTGCCCGTTTGCTCTTACTGGATCTTCTAGTTACTGTTGAATAATAAGTTTATCAAGGAGTCGTATAAGCTATAAAGTCTACAGTGAATCAGCTACGTCATTGTAAAAATATAACTTCATGTTCAAAATATCCTCTAAGGGAAACATGCTTATTATAAAAACAATGTGTACTAAACAGGTCATTGTTAGATTTAAAATATTACGTTACACAATCGATCGCAAGAACAATGTTTTTAAACCTAGCTACTGTACGGCACGCTTACAGTGCCGTTTCATTGTCTTCCTTTGGGACCTCATCAGCTTCTAAGAAACTAGACAATTATCATAAATTCTTATTGCTACTGTTTGTATTCTTACGTATGCTTCAAATTGAGTTCCTTTTGTTTGATATTTTGTAAGATTTTTATGAGCTTTGTTCTTTTGTTTACAAATTGATGTTGAAGTTTTGAACAACTTGCAATAAATTATCATTTTCTGCCTGTTTTCTCTAAAATAAGATGTGATTCATAATGGTGTAAATTGGTAAGATTTTAAAGCGAGATTTTTAAGCTTTTTGTTATACTTTTAAATGCGTTGCAATGTAGGTGTTCGAAGATTTAAGATTTCATTGTAACGTAATACATTTCGTAAAAATAGAACCTCAAAAAATAGTAAAAACTATTTTAATCCTTTAACTTGTGACAATCAAAGATTTTATTAAAAACATTCCACGGTTTATAAACTTTAACGCGATTAAATCTTTGTCACTCCAACATGTCATAACCGAGTTTTTGTGACAGGATTAATTTGACGTAGGTCTGAAGAAAAATCGTTGACAACACCCGTGCCGTGCCTACAGTTCTGTTATAAAAATTCTCAGGTACCTTTTACTTTTAATCGTTAGAAACGATCTTATCGCACAAAAGTATCAAGACCACACATTGTCGGTTTCTTGAATATTAATCTTGGTGTTTTAATAATTGTAATGTATTACTTTGTTTTGTTTCTGGTTCACACACTTCTGTCACGCACGCGTTGTGTTGGGCGCTGCGTCAAAATATGCTGTAATTATATTTCATTATATTTATATTATCTTCATTAGGAGTACACTGGGCGTGCCAGAAATAATTTTGTCTACAAAACATTTAGTACCGGTTTGCTTTTGGCTTCTCTTATGTGGGATATATGTATCTGATTTATACTATATATCTTTACGTAAGTAGGTATCTCGAGCTAGTTTGATACTTATTTTTTTTAAATGACTTTATTTAGACTACTACTACGACTCACTTATATTTATATAATATATATATATATATATACATATTTATATATTTAATAAGATTGGCAATTGCTATCCTAAAACGTAATAAGTATGTATAATAATGAAAGGGTTTATTAAAACCTAAACATAACAATCAAATACAGTATTAACAAGTTTCTTGAGCGGCATAGTAATAATAAAGTAATATATAATGAAAGTTAATATAAAATAAACAATTCGTTATGAAAACCGTTCAAAGTTTTTTTACCTTATTTGAGTATGTCGTATGTTATATAATAGTCAATTTATATTTGCTAAATAATAATTTTTAATGAAAATATTTTAAATAAAGCAAAATCATTTATATAAGACTAATTATAAATTATAGCCTTTTAAATTCTAAGAAATGGCAATTTTATTACATTAGAGCCTACTATTTCAAGCTACCAATTTAATACTTGGTTGAGATTTATTGTTCTTAGGCTTATGGTTATTAATGTCTATTATGAAATACGGCCTGTATGAGTGCTAATTAAAAATACAACGATTTTTTATCTTAATTAGATGTCAAGAGGTAATTTAGTACACGTTTACACAGCCTTTGTCGGGAAACAAGTTTTAAGTAATTTGCGTACTTCACTACAATACTTGTGACGTGTATGAGGCACATATGCCTAGGCTTCTAGAATAGACATAAATGTATAAAAGGTTATTTATACATGAAGACATTGACCTTATATTTTTAGTAACTTTAATAGAGTAGAGAGTATCCGAAGATAACTGGTTGAAAAAAAATTGAAAACAATCGTTCACCGTGTTTCTTCAATGTCTGATTGATTGTGCTTGCATTTTACGTGTGGTTCGTCAATTGACAAGGCCATTTCAAATAGAACTTTATGTTAATGAGATAAGGTTTATTTTTTACTTTCAATATAATAAAATAGTAAAATTACTAACAATTGTACAAGTATCCAAAAAAATTACTAAATGGAAACAAGTTATTAGAGGTTAATAAGTTGCGACAATGAAATTTCACTTCTAGTAGAGTTAAGTGCAAACAATTTCATTTGAAGCTGGCCACAATTTACCGGCGCAATACTGAGGTGGGTGAATGCTTGTGATTAAATAATAAATCGTCTTTTACAACCCTAGTCATATCGTAGGCCAGGAGTGTATGAGTCATAAGCATGTTTTGTAGCCATGTTTATATGTTTACCCCTATATATTACACTCATATTTGTAGGCAATCTATTGTGATATTTTGACCTTAAAAGTCTTCATTCTAAAGGGGCAATTATTTGAAGTAATGTAATGCAACACAACACAAAAATACTTGTCACATTAATTATAATTGTTATGTCATGTTAAAGAATTATTTGAATATTAATTAAATATGGGAATAATAAAACTACAATTGCAGATTTTCTATCGTTCGATTTCATCTTACCTTTAATTTGTAATTTTTTGAATCCCCTTGAAATGTTTTATAGACTCAATAAAGCTCGGGGTCACTTAGAATTGCCTCGAAGAAATATCGTTGGATTTTATTAAACTCTCTAAACTTCAATAAATCAAAGAAAACTAATATAATAGTATTACCTAGATACTTTATTTGTTACAATTTTTTAGTGTTCTTATTTAATCGTTCAATTTGTTTTAAAAGTTGGGAAAAATAACAATGAAATTTTTGTAATACATTATTCTTATGAATTTTTATGGATACAATTTTGTCTCTGGAAATTATAATTAACGTTTCATAATTTTGTTGATTTGCGTCCATTAAAACTGATGGATTTATCAACATTTTATAAACAATTTTACAAATATTAACAAATGAGGTTTGCCTTGTGGCCACGTTCGTGCCCCGCGCACCAATACATTTTTGCGCTATTATTACTTGCTCCTACAAAAAGATTGGCCTATGTACTATTATAAGAAACGAAAAAGCCATAGAAGGATCACCTACTTGCCTATAAAATAATATTATTGAGGAAACAAAACACTGAGACAGAGACGTATTTGCCACTGTATCTAATATAAACACATAATCAATAACAGAATAGAAACGGCGTATAAGAAACGGAAATACATTTATTTTAAACGAAACGTTACTTCAAAGGAAAACTATTCTTTACAATAATAGAGCGCTAAATGTTACACTGTTAGCTTGAAATGCGTAAAAACTATTCACGCTTGTAAAGAAACAACAGTACAAGAGAAATATAATGACAAAAAGCTTGTCCAAATAGTTCTTTTCATTTCCATTGTGTATTGAATTTCAATCTTGATTGTTACACACTAAGGTTCATTTTTCCTAAGTGTATTGATAAGGCAGGGGAGACGAACTCATTGAAAGGGAGCATAGTGTCAACATAGATAAAACATCCTTTCTTATGTTATGTTACACAAAAAAAATGTCTGGTTATTGTGGGTACAGCTAATCTTAAATATATTATATATAATACAGAAAAATGACAACGTAAAATTCAATAATATGGGCATCTTATAATCATATAACATATACGATACAGAATATGATTCAACAACAAATATATATTTTATGTCGGGTATTTCAGCTAATATAGCCTATAGGAAAATAAATCTCTGCATGGCGAACTACTCTACCACACCTATAAAATATTATATTTAAAGATCGAAATGTATTAAAAACGTTTAGAACGTCTTTCCAAAGAGCTTTGAACGGATAGTCTGTAAAATAAAAGATGAAACGCGTTTCGTTTGATTGTGATTGGTCAAATGGAGCGTTGCATTATTTCACGCGATTGACTCGAGATACTTTTAACCAATCACAATAACGCGAAACCGAGAATCGCTTCGTATTTTGTTTCCAAAGGTTTAATTAATAAGTTCTTGGGATAATACTAGCTAAAACGAAATAGACCATTTTAAGTTTTAACATACCAAAGGTTTTTTGCCCAGTCAGTCAAAAAAGTGTTTTGGGGTGTTCAAAAGCAATTCATAATTAATTAATAGCTACAGAGCGTATCGCTATAGGAGCAAATGGGACGGATGACCACATTCCATTGTCGTGTAGCTTACGCACGTCGTCCGTCACGTTGACAAGCGTTAATCCAGTTTCCGGGGGGTCTACCATTGTTTTCTCGAATGTTAAATGAGTCAAAAATATTAGCAAGGCCTTAAAGTCATTGTTCCTCTTTGTTCCTTTGACAAACATTAAAACGCCATAGAATCATTACTAATGATGTCCAAAACAGAAAAATGGTAAAGTCACCTTTAGGTGTTTTTTCCAAAATACAGAAAAAGTCAAAAGTCCAAAATCATTTATTCATATAGGTAAAACAATGTACACTTATGAATGTCAAAAAAGAAATATACATTAAATGCTTCTAATTTTACATTTACCGCCAGTTCTCAAATCAAGGGCGTAGAACGGAAGAGAAGAACTGGCAATAAAGAAACCAAACAATATATGCGCTAACTTTCGTCCACCATTCTTATTAAGTTACGATACTTTTATACGAATTCTTAGAATTCATACTTTTTTCGTATTTACTTTTAAAAGAAAAAAAATACGTCCTAGTCGTTCAACTATTGCAGGCAACAGTCGCTATCATATGTATGAATTCGTAGATTAAGTAAGTGGAAAATGTAATCAAAAAGCTTTCGAGTTACATTCGAGTGCAAAAACAAAGAGTACCTTCAAAATGGAATGACAAATCGTTGTGCAAATGATAGGATCGTTAGTATGTTTTGTTGTTTGATATATGTATCCCTATTGTCTAGGGATCGATCTTTTTTGCAGCACGGTATTGGTTACTCAAGTTACTGCAGGAAGCAGATAAATTGTGGGTTACATTTTTTTACATCCGTCCTAACATGTCGTTTATAACCTACTATACAATTAACTACTGTAGTTGATATGTAAATTATTTAAAAAAGGGTTACTTATGCACGCGCGTAAGAAGTTCTTCTTCTTTTAAATGTTTTATTCATCAAATAATTAATTACAATTAAATAATCAAAGACTGAAAAGGAGTCTTTAGTCAATAAAGTTCCAGTTTACATTTGAAAAATTAAATAAATAAATATTTATTATTATTCTCTTACATTAAGTGTAACATAAATTATATTATTATTTGAATGTTGTTTTTAAATTATGTCCAATCCTAGCATCTTCCTGGAAACTTCATTCTGTTAATTTTGTGTCACGGTCGCCCATCTAAAATTTCACTCTCATCAATTTTTCATAACTCCTAAAGAAGTATAACTTAAAAAAACGCAAGAATCCAATAAACAAACAAAATAAGTTTCCCCTAGTTGTCACAAGTTTGTTAAGGAATTTGACTGGCGCTGGTTATGTATTAAGTAACGTAGCCCCGAAATAGACCTCAGTCTATCGCATGATTGACTAGTATCTATTTCACTCACCATTCATAGGCAATTATCAGTTTATGTACCATCACAGATGAAGTACAACTATAAAGATGAATCTATTGAAGTACAGCCGTCATAGGTCCCACAACTTCACACTTGAGAGTGGTAATACTAGCCTGACTCTACTGCTCTATACTACAAGTAGTATGACGGAAGAAATTATATTATTATTTATTTAAATAAAACCTAAATATTACTAATGATGTCCACGTAATGTAACAGTATTTAAAATGTTCTTAACCTACACAGTAATAATAAAAATAATTAAATAGTAACACTAAGAAAATTAAAACAAATTTAAAGATTTTGGGCCCTGTGGCAGTGTATCTTTAACGGTGGCAGCATTTCCTCGCTGTATTGCGATACTTATTCGTTGAGCGAGGAAAGCACCAGCTCTGGAGTCACCGGTTCTATCTACCAGGCGCCAACTTAAATCTTTAATTAGCGCTTGTGCAACACCACGGCCCAAGTGTCTACTCCAAAAGGAACAAAATCGAAGTTGGAGTAAATATTCTTATATTTGAGCCGTTTATTATTTTCCGGCTGCTCTGTGACCGTCCCAGCTTAACATAGAAAAAAAAATGTAGTATGGGTAAACAGTAACCTAAGGGTTAATTATTTACCCTTTGGCTAAGACGTTATTATAAACGTTATACTTAACGTATTATAAACGGTATCTAGTGAGTTACTTAAAAACAAAATTGCCCTATTAAATAAACCATTTTAACCCCTTCAGGTGAATCAGATAACCTATACCAGGTGTAAAACAAAATGTGGCTTCATTGATGACACGAGGAAATTGAATAATTAATCTTTACCACCAAAGAAGATAATGATGTGCTAGCGGGGGTCTTTTCTACCACATGTATCCTGTTCTTTGTCGAATTTTTGGTCTATTAATCAATAGATTTTGA
Organism: Pieris macdunnoughi; assembly: GCA_905332375.1. NCBI lineage: Eukaryota > Metazoa > Arthropoda > Insecta > Lepidoptera > Pieridae > Pieris > Pieris macdunnoughi. The sequence goes on from CAJOBZ010000016.1 coordinate 1,523,052, forward strand.
TCATCTTCGTATGGTTTTACTCAATTAGGTAAAAAAATCTTTGGTTAAAAATATAAAAATAAATCAGTGGCACTACAACCTCTTTAGGTCTGGGCCTCAGATTTCTGAATATGTTTCATGATCATTTTTCGATCTAATAAGCAAGTAGGTAATCAGCCTTCAGTGCCTAAAACGCCGTCGACTTTTGGGGTCTAAGACATGTCGGTTTCCTCAAGATGTTTTTCTTCACCGTTCGAGCGAATGTTAAATGCGCACATAGAAAGAAAGTCCATTGGTGCACAGCCGGGGATCGAACCTACGACCTCAGGGATGAGATTCGCACGCGGAAGCCACTAGGCCAACACTGCTGTATATATTTTTTTTAAATCTTTGATTACATTTCTTTATACAAGCAAGTTAATTTCACCAAATAACTTCTTACAAATATTGGGCGTGCATCTGACATTTGGAGAATAGAGAATATAACGACATTTTTTCGATCAATCACATCCGATACGAATCGATTAAAACAGAACAAGCACTCGAGCCACAAACTTGAAGGAAAAAAATTAAAAAATCGTCCTCGAGGGCGTTCTTGGGATTTCAATTACATCCACATATTCACGGTATCGTGTTTTGCTTTCATTCATTTCAACCGAAATAATCTCTACCGCAAACAACGTTTGTACAGTCGACTTGTCAAATATAATGCTCCCTTTGTGTTCCCAAAATCGATTATGGCCTTTTTGTTGTCAAAATTGTGGTTCGAATTTCTCGTGTTTCACAATAGTTGCGATGTATATCTCAGCCAGGTGTCTTCGTGCCCTAAACGTATTTTAATTGAGTGTAAGAGAGCGTATCTTGGAGTTGGGTGCTTATTGTGAGCGTGCAATCGTGTTTCTGTTCCTATGATGGAGCGCGGGTTATTTCGGATTATACTACTTGATTGCTTATTCTAGCTTCCCGTAGGAAGCTGAGTGTGTCATAACATGATTATAAATTCTATTACACGCCGTCTCACCTTTGCAATATGCTTGAGCTGCAGAATAAATAGCTACAGAAATCTCTTTGTTATTGGTTGAGAGTTTTGCTTTATAAAGGCATGCACGATGTTGCGTTAAAAACGGAATAAAATATTAATAAAACGCTTTGTATGCAATGTTAATAACTTCTGAGCTCTAAATACATTGAAGGAAGTAACAGCTAAGCAGCATAGTGGCTAGCATTTTGCTGTTAGCTAAAACACTGCACACTGAGGAATACACTTTAATTTAAATATTTAGAAAATATACTAAACGTATCAATTAGTTATGCTTCTACATCCTTGTGAAGCTAATATATAGCTGTATGGGATCAGAACTTAATATAAAAAAATCGCGCAAAACTGTACCTAACTACTAAGCAAGGTCGCTAAATTTAAACTTGCGTCTAAATAAATTTAATTTTTTTAAATTTAATCATCAAATATTGTGATATATTCCGATGCTACTAGTTTTACTAAAAATAATAACGTGTTTAATTACACGTGTTAATTATATTTAAATATTGAGTTTGTGTTTTAAAAACACTACATTCAAACTATGCCGTCTTGACGAACATTGTTTGTTATTAATCCAATTATAAGATTTTTATTGTAGATTAAAACTAAAAATAAACAAACTCTGGTCACCTTCGTGGCTTTGTAGTCAATGCACACGTCGTATAAGGTTGGATATAGCAACATTTCCGGATGGTCAGAAGGAAGCGATAGATCCATGCATTAAAAATATCGATGAAACAGACGCGTAATATCTGCCAGACTGCCTTGTACCCAACTGTTACTGTACGGAATTAAATTTTTCCAACCACCTTAACCAATCGTTATCCGTGACGTAAATCATAAAGCTGGTTTCAGACAAGCTATTACGAGGACACGGTCAGCTGCCGACAAAGCTTTATCAATTTGCAGATTAACTGATGCGTAAATTGTTGAATTAGCCATACATTGCCTGAGTGCGGCCGGCCCGAGCAATTATAGGTGTAATTCAATATGAGTCCGTAATCCCTGCATATTGTATGCACCTTGCAGGTTAAGCAGAATTTGGGTCCGAGAAATTGCATAACATTTAGCTTACGCTTAAATCATTACAATGTCTTAAAACTCACTTACATACAATGGTTTTAAGACGTATGCATTTAATTACCTATTATTACTTTAATTGTCGATATTTTTTTGTCTTCTCTAAAATATTGTGAGCAGTGTTGGCCTATTGGCTTCAATGTGCGAAACTCATCCCTGAGGTTGTAGGTTCGATCCCCGGCAGTGCACCAATGGACTTCCTTTCTATGTGCGTATTTAACATTCGCTATAACGGTGAAGGAAAATATCGAGAACCGAACCGCTTGCCTTAGACCCAAAAAGTCAGGCACAGGAGGCTGATCACCTATTATTCTATTAGATTGATAAATTACCATTAAAAAGATTCAGAAATCTGAGGCCCAGGCCTATAAAGATTGTAGCGCCACAGATTTTTTTTGATATTTTTTCTTTATAATTCTAGATATTTGATGAATTGATATAGCAAGAATCCGACACCCTTTTATGGTTTTGCCTCAGATTTTTGCATTTGTTTCGTCCATCATTTTCTGTTGTATGGGCACTGAGCTTTATATGACTGACATTTGTTATAGATTTTAGGTCTAAGACCAGTTTCATAACGATGTTTTCCTTTACCATAGAAGCATGTGGTACTTGCGTTATAAATGCAATTATCCACTGTCAAAGTCAATCGTACGACCAAATTACATGAATTGTCGTTAATTCTGCTTAAACGAAGTTACCAACATAGACCCGCTAGACAATTATCTTTTATCAATTCGAAAGTTATTTCGACGCATAAACAATATTATCATTACAACGTATTTACGTTCTCTTATCTCTAAAGGTATAATTCTTGAGTTACTTTTAATAAACTTGGTTGGCTATTGTTATGCCCCAATTAGCTTGACCCTATTGTCTGAAATTAGGTTTGGGTTGTTCATTATTTGGTCCTTTGAATTTGTTTAGATTACCGCCATAAATAATATTAAGAACAAATAAGCCAATGTTGACAATAAGGGTATAATTTATAACTTTTGCAATGAGTGTTAAAATCTTTAATATATATTCGATTATTTCGAAAACAAAAGTAACATAGTATAGACTGAGATTTCGTATTAAAAACGATTGGTTCAGCAAGGGTTCAAACTTCAAAGGTTATCAGAGTAAAACATCGCATTTTTAATTCTATAAAATAACATCTAATATATACAAAGATAATTTAAGACTTATATAAATCGTACGTTGATGAGTATAAAAATATTCGACAATAAGTGTTTTTGTTAAAAAAAAAATTATCATATTCATTAAATAATATTAAGGATATTCCTATCAAAATATTGTTTTTTAAATAAACGTTAATAACACAATGCATGCCGCTTACATTAAGTTTTGAAACTGTAGAAATTCATAAAGTGTCTTAAATAAGCTCAGACTTTGTTTACGCCAAATTTAAAATCCTGGAATCACGCTTTAGTGTATTTGAATTTTATATTGCATGCATTGGCTAAGAGTTCATGCATATTCTTACAATATTAACATTATATTTATTTTATTGGTCATGTAGCAAACGGTAGCTCACATAAGTGATATATCGCCCATGAACACTTAATATCCGAAGAGTCGCAAGTGCGTTGCCGGAATTTTAAGAAGAATAGATTCGGTACGCTCTTTTCTTGCACCTTAAGTCCATTTGGTTCAGAAATACCACAACAGGGGATTTTCAGGATATCCTCCTAAGATGCGTAATCTACTCTTTGTAAAGTTCAGCCTATTTACCACAAATTGAGATACACATGTCAAATATAGAAGATCTACCGTTAAAGGAAGTCCCGAGTTTGATCAGGAGCGGGGTGTGTGTTTGTCCAATATAATGGGACCAATGTTTGCTCTTTGTGATTGATGCCGGCTTCAATAATCGATCGGCTCTGCTCACTTGGTCGCGTGCTATGCGTATTAAATTTTCAGTGCTTTCTATAACTGCTGAATCAATACTTTAGTATAGTAATTGCTCTTTTTTCGGTAGTTTGAATCAGTAAAAAGTTCTACAAAATAAGCCTAAAATTCGATTGTACAAAAAATATTGCGTGACAATATAAAATGATGACAACAAAAATTTATCTTATTTAAAAAATAATGTAATAAAATCCCTAAATTTAAGATTAATGTCGTCTTTACATCATACTGTTTTATGTTATGAATTAAAAAAGTTTAAATCACTCTGACAATTTTGTGAAAAGTACATAAGAACAAGTTTCATACTTATGATCTAAAGACTTTACAAAGTCGTCTAAGGTCTCAAGTAACAAAGGCGTATCTAACAATGTCATCAATATACGCTGAAATAAACTCGTCTCATTAAAATTTCTTAAGTCACCTAATTGGTGCTCATCGCTTTCATATAGAACAGATTCATGATAACTGAGATGGAAATTCTTCAAAGATACAAATTCAAATTAAGAATAGAACAATAGAATTGTGGACTTATTATTTCTAAGTTTTTACAGTTTTTGTTAAACGATATTATTTACCCATTCTTGCGTTACGTATATATTCCATTGTATGAATTCATAATGTAAAAATTATCTGCTCTCTCAAAATTATTGAATACATTTTACCTTATAACACATACAGTTTTATTCTATGCTAAATTTAATGTTTTATAAATGTATCAAATAATTTTCCATAAGGTCAGAACCGAACCGTTATTGAAACACATAGTTACACTAACACTATATTTTCTGAAGGTGCTTCTAAAACATCCTAAGCTGATTTAACTTACGAATTATATTTAGTCATACAGAATATCTTTTTACAAAAAAATTATTTAAAGCATTTTAAGACTTGAGTTACAAAAGAATATAAAGAAGACATTTTCTTACAATAATTATTAATATAATTCGTTATTTTATTACAGACTAGCAGCCCGTTAAGATTCCCACGGGTGGACACATATTTTTTAAACATTATTTTTTAGATATTGATATGTTCTTTAATATTGTGAAACATTTTATTGCTCTATGATCAATAGTTTCCGCAGCGCATGCGATGAAAGATATTTTATAGGCATGTTTTTACACCTTGGTTAATTGTAGTTTTAGTAGGGATCCTTATTTTTTTCTTGCAATTAAAAGCCTATATTAATCTGTGATAATGTAGCATTCAAATGGTGAACTAATTTTTAAAATCGGTCCAGTACTTTTTGAGCCTATTCGTTACAAACATAAATCTTTCCTCTTTATATAATTGGTATAGACAAAATATACTAACTAGAAATTACACTTAAATGGTTAACTTAATTAACTAAAATTTTAGTAATAACCGTAATTATTTAAATATTTATATTACTTATCAGTATAACCTTAAACATAAAAACACCAAAGTAACTAGAAGTTGTTATTATGCGCGGCATTCGTATAACAAAAGCCGGTACTTAACAAAAATCGTCATAAAATAAATCAAAGTTCAATAGAGCAAAACGATTGTAGGTATTATGATAATGTGCCACCGTATCGAGTCCTAACGAGACTCAAACCGGCAGCCCTCGCCTCAACTACTCGTTAGCATGAAATCAAAATATTTATTATGAATTAATTTACATAAACAGTCCACGAAATATGCCTTTCGGTTCACTTTTGTTCTGTCGGCTTCTTTTTAATGTGATTTTATTTAAGTACGTGTCTAGGCATTAATAAAATATAAACAGAATAATTATAACCTAGTTTGGACCAGTTGTCATTTGGACTCTTAAAAATCTGAATAGTTGAACTCACCTCAAAGGCACGGAACAGTTTCTGCGTTTGTTTCATTAATATTTTTGTATGGCAGGTAGGTGAACCCGAACCAATGGTTGTTGCACCGAGGTTCAGGCAGAGGGCTTGTGTGTTAACCACCTAACCACGAATACGAAATTAATCTTTAAATTTAATTTAAGAAATAGATAGCTTTAAAGGAATTGTATCTGTAAGCATTAAGTCGTAGTAGGTATTTTATAACAGTATTGACTTATTTACACTTAGACTATTGACTTACTTAGATATCGTAATATAATGATTAACACAAATATAACATTAAGATTATTCAAACTTGGAATATCAGATTTTTAACAAATTACCTAATATCTTATACAAACTTTCTTTATTTCTATCGTAGTTTAGTAGAAATTTGTAAAACGAAGGGACTACCGTTCTCACGATAATTTATAACGTCTCACTTAATTTGGACCGTTGTTTTAAACAAAAGTCGGTTTATCTATTTTAATTGTTGTTGATAGTGATAAATGTTACATGTTTACTGCGTTAACGTTGACATAGTTGAGTGCTACTTAGATGTGGTGGAAGTACAAAGTTTAAATTTCGAATGTTGTGTTCGAATGTGAAGATAAATGGCAGGAATATGCAGTTTCATTACATAAGGAAATGACTTTGCCGTTTAGTTTTGGCTATACGTATATATTATATTAGGTATAGAGATGATGATATTAAACACTCAAGTTTAGACGTTCATAGATTTACCTTTAAAAAGCAGTAGTTGTGTCTTAAACTGTCACAATATGAGGGGGGTCTCTAATTTTCTTATTTAGTGATTATGTCAACAGTAACAATTTAATTTTTTACACATATTTCCCACACATTGTCTATGCTTGAAAACGTAATGCATTTTCGATTCCTTCAAAAAATTAATATTGTATGAGCGCTTTGCTAACTTTTGCTGCCAATAGGTGGGAGGGCCACTATGTTAAAATTTGAAGTATAACATTTCTTTTTCTGTAAATCAATAATACAGTAACTGAAAAAATAAAAAAAAATAATTATTTTTTCCGGAATAGTTATAAATAAGTTTGATATAGCCCTACCTCAAGCAATTTCTACATCACAATAGTGCAAACAGACGTCACAAGATTGAGCCGTCATCTTGTGCCTAAATAAACACTGCGTTCGTCATAAAGCGACCATTTATCAAACTTATTTACACAAGTTTGAGTACACTTGCAATAACAAGTCAGTTTTCTTTTCAGTCTGTCTGTGACGCGTTCAAAGGATTCGCGATGTCCACTCGACAAGGACAGCTGTTCAACGAAATATCTTCCTGTATTTTTGTGTTTGTGGCTTGCTATAAATAATAATTTATATTATTCAAATGCATTATTCAATAGTAGAATTCTAAAACGCTGCTCGGCGAAGAACCTGATGTGATATGATCGGCAATAGCCGTGACCAATAGGTCACCTGGTAGTTTTTTTGTTTTTAATGTTTTCTACATTCTCCCACTGTGTTGCCGTCGGAGGTATTAAATAACTTACGTAAATGGTATTGGTAACCCGGATGATTAAACACTACTACCTATTTCTTGTAACCACTTTTTGTATGACCTTTACAGCAAATTCCAAAAAGATGCCTCTTAACCTAATGTTGAACATTATTTCCTTTAATTTCGTCCCTGTTACTTTTAATCCCATAGCTTGTCCAGCGTTATACAAGTCGTATCCATAGATTGGACAGTCGGTCAGGACATGTAACAGCGTCTTTTCACCTGTGTTGCTAAAAGGACACACCTGGTAGTTGAGTTGCAGACGATTTGGAGTGAAAATATATACTTGCTAGGTTCTACGAAGCTGGGCGCGTAAGTTTATTCTATCGGAAATAAAAAATAGATTTGACCTGTTCTGTGTCATTTACACATATTGAACCTTTTTTACGATGCATATTTTAAAAATATCATAATTATAAAACGACTTTTGCGACTTTTCGCTTTTTTAAAGCCGACGTGTTCTTGGATCGTTAATATAACTGTTTAAGTTTAACAACACATAATATCTTTTATATATTTCAACATGATGACAGGGTCAACATCTTCCTGTGAAAAAACATTAAATAGAAAATACTTTTCCTATTATATGTGCAGAAATTGACGGTATTTTTTTCATATACAATTCGTATATCGCAAACTTTGGACGTCGACCAGTTGCTCCTAAATTTACATTAAACTTAGATAAGCTTCTAGTAAGGGAACCGTAAATAGTTCTCACAGTAACAAGTATTATTTATTGACCGTTGACACAATCAAGTATTAAATTATTACAATCCAAACGGATACGTCTACCCCTTTGTTTACTCAACGATGACTATTAAAATATAAACCTGTCATTGTAGGTAATAAAAGCTTTGAACAGCCTCAGGTTGTACACGCTAATTTAGGAACGATTAAATTTCGCTGAATGGAAATTGAAAGGCATTCAAGTTCAACAAAGCGTTAAGGGATATAAAAGATTGAGAAAAACATAGTTTTCATACATTTAAGATGTTGTATTCGCGTGAAATCAGACATCAGCCAACTATGTGTTTGAAAAATGTTTGCTTAACTTTATAATAGGCCGACTGAAAATCAGTGTTGCTGGCGCTGGCTGTTTGTACTCCTTATTGGTGTATGTATTATTTATATACCAGATCTTATGACTACAACTTCTTTAGTAATCATGACAAAGATACATATACGGGTTTAGGTGCTATTAGTAGCCATTATCATTTCAGTCATTTAAAATAGGGCCTAAAGTCAAACTTAGAAATAACATTTACCCATATATACGTTACAAATCATATATTTTATTATCAAAATTATATCGCAATCGTTGGATGTAAAACTCTAAGCAATTATTTATCATAGATCAAGAATCATTAGTTCAATGAAGTAACATAATATCAACTGAAATTATCAAGTCTAGTTTTATTGATTTATATTAAGGTTTGCATTGTAAACCATATGTACCATAGTACGGCATATATTTTTATATATTTTCTGAACGATGGTCATCGTTACTTTAAATTAATATAAAATATTGTTTATCCATTATATTGTATCCTTAACACAAAACTCTTTTAAAAGTAAGAATCAGTTTTATATTACCTGACAACCAATATTTACATGCTGAATTAATTTGTTCACCTCGTTAGTCAAACAAGACCTTCCAAACATCTTCCAGCACATTTCAACCTCATAAAATTATTCCCAACCCTGTTATCTGAGTCTAATATTTGAGCTTTTTATTACCACATTTTCGTCGAAAGCTGAGTTTTGAGATGCGGTTTCGACAAAGGAAAAATTAATGATTGTCCTTACCGAGAAGCAGGGAGACTCCGCTGAAGGGTTTGAAAGGTTTTAATGAGGTTTAACCCGGTATTTAATTTTTCTTATCCACTTTGAGAAGATTAATTGCTGAATTTGAATTGTGCAAAAATTGCAAAATGTTTATCTTACAGCGTGGCCCTCGAGATAAATGAAATTTAGTAATTACATTTTGTCATAAACAAAAATTCTACGCTGGGATTCTACGCACGCTTAACACTGGTCATACATACTAAACATAATTGATTTAGATCGGCGGAAGGAATGGCAAATCAAATAAAGTATTAATAATAAAAAAATATAAAATCATCAAAAATTTGTCTTAAATTGTAAATCTCCTATAAGAGTTCCTTTGGATTCGATTGAAGGAAAATATGTTTAATATCGTAGAAACACAATTGAAATTAAGACGCCATAATATTCCTGATAATAATTATAGTATAGCCACGAAACTTATAAATAAACAACAGAGTTGTAAGTCACTATCTTGTATCTTCAACCATTTCTATACAGGCTACAGCAAGGTTAAGCACACAGTTTATGTTTCTATAAGTCCGCGAGTCATTACCCAACTCTATCTTGAAAAGAGGCTTCATTACCGGGTGAGTGACAATTTAATGAAGTGTCGGCATTGTGTAATATATCCGAGGTTATTAAAAGTTACCAACTAATGAATATCTTTTGAAATGAGCACGTTGATATGAATGCGTGGACTTTTGTTTGCTTATTGCGTAAATCAAAATACAGTTTAGTGTGTAAATAGGTAATTATTAAAAGTATTACCATATTTAGAATATGATGACAAGATGTGTATGATTTTTGAGTTGGAACTTGGGAAAATAAACGTAAAACGTGAAGACGTTATAATAATTTGAAATTAAATAATATATTGTAACATAAACATTGTTATGTTTAAATAAGATAAGACAATCTCAACGCATCAAATGTATTCGGCATTTTATATAGAAAAAATATCTTAATTTTAAACCAAAAGATACAAAACGCAATACCTACAAGCTTATTTGATAGGCGTTTACTGTAACCCTATGGTAGTACGTTCAAATCCAGGTGAAACGCTAAGTGATTAGGTTTTCTATATGAACTAATATTTAATCAACACTTTCGTAAGGTGAAGGAAAATGTGGTAAAGAAACGAGACTGATAAAGTAAATTTGTCTTTTGTTTTGTTTTGTTTCTGATTTAACTTACGTGTCTAAATACAAGACAAGAGAGATGATTAGTGAAACAAATGCAGAAAATTAACGCTACCATAAATGGTTTATAGTTAATAATTTTTTATGACTATGTCACTGTCACAATACAAACCAAATTGCTTTCATAAACGGGTGCTTACAGGACGCACAAACATACTTCAATTGCTCATTTAAAACCTTTGAGATAGGAATTATACAGTTTTTCAGATCGGGAGCACAGCTGAATACCTGCCCTAGATTCTTAAGCTGCAGGAAAAGACCAATTCGTGCCTATTAGTCTAATCCGGAGACATCTGCATGAATTAGAACAATTTAACAGTTTGGCTAATTACTGAGCTACTCTTGAATTAAGGCCAAAATATGTGTGAATAATTGGCTATGTATAGGTTTTGTATATAAGACTCAAAAGATGTATTTTTGCATTATGTTAAAACGTTATTAACAACCGTAAAATGGCGGCCGTTAGTTAACGGCACCGCTTTTCTAGGAAACCTAAGCTTTAGTAGTAAGTAGGTAGGTACCGCAGTCTAACTAAACCAGGAAAAATAATCATCATTATAGATCTATAGTAATAAACACAGACATTTTTAGTTTTTATCTACTAAGTAGGTTGCATTCAATTATATCGTAATTACTGAAAAACTTAGAGCTACTTCAAATTATAATCATCCAAATATAAATACAAATTAAAATATGCAATGAAGTCCCTTTTAACCTTATTTCGTATAAAAATATTAGGGAAAAAATAATTAAATTTTAATGAAAGCTTTATAAAAAATAAATTATTATTCAAGCTACGCTCTACCTGATTACAGCAAGACTCTATGAAATAATTGCGCAATTATTTTGCTCACGTATACTCTTGTCAGATTTGGGTAACTTTAAATAAAATAACAACCTTTGTGAAAAGAGAATGTCTAAAATAAAACTAGGTTTTATGTCTTTCGTAATTTAATATAACTCTTTTATCTCGAAGTTTAAGGGTTACAAAGAAATAAAAATAAAATATTATGCAAAAATTATCACAATGGCTTTATTAAAGTATATAAATAGGTATACTTGTGACTTAATATGGACATTTATCTATTTACACAGTATATACAAATTCACATATTCTACAGCAGTCTTATAGAATGTATTTACACCAACAATATGAAATGAATGCAGATTACATCTAGAAATTACAAAAATAGGGTTAAATCTTAAGTAATTATTTGGTAAGCACGTCGATACAATATACACAAGAAGCTCCGACTAAATACTTTTTGATTTAAGACCATAGACTAGACTAGATAAGCCTGACCCGATTGTTGTGTGTCGATTATTGGAGGGGGAGGTGGCCAGTGTCTGAAATCTCTTCTTCGGTTGATATTAGCGCCGCCTAACTCTAACGATGAGTAATCAGAATCGATAGAAGAATAAATATGATCAGATTGAGGCCTACCATCTGCCCCGTATGGTGACTGTATATACTGCGATCGGTTTTCTACGTATTCGGGGGATGCGCTCACACCGTCGGCAGAAACCCTCATTTTATCAAAAGAAAACGATCGCATCGTACCATTTTGAACGTTGCCTCGCATATTAAACGAATTTACATTATTATGCCTGATAGTTGATGATTTAGGTCCAAAATTTCGATCCGGCAGAGCGTATTTCAGCTTTTCCCAAAATTTATTCTGTCCCCATCGTATCCTTGAACTTGTTTTTAAATAAGGTCGTAAATCGGGATCACATTCCGCTTCATTTAAAACGGAACACTCCTCGATAACTATTAGGGTGTAAATTCTAGTTTTGAGGATTTCATGTAATGCTTGCCTAAACTCGAATCGAGACCATTCAGTTTGAATGAAGTTCCTAGTTAGTACGAGAATAATGCGCTTAGAGGCTTCGGCTGCCTCGGGGAGCGGTAAAGTACACTGCATGTACGTGGAGCCATGTTGGGGTATATCTCTATAATGTAAGCACAAATGATATGACGGGTTACCATTCTCTAATTCAGCAGCTAAAGTTTGAATAACAAAGTCGTCATCCTTTGGGCTGTAACATACATAAGCGTCGTATAATTTGTCAGTGTCGTCGTACGCTCCAGTGAATGGAAACAATCTTATACCACAATTTGAATACAGCCATATACGTATTGTGTCTCGAAACAAGAAAATCACGAGGGTGACCAGTATTATTAGCATAAAGCCAGAAAAAGCAGTTATAAGCATTGGGACGTAATTCGATACTAAAACGTTATCTATACCCGTGTCTCCGGCATAGTAATCACTACAGATTGTTCCGTTTAAGTTCAAATCCCGTTTCTGAGAGGTGGAACTGTCTGGGTTCCAACACCATAAATCAGAAATATCTACAATTTTAGGAACGTTTTCTGATAGAAAAGAAGTAAATCTTTGCAAATACCTACACTTACAAGACCACATATTATTACCTATAGCTAAATTGTGCAAATTTTTATTAACATTCAAGCTCCAAATGGAAAAATCTATTAATTTATTTCCATCTAATCTTAAATACTTTAGGGAATATAATGTAGAGAATGTAGTGTTGCTCACATAGCTTAGGAAATTGTTTTGCAAGTAAAGCTCTTGGAGTTGCGACAAATATTCAAATTCATATCCGTAAAGATGTGTGAGTTTATTGTTTCCAAGATTCAATATGGCGAGGGATGACAAACCAGTAAATGTTCTATTCTGTATGCTTTCTACTTCACTAGAATTTACATAAAGAGATCTCATGTTTTTTCTACCGATGAATGCATAATTTTGCAATTCTTTAAACTTATTACCGTCTAAATAAACCTCAGTCGCATCCATTGGTATGTTTTCTGGGATAACAGCCGCACGTTGGCTAGAGCAATCTACTACATTTGTGTGCCATGTAGGGTCATGGTAGCAAGAACAATTATAAGGGCAAGTCATTTGACAATCGCAAGCTACATAATCACAGCAATGGCAAAGCGTAAAACAATGTGTTTCATATGTACATAAAAAGTCGGTTGCTTTAAGATTACTTAGCGTTACATGAGTAACGCTTCTAGTATGAGTCATTTTACATAATACGTTCTCAAGATCCATTATTCTCGGGTACTGCCTAGTAGCCGTCATGTTATTTATCAAAGGGAGCCATTCCATTGAGCAGTCACAATCTATAGGATTTCCTCCTATATAGAACTCTGGTAATGACTTATTTAATGATACGGGATACAAGCGGAGGCTATTTAGATCTAATTGTGTTATGGAATTTTGATACATATCAACTCTTGTTAGATTGCGTTTTTCCATAAAAGTATTAACTTGCACATTTGTTATGCGGTTATTATTAATAAATAGTACTTCTACACTGTTTGGAATAACTAACGGAGATATTTCAACGATACGGTTATGACTTACGTCCAAAGTAGTAATCTTTAATTGTTCACGAAGCTCATAATAGTTTCCTAAATGCTCAATATAATTACCATGTATGTCCAACCATTTCAGTTTACTGGGCACAAACGCATAATCAAACCATACTAAGTGGTTTTCTGATAAATCTAGCCATAACAAACTTAATATCGACGAAAAAACTCCATTAATGTCAACAATAAAATTACTGTTTAATCGTAATGCTTCCAACTGCTTATTTTGTTCGAAACATCCCCTTTCAATAGCTTGTACTTTATTTTTCGCTATATTTAGTGCTTGTAAACTTGGTAAATCTGAAAACATGCCTATTGTTAAGTTTCCAATTTGATTTTCAATTAATCTCAAGCCAGATAATTGATCTAAGTTTTTGAATGATCCATTTTTAATATCAGTGATCAAATTTTCTCCAAGATCTAAAGTTTTTAAAATAGATAATTCCCAAATGGCTTTAGGTACTTCCACTAATTGATTCGAACTTAAATCTAACTCTTTTAAATCAGAACAATTTTTAAAAGCTTTAGGATCGATACTGATTAATAAATTATTATTTAAATTCAATTTACTTAATACAAACAGGCCATTAAAAAGCAATTCATCAATAGTATGCAAGCGATTTTCCGCTAAGATTAGTGTATGCAAATTATATAAAGGTAGGAACGTATTTTCTTCAATATAACCGATAGAATTATTCCTTAAATCTAGTATTTGAAGTACAAATAAATCTTTAAATGTTTTATTATCAATTCTTGTTAAAGCATTATTAGATAAATTTAAAATAATCAAACGAATCAGACCTACAAATGTACTGCCGTCGATATGAGTGCTCGAAAGTTGATTATTAGATAAATCTAACACAAAAAGTTGTTCTAAACGGTGAAATACTGCCCTACCTAGTTCGAATAATTGATTATTATTTAGGTATATTTCTCTTAGTTCCTTAGTATTAGCAAATGTACCTTCGGGTATAAACTGAAGATTATTGTGTGAAATATTTAAAATTCTTAAGGATATTAGTCCGCTGAATATTTCACTTGAAATGTCACTGATACTGTTCTGCTGAAGTTTAAGTTCTTGAAGCCGCCGTAGTGTAGCTATTTCCGAGTCTTCATTCAACGTTTTCAATTCATTGTGGCTTATATCCAAACTTAAAATGTCTGGACCACAGTTTTTTCCCAATCCGATTCGGTCCACGCTTTTAAGTTTATTATACGTTAAATTTAATTTTTGCAAATTCCCCAATGGGCAGAAAACATCTGATGGTATCGTTTTTAAATTATTTTCACCCAAATCCAATGCCTGTAATTCCTTTAGTCCATTAAAAGTTCCCAAAGATAGTTCTAAGTTTTTGTTTGAACTCCAGTCATAGTTTTTTGTACGTAAAGTTAATTTTTTTAGGTCGCGCAATCCCTCGAATGCATTGCCAGGTATTCTCAGCAATTTGCAGTTCCTCAACGTTAGACCTTCCAAATTCGAAAATCTTTGAAAGTAATTTGCTTCTAAACGACTTTCAAACAGGAGCAATTGATTACATTCAATAAATAGCTGGCGCGTATATTCATTTGACGCTATAACCAATCTCGATCCATTTGATTCAAGAACACGTACACTACATGTTGTTGATGTTCCATCACTTTTGCAGGTATTATGATCACTTTTTGACGCGAACGCATTACAATCCAGAGTCACAAACAAAAAAGTCAGCAATAGTAACATTTTTTTCACACATTTGTCCGTAAGTATTGTGAAATGCTCTTATTTACTTCCAGTTTCTAAAGAATGAGGTTTGTACCGTTCATTGTCGTTCGTCCACTATACCGGTTACGTTTACGTCGCGTGTATGCGGTAAATGCGAAGGGCGACGCGACGGCGTGCCATCCGCATCGTGACTTGTGGCCGACTGCCGAGCCGAGCTGTTTCGACTTCAGCCGAGAGCGGTTCGCCGGCCACCCCTCACTTTGCACCCGCCGCCCCGTCAGGCATCAACCCCACGTCGTTACACCACGTTACACGTCGCACGGCGCCACTTGCGCGCCCAACCATCAATGGTAGTTCTACAATACTTCATGAGTTTCTTTAATCAAGCTTTACAACAAAAGAAAAAAATAGTCAAATTAATATATCTATTTAACTTACTAAAACACAAATCAAATCCCATTTTATAATATTAAATTGATGTTACGAAACTATTTCAAAGACTTAAACGAAAACAGGATTGGGAACAAATAAAAATAGTTACAAAAGGGAGAAGCATCAAAGTGAGGATCGGAAACACAGGTCAGGTATTGTTTCAGACATTAATTCTTTTTTTGTCGTCACTTATTGAATTCCGAACTCAGAAGAAGCTTTGGCGAAGATACCCAATAAAGCTTGTTTGGCGTTGTCCCCTCACATATTTTCGTAACGTGTTGAATTCTGAACAAGACGGCTACTATTTTCAGGGTTTAAATGCCAGTGGGTGTGAAGTTGAACTTAATTTGATTTCCCTGTTCAACACGTGAAGTCGCTTTCAGGCCAGTGAGAAGTTAGTATGAGTCGATTTTGTTAGATAACTTTAAAAGCTGCCACGCATAGATTTTCGGACGAAAATTAAAATTATATTTCGTAGTTACATCAGATAAAAAAAAACTGTTCAAATAAATCTTAAAAAAAGATATACTTATTTGAATATTTGACATTCCGTAGCAAAAACCGGTAGGTACCTACCAATCAATTTGCGATATTTGTTTTAAATAAGTGTTGTTTGATGATTTGCTGTTTTAAAAGAGTACCGAGTTTTTACGCCGGCTTTTTCTCTCGGCCTACACCCTCTTTTCTTTGCCATGAGTAGGGATGCCTTCAAATTTAATGACGTGGAATAAGTGATACATGTATCTTATGTTCCATAATAAACATATTTTATTTTCTTTATTTTATTATTTATCAAATAGTAAAAAATATAACTAGCCGTCACTCGCTAATATAGTTTAATTCATACAGCAAAAAATTGTTGACGACAAGATAAAAAGCGTTAAGCGACTTTACTTAAGTGATAAAACGAGATAACATCCACAAAACACTTCAAGTAGTACGATATCCTCGATATTAATGCCTTTTTACTGAGCAGCCTGTATCAAAAGTTCCAGATGTCGAGAGTTCTTCGCGTTAGCTTGATAAATGACTTCTTCCACTTTCCTCAAAGTTATTAAGGGAATTTCGGGATTATGTTCTATTTAGGCCTAATGCTATGGCATAATATGTTATTATTGCATTAGGTTTTGTTACCTTATGTTGAAAGTTAATTGCAATAATGATAAATAGTCATCTGATGCTACCTTAAATAGTACTGATATTCTAACTCTGTGTAGATATGCCGAAATACTTAATTGCTTTTTTGTACGAGTACCTAAGAGTTAAATGCGGATATAGAAATGCATTTGCATAGTCATGGGTTCGAAAACAAGGGCTAAGGGTTGAATGCATTACCACTAGATTATCACTGTTCTATTTTTTAATGAGAACCTCTTTTAAGACTAAAGTAATGGCATGATTGTATTAGATTTTATTTAAATAATTTTCTTGTTAAAATTAAATATACAGTAAAGTTTTTGATGAAGGTAATATGTAAATTCCAGAATTAAATACAATAAGTATTTAAATCATCAAAATCTTCTCATTTTTAGTCATCGTTAATATTGACTACTATAATAAATATACCCTTATATCTCTAACAAACCTCGAACTGAGGGTGGACTTTTTGTGTTTACGTGTGTCATAGTAAACGTGACGTGGCTGCAAATAGAGTTTCGCGCTATCATCTTTATCGGATTATTCAGATCTTCAACAGTTTTGACAATCTATGCTTTTATTTTATAGTTCGTTTTTATGTACTTATAGATTATATATAATATATAATAAATGTCATTAAAACAGGTTTTGTTTATGATAACTTTAACGGATATTAACGCGATTTTAACAGATTGTTCATTAACTCAACATTTCCAGTGCTTTTCAGCAATCGCGGTTAGCGAGAGACTGCCACTTCCAGACTCCAGTTGACTATTTGATATTATAAATATTTATTGAAAATGTTGCCATTATAACGCCATCTATTGTTGCGTAGTTGATATTAAATTATGCGTTAAAGAAATGTGTATATTTGCGTAAATTAAAAATAATATTAGTTTCTGTTCTTGTTGATTTTAGAATATTTCTAATAATACGCGATAGTCACCAACGAATCCTTTAATGCACTTACTGATTCATGTGCATCAGCTATATTACATTGTTTTAAATAAATTACTAAAATAGTCTTACAAATAAATTGTGTTTACACTTCATTAAATAAGAGTATAAAATCTAAAACAAAAGATGGCGCGTTCCGTTACATTGTGATTGGTCAACAGAATCTCTAGTCCAACGTGGGACATCATGAAATTATGGATACAAATAAAAAAAAATGTGTTTTAATTGCATAGATTGCGACCTAAGGATTTCAGCCAAGAGATTTACACAATTCATATTAAATATCAATAAATAAATCTAACTATGCCTGCTCCATATTACTGACAGCTTACTAACAAGTACTGAATCTTATCTCTCTTTATCACTATTGCTGTTATAGCTTGCTTCTGTTTCTCAGTATTTATTGACAGGATAACGGCTGTTACGTCGGGAATACAACAGCTTCAGTTAATAACATACACGTTGAACATACAGGTTTATCGACGTATTTTGTCTTGTATAAATCTATTTTTAAAGTTCAGAATTCTAGTTAAGGCTAAAGTTGGATGACAAGTGAAGGAAAGCATTGTTGCTTGTCTTGTCTAATAATTTGGAGATTTTGTGGTCGATTCCTGACGTAAAACGTAATGTTTCTAAGATTCTAAGTTAAATGGTGTGTTTAAAACAAAGTAAATTTAAAAAGAAACAGAAGCATAAAAAAACAATAAACTTAAACGTTAATAAATACATATTTATAATACTTTCAGTATCTGATAGATTTTTTATTAAGAAGGCAATATAATACAGTAGACTGAGTGACTTTTTTGAAAAGTGATTTAGCAATGCAAAATCATAAAAACTGCTAATCCATTTGCGGTAACAGATAATAGTCAAATATAGTTTTATAAAACTTTATCAACAACATGACGTGCTCTTATAATAGTTATTAAATTGATTAAGAATTTAACTGAAGGTAGTTAGATTAATCTATTTCGATATTAACGGGTTCCCAGTTGCCACAAGATATCGTCTAGATGGTAGCAACAAGATTGTAGGAATACATTAAGGTTTCATTCGCACGGCATATAACATATGAATGTAGAGATGAGATAATCGTAGAGGTGGATTATTTATTGGCAAAAAAATTTATTTATTAAGGCAAGAGAACTAGATTTTACAAATAACTTACAAGTAACATATGTACGCGAATACGCGCTTTTGTATACAAATAACTCAATTTAAATTATGGAGTTCTTATTAAACAATAATATTTTATTAAGTATAAATATACATTCTTCAATTTATAAATAACCAAACCAAAAAAATCTAAGTATTTAAATTGCTTTCTTAACTAAACTTAGTCTAGATATAATAAACAAAACTACCGATCCTACTTGCAACACAAACTAATTATATTTATTGTATTATGTATGATAGAAAATTGGACAAGCGTAAATTATTTTGTTCTGTACTGTCGGTACAAAACAATGAGTTTAAGAATTCAATCGATTAATCTTTGCCTATATCCTGAATTGCGTGCCCTTATCATAGATCTGCTCTAATCGCCACCTGCGGCTGATACATTCGAGCTGCGACAAGACCCGGTCGCGTGTTCTATTCAAATTCGACTCCGA
The DNA here is from genome assembly GCA_905332375.1 of Pieris macdunnoughi. Taxonomy (NCBI): domain Eukaryota; kingdom Metazoa; phylum Arthropoda; class Insecta; order Lepidoptera; family Pieridae; genus Pieris; species Pieris macdunnoughi. Next base: position 1,542,691 of record CAJOBZ010000016.1, read on the forward strand.
TACAACGCCACTGAATTTGGTTCTGTCTAGTTAAAAGTAATATTTGCTGGCACGTTACTTGGTTTGGTAATGCGAATGTATACATTTTCAAATAGATAGACATGATATAGTAGTTTGTACCTACGAAACATATTATTTTATAACTGGAGAGGTGTAACAATTGATAATAATTGATAAGCAGTGTTACACAACTGTGCTTTTTTATCACTTTTTTTACCACGCACCACTACTATGTCAAGCTTCCCGTAGAAGTTGTGCAGCATATTTGAATAAGTACTTCAAGAGAACAGCGTACTAATTTTCAAAAGAGACCCTTTTAATGTAGGTAGTCTAAGAAAAATATATTTATTTAAATACAATAAATAATACACCATAATAATGCAGTACCAAAATAAATATCTCTTGATTAACTTAAAATCGGTGCCTAAATACTCGTATATCATATCAAACTTACACATTAAATTAATTCTACACTTCATCTGATAGTACAAAACGGTCGCTTAAGGCGTTAGCTTTCCATATCTTAGATCAGCAGTTAGACAATACGGATTTCAGAACACAAATCTATTGAAGATCCCTTTGATAATGATAACCGTTTCAATGCTAATGGTTACATATTGCCAAAGTTCTTGAGCCATTTATAATGGGACCCATATTATGTAATATGAATTAGGTAAATTACCTACATCTTTGATGGAAACTGTATTACAATATATGAGGTAACGGGTGATATAATAATTATAATCTACACTAATATTAGAAATAGGTAAAATTCGTGTTTTTATATTGAATAAATAAATGTCCGTCTACTATTACAAAAAAAATATTTATTTTAAGTTAAAAATTCATACTATCGGGGTATACATTTTATTAATAACTTTGTATTATAATTATTGTTAAAATGTCTAGTTATGTTTAAAGGTAATTAAAATCGCTACTCGACCTTCAACCTATCATTAAATTAAACACTAGCACTCAACCACCATAATTACAAAGGTCTCCTACGGTAGGATGATTCCACTTACAAAATAGTCTATCCCTCGTCTGCAATGCAAAATTGAATCATGCATTCGATTTAGGTTTTCAGTAATCGATTCACATACTACTGTCCCACTGAACCGATTCTGCTTAATCAACGTTCGAACTATTGGAACTATTCGTGGTGATTGAAGCGAGAACTCGTGTTGACGAGCAATCTTCTAGTAATATCCTTCGCGAGAACTCAATTACATTATGCTAGAGCCTTTAATTTCCTCGTGTTGTGCACTACCGCTTCCTGTCTGAAGCTTTGTTCGAGTTACAAACTTTTCAGAGGTGTGAGGTGAGATATTTTCATTATCGTACGTGGTGGTGCGTGTGTGTGGATTTAATTGTGTCGATATCAATCTTGGTATATTTAAAAGAGAGTACATTTATCTTACAAATTATAACCTACACATAAACGGAATATAGGATGTATGTTAGCGAAGTAACTATTTATTTTTATTCAAATAAAAATTTTGAATTATCAAAATATGTGTACTGTGTGACTGTATGATTTTATTTTATTTTTTTAAATTCTGGCATACAATTGTTGTTGTTAGCATAAAGTTAAAAACAAGTGGAACCATTTTAAAATTAGATTATTAATTGTAAAATATAAATAAGTTTTTAAAGATATTATTAAGATAATAATAATAAAAACATATTTCCTTTAAGCATTTTACTACTTATTTAGGCTGTCCAGTGTCCAATGCTCAACAAGCATCAAGGCTCACAATATACTCGTATTTTAATAAAGTGTTTCTTATTTCACAAATAATTATACAGCGCAATTAAAATCGTTCGGTATTTACAAATGAACTTCGACACGACTTGTTCGAAGTTGACGTCGTATTTATGTTTATATCTTAACTCATGGCAGATCAAAGCTTCATTAAAACTTCTGTAGAACCTTTAATTGCGATATATTTGATGTCACGGTTTATTTACACCGATTCATTTTGGCTATTAAACTTTAAATTGCGTGTAATGGAGTGCGACAACTTCTGAAACAAACTCTGTGCTGTAATAATTATACCATGTTATGTAATTGCGGTAATAGCCGATTGGTAAGGCGTGTTAATTTTCAACCCTGGGGTTGCGTTCGATCACATGTAATTCTAGTCTAAAGAACATTTGTGAAGGATCTCAGGGAAACCCCAAAATCATGAACAGATGACAAAAGCCGGCACTTTGCAACTTCCAATGGCGATGTTCTGTCTTCTTGCAATGTTGATTTTATATATTTCTCCTAATATCCATGGCGTTGATGTCACAACTTTGAGATAGATCTGCCTTGCGATTCTGTAACTCGGATAAGGAGAGTAAATGCCAAATCGTAAAATGACTGCTTCACGACTGATTTGAGCGTGACCGCCGCTGCGAAAACCGCTGTGTGAGTTCGAAAAGTGAGTTACATAATCGCAAGGCTGTACAAAAACTCGCCTGTACAAAAGCGCCCAAGGGTTGATCTGAAAATGATCTTTATTCGATCATGTATATAAAAACATAGTACTAACCATTACTTTTATCATTGTAAATTAGTCCTTGGAGGATAACTATGAAGTACGTCTTATCTTAAATTTGAAAAATAAATCTTACGGCTTAACTGGCTTTCACTGGGAGACCCTTAACCCAAACGCTGGATCTACCCGTGGTAGCACTTCTGGTTTTTCAATCCACACATTAAAGAAATATTGCACACCCTCATATTTACTTTCGCAGTTTTTATTAATAATTTATTAGTATGTAATATGCAATGCAGTGTTTGCTCGTTCCCGGCAGGTAGTGTTTGCAGTTAATTATGATAATGGCTTGCAGTGTAAACAGTCTCTAGGGTTTGTTTGTGTTGCGTGCTCGAATATTTGAGATCGGGATAGCTTGAGGTGTCTACCTGTGTTAGTGAAGATTAAACATGTTAAATTGATATTAACGGTAAGAATAACGGAGAAACCAACACACCAGACGTTTAAGTGTGTTTTTGTTTGTGTAGAATTAAAATATAGTTGGACCAAAATACAATATATATATATATAGCGTTTTAATCGAAATTATATTTTGTTACTTAACCATAATATGTTTCCCACAACTTTGTTAAGCCATGAAAAATGTGTATCTGGGCTTACATTAAGTTAAAAAAACAATAAATGCACTAAACAAGTATTTGTGATTTCTAATTAAAAAATAGGTTACATAAATTGTAACGTTCTAAGTTATAGGTTTTTAATAAGTTTTACTTTAAATTATATATACAAATGATCGCCCCTATTAATTGTATAAAGATGTTAAACATTCCTTAGCTTATATATTCAATAAAACTAGATTTTATCATACCATATAATTAAACTATACAACACCTAATGTTACCATTTAAATTGCATTAATAAACATTTGCAATGCTATTGTAATTTTATTTTCCTCCACAATAAAATGAATTACCTCAGTTCTAGGGAAACGCTCATAAAGTTATTAAACTAGTAATGATCGCAATAACAATAGAACCAAGTCCGTTACAACTGTACATTTATTTGAAGTTCCTAGACTTAGATTTCATTACACGTTTCTGAGACTCGCAAAATTGCGTGTAAACATGCCCTTACCGCAACGAGACTATAACAATAAATATCTATAATAGTGTGATCGCATTTCCGTTCATGACTCGAGTGTTCCTTTGTTTTTAAATATATAATTTTAAATGTCCGAGGTAATGGGGTGAAATTCAATAAAAGTATGTCGGATTTATTGTCTGCGGTCACGCATTCGTAATTAAAGCTATAAACAGCCTGTGAACTATAAAAATGGTTTATTATTAATAAAACATTATACAGTAAATAAAACGCGAAAACAATTTCCGCAAAAGTAGGTGAAACAGAATTCTGCGGAATTTTACAGGGTTTTCCTCAAACTACTTTTTGTGATTTATCTATCCAACTTTTTAAAATATATATTAAATTACCTTTGTTACTTTATTGATTAATGTAATTGTAAATACATGACCTTTTTATGCTCTCACAATTATTGGAATTAATGGCATAAATGTTACACGATAAAATCTGAAATCTGTATCGAAAAAAATAAAAACTCAATGAAAAAACGTGAAAAACACGTATTACGAGAGCTGGTGATGCAAACACTTTCGTGACTTTCAAAAGTTCAATTTCATCCAATATTCATTTCAATTACTAGAAGCACTGAAAATATTTGAGATATGAATTCGGTTGCATAAAAAGTGAACAATGCTTTGATTTATATACGCTTTACAAACACTATTCCACCGTTTGCCTTTACATACACTATGCATAGAAATGCCGACTGGAAATTTAGACTACAAGAAGAAAGGAGCCATTGTTTGTGATTATTTGAAACCAAAAGTAAAAATGAAGGAAAAACCTTGTGTCAATAAACTTAAAAAAAGAAAAACAGGATCCCACCGGCTGCCTTATCGCTTTTCATCGATCGTTTCCAGGTATCCCTAATTAATCGAAATAATTTATAAATATGACGTATGTTTGCCGATGTTCTCTGAGTACTGCGTACTTTTTTTTACTGTATACGATTATTTAATACGTACAATCTCTACATAATTAAAATGTCTGTATTTTTTTTAATTTTGGAAATGAGTCGAGATTGTTACTCAGGGATATTTAAGTTTATTCGTTGAAGACGTAAACATATGACGAACTTTTGCAAGTTTTTTAAAAATGTACACCCTAGTTTGACAAGATGCTGCCTCATACATGTTTCAGTGATAATTTTTCTTAATTGGGAGGATTAAAACCAGAAACAATTAGTGAAGTCGTTTGACAAAATGTAGCGCTAACGTTAAATATGCAAGTGTTTGATAGAAATAAGTGTTTGTATAGAATACAAATATTTGACACTAACGTATTTTCATAACTTCTTAAGTAGACGGCAACCATTAGAATTTTAAAAGTTTGGGTACTCCATAGCACCGCTATTCCACAGGCTACCACATTGATGTTACGCGGTCACCGCCTGCATGTGACGATGGAAATATATTGATTGAAAACTAAAATCCATGAGAGCTTGCTCTAAGCCTGCTGTTTTTACTATTCGCCTAACGGACATATGAATTTTTCAACTTTTATTTTATAATCTGTTAGCTTTTGCCTATCTCAATCGATTTAGTTATCTGTGTTCTGTTTCAAATTACCAGAAAAATATGGACAAATTTTGTAAATTATTTAATCTTTATATTACGAAGTAAGATCTATATCGTATAAATTTTAAAAATAATTTTATATAACCTTGATTTATACTACAAAAATCGTAAATGAAAAAAATCTGTGCCGCATATTGAAAAAGGTTCCAAAAAACCGGACGCATTGTTAACAATCGTTTACAAACAAAGAATCAGTAAAACATCGAAGTCCAAAAAACCCGTATTTCGATACAATAATATATTTTGGAACTAAGTGTGAAATACTGTTGTTCAATATTTATAAAGTTTTATTTGTATTATTTATTCGGCGAGCACGTTTTGTGGGGACAAAAGCTTGCTTTTTCAGCTTCTTTTTAGTATCTGCAGCGGTTTTGGACGTCTTAGCTTGTTATAAATAATGCATTATCACGCCGACGGTCACCGAGCAAAATTATTTTATGATAACATCGAAATTCTTTGTGTTCACCAGCTTTGTGTCACGCTCTAGTCCACAAGATGTATAATACAATAAATATTAAAATTCTCGTAAATATGTGCCTCATACGTAATTATAAAATCTCCACTAAGAATTCACAAACCAAAGTAACACGAGCTATTATAATCCAATGTATAAAGGGAGGAATAAATGAATTAAAAATTATAAAAAATTCCTTATATATGTACCATTATACCAATGTACTATTAATTTGCCATCCTACTGAATTACAAGTAATTCATATAGGAAGGCGCGACCTAGCAACCAAGTTTTCTCAGCCTTAATTAAAAACACCTTACCTGAAAACCTCACGTTCAATAGATGCAAAATTCTTAAGGAAACTTAATCATACTTAAAGTTCGCTATAAAAACAGGTATTGCAGAGTACCAGCATCGTTTCGTTTAATTAGAATGCAAATTTAATAGCCTACAGAGATTTACATGTCAATAGGTACCGAAATAACGTAATCTGAGGCACAAAGGATTTGACGTTGGCGCCGAGGTACTTAGTGTATCAACCTATAACGCTTTAGCTATGAATATCAATATTACGAAATAGGATACAACAATCATTTTAGCGCTAATATTGAATGTTAAAGGTTAATCTGTGGTAAGTTTGGATGTCAAGTTCTGTGTTCTATTTTCAAATTGTAGCAAAACATTCTACAATCTAAAACAAAAGACAAAACATTTTGTATGATTGAGTTTGACAACAATTTTACATTCCCAGTCAGGGAGACGTACAATACGCCACCAAAAATTAAATTTTAATATTGTTTTGTAAATGTAAAAATATTCACACTCTACGTTATGTATGCAATCTGAAACTGTGGTTTTAATTATGTTTAACCAGACGAAATACGAAAATATTTTAATAATTTTATTGTACGCGCAATATGAGCAGCGCGGTTCCGCTTTTCATCTATATTAAATCTAATGAAGATTCACAGGCAACTGCAGCAAAAATCTTGTTAGCATTCACCCGAGTTGGATTAAAAATTGTATAACTCATAAATAATTGCCGTTAAAATGTAGTTATAATGAAAATTTCTAGCGTTGATTAAACTTTAAATGTTGTGAATATTGTTAGGAGTATTTTAATTCAGGGTGCATGAATATTTCGTGCGTTTTAAACGTATATTTAATATCAAAACTTCACCACATTGTTTCGATAATAAACGCTTAGATAATAAAAAATAATATTTTGTGCCTATATTTTCGATGTCGTGATTATAAGCATAAATCGAGCCGGAGTATTTTTGAATCCGTTTAGTTTAAAATTTTAATTAATGATTCATTAATTAGTCTGAATCAAGTTATTTAATAATTGTGTATATGATGACTGAGCTACAGAGGTTTTAAGTAGTTGTAAATAACAACTCGCGGACTATGATTACATCAAAAACAAACAGTGATCAGATTTTCCCCATTTCCAATAAATTATAAAAAATTGTCATTACCATGATTAAAGCCAAACATAAACAATTAAACAAATTATAGTTACATGGCCAATGTGTTCCATAAACAGTCCAATGTCCAAATACCAAACATAAACACAACATTGCAATCGTAAGTAAAGATAAAAGTCACATAAACCAAGAAACAAGATATAATTTTAATTACAGATTTGAACAATAAAACACCAGTAAATTAACTTTTACGATACACCTAATATAAGACACGCGAATGCCATTAGCGTTATTAGCCATAGCGAAGAAAGACTTCTGCCGCCGGCCCCATTTGTATAATTTCGGTGTATCGTATCTCCTTTTCGCGCCCCCGCCGCCCTTCACCATCTTTATTTCGCCCCCAAAAAAAACCCCCTTTTAAACACCCCCCCCCTCCGACACCCCCCCCCCCCCCCCCCACCCCACCCCCCTTCCACCCCCCCCCCCCCCCCCCCCCCCCCACCCCGTGTGAACCTCTTTTCCTCCTCCCCTATCCCCTACCCCCACCCCCACCCCAAACCCCCCCCACCCCCCCCCCGCCCTTCTCCCCCCTCCCCCCAAAAAAAAAAAAACAACAAAACAATGAGTTTAAACTTTTTTTTTCTTAGGGTATGTCAATAACGTATTTGACAACGGGATTTATACTGTTAGACAGTTATAAAGCTCATTGGAGGGTGTAAAACATGAATCGCTGATATAGCAGTAGGAAATAATAGGTACCTACCTATTTGATATTCAAAAGTCAAAAGTCAAAAATCATTTATTAAATAAAAATAAATAAATAAAATATGTTTATTATGGAACATAAGATACAGGTATCATCACTTATTCCACGTCATTAAATTTGAAACTGAATTTATTCATGTACGAGTAGGTAACACAATGTACACTTATGAACCTCAAAAAAGAAATATACATTAAATGCTTCTAATTTTACATTTACTGCTAGTTCTCAAATCAAGGGCGTAGAACGGAAGAGAAGAACTGGCAATAAACTCTCCGCCACTCTTTTTAATCGAAGTTTTTGATGTTATACTTCTTTAGGCGCGTTATGAAAAATTTATGAGAGTGAAATTTTACGCGCGCACCGTGACACAAAATTATCAGTATGGGCGTCGAGCGTGCGCGAGCGAGATGGGAATAAGACTAATCTAAAAGAAATAGAATATGCGTGACGTTAGCAGCTATGCCAAGAATTTTGAATGACCATAATGACATTTGTAGTACCTTTTAAACAAATAAAGGAGTTTTAATTATTTTTTCAAAGAAATTTAGCAATGCTTTTTCACAAAGACCTATTGTTACTTAGTTAAAAGGTTATGAAACCTACCTAGTTATTAAATTGAATTAATAATATAATAAAATAATAAATAATAATTATTATTAATATTCATTAATAATTGAATAATATACTAAATATTAAATATTGTTAAATTATTAACGCTAAATATTTATTATTAATTATTTAATATTTTAAAAAAAATAAAGAAAGCCAACGAAGTATAACTTCTTACGCGCGTACATAAGTAGGTACACGCACCATTTTTTTGTTTTATACAACGTTTGTAAGGAGCTGCAACCATTACACCATGTTCCACATGACACCTTAAGTAATAAATAATAATAAAATAAATTATAAACAAAGATTTGTCCTCTATCAGCAGGAGGCATGGTGAAATAGGACCACGCACTTATATAGAGAATATATAACATTTAGAAACTACGAGTGCTATTTTAGATAAATAGGACTTTATTTTAGGCTTATAAACATAAGAGGAAAATAATAATTTTTATCAGTGTTAATAAATGACGGGCCCAGTATTTAGTCAAGCTCACGGATGTATTGTATACCGTTTACATGAAGAACTCAAACGAACTTATAATTATTTAAAGTACCTCTGGCTTATTTTCTTTTATAGGATAAGCACGTCTACGGGTTGCCCAAAAATGGCCACATCTCAGCCCATGGCCACCCATTTTAGTGGGCACGTTGCCGGCTTTTGAAGGCTCATTTTTTAAACAATTGAAGGTCAGTCTTTCCTGGGAGATTTCCAAGGAAAGACCCTTACCGGTACCCCACACCTACACATATACGTTTATGTGTGTCCCATCGATGATTTTAAGGGTTTTACAATGAAATATACAAAACCAGGCTTTTCGTTGACATATTATAAGCTATTAGAGTATATAAAATATTTTCACTTTTTATACGAATGATAAAATTGCACCGCACTTCTTACTGTATAAAAAACATTTGGATTTATTTAACTTTTGACAAAAGTGCTTTCTAGATTTGATTAAAGACAACGATCGTATTTCCTATTAGGGTTGGTTGCAGGGTTCGTGATGTCACGCGTTTCTCGCTTTTATCTCGAAGGGTGTATAATGATAATTGAGAACGAAGTTAAGGTAACAAAATATCTTCTAACAAAAATTAGGCGGTATTAATTTTTTCAGTTTGATAGTGAAATGTGAGTTAGTTAAAAAAGTCGTTGTTCATTTACTTCCCTTCATGGTCTGGAATTAGATTACATCTGCTACACTACCATAGATAAGTAGGCCTGATACATGTCGTAGATTTTTGGATTTGGGCTAATTTCTACATGTTTCACTACACTACGACTAAGAGTTGAGGTCCGCTCAAACACTAAACCAACACTGCTCATATTATCCCAGTGCTAAACTGTATAAAATAATTTATATTAACTAAGAAAATGAACAAACTCAGAAACGCATAAAATTCGATTACTCCACAAGCCCAGGCTTATTTTATGCAGATCAAACCGTGAAAATTGAAATAATAATCGTCATTTCGCCGCCGAGAGCCGAGTGCTCTCCAAATGACGCTCAGATAAACCCGAGTGAAAAGAGATTGCGTATTACAAGTCCCCATATCGTGTTATTACAAGTGTTGAGCTCCGTGGGCCGTGATGCATGACATGGTAATTGCGAATTTTCGGAATTCAATTAGACTATTAATATATATCTGTAACCGAATAATCAAAATGAAAATTATGATTTAAATTCTGATTTAATTATTTAGTAGGTTACTTATTTTTTGTGGGTTAGTTCAAGAATATATATTTGGTGTTAGATTTAAATAAAATAAATCAGTGCGCTACATCCTTTTTAGGTCAGGGCCTCAGATTTCTGTATCTGTTTCATGATCACCTGTCAATCTAATAGGCAAGTAAGTGATCAGTCTCCTGTGACTGACACGCCGTCGACTGTTTGGTTCTAAGGCAAGCCGATTTCCTCACGAAACATCTTTCGAACGGTGAATGAAAACATTCATGAATGAATGTTAAGTACGCACATAGAAAGAAAGTCCATCGGTGCACAGCCGGGGATCGAACCACGACCTCAGGGATGAGAGTCGCACGAACCGTGTGAACCCACTTGCCCATCACTGCTCTGGCGCTAGCTATAGCTATGTAGGTGTTAATAAACCGGAGACTAAATAAAAATATTAAATGCTGGGTTTTGTTTTGTAACAAGAAATTTATTATTAACAATAGCCCTAAGTTAGGAAGTTGGCGTTTCCAGTGCCTTGAATGAGCTTGTCTTTAGTGTTGTTTGATCTGATACTTTCGCCATGACTGACACATTCGATCTATCGTGTTATGAGGGTTATGGAATCTGTGCACCCGTGTCTGCGTATTCTTTACAATGTCCCTCGAAGGTCAGCCTCAACAGAACTAAGCTGAAGTGGCAATAGCGCCGTCAAGAACTTTATTTATAGTTAAATAGTTTCAGATGCTTCAAGATACGTTGGATCATTTGTTTTTCTTAATTGGCAAGTAGGTCATCTCTAGACTGTGACTGACATACGCTGTAGAGTTTATTGCCAGTTCTTCTCTTCCGTTGTACGCCCTTGATTTAAGAACTGGCATTAAAATTAGAAGCATATTATGTTATAATATATTAATGTATATTTCTTTTTTGACATTCATAAGTGTACATAGTGCACCTACATGAATAAATGATTTTTGACTTTTGACTTTTGTCGATTTTATTGTCTAAATCATGCCTTTTTACAAGGCTTTCCTTTTACTAACGAGCATGTGGTGCCTCAGGGTTGAGAGGTACACTTTCAAGTACAATAATTACGCAATAACCCGATATATTAAATACAAACTGCAATTAAAACTTAACAAAGTGTAACCAAATTGCCACAGTCAAGTTCCACACGCGAAAGAAGTTCAACAAATTCGATTTCAAAATTCAAGCAAGAAGTTAGCGGTATACTAATGTATTATTAATGTATGCAGCAAAATAGTAAATGTTTGTATGAAACTTCAAGTTCGGTTTATAGATAATTCAGTAGCACGCACGGTTAGGTCGGGCTCGGAATTAATATTCATTTCCGTCAGTCTTCGAGGCTTGGCTGGCTTTGACTGGCGTGTCTCGCCGGAGTACCGCTTTGTGAAGCATTATAGCAAATTATTCGCTTCATGTCTAATAAGGCTGTGGGTACTTTATTCTCTTTATAGTTTTAATTGGATAGATCTTTTCTTAGAAAAATGTACGACTCGGCGACTAGTATCATAGATGTAAAGAATAGACATGTTGCACCTCATTATAATAAAAAAATTGTAACGCCGTGGCATCAAACTATTTAATCACCTTCCCAGAAGTTTTAGATCACTAGTGTAACGCTTACAAGGGAAAGGTGATTAAGTTTTTAAAAGCAACGTGCTGTTATATTGTGGGAGAGTATTTAGACTATAAGAATTAACAACAATTATAAATAACTAAACTGTTATTTTAACATTATGACTAGCATGCCTATTTTTATATGGATGATTGTGCGTTTTTTTATAATTAATCAATCTGAATGTACCACTGTCTTTGCAAAAGACAGTGGTACTTGTTTTCTACAGAGAAATGTGTGTATAGAATTATAAGAAAGTCAAATATTGGAAATACATTTCACTTAATAAGTGATTTACGAATGTATTGCCGAGTATATATACTATGGATAAAAAATTTAAGTTAGTATATAAGTGAGAGAATACTTTGTATCTGATAAAAGTATTATTTATGTAATATAGAGTATTTCTTTAAGTGTTTTCGTTATAAAAGGTAAATGCGTGAATCATCAAGCTACATCAAAGCCTAGTTACAGGCAGAGCCTAATTTAAATCTGGTACCACTGTTATCTTAAAAAATTTGATTATTTTAAACAAAATAACTGTAAAATGTTAAAAGCTAAATAATACTTAAGTAGATTACCCGTATTTAATTGATAGACTTATCGCCTTTTTAATCAAAGTCGGGTGATTATACAAAAACAAGATGCTGTAAATATCTACGCTGCTAGTGACGCGTTTACGACAACCCAGTCGATTTGTCTGAGCTAAAGCACAGATTAAAACGAACAGTTTAGAGACATGTTACAAGTACTGTACAGTTCGCCCGTCGCGAACCAGATAACCTGGTCAAGCTGGTGGTCGACGGCAAGGTGGAAGGCAAAAGGCCGCAGGGTAGATCGCCAACCAGCCGGTGTGACCAAGTCATGATTCTCACGGGTCTTCCCATCACAGCGTGTTAAGACTGAACAAAGTGGAGAGATATCACTAGCAGGCACGACCTTCAGCAATTAAGAATAAGACTAAGAAGAAGTACATTTAAATGTCTATGTCTATTGTGTGTTCCTGAGTGAGTTCCTGTAAATAGGGAATGGGCATAAAACTTGGGCTAATAGGTGATTTGCAGATGAGATATATTTATTAATAAAAAAAAATCCTGTCCTAACAGGTTCTTTTTTTATATTACAGGTTGAAATTAGGCAAACGGCAGGAGCGCTCACCTGATGTTAAATTATCAGTATAGCGCCGCCCATGGACACTCGCACTGCCAGAAGGCCTGTTTTTTTTATTATTTTTTTTTTTTTTTTTTTTTTTTTTTTTTTTTTTTTTTTTTTTTTCCTTTTTTTTTTTTTTTTTTTTTTTTTTTTTTTTTTGTTTTTTTTCCCCCCTTTTTTTTTTTCCCTCCTTTTTTTTTTTTTTCTATTAAAGCAGCGGCTGGCCACTGGTGGCGCCCGCGGGCTCGTACTTTTAAGAATTGGTACGCTCTTTTCTTGAAGGACCCTAAGTCGAATTGGTTCGTAAATACTATATCAGTGACCCTAAATTGACAATAATTCACAACAAATGTATAAAATTTATACACGAAACAAAAAACAAACATTAATTCGGTAAAACAAAATTACATAACACACAAAAAATACAAAAAGTTAAGTACTACAGGCAGCAAATAATATAAATTTTGTCAGTTCACTCAATAGGCAATAAAAAAGGTCCGTTAACTAAAATTATACACCGAATCATATGTGCCATTTCCAGAAGATTAGTTATAGCTGTGGGCACATGAAGAAACGGCGGACGATGTCGCCTTCTGAATTAGCTACTTAAAGCTAAGTAGTACTATCGAATTACTGTCCTTGCCATGTAACAATTTTATGAACTTTTCACAGTACTGAAATATTTAATTATTTAAAATACCTCACCCCGTTCCCTCTCATTGTTGTATGGTGTTTACTTTAATTACAGTTCAAAGTAATTGTGTGTTATAAAAAAAAATGTAAAGTATGTGCTGCAAACTACTGTTAGTTTTGTTTCGTTAAACACGTGCAAATAAATGCTTACTGTTCATAAAATTCTGTGGCGAAGACTTCTCCCTGGAGGCGAACTCTAATGAATATTAACATCTTGGATCTAACAGACTCGTGCCGTGTCCTGTCTATTTGAAATTATGTCTATTGAATGCTCGAAGTAATGCGGTGTTTACTGTTTGTGTTTCAAACGCGGGGAATTGAATTTGCTACGGCTTTTGAGCTATGCTTTCGTACATATTATAATTATTATAATAGCTGTATTTCTATAAAATTGTTACTTTACTGTAACGCTTTAAATTTATTAAGGCCGATGATTTTAAGACGATATATAGTTTCTTATAAGTAGAAAACACCTAAAGTGTAATTTTATTATATTTAGTAAGTTTATAATATTATAATAATATAATACCTACTAAAGATACCACTATGAATAGAGAATGTTTATTTATGTTACATTTTATGCAACATACATATATTTATTATAGCTGTATTTCTATAAAATTGTTACTATACGGTAAAGCTGTAAATTTATTAAAGCCGAAGATTTTAAGACTACATATAATTTCTTGTTAAAATTAAAAAAAAACAACTAAAGTGTATAATTATTATATTTAGTAAGTTTATAACATTATAATAATATAATACTATAATTAATTACTATATACAAGTCGCAAGTGTTTAGTTATTCCTATTTCAAATTAAGAACCCGCCTAAGTACTTGTTACTTGGTCTTTTTTTCTTGCCCCCACCCCAAAATTAACCCCCCCCCCCGCTTGAAAAAAAACCCGGGGCCCCCCCCCGGCCCCCCCCCCCCCCCCCCCCCCCCCCCCCCCACCCCCCACCAACCAACCCCCCCCCTGCCGGGGGGGGGGAAACCCCCCCCCCCCCCCCCCCCCCCCCCCCCCCCTCACCCCCCCACCCCCCTTACTTTTTTATCACCAAAAAAAAAAAAAAAAAAAAAAAAAAAACCACAAAACACCATTTAAAAAACTCCACCCTCCCTATCAAACAACCCTCCCCTTTTTTTTTTTTTTTTAAAACCCGAGCAAAAAAAAACCCCTACAAACGAGCCCCCGCCCCCCCCCCCCCCTTAACCCAAAACCCAAACCCCCCCCCCCCCCCCCCCCCAAAAACCACAAAAAAATCAAAACCCCCCGGGGGGCGCAAGAAAAATATATTTATTTTTTTTTTTTTTTTTTTTTTTTTTGGGGGGGGGATTTTAACCCCAAAAAAAAATTTTCCCAAAAAAACCGACCCACCCACCAACCCCCCAAACCCCAACAAAAGGGGGGCGGGCCCCCCCCCCCCCCCCCCCCCAACCCCCTTTCCCCCCCTCCCCCCCTCCCCTCCCCACCCCAACCCCCCCCCCAGCCCGGGGCGGAAGCCCGGCCCGCCCCCCCCCCAACACAAAAAAAAAAAAAAAAAACACCACCCCCCCCCCCCACAAACAACGGGAAAAGGGGGGGGGGGGAAAAAAAAACCCCAAAAAAAAACCCCCCCGCTTAATGTATATGCAATATAAACAAGGATTGCAAGCCTAGTGTTTGCAGCAGCTGTCATATTAAAAGAAAATTACGAAATTTTGATGCATGGATTATGCAAATTGATGCATATCCGTCTCAAGCATTTGCTATCACGTTCGCTAAATATATTTTAATGGTGTTTACTCAACTGTGTCCTTTTTAATAATAAAACAATAAAAATGTTTTATGTATTGTAACATGTAATAAATGTTGTACTTTAAGTAAACTAATCATCATTTGCAACACTGAAACAAGAGTTTTATTTTTTGCCATCACACGTTAAAATGAGGACAATCAGATACTTATAAAATAAATTGTGCGTGTACTAGGTGTACACACGTAAGAAGTGAAACTTCTTTATGATCTTATTTTTCGAAAAATGATGATCTTTATGAAAAAAAATTCTTTATGATGATTAGATAAAGTTTAACAAAAGGCTTTTATTATCATAGACATTAATACAAATATTTCATTTTACCTTATTACTAGGAAGATTATTATAGAATTTCATTAATTGTAATAGAATTATTACTATCATTGAAAAACGTGACGATTTGCTACAAAATTTCTCCCATACGTCGATAAAGAAGTTTCATTCCAACACCGATAAAGAAGTTTGACTTCAAAAAGCAACATGGCGCGTAACCGAAAAATGTGACGCGTAACGAAAAAATGTTACACTAAATTTTTTTCCAACCTCGATAAAGAAGTTTCACTTCAAAAATGTAATAGAAAGGATATACACGTGTGAAAATGACATGTGAACTTTCGAAGGCGCAGCTAATCAGATCCCTGCGACTTCCTCACAATCGAGTAGCCCATAATATCGCAGCACACTATGCCGGGACTCTTTGTATCACAGAAGAGTTGCATGGGTCTGCGAATATTGTTTTGTAAATTAAAAAAAAAAAACTTGTGTCCTAGGTATATGTCAATAGACTTTCTGTCTATGTGCGCATCTTTCAATCGCTCGTACGGTGAAGAAAGACATTGTGAGGAAACCGGCATGTTTAAAATCCAAAAATCGACGGCGTGTGTCAGACAGAAGGGTCATACTTGTCTAGGAAATAAAAATGATCGAAGAAACGGATGCAATCTGAGGCCAAGATCCATCTAGAATTGAAGCGCCACATAATTATTATTATCTATATTTCGATACAAAACAAAGAGAAAAATATTTTCAAAAACATACTTTCTATCGATATTAACGTAATTTAAATATCATGATCAGAGATAACATTTCCCTTTAGGAAATATTTCCATCAATTTTCGTGAAAAACACTCCGCCCTAAACCAAATTATAGTATCATAAAAACAATGATTTAGATCTATGGAGTTTGGTGTCGGTATCATTTTTCCATTAGGGGAGGCGACACGGCAGGTTTACTGATTTAATAATAATAATTACCTCGGATAATACGCGTAGGGGTTGGTGTTGACTTTGCTGAGTCTAAATATGTTACACCGAACTTATGTGTGCTATCCATAGTAATGCATTGATTACGTGTCTTTTGGTATTTAATTACTTTTGGAAATTATGTTTCAATTGTTGTTAAACAGCTACAATGATTGAATATTATAGTAGTAAATAGTTAAGTCAAGTCAAGTCAAACTCATTTATTCATTTAGGTAACACAATTTACACTTATGAACGTCAATAAAGAAATACATATTAAATGCTTCTAATTTTACATTTACTGGCAGTTCTCAAATCAAGGGCGTAGAACGAACGAGAAGAACTGGCAATAAACTCTCCGCCACTCTTTTTAATCGCCAAGGTTTTGTTTTACACAATGTTTGTAAGGAGTTGCAATCATTACACCATGTTCCACATGACACCTTAAGTAATTAATAATATAAAAAAAACAAAGATTTGTCTTGTCCTCTATCAGCATTAGGCATGGTGAATGATAACAATACAAAACCATAGTATTTTAAATGGATATTATTGATTAAATAGTAAAATATATAAATTATAATGAAGCCACGTTAATTCCATACTATAAAAAAAAATCAGACGGGTTAGTTTTATTACTATACACTTAGTCTACGTTAGGTATTGTTATTTCCATTATTTCGTGTTTTCCAATATAGACCCCTTTTGGATAAAGGCCTCCTCCTGAAGCTTCCATTTGGATCCGTTTCCTTCGTTCTTCCGTTCAGCAAAGCAAAGCAATGAATAATATTTAAACAAAATTAAATAATTTAATTAATTCACATAAGTTTCTAAGTTCTATCCATCGTGAGAGACTGACAAACAGAATGTGTTTGGGCTGTATACATCATTACATTTTATAGTATGTCCTTATTATAATATTAAATCCCCGGTCGCTTTTACCTGTTTCCCTATAAACAGCTTATTCAAGGAGGTTCATGTGTATAATTTTGTAGGAAAATGAAATATCACGATTATATAGTAAGGAAAATGAAGCTATAGTTAAAATTATATAAGAGGAGAAGGAAATCATAAATCATAAAATATTTTCATTCCTATAAATAAATACTTGTTTTTAATTGATAATAATTTCCTCTATTACATCTACAAATTGTGTTTGGATTCGTAGAGGGTGTTAAAATGTTTATACCTTAATAATATTAAGGGGTTGGTATCATTACAGGGGTAACATTAAGTGCATTAATAGGAAAATATGACCTGTTTTCCAACATGACCAAATTTAATATTGTAAGCTTTGAAATCAGAGACTAGATTAAGAATTTTGTAGAATCTGTTGCCTCCGATTCAAATCAAACAAAATTAAGGGAATGAGTTAATAAAATGGCATTTCTAATAGATTTTATGTTTTAATTAATGAAAATTTTATTGTGTATTAGAAAAAATTATAATTTTAATAAGAAATGATAAAAAAGTTCTGTCGAACCAAAATATGGGGGAAATTCGCAGTAGGCTTGTTTTTATATACATGTATTTAAGCAATGTTTTTTTCAAGTTTATATTTGTTTCAAAGTCCTTACTTAATTTTCCTCATCCCAGTCTAAAGCTTTACCTCGTAAAGCATCGTTTGTAGTCACAAGGTGTAAATAAATAGGGGATTTTATCGAATTTATTCCAGGGGGAAGATATCCTGCTATTTGTGGGATCCAGGGACCTTTTACTACGTTGTAAAATGGTTTAGTAAGAAAACACCCGCGCTCCCTTGACCAACACGTTTTCCAATTCCGCTTAGCGATGTTTTCGCTACACAAAATGTGTAACGTTTGACTTGAGCTTTACGGCGATACGAAATTTTGTACAAATTATATGGAATATGATTACGTCAAATGTCACGTTGAATCTTAAACTGTCCATTTTATTTTATGTCTTGGTATAAATTAGCGGTGCAATTCAATTTCCAAGTTGCCAATGGGCTCACATAGGAATTGGACATGAGACTGTTAGTCTCAACAACAACACATAGCAAAAATATATTTTCACTTAACCATTTACACTCACATACATTATACCTACATTACAAGACCTACTGGATTTCGTAGCAATACATGCTAACCACTAAGCCATGAAGGTGGTGTAGAAACAATATCCGTCTTATAAAGTATACTTATTCATAATATTCATGATAATATAATTCACTTCTAACACGTGCCTAAATTAAATTACTTTGTCTTTAAATCAATAAATGCAATGCAACAAAACTTCAACATTTAATGTCATAATAATTTTACAACCCACGACTTCCTTAAATCCAATTTAAGTGCAGACAGTCTACAAATTCTATTATCGCACTTCGGAAAGCAAATACACAAAAATAGAATTAGCATAAAGTGTTCCCTTTGGGAATATGCGAGGGCGGAAGGGGTGTGTGGTAATGTACTTTTAAAGTGTAAAAACATTTAGTACCTCACAAGGAAAAGCTTTTTATACATCTCTTTAGTGGTTTTCATTTTACTATAGGTATTTACTTGATAAGTGTCTGCATCAGATCACTTTAAGTAATAATTTTTAATATGTAAGACATGCTGTTGGTGGACAAAGTACGGTTGGAGGCTACTAATAAAAAATACGAATAATTTATTCTTACCAAGAAAAGCGAATCTGATTTGAAATATTCAAAGGATACTTTTAAAAGTTCACTTATTAAGTAAATGTTTTAATACAATTTACAGCAAACAGTCTGACCCCTATAGGGTTTTCATTTAATGTTATAAGTAAATAGCACCCGATGTTCATTCTTGAATTATTAATCTTGATAAATAACTTTCTTTGGAATATAACGAGCCCGAATCTATGTGTAGGAAACATATTTGAACTGAAGGTTTATAGAATGTGCCCAAGTCAGAGAGTGCATCTCTTCAGATGATCCCACTGCCACATGTCAAGCTGATTAAGGCTTCGCCCGCTAACTGAAAATAATAAGTTAAAGTTAGATAAAACTTTAATTTACGAGTCCGTTTGACGTGCCTCACTAATCTTATGCTTAAAACGAACTTTAGCATTTTTTTGCCACTTGCAACGCCTCAGGGGTTCTTAATGCAAATTTTATTTATTCATGTAAATTAATATCTATTCTACGAGAAACCAGTGAGCCGGGAAATTGAGTACGTGCAAAAATAAGCCCTTAGCTACCCCGTCTTATGCAAACAAGGAAACCAATTAGAATTTCTACATTTATACTATATTCCAATGACAGAAGCGTGACTAGGAAAGACTTAATAAATTAAATAACACATTTATTGAAAATGCCATAAGTTATTGTATTCGTTAGTGTTCTTGTTACCAGAAGACAATAACTGATAAGAGCTTAAGGATATTCTAAATGATAAACTTATTAAGAATAATAATATTTAAATGTTAACCAACACCGTAATACATATTAAATAATGTTTAAATATTAAATAATATAAGAACAGAAGTCTTAGAGCAAGGATACTTGCTTAAGTTTCATGTTTTTCAATAGTTATTCAATCGATTTCGAATTGTCAATTGTCAAAATGACAACCAAAACGTGAGTATAAATATGTTTGAATGAACATCACATTATTTAATAGAATACAAATAATTTGATCATTTTTTGCGAGAGATTTCTTATAGATTGCATTGA
The DNA here is from genome assembly GCA_905332375.1 of Pieris macdunnoughi. Classification (NCBI taxonomy): domain Eukaryota; kingdom Metazoa; phylum Arthropoda; class Insecta; order Lepidoptera; family Pieridae; genus Pieris; species Pieris macdunnoughi. Next base: position 1,563,016 of record CAJOBZ010000016.1, read on the forward strand.
TTTATAGACCATAACTTATTAAGGGTAAATTATTTAGGTATTTATACCTAAATAATTGTTCCTTTAAAACAGTTTTGATTTTCAATGAATTGACTCTTGACGGAGACAACCTTGGAACTATAATCTGACCTTATGTAAAACTAATAATTAATTTTAATAGACTAAAGTTTATTGACTAACAATAATATTTAACATAAGAAAGTGTCCAATAACACTACTAACAGTCTATAAAGGCGACACTCAGTTATATAATTTGTTCCACAAATCACTATTTAGCATATTATTTTGATTTTATAACCTTTACATTACTCAGATTAATACGTAACTGGCATGTTGAACATTAATAAAATATTCATATGAACAAATGACAGCACAAATTTAAAGTACAGGAGATGCTAAATAAATACGAAGGCTATTGGGGCCCGCTAATGGAACGTAATACGATAGCTTTTGTTGGAACACATTATTCAAATTTTAAAGGTACCTATTATACATATTTTTGTAAGTTCCATCACAAATATGTCTTGTGACATCTGTTACGGTTAAATGCATGTAAATAATTTTATGAAGTAACATTGCAAAGTTTTTTTTGTGTACAAAAAACGTTTTGGTGTTTTTAAAGTAATCTTAGTGTTGTCTTTTATTGACATAACTTTTACACATTTAAAGAAAACACTGTTAACCGGATTGAAATTACGTTTATAAATTTACAATTATATTAGATAATATTAAATTTTTCCGACATTTCGCGTGCTTTACAGCGTGCGTGGTCACGGTGACTGAAGACAAAAGGTTGTTGAACGCAAAAAGTATCACAGCTGTAGAAAAAGTTGTATTATCTGTATTTATTTCCCCGGAGTTGGTATCGATTAAAAGATGGAGGGTTTTGGCAGAAATGGCTCAAGATAAACAATCCGCGAAAATAGAGGTCACCTTCACGGTGTCGGAAAAAATTTGAAATTATGTAAAATAATTATTGTAAATTTATAAACATAACTTCTATCCGGTAAAAAGTGTTTTTTTTAATCATTGTGCTTTTTAGAGTTCCATAGGACTTAAGACGTCAGTACAATCTGTTCAGCGTTTTGTCTAAAGGCGTAGAGACTAGAGAATTTAGGCTCACAGAATGATGAAATGGTTTACATTTTAATTGAAATAATTTTTATACCTACCTGAATTTTAATTATTGAAATCGCATTTTCACAGCATTCCTAAATTTAGACTTTGTATTTACATACATTTCGTGACTATTTTATTCACTTTATATTTTATACGATAACTAGTTTTCGTATAAAATATAATAAATATGTTATTATAAATAAAAATTTTTTCTATTTAAATAAAATTATTAATTAATTTACTATTTTTTACTTTTAATTTTTAATTATAAATTAATAAAAAAATTAATTGTATTTTTTTATTAAAAAAAATTAAAATTATTAAAAAAATAATTGGTGATAAAAAAGTCATAAAAAATATTCTTATATGTGAATATTGTTTTATATTTATAATTTGTAACTAATATAAAAATTTCGTATATCCTCAATATAATATTTTTTAATTTCCATTTTATAATTCAGTATTAGTTTTAGGTAATATGATCTTAAAATAAATTTTCAATTATTTAGTAGGTATGAACATATTATATCCTTTTAATAATTATATGCTGCAGTATCCTATTATTTATTAAAAAAATTCCATACATATCTCGGCCAAAATATTTCAAATTTTCAATGTAATTTACAAACCAAAGAAGATTGTCTCGTCAAATAATCCAAATAAAGCCAATAAATTTGTCATATTCCTGGACTCTGTATTATCGCTCCTTCTGTAAACCGAGAAATCAATTTAGACGGAATGTGATTCGTCAGTAAAAGCACTCTCAATTCAAGTTGCCAATTAGGTGATTTTGCCGAATGTCGGCGAGTTTCTATGTTGAATTGTTAGACGACAGCCCGAACTTCGTGATTCAAATTTTCCAAAATATTTTTACGTTTAAATTTTAACCATAGGTTTATTATTTTGTAGATTCTTAGTTTGTGTTAGTAAAGCAAGTAGATTACGATCTTCAAAGTGTAGTTTTTCTCTTTACCTTACACCTTCGTAGTATTCTCCCGTTATATCTTCAAAGTCTTAGATAAAGAACTACTCCTAATATTTCTCATAACGCATAGTTCGACCCTTTAAAAAGCGATAGCTCGGAGAATATTCAGTAGATCTCTTATACTAAATCACTCGCTTCAATGAATAACAATACTCAAAAGGCTCACTTAATTTCTATTAATATCAAAAGATTGAAAAAAATACTTAAAATGTGTTTTTGTGATTAGAAAGTAATGAAAATTCAAAGACGTCACTTTTTTTTCGTCTAAATGCAATTTTAATTTTTTTTAAAAAAATAAAATTGATTTTTTATTATTTAGTAATTAACAAATTAAAAGTAAAAATAGGTACAAGTTAATTTAAATCTAATTTTAGTTTAAGCAATAGAAAGGAGAAAAATCTTGTTCCGCTAATTGTTTTGAGCAGTATATATTCTATACGAAAGGTACTATACAAATGTCAAAGTGTATGCAAACAATGATATGGTTGAACATCACTAACCCCTTTCTTAACATTACACACAAGTGTTAATGACATGCCATTTACAAGTGTTTGTATTGTATATTCCATGTTTGAATTTAATCTTGATATTTGCACAAACCGCCCTTATAATATAACCAAAATCAATTTGGACTTTTCAAATAAAATCATTTTGCCGACTGTATGAGAAGAAAGTTTAATAATGATGTTTTGATTATTATAATTTTAATCATAGGATAATAATCACATCAGTGATAACGAAACAAGTTTCAACAAGTAACATTTGTTTGAATGTGAGAATCGTAGTACTCGCCGCTTTTTGTGTCATAACATAGGTACTATTTTTTGCAGTTGAACATAAAATGCGACTCTTATCGCTGAGGTCGTAGCTTCGAACCCTTTGCTGTGGCTGTGCATCAATGGACTTTCTACGTGCGCATTTAACACTAGCTCGTGACGATAAAGGAAAACTGTTATGTGACGAAACAGTCCTTAGACTCAAAAAAATTCGAAGGCGTGTGTCAGGCAAAAGGCTGATGACCTACTTGCCTATAAGAAAATTATCACGAAACAGCCTTGCGATTCTGTAACTCATAAGGACCGAGCTTGTATTTTATTGTTTATCAGAATGCCGAATCGTAAAATGACTGCTTCACGACTGATTTGAGCGCGACCGCCACTGCGAAAACCGCTGTGAGAGTTCGAAAAGTGAGTTACAGAATCGCAAGGCTGATACAGAAATTGTACCCCCAAATCTAAAAGGTTGTAGCGCAACTAGTTTTACTTATAAAATACTTAAGGAATAAAAAAATGTAAAATTGACAACTGCTAATTTGTATTAGGGTAAATTCGCTTAAAATTTAATATATAGCTTGCGCTTAACATAAATGGGTTACATCACTCGCAAAGTTGTTATTGCCGATTCCCATGTACTAAATAGTAAATTACAATTTTATTAACGCATTGTTAAAATTTTCCCACAAATTAATCAGTATTAATTTATGTGAAATATTCACACAAAGAGACCTAATGCTTAAATAGCTTTTCAAATACGTATTAAGAATCCAGTTCTTAACGGCTACATATAATATGGTTTAAATATGTTTACCTAATGATTATTACTTCTTTCGTTCTTATAATATTGAAGTTATACTTCTTTTGGCGTGTTAGGGTAAAATGATGAGAGTAAATTTTTACGATGCGCGCGCACACTGTCTCAATAAACCGACAACCCGAAGTTAGCTATAGTCAACATTTCAGTTTTTCTTGTTACGCCAAAGAAGTATAAAATGCGTGTACATAAGTACACACACTTGTAGTGAAACTTCTTTATCGGCGTTGGAAAAAAAATTACCGTCACATTTTTCCGTTACGCGCCATCTTTTTCTTGTCCCTACCGCGGTTAATTCGAAGCCATTAATAACAAAAATATATAAAAACAATAACAGTGATAGTAATAATTCTATTACAATTAGTGAAATTCTGTAATAATCTTAGTTAATTGAAATAATTGTATTATTTGTATTCATGTCTATGATAATAAAAGCCTTTAGTTAAACTTTATCTCATTTAACTTTATTTATCCAATTTGTGTAAAGTTGCAAATAGTAGATCATTTTTCGAAAAATAAAGTCATAAAGAAGTTTCACTTCTTACGTGTGTACACTAATACACGCACACATTTTTTTTACCATGACTATATATATATTATATTTAATATTATAATAATAGCCTTGGTACCTTGCTACACATTTTAAATTACTTATAAACTCTTTAGTTAAAAAAATACAATTAATACAAAAAACGAAACGAAAGCATAACCATTAACAAAAAGTGAGCACTGCTAAACATAATATTACATCTATCTTAAATTTTAAATAGCGCAGATGAGCGTTGTCTCATATGTCTTCCATTAGAAACGAATTACTGTTCCAGGAATCGAACTCAGGGTTTCCGGCATATTGAATGAGCCGTGAAGGGTTAGGCTCGAGTATTTGATTTACAATATAAATCACTTTATATATCTGTTAGTTATTTTAAAACTTCAACGTAATTAATCAAATCGTTAACAATTAATATTAAACTAGTTGTTAGATGATTAATAGAATTTAATAGTTAAAATTTAATCAGGTGAGTTAATAGACTAATGTAAGAGTCGTTAATTTATAATCGTTTCTCGTAAACGTACCGCTATCGTTAAATACTTTTAATCAAAAATTATTACCTTTAATTTTACTCGTCACTTATTATTAACGGCTAAGATGGTTTTGTTGTTAATGGTCTAAGATCCCGATATACAACGACCTTCACCGAGATGCTTATTTAATGAAACGTATTTTATATTTAATTTAATATGTCAATAAATATAATCCATATGGGTTGCCTAGCAAATTTCAGTCCAGAGTATTTTAATTAATATTTAAAAAAAAAAATTTTTTTAAACATTTCACCGGTATGATTATTAGATAAATTCTATACCAATCAAAAGTATGAAGCCCATAGAATATGCAAACGTTAGGTGGTTTTTAATCATTAATTATTTATGTGTATATTTTTTATGTGACACTAAAGTATATATACATCTTTAGTAAAAAAGAAAGTTATAGTGATACATTCATGACACGCCATAGTTTATTAAGTAATTTAATATCTGATTAAATCAAGCTCAAACCCCTCAAAACACAGTCCCCTGGTATGTCCCATTTCCCAAATTACAAGTCTTGAACCAATTTTTGTTTTTTGAGCCGTCGATAATTGAATAAAAAATATTGAAATACCTTAAATAAAATAGTAAGCATCTATATAAATCACAATTATATAATTACTATAAAAATTTGATTAAAAAATCAATACGTGAATGCTGTCCTCAAATTTTTTGAACAGTCCCCTGATAACATTTCAAAACCGCACTTAAGTCAAATTTTGTATTGGTGCTATACGTTAACCTAGTGAAACGGAACGAAATCAGTGCGAAGTTCTTTTGGGTGTATAGATCATCGAGCAGTCGCCATTTTTTTAGTGTCACCACTAAGTCTTTCAGTGAACAACGAGTCTCGGCCGTTACAAGAAACAGTCCTCTGGTAAGCAATTTTTTTACTATTTTAAGAGTTTTAATAAAATATGTGCTTAATATATTTGATTGTTAATTATGTAGTCACATTTTATTTCGAGAATGTGATAAGTTTAAATAATCATGTTTTATTAAACTAACAGGTAAAAATGACAGTACCCTGGCCGACATTCCCCTGTCATTTCATAGCACAGAGGACTGTTTTATAACGCAGGGGACTGTTTTCTGTGGGTTTTCTCAAGTCTGAGATGCCAGTTTGCGCATCTATGATCAAAATCATTAACAATATTATTGTCTCTTCCTTAGGAAGTATCTCAATATGCCACCCAAAAAGAAACCAGCCAAAACACGAGAAGAAATAATAAAACAAAAACGTATAGCAGAACGTTTGATGAAAACACTTAAATAGGAACATTTAAAACCTATCTTCAAAACTTTACCCACGCATGTTATTGGCATTTATTTTGTGAGCGACGGACCAGTAACACAATATCGAAACAAAGCGACGTTTCATATTTTAGCTTCAAAGCTTCATGTAGAGGTCCAAAATATGAAGACGTTTTCCTGGTACTTCAGAGAGAGTGGCCGTGGAAAGAGGACCGCAGCAGTGGCACTACATGCAAAAGAACTGCAGATGGCATTGTTGCTACAGGAGGTGACATTGTTAATTGTATTATAGATGCTCTACAAAAACTATGTCTTGTTATTACAATCTTTGCAATTGACGATGCTGCAATTAAATATATGACTAACGATATTTAGAATGATGCCAAGTACCTGAAAGGTTTCAATGGCACTCTTAAAACACATCAGATTAAGGGTAAAATATCAAGATGGGATTACTAAAAGGCACTGAAAAACTTATAATGAAAAGTTTAAGGTGCTGTGAAGAAGAATGCTAACATTTTAACCTAGTGGTTATCAACTACCAAACGACAAAACTGCGCTTCAAAGACGTCTACACAGACTCCGAAGACGAAACCAGGCCAGCCGATTTCTCCGCTGATAATAACATTATTCCAGAAACCGAAATTTCACGACCGTGTGACAATTTTATTACTAATTTTGACAATACTTAAGGGCCTAGTACAAGCATCCAACAGCAATACAAAAATGGTGATAACGTTTTAGTTGTGTAATTTCAGAAACACTGAATATCGTTATGCTGTTATTAATAAAGTAGACGTTTCGGATGGCGAACTAACAGTATCTTTTATGAAAATTTGTGATGATAAAGGCCACAACTTCAGAATGGATGAAGATGATATTTCTGGTGTCTGTTTTGACCAAATACTACAGAATTTACGAGTACCACAACCAGCTCTTACTCTAAAAGGGAGAAGATTATTTTCCAATATCCGTTTCTGTTTTTGAGAAATAATAATTTTTAAGATAGTTTCCTGAAATGCCATGTAAAGGCTGATTTTATATAAGACATTGTGAAATTAATGCCAGTTACTTTAATAGTACAATTGTTTTAACTACTAATATTGTGATATTAAGTTAGCATATGTAAGAACTACGCATTAAAATTGATTACTTTCATACTAAAATTCGTGTTTTTATTCATAAAAACAATCCCTTGTGCGTTACAACAGTCCCCTGTCACGTTTTTGGATAAAATCGTTGATAACTCAAAAACCAGGACGAAAATCAGTGGGCCTTTCTAAGATATATATTTCTTTTAATATTGTCTTTAATTTTATTAACAAACATTCTAAACATCTAACAAAATTTTCTTAGGACAGTCTTGTATGGGCGAGTTTCCAAATAGCAGAGAAACACCCACATATATAATACTACCATGCTTAAAAATATTGATTGAAAAAAATTTAAAAAATTTACTAAATGTAAATTATAAAAAAATATTTTTTTTAAATATTAATTAAACATACTCTGGACTGAAATTTGCTAGGCAACCCATATGGATTATATTTATTGACATAATAAATTAAATATAAAATACGTTTCATTAAATAAGCATCTCGGTGAAGGTCGTTGTATATCGGGATCTTATACTATAATGTGTAATTCTCAAGTGACCTTGAGCTGTTTAATTAATCGATTTATATGAGATTTTATCTGTGTGCGTTTCTAGATTTTTAAGATTAGAAATCAGAACTAAAAGAAGACTGCAGCAATGTCTGAATTCATGCAATTATGAAATACTTTATGTTATATTTATAAATAATTACTTTGTCTAAAACTTCCTACAGAGGAGTTATTAATATTTTGTTTATAAAGTGTAGAATTTTTGAAGTGAATCTTCTTTAGGCGCCTCAGTGTAAAATTTTTAGGGATGAAACGCAATAATAATAATATTAGCGTCACGAAGATATGCAGCGAAGAAAAGGGAGAGAGCGATTGAGAGAGAGTGAGAAAGGGCGAACGTAGCATGAAGCAAATAGCCATGGAGCGAGAGTAGGGAGCAAGCAAGTGAGAAAGATCGAGAGAGAGAGAGTGAGAGAGTGAGATAGAGCGAACGTGGCATAACGCACAGCGCCATGGAGTGAGGGGTGGGAGAGAGCAATATTGAGAAAGATTGAGAGAGAGAGAAAGGGAGAAAAAATACACGCTATTAGTTGATGTATTCGTTTCGTAGTTACATATTAGAACTTTAGATGGCAATTCTGTCGCATAACGTCTTGTGCAATAAACGCAAATTTTTTACTTTTGATTTATTTATACATTAGCACGTATACAGTTTGAATATAGATCTACAAATACATGTAGTTATCATATACTGGTACATGATCATCTATTGGGGCTTTTACCTATGTAATTATTAATTTACAAAGAAGTTTCACTTCTGACATGTGTACTTTGTACGCACGCACTTTTTTTGTTTTTTGTCCAAATCTTAATCGAAAATATATCTCCTTAACAGATCTCTGCATTATGGTCAAACACTGAGAACACTTTAAGGTTATCTGTGAGACATAAAAACAGACCCTTAATGACACATACGAAAGATTATATCCTAAATACGACATAAAGAGAGGGAAGTGTAAGCGAATGTGTCGCATTTATTTTATTGGTGTCATTAATTTGTTGGCAGCGTCCAGACGTTTGGACGGACATGGCTTAGGGCAGCTATTTATATGGATTATTGTTCTTACATCGGCCTTAAATTACATTTGTTTAACTTTAGAGCTTTTGTATGTACTCACATATAATTGTGTAGCGAATACAGTGGTTATTTCGGAATCCTGTGAATATTTTGCGAGCCAGCCGGAAGCATTCTGGATCCTCTCTCGGATCTCAAGCTCGTCGGCATCATCATCGCCGAGAGATCCACTGTGTCTCAAATCACAATTTCTTCCAGTGACACTCTAGTACTAGTTTAATGGTAGTCGTTTTATTTTCTAACGCAAACAGCACAGACGCATTATCAGATACGAATAGAACTAGCGACCTTTTTGGTATAATACATTTTTAGTATTGCCTATGTAAAGAAAGCCACGTCAAAATATTAAAACATTGTCATATGAGATAAAAAAAAGTGCGTGCGTACAAAGTACACGTGTTAGAAGTGAAACTTCTTTGGCAAACTAATTTTTAAGTCTGGTTCATATTTATACAAATCTAAAACTTTAGATTTCCGAGACTTAGAGGGGAAGGGAAAAATGAAATGTTAGGAATTTAATTGTCATTAAAATATTAAAAGCGTCGAAAATTATTACAAATAATAAATTTATTTCTTACATAATAAAAACATGTGGCAATTCGTCATTTGAGATTTCAATAAATTATTTTGCATAAAATATAAAATACTAATCTAATATATACAATTCTCGTGTCGCGGTGTTTGTAGTTAAACCCCTCCGAAACCGCTTGACCGATTCTCATGAAATTTTGTGTGCATATTGGGTAGGTCTGAGAATCGGACAACATCTATTTTTCATCCCCCTAAATGTTAAGGGTAGTCCACGGCTAATTTTTTTTTTTTAATTTGTAGATAATTTTTTTAATTTTTATTCTTTATGATACAGCATTAAAAATACATACAACCCCTAATTTTCACCCCTCTACGATCAACCCCTATTTTTTATTATAAATGATATACATGTCAAAACGACGTTTGCCGAGTCAGCTAGTATTTCATAAATTCTCTTTACGAAATTTTAATTTTCAAAATAGAATTTCTCTAAGGTACTTCGCCATTCTCACTCTCTCGCAATCGGTCTCAATCACTCTCTCTCTTTTCTTCGACAAAAACGCTGCACATCTTCGTGACGTTTCATCCGTAAAATTTGTACCCTCATGCACCTAAAGAAATTTCAAATTGATTATTTTTTTCTGTAATAAGTTTATTCTATGAAATAGGTGTCAAAGTCTCCGTAGTCATAACACTAACTAGCATCCGATACTAAACACGAGCTAAGTATATTATGATATAGCCACTTGCTTTTAATACTTTAATAGTTAACAATTTCAACCTCGCAAGTGTATGCAACGTTTGCATGTATAAATGATATTACCGTCAGCTAAGCGTTCAAGAAGTATGCAGACTTCCGGAATTTACCTTTTCAAGTTTGAAATTTTGTGCTAATGCATTGAATATTTGCGTAGTTTTACAGACATTTATGATAGCCTGACGTGCCGCGTTTAAATATATGTGGAAAGTTTTCTCGTTTGTGGATATTAAAATAGTATACAGAACATAATACATCACTGAATATACTTTTAAGAATTCAGAATGCGGGAATAATTTATCATCAATAAAAGGCAGATGTCATCACCACTGAACCTATTGAACAAAGAAAATGATTTGATATTCATATTTATGTTACTTATTTTTAAAGATGTTAACACTGCATACTACACATTTAATTATGAACTACTAACTATTCGTTTAAAAAATTATAGGTGTTAAAAAACCTCGCTGTACCATATTTTTTCACTCGCGTGACTAAAGAGTTTGCGGTTACAATTTCTTAAAAAAAGACTTGTTATAATTTCGAATGTATGTAAATTTTACCATTTACTTGCGACGGTTGGTAAAACTATCGCTACTATCTTTTAATTCAGCCATTCAGTGACACACATACGTCTATATAATTTCGACAAAATTAATCTATGGAAAAAAACCAACCTTTTAAGGTCTGGGCCGCAGATTTCTGCATCTGTTTCGTGATATTTAGCAAGGGATGATCAGCCTTTTGGGACACACGTAGTCGACTTTATGGGTCTAAGGAGACCTATTTTATGAATGAGATTCGCACGCTGAAGCCACTAGGCCAACAGTTGCCACTATTTCGATTCTGGAATGCCTGCAGCCCTACAGACATCGCAGACTAAATTTATATTTAAGAAACTATTGACAACATTGTACTAATAAGATAGTTAGATATTTTTATATTGAGTACTTTAGTGTAGTTTTAAGTTCGGTGTTGTATTTTTTTAAATGTTTACATTATGTTTTTTTGTAAAGACCGCCCATTTACATCCTTAGTTTTCATTTATTGAATCATATTTTTTTCCTGTTTTGTGTTACTGTGTTGTAAATAAAATGTGATTATTATTAAAGCCTATATAGTTTTCTTTAGCCTTTTAAGAAAATTTTAAAAGAATATTACGCACTGCGCATAAAACACGGGCGCTATAAACCCGGCGATACAAAACACACAAAGGAGTTTTATACACGTTGTATTTAAAAATAAGTAAGATAAATGAAAAACGTACATTTTCCTTCAAAGTTAACCCTCGCTGCACCTATTTTCCATATATTACCACGCGTTATTGCAAAGAATGCATTATCCTTTGAATACGGCTAATGACGTTGAAAAATAAGCTTGGCTTAGTAACAGAGGCTTGACTTAATATTAGGGAGCCATGAAAAGCTTTAAAACATGCTTTAGTCTATTGCATGAATGGTTTGCTACGTTTGGATCACAATTTTTTTTAGGTATTGATTAAAATATTAATTATATGTAGGAAAGGATTTTTAAAGTATGAGGAGATATTTGATATAAATAATAGTAAAAGGTCTGTCAAAAGTGATATTTCATTAAAAATATTATTATTTTGTTTTGATGTCCAGTAAATATGTACAGAATAAACTCTTTATAACGAATTTCAAGGAACCAAGCATTTTCTTTCGTTATATAGAGATTTCGGTATAGGGAGTGAATTATTGTATGGGTTTTGTGTTAAACCAAACAAACACATGTAACTATTTTTACGTTATAGAGAATTATAGTTATAACAAATGGCGTTATAAAGAGTATACACTGTAATAAGAATGGAGATTAAAATAATCTAATAAAAACGAAGATGTATAGATTTTTTATCATTTGTATCCCAAGTTTACTGTGTCGCCGGCATGTTAAATAATAAATTAGAATGTTTTAAATTCAAGGTAGCAGTAACGTACTTGATAATAAAAATTACATAATAAAAGAAAAATATTCCATTCGACTTCAGGCTTTCACGACATTTATTGCAGGGGCGCGTCTCTAGATGGCCTTAGTACCATCCATTAAGCACACCCTTATTACTTGCAATACTTGTATTAAAATTTTATCTACTATTTTAATAATTGTATGAAAATAATTTATTTACGTAAGTTTTAGTTTTTTATTGAAACTTCCTAATTCTCTCTCTGATTGATTTTTATTAAATTACTCAATTTAATAAAAATCAATCAATCTGACCATACTGGAAACCAGACGGGTTGACGTGACGTTGTATTAAAAGTACAAGTAAACTGAAGGAAAAATATTTAAAAATGCTTTTGAATGATTATTAATTTTTTGGCTTGTGTTTCTGTTTGCATATTATATAGAAAGGTACCATTCTATTTTTATCATAACATATGTTTATGCTCATTTCGCTCGTTTTTTCCTTTTACTATATTATTGTATGACATTTAAATTAAATTATACATATAGAGAGATATATATTTTATTTACATATTTTTTTGTAAAAATTATCTTTAAAGAAAACCAAAAACAGAATAAGGACGCAGGCTATATTGGAACACATTGCCAAGAATTGCATTCATTAACTAATGTACATTCAAAATACTTGCTCATAAATTTTACTTATGGAAAAAGAGGGAAAATTCGAGAGGAAAACGTATCGAGACCTTATTCATTAACTTAATGTTCATACAATTTGATGTAATTAAGACTTAAGTAAAATGTATTTTTTTAATGATTTCAAGAATAAATTACGCACATAAAAAGAAAAATCTATTAATATCGGGTCTTAGACTAGACTTTTACAATGTTAATCGCATAAATAAAAAATAATAATTTACCCACTATATTGCTTGACACTAGTCAGATACTTTTAAGTCCTTCATATTATTTATAAAACCATAGGGTTCTTAAAATAATTATATTATTATATGTGACATAAACTTGGCCTGCTGCCTGTACAGTATTCATAATTTGATATCTTTATTACCTATAATAATGGGCGCTTTAAAACATATTTTTGTTACATATAAGTAGGTATTTATTAATAATCTTGATTTAACATAAATTTATAAGAGTATTTACAATAGTCTTAACCTACTTGGTAATGATAATAACAAAAAACGGATAAATAGAAAACCAAAATAAATTTAAAAAGTTTGGTCCCTGTGTACCTTTCATGTAGGCAACAGCGTTTCCTCGCTGTATTGCGATACTTATTCTGCTCTGGGGTCACTTACTTCCTAGCCAACTTAAATCTTTAATTAGGGCCTGTGCATTGAATATTGATATGCATTATTATTATTAGGTATTTTTATAGAAGGGGCAGGGGCAAACGGATAGGAGACTCATCTGATGTTAAGTGATGGATACTTTCAATGCCAGAGGGCTCGCGATTGTGTTGCCGGCCTTTTGTCAATTAATACGCTCTTTTATTGAAGGACCCTAACTCAAATTGGTTCGGAAATACTACAGTAGGCCACTGGTTCCATATAAAGGTGGTGCGCGGTAAAAACGGTCTTAAACCACGCTCAGTTGTGGAAGCCTTATACTAGACAGCTGATAGATACTTTATGAGTTTACATTCTCCTATCTTGCATTTAACTATCCAAGTACATGGACCAAGTCTAATATCTCAAGTTGTCGAGACGGCACGGCGCAATCACCGCGTGTCCCTATTGCATTGTTGCGTGACGTTTTCTTGTTAGTACTCCGGCTGTGCTTTGCAGCCTGTGGTATGTCTATGTATATGCAACTGTCAAAACAAAAGACTGCCAGTCTGGCCACAGATAAGAGCACTCTGGAAGTAATTGAATTTATTAAGTATATTGTCATTTGGGTTTTCATTTGAAATTAGAATTTATTTAGAACTCATTCATCTCACTCGTTCATCTTAAGTATTCAATACTTAAGATGAACAAATTTATTCACAAAAATATTTCCTCTACACTTTTTGATTCTGTATTAACCAAACTATTTTAATTAACCATTATAATATATGATTTTAAAGCTCTACTAGCTTTATTGGTCTATGTTTTTATCTATATTACGCTTATAGCTTAACCTGCACCTAAAATTATCACCTTTTACCAAATTCGTTAAAAAACATTTCCATACCCTTACACAAACGTACCATCTATCAACTTGTATCGCCAATATTTTGTATCAAAACCTCACGGAAACCTTAATAACTTATGATGTTACTTGGTGTGTTATCCACGTCTGATGTGTCAATTATCGTGACATGGAACCGCGGTATAAATGAGACATAGTATCAATGTTAATGCCAAGCAATTATAAGTCATATGCTATAGAATTAAAGTTCAAATTTCAACGATCGACTTTGTTTTCTACACCTGCGCTTCCGATTTAATAGCACGCAAATGAAGTTTATTCCTGTCTTTTGAATATCAAGATTTTTTTGCCTTTGTTTGAACATTCGGGCCGGAAAGAGGCTTTGCCTGTTTTCTTTTTATGGACAGGTACAACTTAAAACCCTTCTTGTACCTTTTGGTCCACTGACATTTGTCTATGTCATAATAGTAGAGGCATTATCATCAACAAAGATTTTGATATTAATTTCAAAGGTGGGTAATATAAAACTATAATTCATTTTGGCCAAGAAGGCTTAGCTGTGCCAGTGAGATAATTTGTTAAAAAAAAACTATGTGTATTGACAGAAACAGTACGATAGTAAATAAAAACATAAGATGCATGTATTTAAAAAAAAACATATCACACGGTTTTCTTATCCAATAAACTTTAGTTTAACCCAATTCCATTAAAAATACATCATTCAATGTCATAATATGTCCTATTGTAAATAAGCCGTGGGCCAATTAAAAGTGATTTCAATAAATTAATTGGCTGGCAATGGCATAAGCCCTTCATATGACATCTGATGTCGCAAGCTTGAAATTACGTGATACGATAATTCAAAAATGATATCAAAATCACCATAATATATTCGTACCTATATTATGTTTACAGATTATTTTCTAAGGGACAGATTGAAACATTTCGCCATGAAACATTACACAAATTCAATTCCATTATTACTATATTAATTAATTTACTACTAAAGTCCAACTAACACATCATTTTCACACTAGCTTAACCTGTGAATGCAGCCACAGACTGCCGTCAAGATCGTGGCATTGTCCGTCAGTCCACCACGTGTGGTGCACTGCCGTCAGAGGCGCCGCACTGACAGCAGTGGACGTTATTTAGAGCTTCATTGTACCATTCAACTTTCAAACGATCAAGATTTTTGATAAAAAGAATTTAACTTGCCAAATGTTGATGTGGTTTTGAATAATTGGACGATTTCCTTCTAGCGTTATATCAATCTAACAACTTGATAAAGCAAATAGAGAATTGTTAACAAGTAATCTAAAGGAATTGTAAATTCTGTATCCTATAATAATTATCATTATAATTTTGATTATAAGAGAAATATTAATGTAGAGGAAATATTCTATAAAGATTCGTAACAGTGTACAACAGAAGGAAGGAGGCATTTTTATTTGAAAGCGTAATAAACTACAACTGGACCAACTGAGTAACATAAAATATATATTTACTGAATTTAAGAGAACATTAAAGTCGTATTTTACCATAAAAATTTAATTCGTAAAAGAAAATGTTTGAGTTAAGTAATATAGTTTTAATTATGTTGAAGATTTTAGATTAAGAAACGTTTCACTTCGTTAGTCTAAAAGCTGTTCATTTCTGACTTCAAATCTCATTTAATGGTATTTTACCTGGAGAAAAAAGCAAACGCCCAAGGCTTTCAAAGTAATGAAATTCTTGAATTTTAATTTGCTAAGTTCAAGGCGTCCGAAGACCATTACTTATGTTAGTATCGGCTATGTTTAATGTCAAATTAAGCAGCAAAACACATCATCAGTACTGAATTGATTTTACTGACCCATCAATCAATAAGATTGATGAATGTTGAGTATTGACGGAGAGTGATTAAAAAAAGTCACGCAACAAAAACAGATAAATAAATTGTTTGCATACACGGTGTTGTTCTGTTGAATTTAAAATTGTTTGCAGTTGTTGTATTAAATTAAAAAAATAATTACATGTTAAAAACCCACTTAAGCTGTAAACATGATTTATTTATCTTATACATGGATAATATCAACCACCGATCCGATTCGAAATTAGACTGAACTGAAAATGTGTGGTCAAACATTATGAATAAATTTAGTACAGTTGGAATACTAGGAAAGTAATAATAATTTTTTGAATTGAAATTCGAATACTATAAATGTTATATAAGAAATGTTAGCTTTTAATTAGCAAAAACGTAAAATTTATAAGTTAAACTATTAAAAAAAATCTAATACAACCATCAATCCAACGAATCGATTTAAATTATTTATTTTTTGCAACACTGCCGAAAAACCTCATTAAAGTACTACAAAGTAATTCTCATATGTAGCGGTCAAAAGCCTTCGTGTTCAATTATATTGGTACCAAGATAACAAACGTCACGTACTGGTAGCGGTTCTATCGTCAAATCAGTATGGAAGTAGTGAGTTAATTGCTATTGTGACTGCATATAGGTTTTTGAGATACTATCAATAGTTTTTATGGCCCTTTGTATAAAAGACTTTTAAATGAGATGTGGGAATGCGATTTAAGCGTTGTAAACTAATGGTTTTCAAATACTATCTTAAGCTAAACGAATTGAATGAAAAACAAATATATGTAAATACTACAGTATTTTTATATGTAACAGGAGGCAAACCAGAAGGCAAACGAGCAGGAGGCTCATCTGATGTTAAGTGTTACCGCCGCCCATGGACACTCACATTGCCTGGGGGATCGCACGTGCGTTGCCGGCCTTCTGATAATGGGTACGCTCTTTTCTTGAAGGACCCTTAGTTGAATTAGTTCGGAAATACTTCAGTAAGCCGGTTCCACATAGTGGTGGTGCGTGGCAAAAATTGCCTTAAGAAACCCTCAGTTATGGAACGACGGACGTCGAGGTAATACGGATGCTATTAGTTTTTATTAAAACTAACCTAAAAATATTTCATAATATCACTTAAATATAAATGTTTATCTAAACTATATCTCTTACACTCTAAACTGGAATATTTAAGTAATTTAAAAAAAAAGTCGTTGGAAAAATAACACGTTGAAGCAATAAAAAAGTTATCACCCAAACGTATGACTTTTCATACAACAGAGTATCATAACTGATATCGCTTATCTTCCTACATACAAAATGGACCATAATATTTAAGATAACTTTTCCAAATGGTTTTATATTAGATACATAGATCGGGCACAGATATAATGTCGTTAAAATGCTCTTTTAAATATGTATTTAAGCAGCTTTTGAAGTGAGAGAAATAAATGACTAGGTAAAAAGTTACTATACGCGCTACAGCCCTTTAGTGTACTGTGTCATTTATATTTTGTATTGCTAATAAGTGCTTAGTCTTATTTGTTTAACACTTTCGATGTATTAAGTAGAAGCAAGTGTTTATTGTGCACCTAAAAGAACATATGCATACATAGTCAAAGTTCAAAGATACGACCCCAGAATACCACTGAAAAAAACAAAAAAACACTGAGGGCAAGGTTATAACAGAAAGCTTACAATAATTGAATTTTTTTTCATCGTGTTACTATAACCATAACGGACCCTTCTGGTTCTTTATAAAAAATTAAAATGATATAGATACAAATAAATAAATTTATAGTTTGAAAATCAAATGTTTTTATTACACGTATTGTGCAGGTTATTGTGGCTTATAAAACTTTGGATATTCTATTCACGACGATGCCGTTAAATTTTATCAGCGCCACCTATCGAAGGTAAACTACAAGTTCCGTACATACATCCTAGACCAAAGAAATAACTTCTAAAGGCCTTCTATAATATCGGGTTCTTCTTAATTATGAATAAAAATTTATTATGATATTTCATAATTTGAGATAAATATTTCAAAACATATTTCAGTTGCAGTCTATGGCTTTGTTACGGACAGCAATCATTAATAATAGACAACGAACGTCTGTTGATAATAACCAGTATGGTTTGGATATAAAGAATCGAGTTGTATAAATATTAACGCATCACAAAAACGTATAAGAAATCCAATTTTATTCTGTGGATATGCAAATACTCAATAACATTTTTATCATATGAATGGCAGCTTTTATCACAGCGTCTGTGCATTAGGGAAATGGCGCGAAGGGTGAAAATATTTAGGTCATTGACCCCGTGGGGAAAATGTCACTTCTTTCGCGCAATTTGTTATGACAGATTCCAAGACATTTTAATAAAAATATTTCTGACAAAATGATATGGAATAATGTAATAAATTTATAAGTTTTTATTTAAAAGAAAGTGTTTAACATGTGCGACTTATATTGTTATGTCCTTCGGCCATTAGGATCGAAGTTAGAACTATAGCATTAACAATTCAAAGATGCGTAAGGTGTCGAGTTTAATTGGTAGTGTGTTTCAAGACTGGTCGTGGCTTAGCATTTGAGCTCTGTGGCGGCAGTGCCAGCGAGTTCAATAAAAAACAAATGCTTGATTGCAAACCTCATTGGTGTTCATTGGCGATTGGCGATTGACCTCATTGGCGAAATGTTAAGAAATAAATAAATTGCCTCTTATATAGATGTGGGAAAACCTTAAAGAAACGTAAGTACAAAAGCTAACAAATTCTTCACACACTTATTAAGAGCGTGCGGGGTGTGGTGAAGACAGTTTTCAACGTCTATTTCTAGAAGATGTGGTGGCCGTTTTCACAGTTTTTTATGAAGGCCAGTTCAACAGTCTTGTGCCGATTCTTATATCAAAAATGTTAGACGCATCGCTTTATCTGTAGCTGCACAAACACATTGAATTTTAAGGTGCTATATAGAAAAGCTCTCACCATTCGTTTTTTGAATTTCTCCCAACGGTACGTCTAATTGGACGCGTAGGGGTAACAAGTCAAAGGAAAGCATTGTATGAACAAGTGAGATTTCGTATTGATTTTAAATGGGGTTTCGTTGCATTGTCTGAAAATGAATTCAATATTCTCTGGTAGTGATTTCACGAACTGTTTTAATGAGACATAGATTTTTGAAGTGAAACTTCTTTAAGCGCATGAGGGTAAAAATTTTACGGAAAGTCACGAAGATGTGAAGCGTTTTTGTCGAAGAAGAGGGAGAGAGTGATTGAGACCGATTGAGAAAGAGTGAGTAGGGTGAATTACCTTATAGAAATATTCTATTATTAAAAATAAAATTTCGTAAAGAGAATTTATGAACACTTCTCACATGTGTACTTTGTGCGCACGCACTTTTTTTTAGTTTATGTCATATTTTTACTGGCTTATGTCAGAATATTAATTTAACGTGTGGCTGGCGTGATTAATTTTCTCTTTCAACACATTTAAACATTAACATTAATAAAATTTAACAGTATCAAATTTTCAATAGAACACTAAAGACCGATTATATATCCTAGATTATAATGTTTAAGTTATGAATATTCATCAAATTATACATTTATTAGAAATATATAAAAACTATATAGCAAGTGTATCCCCTAAGTTATAAGAAATTAAATCTAGGCTTACTATAAAACACTATAAATTTCTATTTTAGAAATATTAATTCAGCGCATAAATTCAAGTTTCAACGATAGTATGTATGGATTAGCCTTGGCATGCTTCGCTGAGGGACGCAAAGTACGGCTGATAGTTCAAACTCACAATTTATTGCCTACCACTGGCATGATTATTCCTCTTAATTTATTGTCTACGAATATTGTGTACAAACTTAACATGACCTCGTATAAGTTTAAATATGAAGAAATTTTGTAATATGCTGATAAATATGTAACTGAATTAAATGTTGAATACATACAAGTAATAATAATTATTATTATCCTTACCTCTGCTTATATGATTTCGATATTCATTTCCAAAATGTTTACCTCAGTAGAATATTTTCCTGTTCTATATAAAATAGCTTTTTATTTTATAAT
The DNA here is from genome assembly GCA_905332375.1 of Pieris macdunnoughi. Classification (NCBI taxonomy): domain Eukaryota; kingdom Metazoa; phylum Arthropoda; class Insecta; order Lepidoptera; family Pieridae; genus Pieris; species Pieris macdunnoughi. Next base: position 1,583,105 of record CAJOBZ010000016.1, read on the forward strand.
CCAATTCTCTATTAACGATAGATAAATATAGAATTTGAAGAATACATTTCAATAAAAAACGCCCACAAACGATTCTATCTATATATTAAAAATATTGTAAACCCTCATTTAGGTTACAAATATTTTATTTTTAAAAACATAATTAAAAAAGGCATAGTGTTAAACTGGCACTTCATGCCAATTAAGGCCAAATTGTGGTCACTGGGGCTAACCTCATGACAACAAAACTGATTTGAAGTGAGGTCAGTACAGGAAACGAAAATATCTGTAGTCAAATAATGTAATAAGAAATTTAATTCAAAAAGAGAATCATACAAATTAATTTTTTAAACACCTACAGAAACACTAAGCGTGTTTTCTATGATTACAATATACAGATAGTATGTAATTTTCGTTACGTGAATAAATCGAAAGTTCTATTGTCTCTGCAAAGTTACAACATTGGTTTGATTCCGTTTAGTGTGACGTAATCCTTTGTTTGAATCTTCTTTATAATAGCTTAATCAAATAAGTAGGTGTTATACATTGATGCCTTTGTTTATCATAGGTTGAAATTACGTAAAAGTTCAACGATTATTGAACACAATAGATTATCTATTTTAAGTATCTAAAATACAAAAATCTAATTGAATTAGGTCAAGGATTAAAATCATACGTAAGGGACAAGTTATAAATATATTCTTCTACCAAGGGTTATCAAGCGGTAAGCCAGGGAGCCGAGATACTTTAAGTTATAGATCTTAGGTATCACAATAGTTAATTAACATATTGAAATGAATAAGCATTGCAATTCAAGAGTTATAAAGTTAAAGTACTTTAATAATAATCGTTTAAAGAATGAAGTGTAGAAATGTACACACATTTTAGCTGATTCAAGCTATTTACTTGGACCAGAAAAGGTATTCTTTTCGGTACAAAGATACTTCCTCAAAGAATTACATTCACTTAGCGAGAAAATTTAGGGTAAGTTAGTTATGTACATCGTGTTATGAAATTATTTGAAAAAAACTATATAAAATAAAAATATTAGTTTCTAACAATATGTACAATATTTTTTACAATAGAGCAGGTAGGTCGCATCGATGTTACAACAGGCATTACGATGAATACAGTGACTAATGAATACTTAATAATTTCTTAGACGCTCGTTCACAGACATAAGTAATTGGGCCTTTTTGATGTTTTGTAAATACATATTTATTTAATTATTCTTTTACTATACTATATTTCTTTTAATACATTCAGAAATCAGTTAACGGCGATTCCACGTGTACGTTAAAATTTTAAGACATTCCTAGCAATACCGACTGTTGATTTAGCAAAAGCAATTACTTGGCGTCACTAACTTGTAGCGCTTGGGGCGTTCTGACTATTCTTCAACACGACAGACGCCACTTTAGATTAATTAATCTCATTTATTAATGGAGGGGAGACATCCGTGAATTTTAAACAAAACTTCACGGAACTATTGTTCTTATACGGCATACTTTAAAGCATAAAATGGCATTTTGTTACACTGATATGGAATATGTGATTATGGGATGAATAAGTACTGTGGTTAGATTTAGAGATATAGTTCTAATGGGTCATTGTAAGTCAGTGAGCTTTGTAAATCACACTCGAATATCTATAAAGTATTGAGTAAGACGTTTACCTGTTTATATGTCATGTCAAGCCATGATTGTGAAGCTAATTTATACGTAGCAAAGTAGGGTGAGATTCTTACTAGTATTTGTCAAATTGAGAAAATGATTGATTGTATGAAATGTTAGAAGCTGTTTATTTCAACTATTGCTATGGTTACTATGGTAACACAATACTTTTGATCTTCCTTTGAGGACTGTTTATAACCTTTTAAATTGTTTTGAATTACAACATTTTAATAAAAATGTATGTATTTAAACTTAAACCTAATTTAATCCATTTAAGATACCACTTTATTTCCAATGAGGCTATGACAAATTACTACTACCTCACATCTACCCTCTACCCCTATAAAACCCCTTACCCTTCAATTTATCAGTCCTTATAACCTTACCATACACATCTTCCACCTAATTTGTTTTCAAAAACCATATCCACACCTAAATATTTTCCTTTTTCAACAAGGACTCAGTCAGCATAGTCGCTTCCCACTTCACTTAGTCAATCTCTGTATTCCGAGTATACAGACGATAGACAAAGATAGCATCCACTCAACAAAACCAGCCCCACCTTTACTTCTAAGAGACCTATCATTGTCTTAACCTCCCTAAATGCACCTTACTTTACGTCAGGGCGAGCTAACGTGTTCGAGGTATAGTGTCAGCAGTGGATAGCAAGAAGACGTCTGAAGAACCAACCTACTCCAAAAAGCCTGCAACGGGCCCCAAATTACTCAGCACCGCAAGTTCGGCTACAGTTTGCTCAAGACCTTTTAACTACATTGGGCAATATCTGTTGACTGACGAGTGCAGAATGTGTATGCATGGCAGTGACAGGAGAGGCCGGTCTACAGCGTCGAGAGTGATTTTCCTAATTCTGATTCGCAGAAATCGTTGCCTATGGTGGCGGTTCTTGCATGATGTGGGCTGGTATCTCGTTGGGAGAGTAAAACCCAGCTCGTTTTCGTGCCTGATAGCCGAAGAGCAGGACTGACAGCTGATGGGTACATCACAAATATTCTCCTAAATGTTGTGCCCTCGCAGGATTTGTTGACAAGACTTCTCCTTCATACAATGCTATCCCACAGCCCGTTACTCAACAGTTTCTTCGAAAGTGATTTCACATGGACTGGCTCGCCAGTCAACATAAATCCCGTCAGCATTTATGGGATGAGCTCAAACAAAGGGTACGAGCAAAAATCCAGCCCATTCGAGCCTTGAAGAATTGAAAGCAGCTTTCTTAGAGCAGGGGAAGGTATTCCTCAAGACACCGTCAAAAAATGAATAAGGCGATGAAGAACCGAATACGGGCTGTAATTAGGGCTAGGGGGCAGTACCAATTAGTGAACCAATAAATTTTATACTCTTTAAAAAAAAAAACGTGTTTTATTTGTCAATTCTGAACACAACTCCTTTACCCAAAATCCCATTTTTCCCCATTTAAGTTCAGACACCAATAATGAAAAAGTAAGTGGATATTAATAATGATGACATCTCATAAAAGCTGAAGTTTTAAGCTTTCAAATGACATATCATTTTTATTAAAATGTTGTATACTTTCACTTAAAACAATCTTTGAATGCAGAGGTAGCGCTTGAGTCATTTGTTTGCTCCTTATATAGATAAGTATATAGATTAGATACCTTGTTTGATATGGACAAAGCATTCAATATCGCTCTGAGTTTGATGTTCGTGATTAAAGGTGTTCATTAGTTTCGTTTGTCATCTGATATATTATTGAATTGCAATTGATAATGAAAATGTGCTTTGCAAAACTTTAAAGCTGGCATTCGCGAGCATCTCTCAAGTAACAACTGCAGCAACTCTCTGGCATTGAGTGTTCATGGGCTAAACATTAGCTGAACCTCCCGCCTGTCAACCAAGTCAAGTCAAAATCATTTATTCATACAAGATAACACAATGTGCACTTATGAACGTCAAAAAAGAAATAATTGAATGCTTCTAATTTTACATTTACTGCCAGTTCTCAAATCAAGGGCATAGAACGGAAGAGATGAACTGGTTGGAACAATAAACTCTCCGCAACTCTTTTACTCCCTGTTTAAAAATAGTATAATATTAATGTATTTCATTAATTACATTAATAATTAGTTATAAAAAAATATTGTACGTATATCTTGCAGTCACATAAAAAGTTTGCAATATAACAACGTACTAGAATTAATGTGAATTTAAAAAATGGTAACGACACTTTAATGACCAGTAAACTTTAGTATCGCAGCTTGATTCTCGCGACCCCCTTGTAAACGTGACATGTATGAATTCAGGAGCAACTTCTATAAATACGAAGTCGTTTTACTGGATGCGACATAGGTTTTTATGCTTGTAACTTTTTAACATTTTTATCAGAGAACGCATTCACTCATAATAATTAAGTTGAATTTAAATTATCCTCCCTGTCAATTTTACTTTAACTTATTTTTTATGAGAGTTTTGTCAGTAAGTGTATTAAAGCCTTGTAAGGAAGTAGCCGGAAAATATAACCGTTGTTAAGAAAGTTGTTAAAATATTGAAAATGGTTGTAAATCCAGTAGTTATTGTGGAATTAAATTAATTTTGCAACTTTTTTTTTATTAATATGTCATAATTGACGCGATTTGTCATTCAAATTTCGGAAATATTGAATAATTGTAATACGTATAAGAGCAATGTTGGCCTAGTAACTTTAGCGTGCGCCTCTCATACCTGAGGTCGTAGGTTCGATCCCCGGCTGTGCACGAATGGACTTTCTATCTATGGGCGAATTTAACATTTGCTCGAACGGTGAAGGATAACATCGTGAGGAAACCGACATGTCTTAGACCCAAAAAGTCGACGGCGTGTGTCAGGCACTGGAGGTTAATCACGTACTTGCACATAGATTTAAATAATGATCATGAAACAGATTCAGAAATTTGAGGCCAAGAGGTTGTAGCGCCACTGATTTATTTTTAATACGTATTTTTCCTTATTAATTAATAAAACTATGAACAAGATTAATTTATCCAACCACATTACCCGGAGTTACTGGAGGTCGTTACAATGACAAGGAATTGAGCAAACTTGTGTACACTTTTGCGATACATTTATTATTGCCGATTAACTAAGTCAATACAATAATGAAAACTACATTACTGTCAGCTGTCATTTTAAAGAGCCGACATGGTTTCTTTGTCATTTTCATTATCATTTATCGATCGGCTAGTTAGTTATTTACATAGAAGATTTTATAATAGTAATTCTATTTTATGTTATCAATCTAGATGTATCTATCCATGTTCAAAGAGTAGAAGGTTATTTTGAAGTCATTACACGAAACAGTATCACAAAATCCCAGGGGCGAGGGGCTTAAGCCGGGATATATTTATAACCACATAACATTATTATGGTTAATTAAGTTTTTCTCCCATAGGGCGTTATCCTAATATTTCAGTCAATTATCGTACAATTAAGTAAAGATGGACTTTTAGTAGTAAAGCAACATTTGTTTTTCTGTTACCACTTTTTTATATATTAGAGGGGACAAACTCAGAAGGCTCATCTGATGCTAAGTAATATGACCATGAACACTCACATTGCCAGAAGGCTCGCAAGTGTGTTACCGGCCTTTTGACATTTGGTATGCTCTTTTCTTGAAAGACCCTAAGTCGAATTTGTTTGAAATACTTCTGTGGACAGCTGGCTCCACATAGTGCGCGGCAGAAAATGGCTTAACAAACGCTCAGTTGTGGAATGACGGACGTCGAGGTGATACGAGTGGCATTTCGTATTCTGCCTTGACGTCCGATGATGAATCTCAGCTGCAGGTATTAATCCGAAAAACTCCTCTGAACACATGGGGTAGAAGGTGCGGAGAGCCCCCACATCTTTACGCAACGCCAAGGGATAAAGCTGCTCGGAAAATGACTGGTCGTCGACGATTCAAATCGTTTTTCGTTGAATACGGCAAATGGAAGGTCCAAGTATCAAGGTTGTACTGGAAATATCGAACCATAATACCTTGGCAGATTAGACTAAACTAAAAGAGGCTTTATAATTACTGAGAAAATATCAACAATTTCGGGCGTATTATGTTAATTACATAATTAGGAAGGCAAATAAGTTTTTCCGATAACCAATGTACAAAGTTCAAAGCAATAAGAAATTATTTTAAATTACTCAATTAAATGATTCGTGGGCCGAGTAAATATTTCAGTTTTGCTTCGTAAGCTATTTATGACCCTCCCGAGCTTTAATTAAGGGACCTTTGATGTTCAATCTGTTAGCCGAAACCTGGTAATTGCTCCACTGCTAAGATGTTTTCGTAAATTTTCCTCTTAAATAAATCTAGCTTTATATCGCTCTATTAAGAACAAATTGGATATTACAACTTCCTTTTAATGTTAGTTCTATTTAAATGTAAACCATACTTTACTAAAAATTGAATTTAATATGGAAAACTGTCATATTTTTTATTTTCTATTCTTAGAGTAACTTGCTAAGGAAATAGCAACTGTACTGACACAACAATATTTACAAATAATATACGTTTATTATTTAAATAAAAAAATCTACTTACAACCAGTAAATTTGTTAATAACGGACCTTTCTAAAGTGAATCAGAAAATCACAAATATCCAAGCAATTTAATCCAATTGTAATGTAATGTATATCTATTACATTACTATGATAACACTGCACAAGTTTAACACACATTATAAAAGATCTTATAGCATTACACAGTAATATTATGTTGATTCGAAGAGAGCAGTGTTGGCCTAGTGGTTTCAGCGTGCAACTCTCATCCTTGAGGTGGCTAAGGTCAATCCTCGACTATGCACTAAAGGACACACTCGCTCGTACGCTTAAGGAAACATCAAGAATTGAAATGCAAAAGGCGGCTTAAACCAAAAAAAGTCGACGGCGCGTGTCAGACACAGAAACTGGATCTCCATTAATTGCCTATCAGTGGAAACAAATGAACAAAATCACGTAACAGATATAGAAATTTGAGGCCCAGACCTAAAAGGTTGTAATACTGTTTTATACGGTGAGTGATACGCAGACAATGTATCTAATAGTTATTTGTAAATAAAAAAACAAGCTATGAACAATGGTTTATTAGGTTCGTTTGACAATTAGATTTATATGAGCGTTTTTTAGTTAAGTTACACTTATTTAACGAGTCATCCGTTAAATGGAGCATTGTCATAACCTAAGCACAACGTCAGGTTTATAAAATAATATAATTTGCATAATATGTTGTCGCATAATATATGTAGTCGCTAATACTTATAACAATTAAATTATTCAATAAATAATCTTCATAATTTCTATATCATCTTACTATCACGTATATATTTTTATTCATTTAATATTTGGTTTCTTTTACCCTAATACTTAATATTAAGAACACTTTCCAAACTCAGTACAGATGTGATAGTTATTCAAAGTTCAATGAAGCGATCTTAATTCTTGGAACTTGTTAGTCTTGAGTCGAGGTGTGTCTAGACTACACGTTCTTATTATTTTAATTAGTGTAATAGACACTAAAAGGTTTTTGAGAAATATTCATAATGTATGAGTTATTATGTGCGCTATGGTATTTTGTCTACAGAAAATTGTGCAATTGCGGTAACAAAAATACTGCTTTATTATCGGTGTAATTAAACGAATTTATGGTTCGACTATTCATACATTTTTATGTGTATCAAGTATGTCATATGATATTTCGGCAATAATAATCATTACGAAAGATTTATAAGTGTATATTCATTAAAATGAATTAATGTTACGTTTTTCGTTTGACTTAAATGTCCTTTTAATTTGTGTAATTGGTAGTGTATATCCATATAGCATTTGAAAAACTGTCTTCGTGGAAACACGATAGAAAAATTTAATCACAGATATCGCAACGGCGAAACAGCTGCAATAACTACAAATTCGGCCTTTTCTATAATTAAACAAATAAAACCAACGGGATTGATTACCCAGATGTTGACAGGTCACGGTGGGTTCGTGTCGTATCTTTACAGGTTCAGGGTTAGACAAAGTGCTGCCTGTACTTGGAGCCAATACAGCTGAAGAGACGGTGTTACATGTCCTGACTGACTGTCCAATGTACGGAATACGACAGGTATAACACTGAACAAGCTGGTGGCATAAAAGTAACATAGACGAACTTATAGGAAATAATTTTCAACATTAGGTTAAGAGACATCTTTTTGGAATTTGCTGTAAAGGTCATACAAAAAGTTGTTAAAAGAAATAGGTAGAAGTGTTTAATAATCCGGGTTACACCATTTACGTAAGTTATTTAATACCTCCGACGACAACGTAGTCGGGGAATTAGATAAACATTTAAAAAAAAGTGTAGAAATATATATATATATATATATATATATATATATATATATATATATATATTTATAATATATATATATATTTCTTTATTTTTAGTAGTTAATAGTTAAATTGAAGGAGACAGTAAATAGTCACTATCAGTCAGCGTTGGTTAAAAATAATAATGTATTTAAAAAAAAATCCGTGCAGTACACGCTAACACTTCGGTATATATTTCGTCTAACATACATTATTTAAAAATAGTAACACATTATAATGCAGACATGCAGACATAAATTACGTAAATAAAAATAATAATTACGCGTGTATCGTGTGTAGACTAACCATTAGCAAAAAATATCTAGACGATTTCATCTCCGTTCTATCACTTCGTAGCATGTGTTCAACTTGCCCGAGGCACAGCGATTTTATTAAACTTTTGCCCTCTTTAATAAGTTTCATTTCAAGAGAAACGCCGGCAACCTCACAATTAATACAATTTATAAAATTCCATTTCGTTCGCAAATGCAAACTCCCGTTATTCGATTATTAATAAAATGACTTTAAATCTGTTGATCATTTGCATAATTGTTTTACGAGTCGCTTGAGGCCTGAATGGCGGCTGTAGTTAGAGATTATATGCTATCAAGTTTGATTCGATTCGAAGAAAGCTTTGTTTATTAAACTGGGCCGGTTAATATCATTTTGAATTTGGAACGAAATTATATCTATGGGAATATATCGTTTATTGTTTTTGTAATAAAAAACTAAAAGTAAATGCCGTGTGAGGAATTTTATTTTAGTTTGCGTTAAGCCATGTAAGTAAAAATTTAATATTTATGACTCTTGATGGAACTCTAGATATAAGACAATAATTATAATCTAGTATGGCAATTTTTTATCAAGGCTTATTTAGATTAATTTAATTTATTCTAACCAAAGCCCTCTTTTTTGTGACATTGTGCTTAATTGCGATGAAAAGAAACAGTGAATACTTCAGCTAATTTATTTTTGATAAATAAGTGGGTATATATTTGTCAGAAACAATGTAATAAAAGAACACGATGTTTTTGTTTTATTAGAATGGCGACACCACATAATATGATAGTGTTTACTTCTTTTTTTTTTGACGCATTTATCGTTTTCAGCGAAAACAACCTATGACATCATTCTACTATGGTCAAGAGAATCGTAGTTGTTGACAAGGGAAACGTCAATTGCAAAGTTACTTTTGCGCACGATAATAATTTAAAAAACATAATAACAGAATATGCGTATATTGTCATATTTTAATACTGTATTAGCGTTATAAGTTTTGCAAAACGAAATTATTATTAATTTAGACGGCGAGACTGTTTGATGCTAAAACATAAAGCGTGTAGATGTGTGATTGCGTGCGTGTATGAGAGAGTATGTGTGACTATTTACTTTATATTTTATTTAGTAGTAAGGAAATATGAATAGACATATTCCTAAATATTAAACAATAATATGAAGAAAACACTTACCATAAATCAGGAGTGAGACATAGATTATTGTAATTATGGAACTAGGATTAAGTCTTTATGCTTTCTATAGTAAAGTTAGACAATGACATAGACATAACATTTATTACAAATAAAAACACACACACATAAACACACAAAATAACAATAATCAAAGAAAAAAATAAAATGAGCGACATAAAAAACAATAAAAAAATATAAAAAAATCCTTTTTCCCATTTGGTTCGTTCCAAGCGTGTAATGCGTGTGTGCTGTGGCTGTAATTGGCCGCTGCTGAGGAGCAGAATATTCCACAGCGCTGGTCATTCTGCCAGAGACCACAGCAGCTAGTTTGCGCCTCAGTCGCAAAAAAAGAAAGAAAGGGAATGTTAGAAATACTTTTAATACTTTTAAAGAAGTTTTTGTAAAGGTGTATATTAAAATTAATAAAAATGTAAATAAAATTAAATTAAAAGTTAAAAATAAGAGTAATATAAAGCAGATTATAAAATAGGTTATTGTATCCACATTCCCCAGGACGCGATTTATCTCGGTACACGCTGATATAAGTACAGTTGGCTCCCAGTTTATGGATATTGACATGTTGCTAATAAATTCACGAGTAAGACCGGTTCCGTGACAGCTGCACCAGCTCATAGTCTTGGAGCTGGTGCAAATTTTCACAATCTTTTCTCACATTAGATTGTCAAATCAAAATGGTTGCTTATAGAACAAATTCTCAGAAATTTAATTAGGTTTGCTCAAAACCTTGTACCTTTTGTGGTCAAATTAAAAGGTTATATTTGAAAAATGAAGTCACGTATTAGGTACTTAAATGGTTTTTATAATTTACAGTGCTTATAACTGGAAACTTTTACTGGCAATTGTAGAATTTCCAATTGGGAATTGGAATTGGATTCTGGTAATTACTAGATTGCCGGGAAACATTGTATTTCTCAACCACCTTATTGAATCCTGGATAATACATACATTTGAATTATGTATGTTAAGATTTGCTCGAACGGTGAAGGAAAACTTTTTGGTCTTAGACCCAAAAAGTCGACGGCGTGTGTCAGGCACTGGAGGCTAATCACCTACTTGCCTATTAGATTAAAAAATGATCATGAAACAGATTCAGAAACCACTGATTTACTATTTTGAATTATGTCAGAACAAAGTAATTAACGTAACTAAAATGAAATTATGCTTTAATATATAAAATGTTCAGCAGCTGTTAGACTACAATGCAAAATAGAAAGGACAGGCCTATTTTGCAAGTGGACCACCTGAGGTTACCGAACAAGCAACTAACTGGAAAAGCGTCAGTTATCTAGAGCAAGATTGTCGCTGTTATTCCTCTATTACACAATACAGTGCTTTAGTGCTGTTGTAATTGTACTAGGAACACGATAAGCTTAGTAACGGCCATTTTGTATAGAAAATTATTGCTGCATACAAATGACATAATCGCAAGCTGACGCAGACTAGACTTGCTTCAGGTTTGTTAGAGACATCGCAAGTAAAAGGAGGTTAAAATTTGAAAATCAAACAACACATGTTAAGGATCTTCGCTGCTAACCAATCACAATCTAGCGACGCGATTAGGCTATATATAAATCATTTAAAAAGCGTTAATAACATTTAATTTATGGTGATATAAGTCTTATTAATACAAATAAGGAATCATAAGTGTACAATGTGTTACCTATATATGATTAAATGATTTTTGAATTTTGAATATTTTAGAATATTGTTATTGCTCAATAATGCATTTCACGAGTCGGTGTTTTTTAAATACATTTATTAAATGTGCACTTAGACGTAGTTTAGTTTTACTCTTCCAAAATAAAATTTATTTAATTTCTAATAGAATAATAATTAATAAAGTAATTGAAGCAGCAAAATGCCGCAAATTCATTCAAAAATAAAACATAGACATAAGAAAAAAAACTGGCAACACAGACTTCATAAGCTCTTCCACGTCGGCAACGCACTCGCGAGCCCTATGTCATTGAGAGTGTCCATGTTCGGGGCAGTATCACTTAATATAAGAGTGAGCTTGGGCGGTTAGCCTTTAGTTCTATAAAAAAAATCTAAAAATTGGTCTAACTGCACTACTAAATTATGAAATTGTCTATTAAATAACAATCCATGGCTATACAGCTTAATAACACACACTTACTCATTCACTAACATGCACACACTCATTCATGCACTCAGGCGTGTTGAAAACAGTTGAAAAACAAAATAATTAAAAAAACATGTAGTTAAATTATAAATATCTTAAGGTATTTATTATTAAGTTTGACACAGGTTTTTACTTAAAAGGGTCCCCAAATCATACACATACACTATAATGAAGTGTTTTCAAATGAATAAACACATTTTATTATTATTGATTTATAACTAATTGTTACACCTAACCGAGATCTTAGCTGTAATGGAATTCTAGGAAACTAACTAACAAATTCGACTGTGTATACGAGTTACATATTATCAGCAAGTCACCGCTAGTTCATTATCGCGGCTCACTGGCACACACTTCGTTACTCCAACACGCTGGAATTGAATCGCATTCACCTTTAATAGCCAGTAAACACCGATCCACTTCTATAATATTATCTGTACGGGACCTTTTTATCTAATTTATATAGTGTTGATACAACTTGATTTATAATTCTTAAAAGACATTTACTTAGACGTTCAGAATTTTTGTGTAGTTTTGGAATATTATAGATGCATCCTTGAAAAAATATGTGATATATATACAGTCAAAACCGTTTACGACGACATCGATTAGAACAACATACCGGTTAAATTGACCAAAATTAAAGGTCCCGGCTGAATTCTATTGTATTAGGTACTTAATAACAACGTCATCGGCTGTTACGACTATCGGTATTTACGACCAAATATGAGTAGGGCCTTCGATGTCGTTATAACAAATTTTGATCTAATTGAACTTCAGGTTTACAAATAATGTTTAGTGTGTAATAACTGTATGTATTTAACCAATCTGATGTCTGTTTCTGTACCTTAAATGTAAAAAATTTTGATTTAACAGGCAAGAGGATCACTTTATGTTAGGTGTTAAGTTAAGTTATTAAGTTCCGGTTTTACTTAAAATGCATATAAAAAGTGTATTTTCAAATTTTTTCGTACTAAAATCCAAGAGCGAATGTTAATTAAACCATAAAAAATCTGACCGAATTACAACTCTATATATATAAATTGTCATCATTAAAACTGAACGGAATGCGCTGTAGGTTGTTAACCCGTCCCTTACATCTGATACAAGATAGGTCCGTATCTGCTACCTAATGCCGATATTATAATGAATACAGATAATTAGTGTTGTGTAATGATACCGTGTCATCGCGATAAAAACTAGAATATGAAAAACGAGCGACGATATAACGAGAACTTACATAACGTCTCGGTTTATCTCGTTGGGGCATAGGGCATACACAAAAATGCGTCAAATTATTAAATTAGGCCACATACGCGTAGATTTTTGTAAAGACATTCTATCTCACGATGTTTTCCTTATATATATAATTAAAAAAAACGTGTGAGTACTTATGTACACGCGTTAGAAGTTATACTTCTTTGGCGTTACAAGATAAAAAGAAGAGTGGCGGAGAGTTAATTGCCAGTTCTTCTCTTCCGTACTACGCCCTTGGTTTGAGAACTGGCAGTAAATGTAAAATTAGAAGCATTTAATATATATTTCTTTTTGACGTTCATAAGTGTACATTGTGTTACCTATTTGAATAAATGATGTTTGACTTGACTTAAACTCTTATCAAAAATTTTATTCTACATTTGTAGAAAAAACAACACTAATAAAGACACAATAGAAAAAAACTAAAATGTTGACTATAGCTAACTTCAGAGTGTCGGTTTTTTGTGACGGTGTGCGCGCACGTAAAAATGAAATCTCATCATTTTTCCCTAACGTTCCAAAAGCAGTAAAACTTCAAGAAATCTATTTGTGTGCTGGGGGGAGAGAATATTTATTAAAAGTAACAGTACTTTTTTGTATGTAATTTTCAGCTCCGTGGTCGTATTTGGAATAAGGCTCGACCATGCATCGTTCGACGCATCGTAAACTATACAAATTGCATTGTCAGTTCACTCTTTTGAATTATTACAATCAGAGCATTATATTGATGCACTGGAGTACTTGACGAAACTATGGTGTTTAGTCAGGCATAGTAATACTGTTTTAATTCGAAATATAACGTATTAACCATCTGTGGAGATGCCCACTGAAGTATTTCCGAACGAATTCGACTAAGGGTCCTTCAAGAAAAGTACGTACCAAGTCTTAAAAGGCCGGCAACGCACTTGCGAGCCTTCTGGCAATGTGAGTGTCCATGGGCGGCTCACTTAACATCAGGTGAGCCTCCTGCCCGTTTGCCTCCAATATAAAAAAAAACAATCACCCAGGAGGTTACTATCATCCAAGAAGGTTACTAAAAAAACCCTCATCTTAGTAAAACAAACGCAGTGATTTTTTTAAACTAAATATTACTATTGTATATTATTAGAATAATTCATGAAGTGTAACTATAACATTATAAATAAGAATCTGCTCACGCTGTTCTTAAGTTTATAAAACAAACGCTGTCGCCTAAAAGAGCAGCAAAGTGATTTTAGCCATAGACACCCATTTTTTCGGAGCGTTCGCCATAGCCGGGTCCACATTTGTAGCATTTCTTTGTTTCTTTTCTCTGTTGCGTGGCTTCGGCGCGTAGCGGGATGTTCTTTGTTTAATAACTAAATATTACGTGCCTTATTTTATATTATTAGAATAATTCATACTGTATCGCGATACGATACCGCTGATACACCGCGAACCATCCTGTGTCGGTTTTTCGCGATCATCAAAGGGAATACACAACATCAATGGGTGACATGCGAGTGAATTTTTGTATTTTCCGCTGGTATGCTGAAATTTTAAATCTCGCATCAATGGTTTTCCACCATGTTTGTTTTTTTCGGTTTCTAAACACTTCCAGCGCCATCTACGTTCTAAGGATTTAACTTTTTTGAAATACTATTAATGATATATAACAGGCGCTAGTCACCGCCAAACTTGAGCTGACATGGCTAAACCGTTTGGGAACGAAGACATGACTGAACATTACGAGAAGGGAAAGGTGCACTAAAAGACACGCGCATCATGATACATCGGAAGAAAAATTTAAGCGTCTATATTTGTAAAGTTAAAGCCGATACACTGACATGATACAGCATTTGATAAGTATGGACGCGTTTTTTACAAGATACGCCTTAAATATACGACATGGACAAAATGAGCGTCCATATTGATGATACAGATACTAGATACGATACGACTGAACGTGATACGTCAACATCAAAATGTGGAGCTTTAGAGATTTCTTAATAGCTTATAGAGATTAAATAAATAAGTGTGTTTCAAACAACATTCCAATTATTAGATAAACCTTCAATATAAAGTTGGTTTGATTGATGATTGAGCAGTGTTGGCCTAGTGGCTTCAGCTTGCGACTCTCATACCTGAGGTCGTAGGTTCGATCCCCGGCTGTGCACCAATAGACTTTCTTTCTATGTCCGCATTTAACATTTGCTCGAACGGTGAAGGAAAACATCGAGAGGAAACCGACATGCCTTAGACCCAAAAAGGCGACGGCGTGTGGCAGGGACTGGAGGCTTATTTAAATAATATTAGATTTAAAAATGATCATGAAACAGATTCAGAAATCTGAGGCCAAGACCTAAAGAGGTTGTAGCGCTACTGATTTTTTTAATGAATGCTGGGTTAAATGATTTTTTACTATAGTGACTCCTATGATTATATTATGATTCATATGGGTGACAAATAATCATATAAGTTATGGAGATTAGCATACTTTTGATATAGAAAGTTTAATTGAGGACAATCTTTTGGAAATACTCTTCGTCACACGGATTTTATGATGACTAACTGTTTATTTGAAATTGAATGATTTTTTCATTATAACTTCTTTTCTTAATAACTTTTTCTCTATAACTAACTCTACATATTTTTATAGTTTTGCTTGTCTATGTCGTTATAATCCATTTAAAATGAAAGATAAAGTTCTCATTTTCCTACATTTTTCTCTGCTTTTGACTATGAAACTGATGGAAACGGATTATAAACGGAAACACAATATTATAGTCATCTTTTGTGCGTGTTAATTTGTGATAGATAATATTTTTCTATTCATTTACAAAAATAAGGGTGCGTACAGACTATGTAACATATTATATAACTTGTGTTTTATAACACGTCCACATTATGTAACCTTGTTATTCAACATTATAACATAAAATAATACTGTACACATTAGAATAACAATGCAATATAACAATGTTATATAACCATTTTAAATAACAGAAGAAAAACAAAAAACCGTAGATGCTGGGTTCGTCCTAGCATACATATCAATAACATGTTATTATAACATGTTTTAAAACATTCAGTGGCCATATTATCTGAAACATGTTGTTTAGCATGTTATGTTATATAGTCTGTACGCACCTTTAGGACCGTTTTTGATATTTGTGCCAAATGGATTTTGACAACGTTGAAGTCAATATCATAACTAAACTTCGTTTTTTTATTAAACAACATATTTTTATCTTCTTTTATTAGGGTTGCAACAAAATGATCGTTTTTTAGTGGGAAGCCCGCCTATGTAATTTTTATTTTATATTACATAGTATAGTAGTGTGTAATAAAGTATAAATAAATAAATCTTATTATCATAAAATATTTTAAACCCGAGCTGTCGGGTATTTTTGAGTCGATTATAGTAATTCAACGAAATGTATTGACTCACCGATAGGGTGTGTAAATATAGCAATGTAAGATTTGAATTTCGATTCCACTTCCCATAAACATCAACAAGTATTAAGGTAATTTCCCTTTAATAGCTTCAATAGGTAACCCTTTCAATCCAGAAGCAAATAAAGCGAGAGACGTTTAAAGTTTTAATTAAAAGGGATGGTAATTAGACACGCTCCGAGAGTATGTTAATTAATCCATGGTTAAATTCTTTGAAAATACTGCGTACACCCATTGTTTGTTGTGTCGTTAAAATCGGGGCCTTTTTCTTGCGGATAAGTAGGTTTTAAATAGCCGGTATTGCTACTTGATCCACAGATGGCTTTAATTAAAAATTGAAATGACTTTTTGGCTTATTCATACTAGTGAAATCAAAAGTAGAATTTATGGGATATTGCCTATTACGTATTATTTAAATATCGAACCAAACAGAACGTTATTATCTTTAATTTACTTATATCTTAATATATATAAATTACGCGTCACGTTGTTTGTCCGCTATGGACTCCTAAACTACTCAACCGATTTAAATTAAATTTGCACACCGTGTGCAGTTTGATTTAACTTATATATATAATTCTACTGTACGTGTGTATGTCACTGAACTCCTCTTAAACGGCTGGACCGATTTGAATGATTTGTATGCATTTGGGTAGAGCCCTGGATCTAAACCAGATTCAAACAGCCGGCAGATGGCCCCTGCAGTCGCACTTTCATGATTTCAATATAGGATTACTAGTTTATAGTAAATATCATTTCATAAGATATATAATATCATCCATGGTTATAACAATAGCTCTTTGTGTTACCATACTGATTGGCCTTTTGTTGATTTACTCCATGCCACAATTTTCATATAAAAGTATTAAATTAATATTCACAAATGATTATCCATACAAAACTCTCGTTTCGGGCACATACTTAAACTGAAAGCTTATTGAATTTCGCCTTTGTTATTGTGTTCGCTCGAACTAAATATTAGCTTTATTAACCTGATTGGCTTTCTCAAGCTCCATAATTAAGCTTGACATTCTATCCTGAGACGACATAATTTTATTTGCTCAGCCTTTTGAGTAGTCGTGTCATTTTAATGCTCCTTTTCATTACGTAATTTGAATGTTAGGCTGTAATTTCTTACTTGAAATTAATATTAAGAAACGCTGCCATGTTTAATGTAATTGTGATTACAGTATTCTAAGATTCCTTTTTCAAAATGTAACAGTATATTTGAAATTCGTATTTAACAATATTTTAAGTTGCCTAAACGATGCTTTGACGGCATGCGCAGGCAATACCAACTAATCTTAGTTGCTTGTTTATAAGGAAAGACCCTCTTTAGGCGAAATTAAAATTGTATGGTACCAAAAAGTTCTAATTATATGCATATATATGTTGGTGGACTCAGTTTCCACACTTAGACTCATAATTGGTCCGTTGTGCGTAATGTCCTGGCTAATTTAGCCAGCCTAGCTCCTTCCAGAAGCACAGAAGTCTCCTGGGCACTTCACAGGCTTCACGGAGCGCATTCCAGGACTACGTGGGTGACTGATTCCTCTGCGCTGCAACAGCCTCTGCACAAAGGGCTGTCTTTCGCGCCTGGAACAAAAAGATGTTTATTAAGGAGACTCGAGTCCTCTAGGTATATGCAATTGTGATAGATATTCAAATCGATTCACATCAATTTGGCCCAGTTTTAGACACATAGATTTGTGGGCGTATCAGATCTAATTAATTCGACATTGATTGATACTAATGTTATTTAGTAGGCGTCACAGAGTAATTGATTGTCACAATATCCAGGTGGCACAAAGAATCACCGGTACCTGTTTTTGTAGCTGGATTTAATGACCTATGTCTAGCCGGGGTTTTTGTTGACCATCATCAATATTCCAATCTGTCAAGTAAATATCAAATTACCGAGAATATCAACAATCTCGTGCAGCTTCTAAAGTAGTTTTTGTTAGCGGTTATATCAAATAGAATCTAGTACATTTTTTTGTATCACACTCTGAGTTTAGTAATAAAAAGCGCGCATTTTTAAATTATAATTTGTGATACAAATTAAAGGTTGTTTTTAACCTAGTAGTAGTAGTAGTAGCAGGCAATTTTGGTGAGCGGAAATAAGTGAAAACAAAATATCCATATTTTGATGTACATTAATTTTTATCATACAAACGTGTTGGGAAAAAATTATGCGAGTAGACTGTATAATAAAGTTAAATATAGGTACCTATTTTACTTCTAAATAAAATACAATATTAATACACTAAACTCTAAAATCTAGTCAGTGACCGATATCTTTAGCTATTTAGTTAATATTCAGCATAGTGTGACCTATTGAGTGGGTACTCAATAGGTCTATTACTTTTTTTATGGGGCAAACGGACAGGAGGCTCATCTGATGTTAAGTAATACTGCCGCCCATAGACACTATCATTGCCACAGGACTCGCAAGTACGTTGCCAGCCTTTTAAGAATTAGTACGCTCTTAAAGGACCCTAAGTCGAGTTGGTTCGGAAATACATCGGTGGGTAACTGGTTCCACATAGTGGTGGCGGCAAAAATTGCCATAAAAAACGCTCAGTTGTGGAACTACGGACGTTGAGGTGATACGGGTGGAATTTCGTATTCTGCATCGAAGTCCGATGATGAAACTCAGCTGCTGGTAATAATCCGAACACCTCCACTGGACACTATCCGTGGTAAATGCGGTAAAAGATGCAGAGAGATCCCAGATCTTTACGCCAAAGTATGAAGCTGCTCGAAAAGTGACTGGTCGTCGATAATTCGAACCGCTCAACGTTGAATACTTCGTTGAAGTCTCACCAAAATGGTTGCTAAGCAACCATTAAATATCCTACCTAGCAGAGGACTAATCATACTGTTAAATTCCTAAATTATACTGTCCAATATTTCAACTTGGGAATAAAAGATAACGGTAGAAAGACCCCGTCTTCAAAAGTATACAATATTATTGTATGCACACAATCTGGTGGCGATATTTGGTAAGTAAACTATCGGTCGATAAGTGTTAGTTTAACACCTTTTATGGTATTTACTTTTTTGATGATACTGCAAATAAAGAGATACAGAAGCGCTTTAGAAAGTGACAAAATAAATAATGTTATATAAGTAAGCCTAGTAATAAATCAATATTTACTATTTCAAATTTTATAAATGTTACATGAATACCGTGTTTATTGCTATTGAAACTTATGTAGTAGTCATATTAAAAGTTATTCGCTGTGTGCTTATCCATAAGGTAATACACAGTATAGAACAGTTGGCCTAGTAGATTCATGATGCGACGCTTATCCCTGCAGAGGTCGTAGGTTTAAACGCCGTTTGTGCACCAGAAGACTCTTCTATGTGCGCACTTAACAACACGAACGGTGAAGGAAAACATCGTGAGGCAACTGACATGCCCTGGATCTAAAAAGTCGACGACTGATCGTAGCAGCACCTACTTGCCTATTAGAAGATGATCACGAAACAGATACAGAAATCTGAGGACCAGACCTGAAAGGTAGTAGCGCACTTTGAATAATTTAATTCAATAATAGTAGATTAATGCATTATATGCATAAAATCCGTAGCAAATTCATTACTTTTATAAATAATTATCCCTAGATCTTTATAAAAGGCTTTTGTGCTTAGATTTCCAGAGAAAGGCTTTCATACTTTGCTTTACAAAGACTTGGTGTACAAATACTTCACGTTTAATAAAAGAATTAAATGACACGATTGCGCAAACTGGGTGAGAGCCTACGGCAGGCTCATTAGCCTGGCAATTACGCAGCACAAAATGTTGCCTGATTACAGTCTCCGGTCGCCACAGCCGGGGGCTGACCAGTGTTGCCCGCTGTCATTTTCAAATTCCACTAGTTTTAACTAATGTCTATGTGTTTTCCTACTTTCGTAAACGATATTTTGGGAATGTTAAACGTTTCATTTTGAAAAGTAATATAAATATGACGTAGAGTTTTTCAACCACTGCATCAATAATATAAAGCATGTTATACGCTGTTATTATTAGGGTTTAATCAAAAGCCAAGCACCGCAGACTAGTAACTTATTTTTTTTAAATTAATGATAGGGGAGCAAACGAACGCCAAAAAAAGCAGTCATCACAACTCATGGAAACTCATTTTAGTGGGTTAAAGTACCATTTCAGTAAGTAAGTTAGAAATAATAAGTTTTTATGTTCATATTTTTCAGGAAAAATTCTTTACATTGGCAACACAGGCTGAGAGAACAGATGGCATTCTTTATACCGATACAAGATCCGCGTTTTAAGAAAGTTTGAAGTATCCGTGGCTTGTGGCGTCTGACAGAATGTCTGTTATTATGATTTTAAATGAAATTAATATGTTCGATACATAGACATAATTATGTATTTATTCTTAGTTTACCCAGATTTAAAAAGTATTTTTTATTTACTTATAAAGAATCCACTAAGCACAATAAAACAGATCGAAAATTTGAGCTTAGAATTTGAGTCATATTAAAATACATTATTTGAATTAAAAACAAGATTTTGTATTACAATTATTAATTTATTATTAAAAAAGTGTTACACGGAAACGTGTATCAGATATAAAACCTTCTTCAAGCACTATAATCTATCAAAATCCCCAATAATAGAAATCTTTCAAAGCCTATTGACAATTCACTTTCTAATATGAATGATGATTTAATAAAAAAAATGTACAAAACCAGAATTTAAACAATGCGAAACAAATTTAATATGTAACAATATAAAGAAGGAATATTCTGTACAATAAATATAACTCCAGCTCGTTGACCCAGATAAAGTTCTCATCAAACCACGATATTGTAATTAATTTCGAAAGATTAATATTATTTTTGATCGGCTTGAACCAATACAATTGTCTTAACTATGTCAAGTACGCGTTTCGAGAGCAAACCTTATTAATGGATAAAATTAAATCTGGTTTGACTCGGGAATTGTTAGAAAACACCTCTGGGGTGATTGGGAGCCTCAGATTTCTGTATCTATTTTGTGATTATTTGTATTTTCTAATAGGGAAGTATTAAAAACCTCTCTGCCTATGACACACGCCCTCTTTGAAGGAAGTCGGTTTCCTCACGATATTTTCCTTCACTGTAAGATACGACCGATGTACGAGTGTTAACTGCCCACATAGAAGGGCCATGGTGTATTGCTGAGGTTCGAACCTACAATTTCAGGGATGAGAGTTGTACGTCACCTCTAGGCTAACACTGGTATATAACCCGAGCTTAACTCCATAATAAAGTCTGATTTCTCATTTCATAACTGTTGCTACTAACAAAGTTCTCCACCGGAAAAGGGACTAATTTGACCCATTTGAGGGCAATAAAAAATAAAATGTTACATTTTTTTATGTTGTACCTACAAAAAGGTAAATCTAAATATTTACTTACTCAAGTCTAGATTCAATCAATCAAGATTACTTATTATTTGCCGTAAAACCACTTTTAATGTGAGCGCACTTTTAAGTGCGGCACATAAAATAAAATATACTTAAAATATATACTACATTCACTAACAAATAAAATATATGTATAGACTCAGATGTTCGGACTCGTATTGAAATTGAAAGATGTGCCCGGCCAAAAAGGTTTGTAATCTCTGACCTGTCAAAAAATGATAGCTGTCAGAATTAAAATGTATAGGTCTTAGACGATCAGCTTCTTGTTGGGGGTTTTGTCAAAATTCACCCTCTAAAAGAAATTATTTTTTCAAAACAAAAAAAAAATTTTTTTTTTTTTCTTGTCCCTGATATTTATAATAATTAGTTCTAAGACGATGTCATGCAAATCAGTGCCATTTATCAGACTGGATTGGACCCCACCGCCACGGTATTGCTCTGAAAAGCCACGAGACTCTATTTTATAGTTACGCAAATTTAATTACATGTTATTTTATACTCATAATTTGACGTTTCTATTATATACGAATAAATTCCAAAGGTCGTTTAAAGGTTAGCTACCTATTGAATGGTGTTGAAAGATTGGTACAGTATCATAGGTAATTATTTTGTTACGATATCAATTGCAGACCATAATTAATATTGGTATTTTTATTCTTATGTTGATACCATGGATTATGTTCGCCACATCAGTTAACATTAACATAAGAAATCATTTAATAAAGAACTTAAAATATTACTTTCTCTATTCACTTGGATAGGCTTCAAGATGGAAGATGGATAAAACGAGTCACTTCATGGAAGCTAACAAACGGCAGACGGTGCTGAGTACCACTCCAAATGTGATGGGAGGACGATCTTCCCAAAACTGCTGGCTGATAAAATAAATAACAATATGTTTGTTGAATGTTTGAATATTTTTTTACTTTTTAGTAGGCAAATGAAAGCTTTTTACAATATTACTGATTTAATCATGCTTTCATCGAAATAAAATGCATATTGTATTCCAATTATACAATTGTTTCTACCTAGTACTTCGTTTTACATTGTAAAATACATATAATGATTTAAATAGTGTATTTAGTTTTCACTGTGCTCGCATTACAACATATTTTAAGAAATATCTATTTTAAATACCAAAGTTAATGATTTCTTGAATAAATAATTATCTATAATTACTTCCATATACATTTTAAGTAAATTAAATGTTAGTTGCATTAAATACAGGTTAGCAGCTACGGATATTTAAAAATATCGTTCGCATGAATTAGTCGTATTTATAAGTGTGAGTCAAGGTTATCGAACATTTTGCATCCTGTAATAATCCTTTGAAATCCATGTGCACAAAAAAGAATCTTTGAGTCGTTTGACGCGTAAAGCCATGCTATAATAAATTAAGTTTTGGATTTAACGTGTATATCTTCGTAGTTTATTAAGCAGTTAACAATATACAATATTTATTGGTGAACATTCGTTTATAAAAGAAGAGATCATTTGTTATTCTCTTTCTTCTCAGCCGTCGTCATTGCTGAAGGTCGTGTCACTGTTAGGTACCAGCTGCCCTGCTGGTGATAATTCTCCACATTCTTCGGTTTATCGTTGGTTACACCAGCGGATTGGCGCTCTTACCCGCGGCATTTTGCCTTCCAACTTGCTGACGACAATCTGGTTATCCAGGTTATGGTTGACGACAGGAGATATAACCAAAGTAAGAACTCTTCCATAGGATATTGTTGAGAGTGTCGTACGAACTCTGAGTTGATCCAAGAAATTGTCATTCACCAAGCAAACGATTACTTTTTCCATAATATTTCTTTTTTTCTCTTTCTTCTGTACTTTACTCCTCAACGACAAGCCTTACAAGGTTTCTTGAAAGCGCTAAAGCCGCCAGTTGTCCTCCTTTTTATTTATTTATATTGTATTTTTGCATTACTGCAACGAAGTGTAAATAAATAAGAACAGTTTGTTCATGAAAAATTCACACACTGAATTACTGTTTTAAGTACTTGAGTTATGACTAATAAGAATTCATAAAGAAACACCTGTCATATAAGTTTCTCACAATTTAGAAAAAACTTGTGATCTCACCCGGCTAATCCCACGAAACCAGAATATTTCGAGGTAATGTTACAATCCTTAACATTTTGGACATAAAGCACATCCAAACGGTCGCAGTCAGTTAAAGTGTGTATGGTGAAAAATATAAGCTTCGAGCGTGTAAAAGGTCAAACCCTAATCTATCATAGAAACGAAATACACATATATAAACAGCTGATAAAACACTATTTTGACCGGATTGAAGTTATGTATATGTATGTGGTCACGGTGACGGTGGTTTACGCACGCTGTAAAGCACGCGAAACGTCGGATAAATTTAAAATTATGTTAAATAGTTGTAAATTTATAATAATACTTAACTTCAATCCGGTCAAAATAGTGTTTTATTAAATGAATAAAAGTTATGTTAATCAAAGACAATACTATGTATAAACAGCTGATCAACACATTGATAATCGAGTAAATAATAATAATCCAGTGCATCCGTTTCTTTGATAATTTTTATTTTATAGACTACACACAGCCGGGGATCAAACCTAGGACCTCAGATATGAGTCGCATTATATTATTTTTCTATTAATTACTGTTACACTAAAGATTGAAACTTTTGGCTTAATTAGCTATTTGAAGTTAATTAACACAATCATTTAATTAGATTATAATTTGTGACCATAACAAATCAACGATTGTCTTGTCTTATTGCAAAGTTATATCTAAATTATCTAACAGTCACGAGATTTAAATAACGTTATTACAAAATAATTATTTACACGCCCAGGTTCATACTCTGGGCCATAATGTAACTAGTAATAAAGAAGTGAATTGCCCGTGGGCATTGTTGATCCCCGTAAAACAGGTTCGGACATAAAGACCACAGATAAGAAATGTGAATGTCTTGAATGTAAACTTTGTGGAATCTACATTTTTGTTGTAACATAGAACTAGGACCCGGATTTAAGTGGGTTATCTGATTTTGTCTTTGGTGCTTTAGCCTTGTTTATGATTGTTAAATGGCTCGTTATTTTTTCCAACATTGAAGTAAAAGAACAAAGTATAAAAACAATATTAAATCGTATTTGTTATTTATACATATGTTACATAAACGGGAGGCATTTTTTTGTAATATGATAAGCCATAAACATATATATGGTATGTATTTTTTGGTAGCCCACTTTTTACCAAATTGGTAAAAAGTGGACCAAAATGAAACTTCCATGGTAAAAAGCATTCCTATAGACTTAATGAAGCTGATAACTGAATTCCCATAACACATAATAGAGCTTGGAATAATAGGCTAGGTTCCTTTTCACGATAATTAAAAAAAATTCTTAAGTATTTATATTATAAATAATTTAAAATTCTTGAAAACTCAATTCTCAATAAATTCTCCGGGCTATCAGCCACACGAGGACAAATTCTATTTATACGATGACAAATAAATAATAATTAAGTAATAACTAAAATAATTATACGAAAACAACAGGAAAGTACTTAGACATAAAGAAAGCGTCGAAGCAATCACTTTCTATTGAGGATATCCTGTATTTCTATTTTTGGTGTTTCCTATCTAATGTTTCTCATTTATATTTATAGACGAGAGCTAAATATGTTTTTATCAAAACCTAAAGTTGCAATAATTAAATTAGTGACAGCGATAGCCGATATGTTTCAGGTTACAGAGACAAAGCCTTTAAACAAAAACATGCAGAAAATATTAAGGATTTCTTATCGCTTTTCAATTCGTTATCGGTCCAATCCAGGTCTAGTCTATTATATTCTTCGTATATAATTTGGATTCGACCAGAAATTGACTGTTACGGATAGTAATAATTGCACACATTGTTTTGAATTTTGGTCGGTAAGGATCACAGAACATTTAGTAAAAATTCTTTTTTGTTAAAAATTCCATGAACACTTCTATTATTGGGCTCCGTTGACTAGTACTATAAAGCTTGAATATTTTCTATTACAGTATATTAAATAAATAAAAAAATCAGTGGCGCTATAACCTTTAAACTTTAAAGGTCTCGGCCTCAGATTTCTGTGTCTGTTTCATGATCGTTTGTCAATCTAATAGGTAAGTAGATGATCAGCCTCCTGTGCCTGACACACGCCGTCGACTTTTTGAGTCCAAGGCATGCCGGTTACCTAACGATGTTTTCCTTCACTGGTCTAGCGAATGTTAAATGCGCAGATAGAAATAAAGTCCATTGGTGCACAGCTGGGAATCAAACCTACGACCTTAGCTATTAGAGTCGCACGCTAAAGCCACTAGACCAACACTGCTCTATTGCATTATCTACATTAATAAAGTATGCAATGGAAATGTCAGGAGGTCGCCAAAACCACGCTTAAACTTTGCTATTCATAACTTAAACGCTTGACAAATTCAAATAATCCCATTTAAAGTTAAACCCAGTGCGAGTTGTTTGCATAATCATAAGTCTTAATAAGGTTTAATTATCCAACTTTATGATGTTCTAAATACTGAATAAGGTCTTGCTAAGACGTTTGATTGTACGAATATACTGTGATATAATTTAGTTTGAATTTTACGACTGTTTCAGTGGCGGTAAACAGTTATTAGCGGATAAGCTACTCTGAACCCTGAGATCGTGCATTTGTGCGGGTGTTCTAATGGAATTTTTAAATGGAATAACAAACTGGTTTTGTTCGCAAAATAGGCAATTCTTAAACCCGAGTTTTGAGTGATGGACCAGGTTGATCTATAAAAAAAAATATAAACATGTGTGTACTTATGTACACGCGTTAGAAGTTATACTTCTTCGGCGTAACAAGATAAAAATCTTTTCAAAAATTTTACTCTACGTGTGTAGAAAAAACGACACTAACAATATAAAAACTAAAATGTTAACTATAGCTAACTTCAGGGTGTCGATATTTTGTGACGATGTGCGTGCGCATCGTAAAAATTTACTCTCTTATTTTTCCCTAAAAGCGGCAAAAGAAGTACAACTTCAAAATATTATATTCGAATCTTTTTGGAAATTAAAATATACTTTGTCTTGTTCTCTTTTCGTAGACTGGGTATACTCAATATCCTTTTAAACTGACGTCCATTAATTGTAATACCTTCAAATTGGTGATGAGTATTAGATTTTTAATAGAAAATGCCTTTCACAATTGTTATTTCTTATTAAGATTTACGTATTGTATTATAAAAAACCTGGGCGTCAGTTAACGTAATGTCACCGTGACCTATAAACAACGACTTATCCACGCCTTTAAGTATAAACAGTTTATGCAAATGGAACAAGAGTAACGAAATGTCAAACACGTAATATAATATTGTACCTGTAATATGTCTTGCATGAATGCATGAAGTGAATAGTGATTGATGTCGCAATAATTCTCTGTTAAATTTGTCTCAAGCCAGAATCACGTTTCGCGCGGCGATCCGTTCAAAGATACATTTGCCAAGCCGCGTGTGGCATAGGAAAATCATCGCTATTGCAAATATAGAAGGATTAGATTGGAGTTTATTTGACGTGGTAATTGGTTGGGAACTTGGGACTATTGTTTCGTGAATATTGAATTCGATTACAGTAGATAAAACTGCAGGGTAATTGATAAAATTCCAATTTCTGACAAGGATATTGACTGGTTCCGATAGCTGCAAGCGGCTTATCTTTAGCTCTTTCATATAAATAAAGCTAGTATTAAAAAGGTAAGTTATTTAAAACTTTCTACGTACAAGGTCTTACATTAGTATACCTTGTATATATTTAAAATAATAATAAATCATACTTTTTTCCCTTTTAATATATGTTAACAATTAAAATCGATATGACAAAGAAAATACCTACAAATTAAAATGTATTTAAGAAACTGGTTACAAAATATTTCAACCGACATGAAATAAAAATAAAATGAGGGTAGACTTATGTAAAAACTAAACTACATACCTAGTCTTACAATAACAGAACAATAGATCAAGTACTATTATGTTTTTGGCAATAGAGTTAAACAAAAAATTTACAGCACGTCCGAATCCATATTATACAACACAAGATAAACTCAATCTACATAATAACATCAATATAATAATTAAAATATTTATAGCCCATCCAAAACAGAATTTGTATTATTCTAATATGAAATTTTAGTACGTATTTTAAATTATAACGAACGCGCCACTCCCTCGATTGCTATCCATCAATTACCACTTTTAATTAATCACAATAAATAAATATGCACTGAGGGTAATATACCAACTTTTTATTTGTTCATCGCTTTCAATTCCGTAATGTATCCGTACAATTATCGAGGTTACTTTAAATATTTATTGAACTGGAAATCGAATTTTGGCTGTGTTATTGAAGAGGCATGAGTTTGTTGTATTTGACCTACATATGTTGTGTCTGAGTAAATCTGAAAAGTAGCATATTTTAATTTAATTAGCTGTATGAATTTACTGACAAATATTATTATGGAAAAAACGTATTATTAAATATATATTATGATTATCTCAAGACATACGGCTTCGTATAGATTTTTTTTTGTATTTACTAATTTATTTATTGAAGAAACTTTGCTACATAACCTATGGACACAGCTAGTCCTTCTAAATAAGTACGAAATAAATATATCTACCTAATACAAATATTTTAAGGAGTTCATAAAGTTTGCCCTTTACGGCCTATCATATGCGTGAATTATTTGAGTAAAACACCACCACGCTCTATTTGCATTTTTAATTCATATTCTGTATTTCAGTTTCATTTCGGCTTTAAAACAAAAGAATACACAAACATTGAACTGGGTATTTTATCATCAATAGCTCGTTTTAAATGCATTCGTAATATGCGCAGAACACATCAGATATTTTGAAGCCGAGAATGTCTGGTACATCGAATTTATGGGATTACGAACCAATGAGTACCACGACAGTTATCGCATAGAAATAGGACCTTGTTGAATATTGTGGCCCAAGGATTTATGTGCTCGCTACATGTTTGTACATTAGCAAAGACAATTATTTATGTCATGTCAAACGTGTTCGGAAAAATCTTTTGTCGTATCTTGTTCCGTCGGAGTTGCGTTTTGAAATACAAGGGTATTGTCTGTTTAGTAATATTCAATATTCTACGAGGTTGTTTAGAAGCGTACATTTTCTATTCATCATAGATGATTAGCCCTACTGTGCTTAATATAAACAATTACTGCCTGCGTATAAATAGAATGCTATACAGACTACTTCTAATTAATTTGCGTTATTTGTTTTAAAATAAGTGTTGTTTGATGATTTGCTATTTTAAAAGAGTACTTACCGAGAGTTTTTTACTCCGGCTTTTTCTCTCGGCCTACACCCTCTGTCTTCTTTGCCGATGAGTAGGGATGCCTACAAATTCAAATTTAATGACGTGGAATAAGTGATACATGTATCTTATGTTCCATAATAAACATATTTCATATTTCATAATAACGATTAAAGTATAATCAGGGGTTCTTTATAATAAAATAAACATTATTATATTTGACTTTTTGAAGTCGCTTGTACATTTGGAAATTTAAACTTATATTTATTAAAGATTCACATTATATAATGTAATACATTTTCTACTGTAGGTATAAGTTAAAATTTACTTGACAATTACAGAGAACATAAATTTTACAAAAAATTATATAAATTACACTTCCAAAATAAAATCACGCCTAATGCGATAGGTGCTAAACAACGATTTTTTAACATTTTATCAGCCCACTACCGAATATATCAAGCTAATAAGTAGCGTTCGTTACTAGAGGCCACAATTAAACGTGCCTAAACATTGTCATCACAATGTTAAAAGGTATAAATCTTTAACTTCATTAATATGCTAACAAATTAAGCCACAGGAAATACCAAACGGCTTACAAAAACATCATTAATTAGCTATTGTGTAATAGGACGTCGCGTTTTCGTAAGTTTCTTTGTTCAGTGGTCCAAACATAAATATTTTTCAACTATATAATTATACGTACGTTATTATTTCATCAGCAACACTTAATTATAGGTGTGATGATCATTATGTCAAGATTTCTTTAAATGTTGTTCTTGTATCGTAGAAATGCTGTTTCATATAATACGATATAATATTCTTTACCTAGTGTAAAGTGCAAGGAGCAATTCGTGATTTGGATCGGAATTATGAAAGTTACAAAATGTTATTTAGTCTAAATTGTTTACGCGATTTACGTAACAACACATCTTCGCCATAATTGAATTTTGAATTTTTCTTAGGTAAAATATTATATTTCTATTATTTTATAATTACATATTATATTTTTCTTAATATAAAGTTTTCTGTCTATCAGTGGCACCATCCCACAATAGCCAGAATTTAGATTTTTATATTTCTACTAGCTGACCCGGCAAACATTTATTTTGCCATGTAGGTACGTATATATTATTTCTAGGAAATATTATTGTAGTACAATAATAAAAAATAAGGGTTGATCGTAGAGGGGTGAAAATTAGGGGTTGTATCTATTTTTGTATGTTGTATAATAAAAAAAAACTACTTAAGAATAAAAAAAAATTTTTGGGGTGGACACCCTCTATCGCTTAGGGGGTTCAAAGATAGATAGTAGCCGATTCTCAGACCTACTGAATATGCATATAAAATTTGATAAAAATATGATATATAAAGGTAAACTACTAAAAACGCAGCGCGAATTTACGATAGTATAGTTTAGCGTTTGTCAGAATTAAGATCAAGATAAATATGTGTTATCATACGGTACAGCACTTAAATATGTTTTTCATTAATTTCTGCATATAAGTAGTGTATTGCGAAGCTAGAGTTACTAAATAGATGGAAAGTAAAAGACGAAACTAAAGTTATCTGAATGCGAGATTATAATCAACATTTCAAGTCGTTGCGACAGTTACCTAATTTAGAACAATGTTACGAAATAGACTCAATTGTATGAAACAAATAGACAGTAAGATACGATAAATAAAAGATTATATCTGTCACCCGTTCGATTGTAATTAGAGGTTCAAGTTCTTTATCAACAATCAGACCCTGACTTAATATTGGCTCATTAAAACTATATGGGCCGTGTATTGAATGTGAAAGCAAGGACGTGAAATAATAGTGCATAGGAATAAGATGTTTGCTTCAAGTGATAATGTCTCAGCGTTTATGTTCATAAATGTTTCCTGTACAAGTTTATAAGTGAATTTTGACCAGTATAAGTTTCTCAGTTTCTTTGGAACATTAGAATGTAGTTGTTATAAAGAAAAAATAATTCAAGTAATTGAATAAAAAGAACTCCTTATTCAGTAATAATAAAAGTAAAATTTTAAACTTTGGTCGAATTTATACCCTTTTATAACTTTATTAATTGGATATTAAAGCTTTCGCCTGCACCTCATACCGCGTAGTCAATGTAGATAGAGTCACAAAGACAATCCGCGACAAAGCTTGAGAACTAGAGCGGTAAGCGGTACCAGATACCAGATACAAACTATACCAGGAAAGAGGAAGAGTGTAATAGTTCAAAGTAACTTAATCCAAAGACTTTCTACAGGGAATGTCTTTGTAATGGTCACCTCAAATATGTGTCGTAGTCTTTAGCAAAACTTTCATATTAATTTAGTTTAATTTGGTTTTTTTAAATAAAGCAAACACCAAATTACTTTAGGCTTTAGTTTGGTCTTTGATTTTCTTATTTGGTGATTACGTCAACAGTAATTATTTACTTTTTTCATACATATTACCCACACATTGTCTATGCTTGAAAACTAAATGCATTTTCGAGGGTTCCAACAAACATTAATACGATTATTTTTGAGAGCTTTTGCTTACTTCTGCTGACAAAAGGAGGGGGGAGAGAAAAATTGCAGTAAATCTGCTTACGTAATACTAAAACGGCCCCTAAAGTGATATCAGAAATAAAAGCATCTCCTCTCATTTATTCTATAGACAATGTCGGTTATAAGAACTAGATAGGAAATGTGAAATTGCTACATTTGATACAAATTTACTTAATTTGCTGTAGACGCATGCAATAATTTTGGAAGTAATTAAACTTTTCATTTTAGTATTATGTAAAACGTTTTAAATTAATCTTAATAAAAATGTCACGTAAGCTCAAAACATGCAATAAATTTGCAATTAAAACTTGTACCGTTTAGAAGTGCACCTTTCAGCGAAATTTGCTTCAAACTTCCTTTGGCCAACATTGCGCAACTTTACCCAACTTCCGGTTTATCTGGCACCTAGTTCAGTGAGACAGGAAGTCGCCTAGAGGGAACACTGCTACATCCCAATGTTCGTGGAGTCAAATATCTTGGGTGTGTCCCGGCGCAGCTCTGTAAATTAATTGTGTTAAATATATTGTTATAGTTGATTTTTTACAGATCAATTAGTCTCAGCTGTGACTCACGTCTCTAAGGTCATGTTAAATTTTTGTTAGTGTTAATAAGATGATAATAATTGATAATAAAAGAGCGTACCAATTCTTTAAAGGCCGGCAACGCACTTGTGACAATGTGTGTGTTCAGGGGCGGCGCTATCTCTGAATATCAGATGAGCCTCCTGCCCGTTGGCTCCATAAAAAAATAAGGTTGTGGTGCCGCGCTAATACATCACACTGCATATTCTGTGCGAAGCTAATAGTGCTACTGAGATGATCATATACATCTTTAATATCTAATATACTTACATAATCAACCATAATATATACATTATTGGTTCAAATTAAATTATCGAGTTTACAAACTTTAACTGTACCACTCAATTTGATGGTTTGAACTTCGACTTAAAGTCAAGATCTCAATTCATTATGTTTAATAAACAAACTATACCAGAATATCTCAATTTTCTTAACTTCTTAGAACTTAAGCACTTCAGTTTCGTGTTTCATGATTTTATATAAGAGCACTTGGGAATATATCTGATGGCTTATCTATTTGAAATAACCATATTACTTGAATGTATACAGACAAAGAAACAACTAATGAAAAAAGTAAAGAATGGCTCTGTTGCTGCCATGATAATAACAATAATAAAGCCACTTTAATTCCATACTATAAAAATTTCAAAGTCATACAAAGTCTACTTTAGTTATTGTTATTTCCATAACTTCGTATTTTACAGTTTGGCCCCTTTTGGATAAAGGGTTCCTCCTGAACTTTCCATTTGGATCTGTTATTTGCTTCCTCCATCCATTTCTCCCCAGAAACCTTTATGATTCAGCCCATCACAATTCTGGTCTTCCCACGTTTCTACGTACATCTTTTATCTTTGCACCTGCCGACAAGCTTGCGAGAACAGGCTCCGGAATGATGCCCGATGGCCTGTATTCCCTCCTCCCCGTGCCCTTCTCGCGAACCTGGATTTGTCAGACATCCGCTGAACTCCAACATCAGCGATGGTCGCGAAGTGCAGACTGCAAACAGTCTCAAATGGCTTTGCCAGCAGTAAATAAACAAACGACAAAGCTGATATGCTTAAATAGAACTAGTCTCAAAACAATGATAGGGACAATTACGGGCCATTGTCTCCTTAGTAAACATCTGTTTGTCCTAGGCGCGACAGACAGCCCCATGTGCAGAGGCTGTTTCAGCGCAGAGGAATCAGTCACCTACGTAGTCCTGGAATACCAGGCTGTGGCTAAACAACGTGCAGAAATCCTCGGAGCAGTGAGTTCGCCTGTTCGTTGAAGCCTGTGAAGTGCCCAGGAGACCTCTGTGCTTCTGGAAGGAGCTAGGCTGGCTTAATTAGCCAGGACTCATTATTGGTCCGAATCGACCAATTATGAGTATGAGTGCGGAAACTGAGTAAGCGTAAGGCGTAAGTTTGTTCGTAGTGCGTCTGTGATCTTACTTTTGGTGAACACCTGGATGCGGTAATTTCATATTTTGTAAATCTTTTTGATTTTTAGGATGTTACTGCTATTAGCGATATGGTACTCAGCGCCGATATACCAACCTTGCCATCACGCAGTATAAAGACCGCAGTACGGTGATGTTGTTTTGCTATCGCTATCAAATGATACTTATGTAACAGTGCAGATGTGGAGTTCGGTTTTCAACTATTTGAAACTGATTTAGAAGAAGTGATGTTTGAGTAGTGACATGTTTTCTAGGCTTGAAGTTATTATAAATAATAACAGTTTCATATTCTTCTAAAGTATTTATTATCCCATTAAGACTTCCTATAAAAAAATCATGACAAGTTTCAATAATTTTTTTTTGCCTTTCCACCACTTGAGTTAATTAGTGAATTGTTCTTGAGATGGTTTTCCTTAACTGCGAATTTAATTCTCGTCTTTGAAGCCATAATACGTGTCGCTAAGAGGAAAATTAAAAAAAAATATTTTTTTGAGGTTGTTTAGCAACAAACACGAGACCCTAATGTGATTCAGGTCATTTGTGAAATCTTAAAGACTATAACGTTCTTACAATTAATGGAAATTAGTTCCGATGAGTACAGAATATAAATGATAGCCGCAACAACCCTTGCACCAATTAATAAAGCATTGAATGACCTTATAGACGGCATTTCATGTCGACCAGATATTATTTATGAAAAGTGCACCTGCACTTTGAATTAGTGAAAAGACGCGGGCTGATTGTGAACATGCTATTGAATGTTTTCGCGAACTCTCGTTAGAAAAAGTACTGTATACCGATTTATGATTATTGACAGATGCTCATCGATTTTTATACAGCAAACGGAAGATTATTTTAAATCTGAGTATACAAAAGTAGAATTATTTTAATTACCTCCAATCATTGTAATTCTATGTAAGATTTAATTTTAAACAATTTTCACTTCCAACAGTCGGTATGCATTTCGATGTAGTTCTCTTCGTAGCGCCGTTAGAAGTTATACTTCTTTGGAGTAACAAGATAAAAATCTTTTCAAAAATGTTATTCTTCGTTTGTAGAATAAACTAAACATATATAAATAACATGTTATACAAATTGCTATACAACATGTTTCAGATGACCTTTTATAAACATTTATATAACATGTTATTGATATGTATGCTAGGAAACCCAGCACTACGTTTTTTTTTTTCTTTTGTTATTTAAAATGGTTATATAACATTGTTATATTGCATTGTTTTTCTAATGTGTACAGTATTGTTTTATGTTATAATGTTGAATAACAAGGTTACATAATGTGGACGTGTTATAAAAACAAGTTATTAAATGGAAAAAATTTACTCTCATCATTTTTCCCCACGAGCCAAAATAAGTATAACTTCAAAAACTAAAATGTTGACTATAGCTATCTTCAGGGTGTCGGTAATTTGTGACGGTGTGCGCGCATCATTTTGGTATTGTCTTTTATTAACATAACTTTTACACATTTAATGAAAACACTTTTTTACCGAATCGAAGTTATGTATTATATACTACATAATTAAAAGTTTCACCGTGACCACGCACGCTGTTAAGCACGCGAAACGTCGGAAAAAAAATTTAATTATGTAAAATAATTATAAATTTATATTAATACATAACTTCAATCCAGTAAAAAAGTTTTTTCTCTCATCATTTTTCCCTAACGCACCTAAAGATGTATAACTTTAAAAATCCAATATTCAAGTAGCAGTCGAAATATTCAATGAAGAACTATCAACCAGTCCTAAATCAAAACGATTGATCTTCTATGGGCGTTAATAATGTGACCTTTAACATCTTGCAACAACCGTTAAATTATTCTAAACTATAACTATAAATGATTGTACAACTCTTTTATATAATAGCACCGGTGTCAAACAAGACGTGACAAATAAAATGGCGACTTCAGATTGAACCTCTCACTTTTGTTATTAACGATAGGCGTTCAATGAATTACTCAAATAATTGTTCCGAAGATTTTCCACTTCCGTAAAAACATGTGCGTATAAACCAAGGGTTATGAGTTCGATTACCGGTTAGGCTTATGATACAACTCGATGTTCTCATAGCATTGATATTTATATTTCACAGCTATATGTCAACTGTGTATGTTGCATGTTTTGGTTTCCAAAAAAATGCGAATTAGAGTCAAGCAAAGAGCGGACCAAACCTAAAAGGCCGGTAACGCTCTCGCGAGTGGAATTGAGTGTTCATGCGCGGTATCATTTTATATAAGATGAGCCTCCAGGCCCGTTTGCCTCCTGTTAAAAGTCTGGCCTTTACGTATACTATGAAAGGATAATAGAACAAATTTTAATACAATATTAATTTCTCAGCGCTAACGAAAAAGTTTAATTGTTTTTAATATTTCAGCTTTAGTGTAAGGTGAGCCTATGATTCAGTTACCATATAAAATCGTGTTAGGGCACGCAGCAAGCGATTGTGTAACGAATAACGATATTGAACTGATTTGATAGTAATTGATTCGTAATTGATATAATTCAAGGCAAACGAAAATCATGTGATTACTTTAATTGAGACAGCTACGTGCTACTGTAGTACATTATAATTATAATATATCCTATCGCTCGTTCGCTCGCTCGCTCCTATATCATATCGTTAAGACCATAGAAAATTCCACTCTTACCATCTCAAGGTCCATCGCTCAACAATTGAGGACTTCCTAAGGGGTTTTACTTCTTCCTCTCTTTGTGTAACGTGCCTATTGAAGTATTTCCGAGCCAATTCGATTTAGAGTTCTTCAGAAAGAACGTACCTTCTCCTACAACGCTGGCAATTCACTCGCGAGCCTTCGGGCAGTGTAAGTGGAGGGCGGCCGTGTCACTTAACATCCGGTGAGCCTCCAGACCGCTTATTTTTAAAAAGCAAAGGATTTTTTAAAATATTTTTATAAAACTCAAATTTTACTTCAATATTTTATTAGTCGCGGTAAATTTATAATTCACGTCTCACTTATAATTAGGAAGCAAGAACAAAGCTTAAAACACGAAAAACATTCCAATGTATGAAATTTTTTGTATTTGTTCGTGCATGTAAAAAACGTTATCGTTATAAGAAGTTTTTTAATGTATCACTATAAATTCTATACGTTATTATGTGATGTGAGACAATTTACGAAGACGCAAGCTTATTGTCGCACACACATTCTCATAGCTTATTTTGATAATATTTCTTTCAGTTTCTTTTATTGTCATTTTGATTCGACAAAATATAAGATTTTTTTTAGAGTACAGCGTCTGTACGACATGCAACATATTATTTGTTTATGTATACATTTAATTTACTTTATCTCCAACTCGCCATAAACTGTTATAATCTAAAGGTAATATATTACAGAGCACTATAAAGTAAAAGGTCACTTCTCTCACTGAATTTTCGTTCATTTAATGGAATTATGATGGAAATCAGGTGCATTCATATCTGGGGTGAACCAACATTTCGCTAGTCACCACATTCAGAGTATAATTCACGGAATGCATTTTAAACGGGCGTGTCTGGGCAACCGCTACCGCCCTTACCATTACCATTGGTTTTTCGATTTTTTTTCTTTCTAATATTTTAGATGTATTAAGTTACATTAGGGGTGATCTAGTCAAAGTGTGCACAACCTGTTTGAAGAATTTAAGTATTTGATTTTAAGTCAAAGAAACGTATATAGTTACTAACTGTCAAAACACTCACTCACGCTCACTCCTAACTGTTGGCTCTTCGGCCCAAACTATGACTTGGCCTCCGAATGGATAAACTTCCAGTGATCCCCATCCTGAGCCACTCCTCGACAATTAGCTTACAGCAGTAGCAGATCCTCATCTAGATCGGCTTCGGTATGCTTCCATCACATCCCCTTGTGCCCATTTTTGTCTTTTTATTAAGAACACAGAATACCAGTAGAGATAGTAAGTATTTAAAATAATGAAACCTGTTTTTTATATTGTCATTAAAACCTGTCCTTATAAACTAATTGTTGTCAGTTGAGTAAATTGCCAATTAATTCGATATTCAGTAGGTAGTATGTCTAAATATTTAAACTATTTATTCTATTGATTTCAGAATGCACCCGTAAAACAACCTTCCATTAAACTAGAAGCGAAATAGCTCGTAGCGTAGATAAGAGCTTATTAAATCTAAAGTGGTAGCAGACAAATTATTGACACGATAAAGTACACTATCGAGCGCCGGAATCATAACTTACTAAACGCGATACGTATATCAAGCCTAAATGCAAGGACTAGTGCGAGATCGTAGTGACTTAATGGGGTGATAACGAAGCGAGTATAAATAGTAGGGTTTGCACAAAATTTATCGGAAAAGATTTGTGGGCTACGCCGATGCTGCAATTTGACTATCGGAAAATATATTTTATGACATCCCTGGCACTTTGTTGGGTTTATACTGGTTTACGTTTTTCAGTTGAACGTTGACTGTAGTGCTAATTTATTGCACCACTGCCTACAATTATAAATGCAATCAAAAACTATTTTGAATATTTTTTCATTGCATTAATTACCTTTTGTTATTTGAAATAAATAAATTTCATGTTATGAAAGCAGTAACAAGATAGATGTTGGGGAGACCGGGGTTCTCATTTACAATTTTTAGCATATTAATGTTTTATAAAATTCCTCTTATCATGTTTATTAAATGTGCATGCTTTGAACGCCTTTGTGACTTACTTGGTACCTAATGCACACGGTATAACCCAGAACTATTGGATTCGATGTCCGGGTTTATATATGTAATTGTTTGGTTCGTTAGAACGTGCTACCTATATGTATGTCTCAGTATAGAGTTACAAAAAAACAAAAGAACGCCCGCAGAACGAACCTTTGGACCTACATACAAAAATATTTTTAATCCATGGTTAAACGGGTGCAATCATGAAAGAACAAATATAAATATCTCGCATACCTCAGAGATAAACTGTTATTGATGAACGTTTAATAAAGATAAGTAAAAACCGATAAAGCGATGCGGGCTCAAAGAAAACTAGCTTGGTCGATTTAAATTGCTACTCAATGCAAAAACAATAAGGGTCATCGAGGACACGACAACTTTTTATACAAGTACGAAGTAATTATAGGTAGAAACCTTTTATCCGCCACCTGACGACTAATGACGGAACGAGCACAAAGAAAGGAAATTCTATGTCTGTCCTTATTTAAGTTTGACACGTTTGAAGAAAAGTTCAAAGATATTTTCATATCGAATAGCGGCAATATGTTATTGTTCAAAAAGCTTAGAAGGAAGAGATTGGTTTTTAGCGATAACCGCGTAATGCATCCCACATAATATTTGTTACTTGTTTTTATTCGTAATGTAACGAAGTTTTGATAACTAAAAAAGATGTCTTAAAACTTTATCGCAACTAAACTACTAACTAAAAAAATACTAATGCGTATTAACAATCTTGTATTTTGTATGACTAATATAATAAGTTTCTTTAAAATCCACTCTGCAGGAACTAAAAACGTTTACTAAATCCATCGCACTGAGACAGCCGCCACCATAATTGCCAATTTATTCCATGACATTAAGGTTATTAAACAAAAACTCTAGACAAGTAGAACCAGGTGTCGACAAAAATAGAACGTAGAATGTTGAATACGTCGCGCTTTAATTTTTTATTGGCAGATGTCGTTGTAATTTATTTAATGCCTGCTTAAATGTATGTAGAAATATAGACTTCATAGTGTAATTGACAGTAATAAGGCCTTGCAATTTCCTGCTGCATTCTGATTTTATAATCGTTAGTACAATCATGGACGTTCTTTTGAGTCATTTTATCAAGTTAATTGTATTATAGTTAATGGAAGTAGCAATCACATTTAACTAGCATGATGTTGTTTGACAATTATAATAATTTCTCTCTTTACAAAAAACCTTTACAAGATTTTTTTTTAGTGTAACCATTATACGGAATTATTTCTTATAAACGTATTCTATTGTGTGAGTAATCTTTTCTATTTAATTTGTAGTCCTAACTTTTCTAATTAATTTGTGGATCTAACTTTGTCCTCTGTGTAATGTGTATGTAAAAAATACACTTATTTTTAAAATAGATTCATAACAAATTCTTAAACCTAATTATACAGGAAACATTCACGATATCCTAGTACTAATAGAACAAGGTCTTGTCTACATAATATCCTGTCAAATTACAAGCTCTAATAAGACAAGCTGTCTGCCTAATCAAGTAATTACTGAGGGAACATTGCACCGGCGCACGCGGCGTTAAATATTCTATTCCGTCGAATAAACAACGACATTTCCGTAGAGCGCTTGTGGTAGCACAATCCGATATTTAGGTTACAGCCAAACCGAGTCTATTGTGCAAAGTGAAACGTTTTAGTTTCGCTGTTTGGTTCAAGGTATAACATTATAGTGTTCAAGAAATTTGTAGATTATATAGGGGGCGTGGGGGTTTTTTTTTTAATTTTTTTAAAAATTTTTTTTTTTTTTTGATTTTTTTTTTTTTTTTTTTTTTTTTTTTTTTTTTTTTTTTTTTTTTTTTTTTTTTTTTTTTTTTTTTTTTTTTTTTTTTTTTTGTTGGTGTTTTTTTTTTGTTTTTTTTTTTTGTTGTTTTGGGGTTTGCCCGGGGGGTGGGTGGGGGGGGGGGGGGGGGGGCCCCGGGGCGTCCCGTCCTTCCCTCTTCCGCCCCTCCGCCCCTTCGTTCTCCCCCCCCTCCCCCCCCGCGCTCGGTCGCCGTCCGTCCCCTTTCCCTTCCCTTTCTCTTTTTTTTTTTGTTTTTTTTCTGTTTTCTTGTCCCCTTGTTTCTTTTGCGGGGGGGGGGGGGGGGGGGGGGGGGTTATGATTTTTTTTTTTTTTTTTTTTTTTTTTTTTGCAAACAACAAATCAATCAATTATTTGTAGAATATAGTGCTTATAATGTCAAATGTTATAAAAATTATTATGTTATTTACATCTTACAATATTATACTAACCTATAAGTACCAAAAACGTGTCTGCTAATGCGCTTTATACACATGCCGTGGTAGTATTTAAATGTAGCAGTGTCTTACTCAAGCGGGCTTACGTTGTTTTTTGTAAATAAATCCTAGTAAATTCTGACCAATTTAAAAATTTAGCATCACGTACGAAAATAGTATGTAGTAAGAAATCAACTTGGACATCACAACTACTACCGACTAAAAGCGACTATTACTAACAACAACCCCCCCGCTCCCCCCTACACAAACAATCAATTTGTGTAGAAGTAAATAATTATTTACATCTTACAATAATTATACTTTAAGTACAGAAACGTTCGCTTTATACACATGCGTGGTAGAGTAGAATGTCTATCAAGGGTAGTTGTTTTTTTTTAAAAAAAACCCCCGCCACGCCAAACCCAAACCCAAAACCAAAAATTACCCCTTTTTTTTTTTTTTTTAAAAAATAAAAAAATTAATTTTTTTTTTTTTTTGTTTTTTTTTTTTTTTTTTTTGTTTTGTGTGTGTATTATGTTCTAACCATAGCACAAGGTCATATGTAATTATTTCCTCATCATAATAAGTAAATTACGTCAAAATACCTAGACTCTTGATATTACGAGAAAATTATTTCAGCCACTGACTTCTCAGGTAAACGTAATGTGTAGCAATAAAAATAAAAAAATTTTTTTTGTAATTTGAAATTTTTTGTTATTTTTTAAATGTTTGTTTTGTTAAATAATTGTTTTGATGAATATTTTTATGATCTCTGATGATATGTATGTCATGTCTGCCTTTAAGTGCTTGTTACATTAAACATTGTATTTTGTGGTTGTTTTACCAATGTATCAGTGAGCAAGCTTTTTATTAATAAAAAAATACATATATGAAATTAATTAGAATTAGAATTACTTTAGTTACTTTATTATTAGCAGAATTTAATTAGAGCTGGTTGTGGTTCGAGACCAAAAGGGAAATAAGGGAACAATAGCATATTAAATATTTCCGCTAATCTCCTGATTTGAGCCATACAGTCGGCGATGTTTTATTCAGACGCTCAACTCGTTAGTGCGGTGCATTGTGGTCGCTAAACAAACCGTCACAGCGGTCACATTCCTTTGTAACTTTTCACAAATAATCTATTAATACATGCTCCAATTTGTAAATGTAAAATAAAATTTATATACAACATTTTTTTTTTGTTTGAGGTGCTTTCTACAAGGATTTCTGCCATTATACATTTGTAAGAAAAAAATATTTATGAAGAACCCCTCTTAATAACGACATAATATGTATTAAGAGAATATACAACACTGTAGGTATTCAAATCCTCGCAGATAGGCAATACGTATTTCTTTTAAGCTTGATTTTCAAGGGTAATAGACTCATCGGGAATCAAACGAGGAATGGTACCGTGCTCAAAATCACAGAATGTACGTAGTGTAATGTAAGAGTTAGATTTTATGAAATTGACTGAAATATAACAATTATTGTTGTAGAGGTCGCAAAAAGCCAATCCAATGAAGCTGCGCGAAGAAGCTATAAAGTTCAATATATTTTTTAATAATAATACATTATTAGCAATAATATGGCACAAAAATGTTATGGTAGTACAATCTAAAGTTCGCATATTCTGCCACACATAATGGCGGGCAAATTTGTCTTAAAAGGAATTTTATATAGAAGTTACTTACATTATCAGTCATAGTCAATTCTTATATTATTCATTGTGATAAAATATCATATTATTACGTTATCGATTAGTATTAATTATGATGTTTTAATTTTTTTCCAAAAGTAGTACGTTAAGTCGATTTTTAAAATCTTTAATAGGAAGATGTTTTAATGTTTTTAGTAAATTATTATAAACCTTGATTGCCAAAAAAAGGTGTTTTTCCTATACAATTCCAAATTCATTTTTAGCACAGCCAATTTCTTCCCATTTCTACTTCAACAGATGTCTATTCTACGTCATGTTACGAATATTATTTATTTATATAATAAAAAAAACAAAATAATCATATTTTAGTTGTGGCAACATATGCTAAGTTAAGTTTGTCTCATGCAATTGGGAAGTAATGATACTTCACAGCTTTAAGTGACATAATTTATGTTAAATTACACAAAATTATTTTCCTGGAAATTCCGTTTAAAATGACATAAGTACAATTGAATAAGTATTATTAGCTACTAAGTTGCAATATTGTGAGAAAAAAATAGTTCGCAGGTTGTTATTAACTTTGTCTTTAAGCTCACAGTTGGCTGATTCAAGAAATGTCCTATAATTCTAGACTTGTATTATTTGTATCCGGCTCACAGTAATCAAATTGAAATGCGGTCAATAGTACCTAGTGATATTTAGTTCTTAAACTTGCTTTTAAATACGAAAATAATAAAATATTACATATTTATGTTAATTTTATGTCACCGTGACTCACTTTGCTACATGGCTTCAGTGTGCTACAGCTCCGATCACATCCGGAAAAAATATATTAGTTAGTTTTGTGAAATTTTCTCATCCGTTATTTACTTTAAACGTGTATTTGAAAATTCATATACATTGTTTGGTAGATATATGTAGGTTATCAGAATTGCATATAAAACTCAAAGATTTGACTTAATTGAACAATATTTTATAAATGCAAAATGTGTTTATGATTTCGACGTGTATGCGTAAGAACTACTTTCCTGTTTATAAACGCTAAGACAACCATGTCACGGCCGGGAAAAAATAATTAAACTTTACGTCACCTTCAACAAAAGATTCATCAAATACATCACGACCTGTAGATTAGAATGAAATCAGTTTAACAATCAACTAGGTATTGTTTGGATATCCTTCTAGTAATATTCTTTGTAAATTCTAAGATCTGCGACAAGTAATGAATAAATACTTCGGCAATCTTTCAATTGTGCTAGTTCCAATGGCCTTGTCAAACGGTAGTCGATTACAATAAGCTAATCATAGCGCAACGTTCCCTACGCATTCGGGACACACTACTATTACGTTTGAAGAACTTTGTGAATATATTTGTGCTGCTGAAGAACTGAGGTTTATTAGATT
This sequence comes from Pieris macdunnoughi, assembly GCA_905332375.1. Taxonomy (NCBI): domain Eukaryota; kingdom Metazoa; phylum Arthropoda; class Insecta; order Lepidoptera; family Pieridae; genus Pieris; species Pieris macdunnoughi. The sequence continues at coordinate 1,626,787 of CAJOBZ010000016.1, forward strand.
CGATTTCTTTACATGTTTGATGCTAATCCTGAATTTCAATATAATACATATTTCAGACCAAGAAGCTGATTACTAAAATAATTATGATCTATCAAGTGAGGATCCTGATATCACAATCTTGAAGCAAGCTTGGCCAGTCTGGGTAGAGTAATATAATATGAGCACCAGCCTTAACATTTTTTTTTTCAGGGAAACAAGGAACAAGCTACGGGATGCACTTAACAAATTATACAAGTGGAAAACGAATGAAGCTACTAAGTAACTAAATTTCTATATAGTTTTGATAGATACAGTTCAATTCACAATTAATTAACGTACTTGTTACATGCTCCAGACAACTGTATGTTCATTATTCAAGATATTGTATCTCTAACCTGCGGTTATAGCAGTCATATCATTGGTATTTGCATAATATCAGGTGAATAATATATTCAATGAATTTTAGTTTATGCTGATTAAGTTACTTGGATAAATGTTCTCAAGGTTTGAATACAGTGTGTCTGGATTTTTAAACAATTCACGCTTTATTGCATATCAAAATTTGCAAGCCTCAAAAACAAACAATTTTTTTATGATGTGGCTACTTCAACGCTTTACAACGATCTCTTATCTAGGCTTTTGTTGATATCCGAGATGGAAATGCTCGCTCTCGTATTTCTTATTTATTCAACCTGGGCATCTACGGTATAAGTGTTACGCTAAAAACCTTCGGTGCAACATACACTCCATTCCAGGCACCCCTAATAAAAGACAGCAGTAAAAAAAACGTGAAGAAGTGCAAGAGTGCGAATTACAACAAAAACTTTAAAACGTTTATAATTCTATGACGTAGAACTTTAATGATTTTTTTTTAATTTTATTACACACGTACAATATGTTTTTACAATTTTCTTAACCTACATAGTAAGAATAAAAATTATTAAAACAAGTTTTAAAAGTTTTTGGCAGTAGAACTTACCAATAACTTAACAATTAACTTATCAAATGAGCGAAAACAGGAAACGTAGAAAACAAAATCATGATTTTTATTTATACAACAAAAACACCAACTTTAGACTTTTGAAGCCGATCGAACGTAATTAAGAAGGAAAGTCAATAACTTTACAGAACAGTTAAAGGCAAGTCATTTTGTCATATATATCTTTAATTTTACCATGCTACAATTAATAATTATATCTAATATTAATGATAACTAATATTTTAAAGATCACGCTATAGCTACTAGCAACTGTGTCACACTATAAACAAAAACTCATTACTTATGAACGTAAAACTTTCCCGCGCGACATATGAAAAATTGCCATAAAAACTAAAGCCATGAATAAATTGCCTACAAGTAGTAGCAATAAAAAACAACATTAATAAACATGATGCGATATTTTGCACGAAGAGATTAAATAGACACTGTATATGAGACCTCAGGGAGGCGTATAAGTAACTTAGATGGACATAGATTAAAACTTCAGGTAGGATCAAACATTATCGAAAAAAAGTGTGACATTTAAGTCAAAAATATGTTTTTGACTTGACAGTTTAGTACGTATTTTATACAACCGGATATAATAAGAATTCCAGTACTACTAATATTCGAAGTCAAAAAGTATATTCCAGGCTGGCGATTCAGGTTAGTGAGAATTACTGTACCAAATTAGGAATTTGTGTACTGAGCTCAGTTTATGCTAACCAGTTTTTTGCCAACCTAGTTGGAATGAAAAAAAATATTCTAAAAGTTATGGGAAATATTTATTTTGTTAAGTCATAGTCGACAACACAGGCCGAATAATAATATAGTGATGTATTAAATGGTCACTAAACGCCAGCCATGAGTAACAAAGTTTTTTTGTAATAATAATAGAACATAGGGTAACTTACTCGTATATCTGAATGTTAAGTAAACTAACTATTAATGCAATAAATATTCGACGTATCTTGTGTAGGCTTTTCTTTGACTCACTAGCAAGTCTCGGGATTACTTGGTTGTTTAGCGTTGAAAATATACAGTATTCACAAAAACAAGTGCGGCACAAAGGCGATGTTATTCCACAAACAGTGCAAATAAACAATTTCCTACTTTTTATTGAATTGCATTTCTGTTCTTATTAAATTTATAAATACTAAACAATCGTAAACAGTCACCTAAAATAAAATAACTTCTTACAGAACAAAAATAAGTTCTTCGCCGGGGGCAAAAGCACATAAACACAATAATTTCTAAGTTTTATTAAAGAAAACTGCGAAGTTAAGGACACTGTCGTTCAATTTTCTTAAATTAAAACACGTAAAATTTTCACCGTACGTAGAATTTTATTGTGTAGCGGACATCTGACCAGTTTAAGTAGACCTTCCCTTCTCTCTATTTTCGGGGTTAAGAAATGTTTTAGAACGTTCTCTGGGGTTTTCAAAACTGGTTTTATCGTACGTGAGAGTATGCTTCATTTGTTCTTCGCCCGCGGCGGTAGCACCGAGCATTGTTTATGAGAACGGCCAATTATGTCTTTACAATACACCTTTTTACTTTACGGTATTTTTTAATACTTAGCTATAATGATGTAATGTTGTGTCTGTATTCAAAATTACCTTTTTTTGCTTTGATATCTTTATCTTTTTCTTTATTATATATAAGTGAATAGTAGGATACATACACATTTATTTGAACCTAATAGGGCTGTTAAAATTATTAAATATTAATTGTACCCCTTCTTGAACTCTCACTAAAGTTTCATCTTGATTTAAATAAATAACAATAAAATACTTTATTACTACTAATTAATTTAGATTAGAGACGAACTATCCAATTACATTAATTACTGGTCGTTATTATTTTATGTTTATTTGTAAGGCAGCCGAGCTTATGCTCCCGTGAAATATATTTTAGTTTCCAATTTTGGCGCATTTATTGAAAATCTTTACTAAATTCTTAGCCATTTTAACACCTCTTGCGAAATAATGGTAAAAAGAAATAGGTTCTTTTTGCAAAACTGTACTTACAGTTTATTAAATAAAAAATATAAAGAAAACATTTAAAGCAATAAATTTTAGTAAAATATTGCAGCATCGTATTTTGGGGATAATTTAAATAAATTGAAAAATATTAAAACGTGCGAATTTAAGTTGCACCTGCCGCGATATATTACGCCCAGTGAAACAGCTTTATACAAAACTCATACAATATGAATTCAATATTTATGATAAAGCCCTTCCTTTTAAACAAAAGCGTGTTTGAAGATATATGAAAAGAACATTCAGACCTGTAAGTGATCCCCTTAATAAAAATAATAAGGACCTGCGTCTTTTCATAGTTTTTTGTTGTGTACGAGAATCGTTTATGGCATTGTAATACCCAACCAATACAATAACTCGAAACCTATTTGATCACGCACTTGTTTCGTGTATTGCACTTATTTTCGAGGATCAAATTAATACAACACTAATATATATTTTTGTACGCATCATTGAACATAAGTAAAAACATATAAATAAGCGCGGAATGCAATAGGCGGTTAGCTTGAAGTTCAATTAAGGCACTATTTAATACTCAAAATATTTGTATACCTAACTATGAGAAATTAATTCAGTGAGTAATAATTTTTAACAAAAATTAGAGCAAATCAATTTTTGAGTGTTTAAAAAACCCTTTGCCTTCGCAGATTTTGACGACCCAATAATTAACGATTATCTTAATACATAAAAAAGCACTCAACGTTTATGGTCACTAATCACTTATGACAAACACTTCGTGATGCATTTCGGTATACTGGTTGAATTTTCAGCTACATATGTAAATTTTGTTCAAGAGATTTTGACTTCTATTTCTCAATAAATTAAGCCTATATTCCTGTACTATCTAATATATTAACACTGGAAGTACCATCCCTTGGGCGACAATTTACGCCGTCCGTTGCAATGATCACTAACTATGGTGAAGATTATAAGTTATCTACACAATCGGTCCACGATACTGAACTTTATTGCAGGTTGTCTGAAAATTTAAAATTTAAATATAGTGTAAATGTCTTATTTAACAAAGAAATAATAAGAGTCAAATAGACGCTTTGCTCAATATTTATTATGTGTATATTTTTACACATAGAACTTTGTACAAACTAGTGCAAGAACGAGTTAATAGGGTAGGAACGTGATGTCATATTGAAAAATTCCCGCACATAATATTCCTATTCTTTAGGTTCAGGAACAAGATGGTTGTGATAATATTTAAAATTGGAATGCAAAAATATTGACAATATTCCAAACATGGTATAAAACAAAATTTAAAAAAAGAACTCTCAGTGCAGCTACAAAACCCCACGTCTTTAAATCGTAAAGTACTTGACATGTAAGCGAAACCCTGACAAATGACATCTGTTAGGGACGGGGTTTATTTTTAAATCGACCCACAGCGTATCGTAATCAGACAATATGGAAGCTCAAACAAATTAACTGTCTGATTTTCGTAAACTTGCTTCCAAATTTCAGTAGTGACAAGACCTTGTATTGTTTACAACATTTGGTAATTTGGTAAGATTTTGCGTAGTGGGATATAAAAATACGTTTTAAAAATATTTAAAAATTGTTTTGATTAAACATTAAAATGCACATTAATTGACTTTTGCCTATTTTATAATTAATATCGCTTAAAATAAAAAAAAATATGTTTTCAAGCATGACTATTATTATAATCAGGTGTCAATCACTTCCTTATTGATACGAAATTTATGCAGTATAGTAAAAAACCGCGAAACGAACGAAAATTGTGTCAAATATTCAATGAACGAATCGATGAATTTCGTTCACTGAGCGTAACTTTTACCTCAATTCCGCGAACTTTAAAATTCGAACATTCGATATGATTTCGCTTGAACATAAGGATCCATTCACAGTCATTGCTATTTTTATAGATTTTGGCTTCAGAATTCTGTAACTGTGTCACTTATGAATTTGTATTGTAATTGCTTGCCTATAAATAAAATGACGATACGGGATTTCATCAATATTAACAAGGTGTTTAAAGTCTAATGGTACCGTATTGGTATTACAGGTTGTTCTTTAAAGAGGCTGTCCAACTCAGAACTTAGTTTGGGTGTGTATGCAAAGGAAGACAAGTATACTCTATATTTTATCATTTTCATATTCTCATGTTACGAGAGCAGGAGTACGACCAACTGTCATTGCCCAAGGGTGTTAAACATCGCAGCTCCAAGCTAAATTAACATTTAAGTCTTTCTTTGAAATATCTGAGTTTGATCATGCTAGCCACTAGGCCAATGCGGAATTTTTATAATATAAGTCAAAGTCAAAGTCAAATCGTTTATTTCAATTAGACCATCTAAAATGGCACTTTTGAACGTCAAAAAAAAAATATAAAGATGATTCTAGTTGCCCCTTCCAAAAGGTAGTTTCGTGTGGAGGAAACTCCACACTTACTCTTTTAAAATAGGTTTACAATATTTTGTTACATTTGTTAAATAATTATATGTGAAGACAATGTACTCTTAGAATAAACTACTATACTAAAAAAGTTAGTATACATGTTCCTCACATATTTACAAATATCGAAACCTTAGAATATTAACATTAAAGAGTAATAAAAATATTAAAAAAACACAACAAAACAGTGTGTGAGATACAAAAAAAAATAATTACATTTGTAGCATTATATAAATTAAAAAAGAAAAAAAAAATAATAACAAAAATATGTTAAGTGTTATTTTTGCATATAATGCTCCATTCCTCCCGTCTTCGGCAATTGGCGGGGGGTACCACCATTTTCTAGGCAAAACAGTGCAGTGGTTTCTCTTTGCTTTCTGCACCCCAGTGTTGGTTCGATACAGTGATTGATATCTGGGATAAGTACATTCGTGTGCCCAAACCCCCTATCTCCCGCCTAGCTCTGACAGGGCCGACGTGTAGGTGGGAGGGGAGTTGGTGAGGAGAGGCAAAAAGGCCGGCAACGCACTCACGAGCCCTCTGGCATTGAGAGTCTCCATGGACGGCGGTCAGGATCAGGTGAGCCTCCTGCGTTGCCCCCTCTTCTATAAAAAAATCGGTTGTCTGTAAAGTCGGTTTACTGACGATAGTGAACGTGACAACGTCATAAAAAAATATTGATGGGATGGTTGCATTTTAAAAAAAAAAAAAAAAAAAATTTATTTGTTTGATAGGTATTTTGTATGGATATAGAGAAGGAGGTAAATGGAAATCACAATTGAATTGATCAAGTTACATTTATTTGTACGCATAAATACAATTATGTCAATTTTAAATGTAACGCCTCAGAGCGAGGTAACGCCTCAGAGAGAGGTAACGCCTCAGAGCGAGGTAACGCCTCAGAGCGAGGTAACGCCGCATGAGTCATATTTCCCTGCGCCCCCGTGCAGCCGGCTCCATCGAATATAAGACGTTGCAAAAAGAGATATTTCATATCACGTATTCCTCGTCACTCACCCTTGAGCCCCAACTTATATATTTACATAATATATAATAAAAACACTCATATTATGTATTTCGTATATTGCTAAATACTTGAGGGTAAATGAGGGGTTACATCGTCGGTGCCTTATTGTAGGAGCTGATGCGGCGCATATCATCGGTCAATTACAAAAAGGCAATCTCGACGCGAGATTTAATGAATCATTATGCCCGGCATCATCTACGCGACGGGTGATGGAGCTCTATTTATAGTCTGGTTTTGTTCTGGTAATATTTACTTTCATCTCATCCAGTTATTTTTTAATATTTATTTATTTATTAACAATAAACACAATCAACGTCAAAAAATACTATTACCCTGCGCCATTTGCTCAAGAAGTTTTGTACTACGATATATAATATAAAAAAATATTATGGGATGGTTGCATTTTTCAAAAAAAAAAAAAAAATTTTTATTTGTTGATAGTATTTTGTATGGATATAGAGAAGGAGGTAAATGGAAATCACAATTGAATTGATCAAGTTACATTTATTTGTACATAAATACAATTATGTAATTTTAAATGTAACGCCTAAGCGAGGTAACGCCTAAGAGAGGTAACGCCTCAGACGAGGTAACCCTCAACAGGTAACCCCTAGTCATATTTTTTCGTGCGTCAGCGCTCCATCATTATAAGAGTTGTCACGTCAAAAAAACACAATGACACAGGTGACCCTAAATCGACGAGAATGTATAACCAATAAAAAATTCATACATGGAATTAAAACAAACATAAGAAAGTAGGAAAAACAAGACAAAAGAAATGTAGAATATGTAGCTTAAAGCAAGGTAGACCTTTTTTAAATTTAAGCAGATGCATATCAGATATTAAGGTCCAAATGAGCGCATACAATTACAAAATGGCGTATTTTAATGATAACAAATTATTATCAATATGACCTTTTTATTTAAAATATAAATTGTATTGTCTGTAGTATATGATATATATCTCCGTTAATATTTTCCAATAATATGTACGTTGATTTACACTAGTACTAGACACTTAATAAGACTCGTTTTGGCAATATTCAACTGTCAAGTACTATCTTCGCGTCAATATATGGTGTAATTGTCAATAGTGTGTTAAATATGTGTTAATAGCTGACAAAATTTCAACTTAAAGAAAAAACTTTTTACCGGATTAAAGTTATATATTATTATAAATTTACACTTCAACTTGATGTCTCGCTTACTTATCACGAATGCCACAAATTATGTGAATCGTTAACGCAATATAATATAATCGAAAACGAACACGCTAATTCAGTAAAATGCATGCACTATAAGTAGTAACAAGCAGAGTGTTGGAGTGACGTCTGAACGGCTAAAAGTCAAAGGCGACTCGCGCCAACATCACTCATGAGAGCCCATGACCTCTCCTATGAGTAGGAAACACGTGGAGGTCTTTGTCATTATTTGACACTGTACTTAAATATTATATTAGCTTTTTTGTATGTTTGCGTGAGGTTATTTTTATTGGAAGTAAGTCTCTAAACACTGAACTTCGTTTTGTCTGGTAAACAGAAGTATCTTCTGTTAGAACAATTTAATAAATAAAATAGTACCTTTACACTGGTACTGGTAAGAAAGCGTTTTAGCGTAAAGCTTCCATTCGCAAGACCAATTCCTTGTAAACGAAAGGATTTTGCTACCAACGTGCGCAATTAGCACTTGCCCGTTTGGTATTAAGGAAAATTTCGTGTTTATCTTCTGTTAGACTTAAAAATCAACGACGTATGTCTGCTACTGAAGGCTGCTATCTTCTTAAATTCATCAGTTTAGAGACGAATAATCTGTGAATAAAACCAAAATGCATTTTAGCGCCATTTATTACAATAGTCAGATGCAACTTTATAGCTCTATTTTATACGGATAATATGTTTATTATTAGATTAAAACCCCAAAAAAATTTGTAGTAACAGAAACTCTTTCATTTGCTTCAAAATCGCTTACTTTGGCTACGGCTATCTAACTAATAAGCTGTACAACTGTTAACGAAGGAACGATCCATCAATTTCAATTCAATGCTCGCGTTCATTGACCATGAATGACGGTGACTATAGAATACCAAAATATTGTTTAACACCCGATGCCTGTCCGGCTTTTTATTCAGTCAATTAATAAAAAATATTCAACAAAATCATTGTACCCGTGTAATGAATCGAAATATTTTGACAGCAAAAACTATTTAAATATGAGCTAACAAAAAGCTGACAACTACAGTACATAAATTGAAGTCATAAAAACTTGTTATATTATTTTGTTACGCTGATTTTGATATTAAAATTTAGCTGAAATGTTATTGATTTCTCAATCAATATTATAAGGAACAACATGACGTTACTATTATAAATGAAAGAACATAATTACACAGTTATTTACGTTATTTCTGCTTATTATTTAACATTTGACATCGATTATAATCTAAGTATTACTTAATATAGAGTTAATTTATCGTGAAGAATATGTAATCTAGCGACTAAATTACAATATTTAGTACGTAAAACAATAATATAATATAGTCGAAATGAATTGAAAATTACTATAATTAAATTTATTATTCAATATGTTGATAGTGTTTTGTTTTGTTACAAATAAAATTCGGAACCCTTTTTCGTAAAGGCTTTCAGTATTCGTTATGTGTAGACTAGGAACCCTAATGCCTCTAAGGAACACTCTAACATATTTAACATCACTTAATATTATACGTTCCTATAACTACATAAACTTTTCTGAGTTGTGCAACTATTGAAAAGAAACAGTTTCTACGGAAGTATTTTTTGTTTAAAATCATTATCACATAGTGTAAATTTAAAAGCATAATAATGTATGCATATTTGAAGAATCAATTTATAGTATAAAAGCTACCGTTGCACGTTAATCGAAGTGTTTGGTATTCAATGTGTGAAGACATTTTTATTTCATTCCTACGCATAGAACGTGCTGACAATATAACATATTTATGTTTTTAATAATAATCGATTCTACCAAATAATTATTATAATGCCTGTAGCAATATATTTATATACATGTTCCAAGGGAGTTGCTAGAGAGTTCAGTTAGACTATGTTTACCTACATATTTCATAAGTCATACTTTTCCTATCTTCTGTAGGTACCTACTTCTAATGGCCATGCAAATGGCATGGCAAATCCTTGCCCTTCCCACTAGCGATGCCCTTACCTTATATAAAACATTTCAAATCAAATCAAAATACGTTTATTCAGTTTAGATGTCTTAGGGCATGCTTATGAATGTCAAAATCGTTTACAAAATTTGCGAAAGAGCAAGACTACGCCATCCGTTCGCAAAACTACCAGAAGGCCTTGTTCTGAGAAAACGGGTAAGAAACTCAGTAAGTTTTACCCTCCCTCTACATTACAATTATTCAAAGGAAAATGTCATTTACCAATGTGGTAAATCACAGAACATTACACATATATTCACAACACTTCAAAGATAACAAAACAAATTATAGTATATTAGTTTATTTTTAAATTCACACTTTGAAACCGGTGGCGATAAGATGTTTCTCCAAAAATAAAAAATAATGAATCACGTACATAAAAACTTTAAATATATTTAAAATAAATTCCTTTAAAACACTTTATGTCGCTCTTGCCAAATAAAAATTTAACTGCTTTTTAAACCTACTAAATTAAGCCTTAGTTTGAATACGTCCGTTTTTAATGAAACCGTACAAATGTGTACATTAACGAAAATTATGTCTCAATTAAAAAGTACAAGTGCGACGAAATAATATTTAAAACATCTATTTTATTATCTTGCCACGATCTGTGATTTTTGGATCTAATTTGAATATTTAAAGTAAATGTATGGCTTCATTAAATGCAAAGTAGCGAACGAAATTTGGTAATTATATGGTTAAGTAGGTATTTTTATGGCTAAGTGAATAAAGTTGATAGCGGCTGTTTATTCTTGGGAGATCAATAATCTTGCTTGCTGTTTTTGGGTGAAGTACTAATTTACTTTAACAAAAAAAGGAAAAAAATCTTTATTAAACATAATAAAAACTATATTTAGTTAAAAACAAAGTGCAGTAGCCCCCACACTAGGATTCCCTGTGTCGTGGGCATCAAGTCTCTTCCATTTGACATGTTAACGGTACATCATAATTTCTACAAAAGACTTACATTTTATAATGAACTAGCAGACCGGCCAAGCGATACTTTGGCTAAGGTTTTTGTTGTATTACATAGTAGTAAACTATTCAAGGGAAACGGTAGGAGAACTTAATATGTGAAACGTTGGTACACACTGCGGTTAACACTGCGCCATCTGTTAGAATTGTATCAAATAATAATCAAATATTTGCAATAAAAAAATATTGCGGTTATAAATTGAGATGTAAGCTATCTATCTTTTAAGTTAGATCAAACTGCACACGGTGTGCAAATTTGATTGATATCGGTTCGGTAGTTTAGGAGTCCATAGCGGACAAACGACGTGACACGTAATTTATATATATTAAGATTATTTTTTCACAATATTTCCGTTTCAGCATAGGATAGGAGGTTGTGATGTTGTTTAAGCCTGTTATTGAATACCATACAGTTTTGAGTCGTTAGTGACAATTTTTTTTAAGAAAGTGGTTAAAGATGGCAAGCCCTGTGAAGTAGAAAAAGCATTGGAAGAACAAAGTTAGTTTTTTGGGTATTGCATATAAGTGAGCGTAATCCCTCATTTCTCTAACAGTAGCCTTATCCGTTTACAAGGTTAAAATTATAACATATTCAAGTTAAACTGACAAGACTACGGTTTTGACTTGCCTTTGACCGAACAAAAATCTACGCTAATACACGCATTTCCTAAATTGAGATGTCTGTTGAAACGTGTAATTAAACGCACTAAATTCCGTTCGTTGCGTGGTATTATCAATTTGACACGCGTGCGTTATGCTGCGTTTAGCTGCATTGTTGTACGTCGTGTTTACATTTTGTATTTATTTTCTTTTATACGGATGTTGAGTGTGTAATTTTATAGGTTTTAATGGTAATAGTTATGTAATAGTTATGATGAAGGAATGGTTTGTTTATATATTCACCACGGTGTTAAGTTTCCTAAAAACTTCGCACGGCTTGAAATTTGTTTTACAATATATATTCTATAGCCTATGTTTATCAGAGATAATGTTTGATTCTTATTCTGAAAATCCGTCAGGTTTTTTGGAGCCTATTCAATTCAGACAAACAAACAATTAAAAAAAAATTATTTGTATAATAAATTAAACGAAAAAATTAACATTTACCCACTACCCAAATACAAATGTAAAAAAAAGGTTACTACTTGGCTGAAGACGTTGAGTTATGATGAAACAGAGGATCTAATAACTGTCATTCTGTAACTCACCCACTCCCCCACACATATACACACACCCACGCACGCATACACACACTTAGAGAGAGAGAGACACACACACATACACACACATACACACACACACAAACACACACCAAATTTATTTTTAAAACTCCGTTTACAATGTTTTCTTTAGCACTTAATACTTATTTTCTTCTATTGTAACCTTTGACAATGACATGATTGTACGCGTTCCGGTCCGGTGGTGGAGAGGCTGGTTATCTGTCACTCAGGTCTCCTGTTACAGAGACCAGTCTCTCACATACACTTCCTAATGTTATAATCTTACTTTAATCATAAAAACCTTATGTATGTGAGAGAAGAAAATAAAGATTATTATTATTATTATTATTATAATTCAATATTTCCTAGTCATAAATAATAAATAAAAATAAATCAGTGGCGCTACAACCTCTTTAGGCCTGGGCCTCAGATTTCTGGATCAGTCTCCAGTGCCTGACACACGCCGTCGACTTTTTTTTGGTCGGTTTCCTCAGGATGTTTTCCTTCACCGTTCAAGCGAATGTAAAACGCGCACATAGAAAGAAAGTCCATTGGTGCACAGCCGGGGATAGAACCTACGACCTTAGGGATGAGAGTCGCACTCTGAAGCCAACACTGCTCTGTTCTAGTTATAAATAATATTATTGTAGATATTGTTCGTCAATCTGGCATTTGAACCCGTGATCTCATGCTGTGTTAATCGAACATGTTAATCACTAGACCTACTAGTTTTTACTAATGCATAGACGAACCCGATTTTTACTTACAATAAAATAAATTTTAAACGTACATACCCAAAAGTTAAATGCTTTGCGCAATTAAAGCGTTACTAAGCGTTAGCTTGCTATAACAATCATAGAAATTATTCGAAATTTAAGTAATAAAGTGCCTAATCTCTTCGTAATTTCAAAATATTTAGAAGTTTCGTCTTTAGGGAAACGAACATTAATCTTACTTAATATAACAAAGGACTGCTTCTGGCCTACTCAATAATAAGCGGACCCAAACATTGAACATTTATGGACGGTAAAATATAATCACATCCAATAAATAGAATACTGTTAATTCAGCCTTTCTTTGATTTTATCGGTGTCGATATTAAATAAAATGTATCGTAAAGTTTTATTACATGATTTGAAGATCACGTACATTATGGTCTGGATCTAGCTAATATGACATTTAAACGCATAAACATAGTGGCTATTTTAGTTTATACTAAGGGTGGTAAATTTATCTATTCTCAATGCTACATACGTGCTTGGAGTTATTTTGTACGCGATTAGTTGATTGGCTGTTCAAGAATATTTTATGGTTAAATTTATGCGGTGACAAGTCACTTACGAATTACGATGTCTAATAAAATTCGCGTTATGAAAAAGCTAGGGTTTAACAAAATTATGGGGTGCTACGTTAAAAACATCCGTTGTTACGCCTTTGTGCGAAGTAAGTCGTATAATTTTAATGTCCTTATTAGTTCAGCTTTCAAAACACGTAAACATGGTTTAAATTGTTTATAGCTATAATAAAATGGGCGATTTTTGCCAGCAGTTAGCGATTTTACTGAAACGATTATGGTCTCACTTTGAAATTAGATTTTAAATTTACTTAACGTTCTACATAGGATTTTTTTATGAAACAGAAGACAAACGGGCCAGTTGCCAGGAGGACCCGCAAGTGTATTGCCGGCCTTTTAAGAAACGGTACGCTCTTTTCTTGAAGGACCTAAGTCGAATTGGTTCGGAAATACGTCAAAAATTGCCTTAAGAAACGCTCAGTTGTGGAACGTGGAGGTGATACGTATGGTATTTTGTTTTAAATGTCTTGTTAAAGCAACAACACTTTTCTATTTAACTTCATCTATGGTATAAAGTCTTTGTTTAATTAATCAACAACTTTTCCCGTACACTCTTCAGTCGCTTCAAAAACTATGCGATTTAAAGAAAATTCCAGCAAATGTTTCATCTGTTTTGTTAAAGAGCTAGCTAGCTAGCACTTTGTTTAACAAATATAATAATTAAAAAAAACAGTTTATTTAAGCGCGAATTCCTTACATAACTTGACGTTTCGAGTACCTTTTGCAAACCGGTCAGAGAGATAATGTTTTGTATTATGATCATTTTAAGTTATATTTTTTTAATTATTTATTACATGGCTACCGATACAAGTCCTATATTGGGAATAATATAGTACAAATGTGACTTAAGATGAACCAAAATCATAAAGGAGTACTTGCTACTAATAATGTATATCTCTTAACAACTAAAATTTAAATTCGTAAATTTAATAATTACATTCCAATACATACAAAGAACTTTTACAATCTTAATTTTTTTACAAAGCTAACAACTAAACAATACTATGATTACACTAAACAATGTTTACCTATCAATGCCATCTACTTAGGCGTAGATTTGAATGTCTACTTTCTTGCTCTGGTCACTCGCGTATGCTAACGATATAAGAAATATATCTCAAGTTCAAAAAAACCATTGAAAAAAAGTATTTTCAATGTTTTAGTTGATTCATAAAGTACAGTATCCTCAAACAACGTTCATTAATAAAGATCTAACATAACTAAATCCAATTTGAAACCAATCAGGACTGAACAAAAAGTAAACAACGTCACATCCAAGATAGGAGTGATTTTAATTGGAAAGTTCCAACCAAAAGAAATCAAATACCAAAGAAGCAGTCTTGTTCAGAAGTTTCTTTGGGATCAGTTGTTTAATCCCTTCATTTCTCGCACAATTAAACTTCTGATTTAATACAAATCGAAAGATATAAGCCGTTGGTGCTCAGATTAGATTGGTTCGCGATGTCCAGCTGCGGTACTTGATTCTGTATCTTGTAATTGTTATTTAGTAGTTCTTTATTTGAAATTTGAAAATTTTAAAGAATACGATTTGAGAACTCGATATATTCTTTGATATTAGAAACACAGTGACACGTTTTCAAGTAATTATAATAATTACCAATACTGGTACGAAAATCTTCAGTCGTGCGAGTTTAAATAATTGCGTTAGGACGGATAGGAAAAGGAATCGGAAATGTTTTTCTTCTGCATGTTAAGTGCTATACCAGTTTCAAAGACAAATATAAAATTGCCATGACAGTGTTTTAATCAGTTCAATATTAAATTCAGATTCATAACTAATATGTATTTTATACTGTGTAAAGTAAATTGTCATTTATATATATAACCTTCTTCATAATCCAACAAATTCCCTTTAAATTAAAAACTTAAATGAATTTAAATATCGAACATAATTCCACACTTGCACTTACTCAAATGCAAGAAATAATCGTTTAAACAAATTCCTACTTTAATATTAATAGGCCATTACTATAAGCTCACAAGGCATAAGTTAGTGATCCCTTTGTAATGCAACACCGCCCGTCAACCGCTAATTGATGTTGTCAGTCAAATAAAATGGAATTTTACGCGTGTGTTAACGTCCTTCCATGAGAAGATTAAAGATTACTTACAGTACTAATTTTATACATAGGTCTGGTACAAACCTTATTTGGGCTTTGATAATGCCAGAATTTTTGGCGAAAGATTAATTGTTTGACGTTATAAGAAAGCATATCGAAGTTATCTTTTCAGCCAACAGAAATGTTTGTTATATACCTTAGACCGTCACTGTTGAACGGACATTTGAACAAGCAAACACTTTAGTTTTATATATTACAAATAAGATAGCAAATACTACACATGCCTCAAACTTGATTAAAAACTATTACAGCGCAGTGGGTATGGCAATAATGCGAGATACATTTAATCTTCCCCCGGGAGCACTATTCGATTACTTTCAATTTTTTGTTTCAGTCCCTGCGGAATAAAGAGAAATAAATATTTCAAGTGGCACTTGTACTCTTTATTAATACAACCATGGTGCTTTTGTTATCGCTCGATATTTAACAAGCTTATTTAAAAGTTTGGTGTATTTTATATCATACTAGTGTTATTTCGGAGTTATTCTTGAGTCGCCAAATGTGAGCTCAAAACAAAAATGAGGATTCGAATATAATTTTACTTATTAATAATAATAATTCAACTGCCTACTTGCCTACTTGGGTAATCAGCTTTCCGTTACACTAATTTTACTCTAGGGGTAATTATTAAATTGCGCACAAAAAGTGACAAGGTTGGTTTTTGGTTCAAACAAATCAAATTACAATTTACTTAATTACTAACTAATTAATATAAAGAGTAGAGACTCTTAGGCCGTGGGGTTCAAATGCACAGACGTTAATTAAAGACTTAAGTTGGCGCCTGGTAGATAGTTCCAGTGACCCCAGAGCTGGTGCTTTTCTCGCTCAATCAATAAGTATCGCAATGCAGCGAGGAAACGCTGCCAGCGATAAAGCTACACGCTACACTGCCACAGGGACCTAACTTTTTAAAATTGTTTTAATTTTCTTTTTATTAATTTTAATATTACTGTGTAGGTTAAGAATATTGTAAATACTGTATATTTGATTGTTATGATTACTAATAAAAGTATCTGAGACTATTAATAAAAATATGCACCAATACGTTTCATTAGAAGACAACGCGTGGTTCTATTTTGTGTCATGTTTATGCTGGGCGAATTTTTTCTCAAACTATTTGAATTTGGAACCATTCTACTTGGCGCGTATTCAAGATAGTTAAGCAAGTTGTCTTAAAACAGTCGTTTATAAAATCTAAACATCATTATGTGGTTTCCGAGCTCCAGTTAGCAGTCATATAACGGATTGCTAGTCATAAAATCTCGCTGATTTAACTCCAACAGCTGAATCCACGTAAACGATGCAAGTTTATGCTGCAATTATTCAGGTCATAAGTAATTTCAATAACTCTTTGAAGTGTTGGAATATTATTTGGCTTATAATATTAAAATCCAAATTTCTGTTTATATGCTTATAAGATACTTTTTAGATTCCTAAGGTACCGCTTATGAATAGAGCAGTACGACTTTATTATACAATTATCTTTAAAAATAACTAAAGAAGGTAGGCTATTTTTTTGTGTATATGTACCTCCGACGTCAGTGGATCAATCTGGATGATCGAGGAATCAACTGATTCGGATTTGCAGCGAATAGTTTCTTGTATGGTTGAACGCGATATTCTCTGGAACTGTTTGGGAAATGCATGGACACCCATATCTCAAAGACTACACAAATTATTTTGATGTTCTCTAATAAACGTTCCCAAATAATCAAGAAGTTTGTGGAAACCTACACTTACGAAAGGAAGCTCCACAAATGTGCTTTAAATACAACTGTAAGGCTATATTTTAATAATGTACTTACATGTATTAACAAGTCACTCTTATTTAAAGTCAGTTAAAAAGATTCTCTGTTTACAACCTAACAGTTAACACTGATCGATCATTTCTCGTATAAAAGGCGTTTTTAATTGCGTTAGAATAAATCAAAAGTTTGCGTGCTCGTCAACACGCAATCATGAATGTGAAATATTTTTACCTTTCGGCGGTTTTTTGGTGAAATATGCGAGCTCTTTTAAGATAAAGATCCCAACATTGCATGTTGTCAAAATGACGAGTGTGTTTTAAAACATATTAAGTAATTATACTTTCTAAAAATCATATAAAGATACACAAATTAAACTATTATTTGAATATATAAAACTTGTTCTGTCTTCTATTCCTTTAAGTCGTAAACACTCACAATTTTTTTTTTTTTTTTAAAGACAATTCACACCAATTGACCGAGTCCCATGCTAAGCTGGTGAAGCTTGTGTTATGGGTACTAGGCAACGGATATACATTCATAGATAGATAGACATATAAATACATATTTAAACACCCAAGACCTAAGCACAACACCAAATGCTCATCACATCGATGTTCGTCTCAGCCGGGGATCGAACCCGGGACCCATGGATTCGTAGTCAGGGGTACTAACCACTAGACCAATGAGTCGTCATTGTAAACATATATAGAAAATTATTATTATAAGTCCATGTCATGTTTATAAGCTTTTATTACATACAAGCTTATTTTCCTGTGAAATATTACTGAGTACATGAAAGGGATCTAAGACACGAGGATCCAAAAATATTCGTGTTTAAATTCAGAAATTATTAATTACTTCTTCCTACCTAAAGCAATATTGCTTTATATTATAACTACGGTATTATATGAAACAGTGTTGGCCTAGTGGCTTCAGCGTGCGACTCACATCCCTAAGGTCGTAGGTTCGATCTCCGGCTGTGCACCAATGAACTATCTTTCTATGTGTGCATTTAAAATTTGCTCGAACGGTGAAGGAAAACATAGTGAGGAAACCGGCTTGCCTTAGAGCGAAAACGTAGACGGCGTGTCAGGCACAGGAGGCTGATCACTTGCTTGCTTATTCGATTAACAAATTATCATGAAACAGATCCAGAAATCTGAGGCCCAGACCTAAAAAGGTTGTATTGCACTGATTTATTAGAAACAGTAATTATTCTCAAACATTTGCATTCGTATTCGTTGTAATACTTAAGTATGTATAATTCTGATTGATACGTTA
Organism: Pieris macdunnoughi; assembly: GCA_905332375.1. NCBI lineage: Eukaryota > Metazoa > Arthropoda > Insecta > Lepidoptera > Pieridae > Pieris > Pieris macdunnoughi. The sequence goes on from CAJOBZ010000016.1 coordinate 1,645,159, forward strand.
GACGCTCGTTTACAAGCAAAACCATAAGTGGGCCAAACTTGAACAGATTAGACTTGAGATAAATCCCTATTTTCGATGCTCAGGCTTTCGTGCAAGAGAAATTTACTTTGCGAAAATGTAAATACATACGAAATCGCATATGTCGAGTGTTGACAGTGACTTGTCGGCTTCCACTGGATTATTTGACGGATTTGCTTAATATTGTGTGCCTGCTTGAGTAAAGCATTAAGATGTTTGCTTAGAGGCTTAATTCGCACGCAATTTCCCAAATGTTTTACTTTGCTTGTGAGCTTGACTTTGGAGTTTTGGCGCTTTTAGTTCTGAATTTCTTATATAAATTATAATACATAATAATAAAAATCAATTATAAAAAAATACTTGCGTGGATTAGTTGTTAATGTCCAGGGGATATAACTTGGTCGCCTTGGATTCGATTCCCGCATTTGATCTACTTTCATTTAAAATAAATAAAAATCAGAATACAATAATGTGTCGCTTCATAGACTCCAAAAAGAAATTAAAACATTGTGGAAATTAACTGGTAATACCAACTCAATAGTTCGTTCAAATTTGGTTTAACCTACCTTTGTTACCATTGATTTAGTTCATTTTGCATAATTCTGTAAATTTATGACAATTGTATGCCATACAAGAGCCACAATTAGGAATACAAAAAGAACATAAACTTACATAAATGACCTCAAAGGAACCGTTTTAAATTGTGCGTATCGTGAATCGACAGAATGCATTTTGCGTACAATGCATCCTCAAGTAAATAGTACAAAGGGACAATAAGCTGTAATTGCGTATGATTCAATGTCTCGTATGTACTACCATTTGTGTACCCACGCTCGAACGAAGTATGGACGTGGTGTATTAGGTAATATTGACAATTTACTAAACATATACAGTGTTCTAAATTTAAAATGAAACTATATTTTGTATTAAATTCAAAATAAGAAATAAGCAAAAAGGTCGTATAACATCTAGAGATGGCCAGTTCCACAGAGCAGTGTCATATATTCGAAATTCAAAAATGACGACTACAAAGTGTATTCGAGATCCCGAATTGAACTCCTGATCACGTAACCCCGAAGGATTTGTACGTCTAAATAAAGTCACTTTACGAACAGTTATAAAAGGTGAATAGATTGTCAGCTTAGCGTAAATAACGTCGGTAACGTCTAAACATTCTTAACTGTACATATTTATGAGGAGAGATCAAATAAATACGACTATTGTAATAAATAAAATATTTAACTAAAATTGTGATCGCGGAGTTGTGTTTGAACTTTTTGGGTAAGAGTTTAAATATGTTGATAGTTTCTATGAGAGTAGAGTTTTTTGTTAATTTTTACGCATTAAGATTAATAAAATAATTTCACTTTTGAAATAGTATTATTGTATCTCACACACTGTTTTGTTGTGTTTTTTTAATATTTTTATTACTCTTTAATGTTAATATTCTACGGTTTCGATATTTGTAAATATGTGAGGAACATGTATACTAACTTTTTTAGTATAGTAGTTTATTCTAAGAGTACATTGTCTTCATATATAATTATTTAAAAAATGTAACAAAATATTGTAAACCTATTTTAAAAAGAGCAAGTGTGGAGTTTCTTGCCCATTCTTCTCCACACGAAACTACCTTTTGGAAGGGGCAACTAGAATCTTCTTTGTATTTTTTTTGACGTTCAAAAGTGCCATTTTAGATGGTCTAATTGAAATAAATGATTTGACTTTGACGTATTAATCAGTCAGTATCAATCAGTATTACGATTAGACTCTTATTAAAATGCTGTCACGTCATCAAATATTCACGTTTATATACTATTGTAACTTCTATATTGATTCTTGAAGAATCAAAAAAATTTCCGATGGCAAACTTGCTGCACCTATTAAAAGTCTGTAAATTGCAAAAATGTGTACCAAACAGTGGTACGACATAAAATTTATACATATACAAAAAACTTAGTAGAAAAGTCATCTCCTAGACTATAAAGCTTAGGCCACACACATCAAATTCTAACCAGATGACCTTTACGGTACAGTGGCGAACAGACGTCTCTTAACAATTACTTAAGAATGAGTTCCATTGTGCCCAAGATATAATTCATATTTAAATTTTAAATGGCGTCTCCCAAATAGAAATCACATTATCTAAAGTACTTAGTAATGTTATAACAGACTATTTATCTTATAGTTAGAAAATTGTTTGTGTAATCTTGATTTATTTTTTATATGACTGAGCGTGAGAGTGAAAAAGATTAACAAATGATTTAACGTTTTTGAGAAGTCAGGCTTAAGGCGATAGTGATAATGTACGCAATTTGAGGTGAGATGGGCCATACATATATATACATGTTCTAATTGAAAGTTGCAGAATTCCGGCGCTGGTACCTACCAGATACTCTGACGATGGTGTTTCCTTGCACATATATATGTTATATGTTTTAGATAGGTACGTTACTTTTACCGAAATAAATAATAAATTAATTAAAAGTATTTATCTTATATTAGATTATCGCATGAACAATGGCAGATGGACAAACAGGGGAACTAGGTGGAAAGGGCCAGCAGGGAAAAGAAAGAGCTCTCTTGCACGTTGGGCTGACAAGCTTGAAGAAGTTGGTTAGAAGATTGGGAGAAAATTGCTCAAGACAGGTAGAGGTGGCCTACCTGACTCCATCTCTCTCGCATTGGTAGTATGTAAATATTATGAATGCATAAAATATAGTAAATATGATCCACCCAATTCGATTTAAAAGTAAAAAGCAATATTTACGTCGTCCAATCTCGAAGTATTGGAAATCACTTAATAAATTTGTTCGAATCATATTAAAGTTTAATTTTGTTTAGTAAAATGGTTTTAACCTAAACATTGGATGCGTGAAAATATGTTCTTTTAATAGACGAATTTGAGCGAGCCAAATGACCCCGGGCGAATACGGCCTTCTCGTAAGAGATTTATAATCTAAATTACTTTATAAGCCAGGCACAGTATGGTCAACGCAGTTGGTGAAGATAAAATGAACGCAACGTGAATGAAATATATGTGACAGAAATTTTGTAGTTAGTATGAATGTAGTACGAGCAGTTTATTATTAAGTATACATATAAAACATATGTTTTCATGTAAGTACTTGTCATTTGTGTTAAAATATTTTTTTTTATCGATTTCCTATTGACACAACAAACCTGTACGTTTTACGTAACGAAGCATAGATCTTTACATATTTTATAAAGAGAAAACATTACATTATTAATTGCTTTGAATAAGCTCCAAAACTACTGGACATTAAATATCTTTCACCATTAAATGCCTAGGCTATAGAGTATGTTCTTACAAAAAGTGAGAGATCCGTATGAATACTTCGATAATGTAAGCAAAACCTTGCAATTATGCTGCGGAACTTATTGACAATAGAGTATATTGATGTTTTTCGTTTTATAAAATACACCAATAACTACAAAAAGTCCGCGATACCATATGTCTACCGATTTTATATCTAATAAAATAAATATTCAGCCGTACATGCGGAAACTGAACGCTAATATAGTTTAGGCATACAATAGCCAAAACCAAATGGACTATGCAATTTACACAATATTACGTTACGCAGTTTTCACTCTATTTCAACTGCTTAACTCATCCTGTTATTAAGTACCTTTAGCCGTATAAAACTATACATTGTATATGCTCTAACAATTATTTAATTGAGGAATTAGTTAGTCGTTATTTCGTTGCTTTCATGACTTGAATTACAATTTACTATTTGGTAAACGTTTTTTAATAACGAAGTAACCGATTAAGCTTTTTTGGTTCACAGCATCTCGTATGTTATTAATTTAGTATCAGCTGAAAATAATATATGTATTAAAATTATTCTTTCATCATTTTATATGTATAAAAAGATATTTATGTAGATCACGTTTAAGTGGAAGATAAATATCTCAGGCAAGGTTGGACATATTTAAGACGTTTTGTGACTCTACATAACACTCCATACATAAGTAACCGGGGAGGATGTGATGGGGAAATCCGTAAGTAAACATAGATGGCTACAGCAACAATGAGCAAACTGACCAGAATACGGCAAAACAGAAACGTGTCGAAGACCAAGAGCAGGCTCATCAGAACTCATCTGAACGTATTTTCCATATTTTTGTACGGATCAGAGTCCTGGTCAATTCATGCTGGACCGATAAAATATATAGGCATCTAGATGTGGTGTTGGAGAAGAATGTTGTGAACTGCAAAAAGAACCAATAGAATAGTCTCAACTAACTAAATATCACCAGACTTGCCAGTTGACAAGACTAGTTAACACTATCATTTACAAACGGGTGCTTATTACCAGATGAGAACCGAATAGTCTCGACAATTTGGTAATGGTAGGGAGAAGTGATGGCAAGACAGTGGTGTGGAGACACCAAGTAGACTATAAAAACTACGAAGAAGGAGAAGAAGACATGACAATGCTCAGAAGCGATGAGAACTTGGTGAAACTGATCGTGGTTGGAAACACAGAAGGCAAGAGTAGCAGTTCACCAAACAGATGGATCGATCAAGTGAAAGACTCGTCGTCCACAAAACTATATGCTGTAATAGATAGGCACTGGCCAGAAACCGTTGGAAACAGATGTTCCGCTCCAGATGTTTCATTGCTGACCACGACGCTCAGTCATGAGCTTCCAACTGAAGAGAGAGAGAGAATGCCTTTACAGCAGTAGACAGCAAGATTGCTTTTATTCACATATATCTATTATGGGTTACTTATGTAAAAGGAGGCAAATTTAAAAAGAACAACAAATCCCTAACTTTTATTTCCTACCCTCAATATATTGCGGGTAGGAAAGGAATGTTTCAAATCAAAATTTAGTAATATTTGGACCCTGGTTTTTAAAATTTTTTATAGTGGTAAATTTACATTAACATCCAGTTTCCAAATTAATTTCTCCCATATATGACATTTGAAACAAACAATACGTTTACAATTAAGAAGATATTGGGAGACTGATTTTCAAGCTAGGTAAGAACCTGTGATATGGATAACCAGGATTCCTTTTCACAGCAAAGTCATACTGAGTCATAACAAAAGAGTACATATAACTGACAAGAAACTCTTCGCTACTATTTTTCTTAGCCATAAAATAAGTCAAATCATATGGAATAATGTTTGAGGTACATCGAATCCCATGACGATATACAAAAGATAGTATTATGACGTAATGATAGAATATACTGCAAACATGACACCTTAGTAAAATGGATAAGGTATCGGCAATTGGGCAGTTCAAAATTTGATAACGCTCAAAGGACAGTCGCCCACGGTCTCGGCGGTAAACAATATTTCGAAACAAAGGAATTCCTTAATCAAATCGACCCCTTGATGCGAGACGTGCGATAGAGTACGCTTATCGATTATAGTTTAAGAGATGAACGGAGAAATATTAACTTTATTATAGGCAGTACTTTTTGGGTCGCCCTATCAAGCATTGGCAAGCTTTTCTTGTACGATCGTGCGTGCATCAATGCATGAATCGTTTCATCTTTTCATAATGCACTGTACGATTTTGTTTTTAATATTTTCGTATTGCACTTAGCTTTTTTGACATTGAAACTGATAACATATTTTAAAATTGTGTCAGCCAAAAAATATATTGATTGAAAGATATTTATTTGATTAAAGCAACATACACTTAAATTCAAAAAGGTCCTAACTCTGCTTTAAGTTGCTGTCAACAGCAACACTGATTTTTAGAGGGCCCAAACTACTTTTTAACAACTAACGAACGTATTACACACAGAATCTATCAATTTAATTTTTAACAGAACGGACTCCTAGCCTAGACTACCCACTCACGATGATGCAGCGCACGATGCATTTAATTGTTGTGTGATATCACTAATGCACCTGTCAAGAAAACAAAGAAAGCTAGATAAGTCTAAAATTGAGCTGCGCCTGCGCGTATAATGTAAATGTTTATACTTTCCCGTTCGATATGCATCTGATCCAAGACGTCAGTCATTTGTCATGCTGTTAGATTAGTAATGAATGTTAAAAGACGATCGTTTTGTTCTATTTTCAAATTTTGGGAACTGTATCAATTCTTCGTAAATTTTATTTATATAAAAAATATGATTTAATAGAGTTTCCCTATGTTAATATGTTTTTTCTACTTTTAACCAATTCGGTTTATTATATTTTTATTTTGCTTATTGGATTTGTGAGAAGAAACTACTGGCTAGACTTTTTATTATTGTGGTCGTAACCCCGGCTGTGTACCAATTTACTTTCTATGTGCGCATTGAACACTACCTTGTACGATGAAGAAAAACATCGCTAGGAAACCCGCATGCCTTAGGCTGCTTATTAGAGAAAAAAGATCATGAAACAGATGACGTACCAAGAGTTAGCACCACTGTTTGATTGGATTAGTGTTACATATAAACTAACTAAATTAATATAATACTAAATTGAAATTAATTACCATTAGTAATGGAATGGAACGTACACAAGTTAAACGGTAATTTTATATTTTATTACTTAAATATATTGAAAACGTAGGTATACTTAATGGTACTATAGGTACTAAACAGTCTCTCTTCTGTCGGTAGCTTATGTATCTACGTCGTGGTGTGCAAGGAGGTACATCTAGAGTGGATATTATCTGTTTCCACCGGTTTCTGTCCAGTGTATAGTTTTGAGGAAGATGAGTTTTTCACTTGATCGGTCCATCTGGTGGGTGTACGGCCGCGTGATCTTTTGCCTTCTGTGTTACAAACCACGATCTATTTCTCCAGGTTCTCATCACTTCTGCAAATTGTATGCCGAAATAAGATACAATTCGCTGTCGACATATGGTAGACAGGTGAGTCCGTATGCGGAGTTGGGTCAGGATCTCCTACAATAACATTCACCCCCAGCACCACATCTCAAAGGCATCGATCCTTTTTCTTTCTCGAGCCAAGATAGTCCGTTCCTACTCCATAAAGGAAGATAGGGAATACTATCGCCCATATCAGTCTTTTTTTTGGTTTTAATACAAATTCCTCTTTTCTTCCAGATGTTGTATAAACATTTCATGGCATCTTTAGCCATGTCGATTCGCTTTTTTACCTCGGGGACAGAGTTGCCGTCGTGAGAGATTTGGGATCCGAGATATATAAAGCGGTCAACGATACTGATGCCAGGAATGTTGCAAGTGACATGGAAGCTTTCTGGCATTTATTATCATCAAAGAAGAAGAAGAAAGAAGTCTAAACGTTTATTTAAACCTTGAATTTAAAAACGCTATTTTAACGTGACACTATCAATCTCTTAGGTAAGATTTCTTTGAGCTTATGAAAACTAAAGTAACACTTGCTGCGTACTATGATTCGCGATACATAATTTTTAAGCCACGTACGCAGATAAATTATTCAGACAAGCCATCTGATAGCATTCTCTATTAATAGCTTCACGGCTGATAGCATTCGTTTAACGATAACAACGGGCTACCAGGAGCACATAACTTAGAAGTAGCTTACAATGCTATCGCAAAGAACCAGTTATGATTACTATCGGAAGTGTTATTCCGTATAAAACTTTGACGAATTGTTTTTAATTCCTATGACATGGATGTGTTTAGTGATAAGTGTTGACAGCAGGAACATTTCAAATATTTGTAAATAATGATTTAATTAACGTAACGTTTTTGTTCCTATAGTTTAGTAATATTAAAACGTTACATGATTTGATATAAAATTAATTATAATCTTATCGCAATTAAGGGGGAAAGAATTTTCATATATATATATATATTAGGTCCTTACATATGAAATTGGCGATTTTCGTACTGGCCACTTTAATCACGATGTTCTCCTCTTTGGTAAGGAATTCCAAATTCAAATTTGTACAGCTATTAACTCATGTATTTGTGCTTCGATGACCGTCTTTCATTTGTTTTTTTCTTCTGTTTTTTTCTGTTTGCGTCACTCATTTTACAAAATGGAAAACTTAAAGTATCGCATTATTTACGAGTACGAGTTCCGCCGTGGCACTAGTGCTGCGGAAACGACTCGAAGTGTGAATGATGTGTATGGCGGTCATGTTGCAAAAGAAAACACAGTTCGTTTTTGGTTCCAAGTTTTCGTTCTGGAAATTTCGACCTGCAGAACAAGCCCCGTGGACGGCCGGACAAGTGAAATGAAGTATTGAAGGCTATTGTGGAAGCGGATCCATCGCAAACCACGTTCGAGTTACTGCAGGCTGCGGTGTTAGTGATAAAACTGTTTTAATTCACTTGAAGCAAATTGGGAAGATTAAAAAGCTTGAAAGATTGGTACCTCACGAATTGACTAAGCAAACCGGCAAACCGCGTCGACTGCTGCGTTACATTACTGAACCGGCACAATAATGAAGGTATTTTAAACCGAATCATTACCTGTGATGAAAAATGGATTCTTTACGATAATCGGAAGCGCTCAGCGCAATGGTTGGATCCTGGCCAGTCAGCCAAATCCTGCCCCAAGCGAAAATTAACCCCAAAAAAGTTACTTGTAAGCGTTTGGTGGACTAGTGCCGGTATTGTTCATTGCAGTTTTCTCAAATCTGACCAGACTATTACGGCTGATGTCTATTGTCAGCAATTGCAAACCATGATGGAAAAGCTAGCGGCTAAACAACCTAGGCTGGTCAATCGCTCCACGCCACTGCTACTTCACGACTAGACCACACACTGCACAACAGACGGCTACCAAATTGGAAGAGCTTCAATTGGAATGTATAAGACATCCTCCGTACTCCCCGGACCTTGCTCCAACAGATTACCATTTTTCGAAATTTGGACAATTCTTGCAAGGGAAAAAATTTAACTCTGATGGGGCAGTCAAATCGCCTTCACAGATTTTATTGATTCCCGTCCGACTGGTTTTTAGTAAAGGATCAATGAATACCTATGAGATGGCAAAAGTCATAGAAAACAATGGTTAAACATGTAAGGACCTAATATATACGCTAGGTACTAGCATATGTAATTTCTAAGCCTCGTAAACGTAAGCAGTATTTATAAGATTAATTACACAATTTTAAATATGTTTTTGCTACCCTATGTGTTTGGTAATATTTAGTTTTTTCGGGATCCATACGGTATATCTAAAGCACGTTTTTATTTGTTATAATACAATTACGTCATAACTTAAAACCGCGCTAACTAACCGCTATGAATAGGTATATAAAACTACTCAACTATAGACTTGACCTTCCAGTCAGTGGTTAGGTTAGCCTAGGATTCTCCCTTTAGGTCAGTGTAAGAGCACAAACCGTATATACAAAACAACTAAACTACTACCTATTAATATAAAAACCCTGATCACTGTTTACATACGTTTTAATTGCTGTGTTTTGTTCCATTAGTTTTGTCTAAATAACTATATTATGTCTTATATATTGCACTTCTTGCTTACCTTATCTTATTTTTAAAAAATCTCACAGTGTTGCCTGGAAGAGATAAGACAGCCAGTTGCCCTCCTTTTCATTTAATTATGTCAATTGTATAATACATTTCATCATAATTCTGTATGCAACGTAGTGTTAATAAATAAATAAAAATATACCTTAAACGAAATCACCTTACTACAACCTGATACATTAGCTGTTATATTAAAATTAAACATTTTATTAAACGACTGTATGACACGATTTTATAATCTGCGGTTTTGCAACGCGAATAGGCCTTTGATCCAATGGCGAGGGTGGTATTAAAATGTCGGTCCATACCTGCTTTGTTTATTAAATTATGTCCACAACATCGGGCGTTCATTTAGTAAAATAGCGATCTACATTGCGATAGTGTATGAATTATGTCGTGTCCTTAAGAATATCTTAGTACCAACAGAGCTAACAAAATGAAAAATGGCAGCTTATCTCGATTGCCGAGTTGCTTCAACTTGGTGTAATTGCCTAGAAGGGATGTGTTACTTGTTTTATACTCTTTATAGTCCTGATCTGAATAGATCTTTGATCTAAATGATTACATAGTCCTGTCTTATATACAACTATAAATAGATAGATACATAGACTTATATGCATGTAAATATACATTTTCTTAAGTAATACCACACATTATATCAATCATAGAAATTTTGCTTACAATAACGAGGAATAATTTGTAGGTATGTTAACACAATAAAATAAATTGAATGCTAAGATATACCTTTTTAATAACTTATAATCTGTTAAATAGCTGAAACAATATTGTCAGTTATATTGAATATGAATCTAGTTATAAATCTCCATCATTAATTAAGTATTGATTTTTAAAACTAGTAATAACGAATACAATGCAATGAATTCCAAATGAAAAAATCTTAAAAGCATAATTCAGCCAAAGTTCTTACGCTGCACAAGAAAATGCGATTAATTGAGTGAAAAACAAGCGAAAATAGGTGGAAAAGAAATTAAAATCGTGATGGAGGGTCGGATTGAGATGTAATGATGAAGATAACACGAACCAATTTCGAGACCGCTTCGTCAGCGAAAACTACGCCAAGGAAGAATATTATGCAAGATTACGAAAATATAATGAAGTGAAACGAATCTTGAGACATAAATTGTCATATTGATACTCGTATTGGATCATTTGAGTAGCTTTAAAGGCGATTTCAGAGACGAAATGCGAACTAGGTTGGTCAAAATCAGTTTAAGGTGTAGGCCTCAGATCTGTATCTGTTTCATGATCATTTGTCAATCTAATAGGAATGGACTTTTTTTCTATATGTTAAATGCGCATATAGAAAGAAAGTCCATTGATGTTTTCACTTCACCATTCGAGCGATCGTTAAATGCCATGAGACGGCAATCTTTGGGATTAGATAGTAGCGTGACATGAATACTGATCAAATAAAGCCATAATCTTAGGCAAGGAAAGTGTTCACGGCTACTGGACATCAAACATATTTAAAACGTTTGCACATATGGTAAACATACTTAGCGCCAAGTGTTGACTCTTTAGAGCTTCAATATGCGGTTCTTGAGCCTCAAACAAACCCAAAACAGATTACATAGATAAACTACTACTGCTAAACAAAGTCAAAGTTTCCCGCCTCTTCAAATAATTCCTATTTGGTTTGGTGGAAAATATCAATATCCTCATAATTAGTGTCATACATAAAACCCGAAACATTGGCGAATTATGAAGGTAATTCGTGTTCGTACGAGGCACATAAAACAATAGAGGGATTCTTAGCAAAATTAACGACAGCAAATAGGGGCTATCTATCCTCGCATTTAGAATACAAAAATAATAAGTCTTGCTCAATCCGCCGATATTGATGGCGTTAGCAACATTTATTTAATACAATTATGTTCATCTTTGTACGAAAGTTCATCAACCAAACTAGGTTATTCAGCTACATTTAAATGTTTTTTATCACTTAAAATATATATTATCCTGTAGTATAAGTACGTTTTAAAATTAAACAAGATTTTAATATGAAAACATTTTCAACCAAGAATATTCAACAATAGTAATAAGTTTAAAGAATTTTTAATTACCTGTGCATAAAACTACGGAAGTTTCATAACCTAATTAAAAACTCCAGCGAACTAAAGTAACTTAAATAAGTAGTTTTAGGATAAGCCGGTTTGTTTACGTTCACTAAAAGTAGCTGGAATTACGTTAGTTACGTTCACAAAAACTCAAAATTATAAAACCAAGAAAAATTAGGAAGTAATTAGTATTAGGCGATCTTTGTAGTTTAGCTAGAATTTATGTAATGGAAATCCAATTATTTCATCGCATAATTTTTGTTATTCTTGATAATTTTCTTGTTATTTGTTATTCTTTCAAGATAACTCTTTTACCAGGAACGAAACACCCTGGGTTAAATGCAGTGTTGGCCTAGTGGCTTCAGTGTGCGACTTGGGTTAGGTTCGAACCCCGGCTGTGCACCAATGGACTTTCTTTCTATGTGCGCATTTTAAAATTTGATCGAACGGTGAAGGAAAACATCGTGAGGAAACCGACATGTCTTAGACCCAAAAAGTCGACGGCGTGTGTCAGGCACTGGAGGCTGATCACCTACTTGCCTATTAGATTTAAAAATGATCATGAAACAGATTCAGAAATATGAGGCCAAGACCTAAAAGAGGTTGTAGCGCCACTGATTTTTTTTTAGTGTTAAAAAATATTCATCATCAAAAACTAAACTATTAAAAGTACGTATAAATAATGATTTCAAGAATTATGTAAAGGAAAGTTCAGTCATGTGTTGTCTTACACCACAAAACCAGTACAAACACAAGAAACAAACCAAAAAAGCATTTGATTCCCTTTCCTACATATCTATATAAGATCTTGTAAAGATTTCTGTTTTATGCACTGCGCCACGCAATTCAACAGTTCATTAAAAACAAATCGTGGTACACGGTGGATTAATTGGCACCGGTGGGAGTGATTAACAGCGGCGTGTCACCAATTAATTGTGCATGTACTCATTTACGATATTCACTTTGGTTTTAAAGCTTTTCAATAAATACAACGGCATGAAACAGATGGCGCTAGTACCATGCTCTAATATCATCATCTTACGGATTCTGTGATACGGAAATAAAGAGAAAAGCTGGCAAGTTCGCTTTGTATTACTACTTACAGATAAGAGACAAAAAACAAAAACATCAAAAGGCATTATAGTATGTAATGCACCTTAAATCTAGTGTCACTTAGACAAATTTAGTTTAAGCACTCACAGTCGTTAGTTAATAGTTACATTTGGTTAGGGTTAATAAGTTTACTATATAAAGATAAGATAAATTTTTAGACCATTTAGAGGAGAATATCGTTAGATTCACTGCCTTAGACGAAGCACATACATTCTTAAAATACCCTATGCACTAAAATGAAAAATCTACAAGGGCATATTATTATTTATTTTGTATCTTATACCGTGAAACATGTTATGATACGCATACATAATATCTACTATATTTAACTAACATTAAACCCTTTAAAAATTCATTCAACTATGTACACGTAATACATATGTTTAATTTCGTTTCATGGATAACACTTTAAATTGCGATGACCACTTGCATGTTAATCGAATGAATCGTTAATCTGTGAATAAAATGGAGTAATTATCCAGTAATCAAAGTTTTAAATCGCCATTAAACCAGCTGAGTCCCGTGATGAAATCAGATACTTTGCAATTACACAAGATTAATGCGGGCTAAGGAATCTAGATTTGTAACACTTTAACAATTTAAATACTGTAGAGACTTTCCTCATACTAATTTGTCTCTAAGAATTCATGCACATTATTGTGGCTTTCAGTTGGAAGTCGTACTAAATGATTTGGTTGGGATTCATAAATTAGACGCTGCTCTAGACGGTATAGGTAACTTTTTAATCTACCCCAACGGAGAAGCGTGCCCTTATTAGGGCAAGAGGCACACCCTATGATGCAGGGGGCATAGGTGCGTATGCTTCATTGATAACTTTTTATCTGTAGGGATATATTGTCGATTGGACCCAACCCTAAGCGTAAGACACAAGAGTCACTTCTTCTTTTATTTCAAACTGCCTTGCAAAAGACAAATGGGTTATTGGTGCATGTGACGATAGCAACACATCTCAAATGCTTGTAATCGCTGGCAGGTATGTTTTTTTATTGTCCAAGCTTCACAGCCGTACAGAAAAATTGGCCATAGGTATGTAACAAAGGAGAACTCGGCATTTAATGTCAAGTGGCGACAGCACAAAACTTCGAACCTTGCGAAGGTTGGCGATCATCATGGCTAGTTTGATTTTGGATGCCGCGCTTCTAAACAATGACTTGGTGCTTTGACCAAACTAAACCAATTCATGGCTATATACTCTATATACTGTGTGTGTCAACAAAAAACCCATCGGTACGTACAGACGTACAGAGCTACAATGCACTTTACTATTGAAACGCACGCGTAACTTATAGGCACAAAAGCATTAATTATTGTATACCATCTTTTAAATCTTGAAGAAGAATGTCAGAACCAGAAACTTTAAATGCATACTAAAATTTTCGCATATATCAAAACGACATTAAAATCAAAGTCGGTATTTTCACAGCACCTCTCAAATATTCAATCCGTGTAGGTGGGCTGAGTTATGGGGCCCCTGATAACCCATTCAAGCCTGCATTAATTAAATAATTATGACATATTGTGCGACCATTTCTATGGAATGGGGCTGATAGAGCTTATTTATAAGGGTTCTCTGATATCAGATGCGACACTTCGCTATTGATTTGATTAAAACATAATGTGGTAGCTATATTTCTTATTTAAATGCGGCAGGCTGTGATTTATAATAATCGATTTTGATTTTCTATAGAGATAAAATGTGAACGTGTCATGTCTTAGCAATTTGTAAAAAATAATCATATTTTCAAGTATGATATATTTATTTATGACTTTGTAACCAATTGTAATTGGTAACGATTTATAAAATATCAGCCAAGACCAAAACTCATTGTTACATAATGAATTCGGACGGCGAGAACTGGGATAAGGAGGGAGCTTGTAGTTTATTGTTTATCAGAATGCCAAATCGTAAAATAACTGCTTCACGACTGATTTGAGCGCGACCGCCGCTGCGAAAACCGCTGTGCGAGTTAGAAAAGTGAGTTACAGAATCGCAAGGCTGGGGACTTTTTCAGTATCTCTTTTATTGATAATTTTTCTTTGGATTACGAACAAAGTTGTTTCTACGTTATATTATTACAATACGTTAATTGACCTACAACAGTGTTATTACCGTATAAATATTCAATTTGCAATGATCCGTCTTGTCGATATAAAAATCGTGTATCCTTTGTTCTAAAGCCGTTGGCTGTAAATGCATTCAATTTTAATGAGATCAATATACCTTTTTATTGTCTACATTCGACTTGAATGGACTTATTTACATATTAATTATACGATTGAAGTATCGTTCGATTTTATTTCACTTTTTGCCACGCGTCCTCTTGCAAATGTCTTGAGTTGTTGATTATTTTTGTTGAATTAATAAGATAGCTTTATTACATACAGTTAATGAAAGTAACTATTTCATTAATAAATAATAAATCAGTGGCACAACAACCTCTTTAGGTCTTAGCCTCAGATTTCTGAATCTGTTTCATGATCATTATTAAATCTAATAGGCAAGTAGGTCATCCAGTGCCTGACACACGCCGTCGACTTTTTGAGTCTAAGACATGTTGGTTTCCTCACGATGTTTTCCTTCACCGTTCGAGCAAATGTTAAATGCGCACATAGAAAAAAAGTCCATTGGTGCACAGCCGGGGATCGAACCTACGAAATAATTAATTTCATTTACATTAAACATTAGGGGTACTATCCTTTCAAATATTCGCCAAACTAAAACTACTTAGATAAAAATAAATTTATACGAGTATTTGATATTAATGAGTGTGAAATGAAAAGTAGGTACTCAAACAATATAAAAACATATTATATAGAATACTGACCCTTGGATCGACAGAGTGGAGGAAGACCACCCACAACTAAAGCCAGCAATTGGCGAGAAGTAGCACAGGACTCTGTGTCCCATTCTAGAAGTTTCTCGTTTCGGAGGCCAAGGCACATTTTGGGTCGTAGTTAGTAACCTAAAACTGTAAATTTAGTTCACCATCATACTACTACAAATGCTTGTTTGTATGCAAACGCGATAATCCTTCAAAAAACTGAAAACTATAGTACTAAAACTGAATATATACCTTTCGATCATAAAACTTTGTATAAATTGAATATGGCCATGCTTAGATACACATGATCGATCAACGCAACGCTATTCAATTTCAAGTTATCCTGCAGTTGTGATCATTGTGATGTATCACATGATGTTTATTGCCGTCGCTTGACGGATCGTTTCCTTCAGTATTTGAATATGGGCACCGAATACAAGATATTTTTATAAAGACAAACTTATATACGTTTTTATTATTGGTTTGTTTTATAACATTTATATGTATAACGGAGTGAGGGGCAAATATATTTTTTTTATGTAATAGGAGGCAAACGGGCAGGAGACTCATCTAATGTTAAGTGATACCGCCGCCCATGGACACTCTCATTGCCAGAAGGCTCGCAAGTGCGTTGCCGGCCTTTCAAGAATTGGTAGACTCTTTTCTTGAAGGACCCTAAGTCGAATTGGTTTGGAAATACTTCAGTGGGTAGCTGGTTCCACATAGTGGTGGAGCGCGACAAAAACTGCCTTAGAAAACGCTCAGTTGTGGAACGACGGACGTCGAGGTGATACGGATGGTATTTTGTATTTTGCCTTTTGATTGAGTGAGTCACAAGAATGAAGACAGAAACTAAATATTGGCACAGACAGATCCAGGATTACACGTGAAGAAAGAAAGGTAGAAAGTGAAAGACAGTAACTGACAATGATATGAATATGCTTGTCCAACGACAGAAGGCCCTGTTGTTGACAAAGCAGCAGATGAGAATCTAAACAATGACTCGAAAGAACGACCTGAATTTAAAACAAAATAGGATCTGCGGCTTAATTATTAAAGATACGTTACACCATTACTAGGGTCATAAATTAGTTGGTTGGCGACAGCCGTTTGATTTGGACTCTCTAGTCTACTTTGTTATAGCTTTGGCAAGGCTTTTGCTTGGTTCAGCCGCTCAATCGAACTGTGGGCGAACTTTATAATAAATTTCGTGACGCTTCAGTGACAAAGTAACAATGGCAGCTTACGGTAGCGACATAGCTCCAACATATTATCTACAATAAAATAAATATTTTGAGAAATTAAACGAAAACCACATACAAAAGTGCATTGTGTATCTGTCTGCGGAAACAATATATAACTATGGGACGGGCTTTAGTATGGGATGCTACTTGTGTGGACACGGTTGCCCCATCTCACCTCCTTCTCCCCCTCTGGACAAGCAAAAAAGCTGGGGCGGCCACAGAGCAGGCAGAAAATAATAAACGGCACAAATATAAGAGTCTTTCCTCCAACTTCGATTTTGTTCCCTTTGGATTAGAGACTCTTGGGCCGTGGGGTTCAAGTGCACAGGCGCTTATTAAAGATTTAAGTTGGCGCCTAGTAGGTAGTACCGGTGACCCCAGAGCTGGCACTTTCCTGGCTCAACGAATAAGTATCGCAATACAGCGAGGAAATGCTGCCAGCGTTACAGGTACACTGCTACAGGGACCAAACTTTTAAAATTCGTTTTTATTTTCTTTTTAATCATTTTTAATTATTTTTATCATTACATTGTAGGTTAAGAAAAATACTGTATACAAGATTGTAAATAAAATGATTACTTGATTGAGACATATAACTAATTATTTTCATTCAATAGACGTACACACTACATGTGTCCTAATATAGTATATTTCATAAAAAAGGTTTCTCAGAAAGAGTGTTCTGCGTGTCAACTGTCAAAAAATTAAAACTCTCAAACCTTTGCACTTAAATTAAGTCAAACTCTAATGTTATCGTAAACAAAGGTGTGATTTAATATTCAATTAAAGGGCCATAACTACGTGAGAAGTTTTGTCTATAAACGTCGCTTTCGACAAAAGAATAATATTTAAATTGTTTACTAAGAAGTTTATAAAATTACTTATAAATGCAAAGCAGTGTCCTGGCGCATGCCTTATTAGATTTTTTTCAAAACGGTAGACGCCTTCCTAGACTATTAAGTTTATGTTTCACGCTTAGAAAATAATAATGTTGAAATCTTGTTCATCTAAATTCACTTTATACGTCTCTGTCTAAAAATATATTTCAGTAATACGTGGAAATCTGATAAATCATAAAAAAACTCACGGGCTCTGTTGAGTCTACGTTGCCCCAGCTGATTGGTTTTTGTTTTGATAAATATGTCTACGAGATATCAAGGTCACAAAAATTTTATATAAAAACACCACCACTCTTTATCATAAATTAAGGCGGTGACACAGTGATCGGCAAATTCCATAAATTAGGGCCGCGCCACAGTGATCTCTAGATAAATTTTGCATAAAAACAATATATACAAGGAGATAAAAGCTTCGTCGCCGCGACATCGCTGATACCGTATCGACATCCTTTGTTCTTTGTCGCATATGCAAATGTTGTCTGACCCTCATGATTTACTGACTGCATTATTGATTCGCAAAAACATTGAAAAGCCTATTGTGAGATACGATTTTATGTATAGTAAGTTAATTACATATTCATATTTCATTGTTGTGGGTTCATGTGTAATTTAAACGTATTATTGTTTTACTGAGCAACGAAATCAAAGGATTGTCGGTGGAATATATGATGAATTATAACAAATAAGTTAATTATTCAGTGCGAAAACATTTGACACTGGAAAAGTACTTCTTGATATTTGTGCAATCGGCACAACAATGCGCTTTAGATTCTGAGTTTTATATATTTAAAAAAAACTGTAAATCTATACACTCAACAAAAGCTACAACTTCATTCTGTATGGCTGCATGGTCGTTCTATGTTACTTAAGCTTCTAGTGAAGTAAGCTATTGGTTGGGTCTGTTTCCCTGTGACCTGACTTGTTACAATATATATTCTATCTATATATGTTTGCCTAAATTATTTCAAATTCTTTCTATTTCCTTTATTTTTTTGACCAAATTTTAACTAAAAAACAAAATTTAACTTCCTTATAAGCTCCCTTAAGATTAAGAGATTTGTTGATTTAATATCTTTTTTAACTCCAATAATGTTTGTAAAAGATTCAGTCAAATAATTTTGAACAACACTACAATGAATATAAATTTGAGAGCGAAAGATATACGCTTGTAGTAAATAAAATGAAAAAATATTTCTTTATTTCCTGATACTGTTTATCAAAAATGATCCAGGGTTAACACTAACCTAAATTTATTGTTCAAGATATGAGCCGACAAATCGGGCGGCGACCTATCATCCGCTGACATTTGTATTGTCTCATCTTATCTTAGCATAGAGTATTTAATATCAGACGTATATTTAGATAACTGCTTAATACTTTTTACTTTTACGTTAGAAATACTTGATATGTAAGAATGTAAAAATATGTGTGTGGCGTTTGATCAATTTTGTCACAACCATATTTCTGTCATGAATAAAGTTTTATCATAATATATATAAATTACGTGTCATGTTGTTTTTCCGCTATGGACTCCTAAACTACTGAACCGATTTCAATCAAATTTGCACACCGTGTGCGGTTTAATCTAACTTAAAAGATAGGATAGCTTACATCTCAATTTATACCCAATATTATTTTATTGCAAAATATTTGTTAATTATTTGATAGTCACAATTCTAACAGATGACGCTGTGTTGAAAGTACCAACGTTTCACATAAGCTACAATTTAATGGCATTACCACCAAAAAAGCATGGTGGTCCCCATGACTGGTGTTCTCCTACCGTTTCCCTTGAATAGTTTACTACTATGTAATATAACAAAAACCTTAGACACAGCAACGCTTGGCCGGTCTGCTAGTTATTATATAAAACCTAAATATAAAATCTGACGATTTTGTAAAATTTTCACAATTAATAATTTTAGGCCATACCTATTTTAATTATTGATCAGTTTTCAACATTTCGTTTTATCTGTTATATTCTACTCTGTGGTTACTTAGTGATATCAAATCATGGCGTGATTTAGTACGCGATATCTTTTTTAAGTTGATTGTGAACTCTCAATTTCAATAAAATGTGTTGTTTATCGGATTTGGGATGAAACCTTGGGTTTTTCTCCTTTAAGGCCAAAACACACGCGAGTATGCTAAACAGCGTCATAGAATCGAACGATTTAAGGCCATTTTAGCCTTCGTGATCGTGACTAGTGGTACTAGAATATGTAATGAACGTGAATGTGGAGCATGGTGTACTACAACCTTTTGTAAAAAATCTTGGAGAGTGTATTGCCAGTTCTTCTTCTCAATTGTACTGTACTGTAGGTAAATATTGTTTTTATTGATCATAAGCGAAAATTGTATTACCTGTGATAGTTAAAAACAATTATACGGTGTAATTATTATATTATTAATAAGGTATATGTTAATTGTGTATTATATGTATAGTGTATACATTATATATTTGTTTTAGAAGGATTTTTACTGCTACTGCTAACTAAACACTTTCATTATCTATATTTTTTTTAATATAAATCAGACGCTTAATTTAATTCTCTTGTATCATAAAGTTTTATACTTTTACTCAAATCACTGTAAAAGTGTGATAAGTAAAGTAGTATTAATTTAATTTCAGATGTTTACATGTCTGATTTTTTGAACGAAGTTCCTTACGGCAGGCTTGGAGGAGATAGGGATTTTGCTGCGCGAAATGGCAAAATTTCTGCCTTAAAAAAAAGTTAAGGAAAGAGAGTTTATCGTTGTTTAGCCGTTGAAATGGTGGTACGTATTGCTTCCCTCATGTTTGTATTTTTTTTTCTCAAGTCTCTTAAGAGATTTGCAAATTGTGTCAATTCTACATTAGCCGAAGGAACTTCGTTCCTACCTGGTGTCCCACGACACCACATTTATATTGCACAATAGCTCAGCGTAATGAAAAAACATTAATAGAACTTTAATTAAATCCTAATCTATAACTAATTGAGGGGGGGATCTGAATTAGTCTAATCGCTGAGTGAGTCGACCGTGAAGACGATGCCTTTGAGCCCTGACTGTGCGGAAATGGATTATTCTTTCTATATGGAAATAATAAAAAAGACAAGTCAAAAAGTCAAAAATCATTTATTCATATAGGTACTCGTAACACAATGTACACTTTTGAACGTCAAAAAAATAAATATACATTAAATGCTTCTAATTTTACATTTACTGCCAGTTCTCAAATCAAGGGCGTAGAATGAAAGAGGAGAACTGGCAATAAACTCTTCTCCACTCTTTTTAATACTTACATGTAAGGAAACATAGTATGGACCACATAATAAAAAAGAAGTATATTACGCACAGAAAGATTATCACTAAAGAAAGATCATATTTATATACATGTGGGATTGACTGGCACATTATGGGACTTGTCCGTAGTATCACATCAATTATACAAAATATTCTTAATTTATAACTCATATCTATATGAGAAGTATTAGACAAATTTGCATTATTTGAAACACTATTAAGTTGACAATTTGTTACTTTTAAATTTAGTGATGACATGAATGTCGGGCATATTCAATTGCAACGGGTGAGTGAGAAGATTAAAAAGGATAAATCATATGACTTTTGAATTAGTTAGTGTTAGTGCACGTTAGTCTTAAGTACCTAATACACAGTGGTAAGTGAAAAAATAGTACACAAGAACAAAGTGCCTACCCGTTGATAGACACTATAAGTTAGACACTTTCTTATGCTTATTAGTAAATTGGGTAAGCTTAAATTACTTATTAGTCTAAACTCTAAAGTAAGGCTTATCGTAATGATAAAATTACTTTACTGTTAAATCATATAAAGAGATAATTTATTCTAAAAATAGTTTGTAGAAAAAGCGTTATCGTTTGCCAGTTGTACCCATTGCTAAAAATACAAATCGATTCTTTATAAAACATAGTAACTGCACACAGCTTAATAACGAGTTTGCGTTTGATTTATTGAACATCAGCGACGTACACACGGGCTAAAGCGATAAAAGATGGATCGCTGAGAGATTAATATTGTTTTCCCAAGAACTGCGCTTATCAAGAACATTATGTTGGCAAATGGTTTGCGAGCCTGAACTAGTACAGTTTGTAGGTTGTAGCTTGGCCTTTAAGGGCGCAATTTAACTTGTATTGTAGTGTTTTAAATCGTAGCAATGTCCCGACATCTCTGTATCTATTTTAGTATGTTTTGAGGCGGTCCGGGTGACTTTTTTTTTATTTTTATACCATGTAGAAACTAAAATGATATACAAAAAACCCCTTATGTAACTACAAATTCCTTGTCTAAGAAAACAAACGGTTACAGGTTAGAACTCTTTCACTTTGTTACCAACGGATCTTGAGTTTTTTAGGACATTTTATTTGCAGCGGTTCAAAGATTTAGAAAAACTTTTTGCGACTGGCAGAGTGAAGGGCTCCAGAGACCTTCCAAAGACTTGCCTATGACAGGGAGAATGAAGGGCGCGACCAAAGAAGTGCCAGAGGACTCACCTCTTCCTTAACTTATATAGTAATAAAGACGTGTATCTGTTATATAACTATAATAGTAGCCATTAAATCCTCTCTATCCACTTCTATATATACGCTTTGAAGTTTTCACCGTAGAGGTGGAATTAATCAGATTAAGGACTGAAAATCATCACAAATCAATGTTGCATTGGATTGGAAAGCATATAACTAACCCAATTTGTCTGACTGAGGTTGCATGAGGTTGTATGGGACGCTTTTGTGACACTTTTATTAAATATTTTTCATTATTAGTTTCTTATATCCAGGGTGAAAATGAATTTATTTACATTCCATTTTCTCTTCGTAAGGTAATATAATATACAAAATCTCTGCTATTCAGAAACGATATGGTATATGTAATATCGTAGTAGTATCCTAATCGGTGGACAATACCCACTAAACCCACCAGTAGATCCTAGGCTGGAGTTTAGCTAGAGAGGCTCCGAGATTATTTTTGCATTCCAGTGAAGTATCATTTATATATATGATCTCTGTGTCATCTGTACCAACAATTAAAACATTATCATCAAACATCCTACGTACTAAGTACCGAATGTGGAATACATTATTTTTAAAAATTAACTTATATTAATTACACTTATAACATATAAAACAATAAACTAATTATAAATGAAATATAATAAACAAATAAATAACAGAAAAACAATAACTAACCTTAAAATATATTAAAAGGAGTTCCTTTGGGCCGCTTACCGACTCGTGCAACGGTCCCGAAGTTTCGGCAGCGTTGCACCGTAGTGGGCTGAGAGAACCAACCTCCACAACTTGTTGATCGCGTCCACACTTAAGGGTTTCCCTAGCATGGCAGGTGGAAGGCTTCAGGCGGCCTCTCGATAACTGTGAATGTTACAACTAACATGTGGTGATATTTCCAGAGATTCTGTGAAGCCGTCATGCACCATAAGGAAGAGGCGGTGAGGGCCAGGAGAAAGCCTTACTAGCGCTAGGATCACCGTACACCTGTGTGCAATGGACGCAGTTGCTGGTGAACACCCAATGGGACAAAATCAGTATTGCGGATGCGATTGCATTATTTTGAGCCCAGTCTTTTCCATATTTTTTAATGGATAAAAAACGGTTGACGGGCGTTGCGACAAGAATGCATGTATATTGCTTATATTGGCGCCGAACACACCAGCGAGTCCCACTCCTTTCAACTAAGCCGCAGGAGCATTTCCCATGGAAAAAAAAAGGCAAGGTTCCGAAGTATGACATAGGCCAAGCTACATTACATAGAGTACAATGGCTGTGCGTATTTTGACTTGCTTCCAGGCGTTTGAATAATAGTTCCATCTTATTGTTTTGTAGTAGATTGTTTACATTATGGTTAATGTATTATCCGACTACTCAAAGAGACTACTTTTCATTTATGTACCTATTTTCATGAATTCAATCTTCAAAACTAGAATGTATATTACGTTCCTCGGATAACATCGACGTTCGTCGCTCCATAACTGTGAGACGTATTTCCTAATCAATATCTATCAAAATCTTTCAAAAATATTGTTTGTAAACGACAATATAGTCTTGTAAGATGTAGCTGCGCGCGCAAACTTTCCCTAATTAAAGACTGTTTAAAGATATCATGAACAGGGGTGTCATTAAAGCGAGTTATTAATTAATACATTATCTTATTCATATTAACGCGTGCGGTCACTCATTAAAAGGCCTCTTACTAAATCTTCTACAAAACATAAGTACTCGTTTATTAGCATAAGACAACCACAAGCCCGCTAGAATCTGACAGTAATAACAAATTAGGGTAAAGCGGCTGAATGTGGACCCGTACTCGACCGCTATTGTATTCGCCCCAGCCCGTGCTAATTGTGTTTTTGTTTGCCGCTTTATGGACGACAGTCCTTTGGTAATTTCAAAATTTCAATTGCCCTCGATGTTCGGACAGGGCTTTGTGAAAATGACACTTTCGATGGATCGTTTTGTTATAATAGTATTTATTCATCAAAATAAATAAATTTATCTAAGAAATGGAAATCGACATCGAATATTATTTCAAATTTCGTGGTTAATGCACATGCACATCCATAAAACCCTGTCGATCCTAGATCGATACCCGGTGAAAAATAACTGTTTCCAGATAGTAAGGATAGAGAGCTATTTACGTTTTAGTAAGTGATCAATGAAGCAGATGCAGATTATCTATATACCCCATTAGGGGCTTGATTTAAACATTGCTACTTGCCTGCTAATAAAAAACTATACTTTATTTTTAACTATTTTCAAATCTAAAGTTAAAGTTATTACTTTAAATTTATAACAATCTCTATCCAATAATTACACGAAACACTTAACATGGCATCTGCCCCGCCATTTCGGCAATAAAAGAACAAGCCAAATAATCACTGCTTTAAATATAAGCAATCCACGCCTAGCCACCCCCATCATGTCACCCATATGCCAAAGCAGTGACAATGGAATTAGTCGTCATTCAAAGTAGCGTAAATTCGCAGCATATCTGGATAACATGTAGCAAGTGCACTTGTCTGTCAGGGGCTTTAAGCCCCCGATACTGACATTATGTGACAACAGAAATAGGGGTGAGAACAGACAATGGCCCCACAATCATGCGTTTACCTATACGAAAATTGAAATATTAATGTTATGAAATTTGATCCAATGAGATGTAGTAGGTTGTAAATGCAGTAGTATTGAATTTAATATTTTTCCTGTTAGTTAAATTATCTTTGATATCTAGTAAAATAATTCAATGCATAGGTGTATATGGTAGTATTGTCTTTTATTAACATAACTTTTACACATTTAAATAAAACACTTTTTTTATGATTGGATAATTCACACCAAATAGACCTAGTCCCATGTTAAGCTGGTGAAGCTTGTGTTATGGGTACTAGGCAACGGATATACATACATATTATAGATAGATAGACATATAAATACATATTTAAACACCCAAGACCTAAGCACAACACCAAATTCTCATCACATCGATGTTTGTCTCAGCCGGGGATCGAACCCGGGACCCATGGATTCGCAGTCGGGGTACTAACCACTAGACCAATGAGCCGTCTTATGTCCGCAATGTGTTCTTTGAGTCTGCTAGACATATTGCGTTTAGTTTGCCCTATGTAAGACAGGCCACAGTCGCAATCCAGTTTGTATATACCTGCATCTTTCAAAATAATTATAAGTTTATAATAATACATAGCTTCAATCCCTTAAAAAAGTGTTTTCTTTTAATCGATGGTGTAAGGCAAAATTTCAACAGACATATTAATTGATAATATCGATTGGTTAACTTGACGTGGCAGTCTTTTGCTAATGTAAATAATTCGTGTTTATAGCTATCAATTAAGTGTTATTTTAATTTACAAATACTACTACAACACTTAAAATTGACATGCGTTGTCCAAATTACGTATTTAATTTTTATTTTATGATTGTACGAATCATGTCTTTGATCTAGATAAAATTATTAAACAATTTTTATTATAGGTGTCGTATCCAGATCAAATTTGGTATTCAAGGGAGAAAATAAAACTCAGCCACAAGCGGCGCTCAAAAATTCAATGAAGAGATTTTATGAAGAAAAAAATGCGATTAGCATCTCAAAAGAAAAGTGCGCTAATGGCAGTGTTTTGGATGCGGGGCACGTCAATCGGCTACCCTTTACGACACCTAAGATTTATGCTGCAAAATTAAAAAATATCTAACTGAACTTACTGTTTACTGAACTTTTACCGAAGTGAACTGTTTTATCGCAGGTGAGTAGTTTCATATTTTTTTTTTTACCGAACTGAACTGTTTTACATCCCCAACCTAACCACACCAAATGCTCATCACATCGATGTTAGTTTCCCGGGGGGACCCGGGCCCCAGGCGCAGTCGGGGGACACCATAAGTAAAAATTTAGTTTCAATATGAAAAATGGATCAGTTTTGTTTGCTTGCAAAATTGTTTTAGCGTGTAGATTTAAATCTAGACTAGATCTTAACAATAAATTATTATATTGCTCTGTATTTGTCTAAAGGTCGATTTACATCAAACGAACATAGAGCTAGAGCTAGAACAAGAGCATTCTTTCGTAATCTTTTAGTGTAAACGAAAGCTAGAGGTATCGATTTACATCAAACGAACATAGAGCTAGAGCTAGAACACAAGAACGCTTTGAAAAGACCGCTCAGTGGCGCGAGCACGTCCGAACACGCTAGAACGCTCTTAGCAACTGTTCGCGCGCTCTTGCGCCGTTTGCATCAAGCGAACGAGCATTCTTAGAATATTCTATAGAATCTTTGCGAACGCACTAAGAACAACGAAAGAATGCTCTACGCCTGTTTACACTAGAAGAATTTGATGTAGTGGGGATAGAATGAGCATTCGCTCGTCTGATGTAAATCGACCTTAACGTATTAAAAGGAAAATTACACGTCAAGTCAAATCATTTATTTCAATTGGACCACCTAAAATGGCACTTTTGAACGTCATATAAAGATAATACTAGTTACCCCTTCCAAAAGGTAGTTTCGTGTGGAGAATGTGTTAAATTGATTCGGGAACAAAAAAATCCTTGCCTCCAGATATGTGATATTTAAATAAATGTAACTCGGCATTTGGGTCAGCTAAAAAGTTACATTTTGATTGCGGTGTGAAAATTTCACCATTTCTTATTCGCCTAGGGCATTTCAAAATGTGTTAAAGCCATCAACTTTAAAGACACGACATTCGTCAATGTATAATTCACATAATTATTAAGTACTTACGTGCCTTCCAAGAAGCAATACGCGGTCTATAATTATGCTAAAATCGATAAAAATCGTTGATATTCATCGGTTTCATCTCGGAAACATTTAGGTGTAGATAAGATCGCGAGCGCGCATCGTAATGGTCTTAGTCGATTTTAAAACAATAAATGCAAAGTACGGCGATTGTTTGTGTGAATCAGATAAGTGGCATAGATAGCGAGATGGGACATTGTTTGGATACGCTTAGTTATACGGTTGTTAAGTTTTATTTGACTCACATAGTATTTATAATTGGGCTCCAATAGAGCGACATCGAACGCTTCATTTAATTGTAAATTCAATACAGTTTTTTTACATTAACTAAACACGTTATGTGCGAGATTAAAGATACGATTGTTTTAAATGTTTTTGATATAGATATATAATTAGATATGTATAGGTTTTAAGTGATTAATGGGCAGATCATATATGATTAAACCAAAATTTAAATGAATTTAGATATATCTAGAGCGCGGGATAAAAGATTTTTATTGACTTGAAATGTTTGATTGACTTGTAATAACAACCTACTAGAAAGAGATGTATAGGATGACAAAAGAAAAGATGGACAGATGACGTAATAGAACTAACGGGGAAAAATATGGAGGAGGCTTTTACCCTAAAAGGGGCCATACAAATACAAATGCTAAAACCCTAACCTTAATTTTTATAACTTATTCTTATACTAAGTAATGTAAACTAAACAATTGTTATTGTATGGATAAATAAATAAAGCATTAATAATCATAAATGTATAGGTTTGTGATAAGTAATTTTGATTTATCAACAATGTTAGGAAGATAAAAATATTTTTATAAAAGTTTAATAGACTAAATCGGTTTCATTTCATTTACCTAAGTATAAACACAATTTGACAGAAAGAGACCTTATTATGTTTAAAGTGAAGTTAGAATAATTTAGTTTTTATGAATGAAGGTATGTCTTGAATTTTAATTATCTTTATAAAACACAATATCCGTAAAGATTACGCTGTAATTTGTTTAATTTGACCTCTGACACACAGAAAAATGTACATTTTTAATTAACCTTAATGATTTAGCATTACCTCTACCATGAATTGTCATGATTTCAATCAAACTTATTCCAAAGGAGATTCGAGAAAATCTTGATAAACGTGTCAAAAGCCGAGTGAAGTTCCAATTATTATTAAAATCTTTTGATAAAATCGAGTTAATGAAGAACGGTATTCGATATCTCGATCATCGCGCTCAAATTGATTTTATTCCTTTGGAGCGAGTCGATCGAATCACTGATACGATTTGCGGGAGCGATTTGCTTTCCACTGGATAACAAAAAGAACTTATTGGCTACGGCATTCTTTGTTTTCATCGCAGATTGAGATATTAACTGACTAATATTAATGCTATTCACATTTCTAAGACTAACAAATTAAAGATTATTATATCAGTAAGTAAATTGTGTTTTTCTCTTCTGGAAGTAAAGATATTTTGTTTTTAAATTTATTTTTAATCAACTAATTAAATAATCAAAATACTTTTTAAAAAGCGCCATATGCTTGCTGTTTTGGTATATATACACGAGATGGCGCTCGTTCGTTAAAATGCGGTACTGTATGTCTTGTGTGCTCTTAAGCCCAACAGCGAGGTTCTATTTAAAAAATCGCAAATATACATATTAAACTAAACTAGTTGTTTGCGAACAATCCTAAATAAATACAGACATTCAATATAATTTTATTGATTTTGTACTGTATTCGCCAGTTGGCACATCAATAATAGTAACTGGACACTATGGAATGATTAACCTTTGTTTAGGGCGATTGATCTGAAATACAGGGTGTTAAAATCTACCTACCTCGTGGCTGAGTAGTTTTATAAAGATCGTGACGTTAGGGTTCAATTCCCGGAGTGAAATTATTATAATAAGGTGGGTTATAACCTGCACAGTATACAGCCGTTTCGTCAGTACCCGTTTCGTCAGGGCCTTAAGCCCTAAAGAAAAAAAGCACTTATACAAATATTTATAATTGTAGTCTATGTATTGGTCATGTCCTGTATATATAAGTTAATATAATTATTTTAAAATCATCTCAATATTAACTCGACAATAATAAAGGGTTAATCATTAACATAGTTACACACTTCCGATTAAAAAATAAATAAATTCAGAAATTTAATCTAGTTCCAAAAATATGTAAGGACTATAACATCCTGTATTATTTTTATTTGATATAAACGTCAACATTGAACTTGGTGCCAAGGGTATGAGAATATGACATAAATTTAATGTTATTGTCAACCCCCGCTGAACGAAATGAAATAAAGACCATATGTACGCCGGTTCATATTACCGTCGAGGTTACCGATGCTAATTCCTCGGTTGTACAAGATAAACGCTGCAGCGTTACAAAAAGATTTTTAAAAGTTATAAATATTTAGAACGTGATAAAGACATCGTAGTGATTTAAAATGTATTTGATTTAATTTCGATTAAATGAATTGAAAACGATTGGAATTGTGTTTCATGTACTTGGAATCACATAATTAAGACTGATAGCACGATATTCAAAGCGACAACACTCGCGAGCCCTGGCAAAAGAGTGTTCATGGGCTGCGTATCGCTTAACATCAGGTGAGTTTCCAGCCCGTTTTTCGTTGATCTTGTCTCTATTTATTTCAAGTATTTAAATTAAAGTTCGAATTTGTCGTTCCGCAAGTTTCTGAGAAATAACAGATATGAATTTTTATATGAGTTTAAAAATGTTTGATTGAGGACTATAGATGCTTATTTACAAACATATCACTTTTAGATTTATGTATTTTGAACATCGTTCTAAAACCACTTAATAATCTATTACAGTATCTATTAAAAATATATTGTGATCTATATCTAGTGATCGCGAGTCTTCAAAGCACAACGGTGTGCATAACGTTAATTGAATGATCGCTCATAGCTCATCACTTAAACGATACTAAATAACGCGGGGCTCGAGATGTGTCGTTCAAATGCTACGCGAGATTCGGTGCGACAGTTCATTGTGGTTGTAATCATTGTATTGTTATATTGTACACTTGTAGAGTTGAAATGAACAAAATGGTAAACAGTTGATATATTATAATCGTACTTTTTTCATTTAGTAGTTCATAGGTGCAGATGTTAAAAGACTTCTTTTTATTGGAACGTAGTTCCTTATCGCGTGCAAGCGGGTGCTAGATGAAAATTAAGAGAAGAGTTGTAACGACTATTTGATTGTAAACCGGTTCTCGTCCGATCACTATAGTACTTGGCTGGGTGACCGCCTGGAAACACCTCGTGATGTTGCCTTTTTTTTCTTTTCGTAGGGACTAGAAATGAAAATTATTTTTGGAATCACTTAACTAAATTAGTCGTAGTAAACGTACACCAGAATCCCTGTACAATAATTGCGGGGTCACATTTCTACAACAGTCATGTTCCATTATATTAGTCTGTGGTAGTTTTATAATCTATTTTTTATAACGTCACGTAGTGTGTTTAAGTTTCGCATTTATAAATACGTCATGTGCAATTCCGATCGTTACATTCACTGATTGCTCTCATGTTTGTCAATTTTCGGGTTCATTAATGGCATTTTGGTCAAACTCCGGTAATAAAATGTACAATTGTCCGCGTAATCTGTTGTAATTACAGTAATAGTAGAACAATGTTCAAACACTCATTTGTTTAATAGTAGTACTATTGGTGAGTATGTATTTTAACATAGGAGGGCGTCCTCAATTTATAAGTTTTGTATTTCCCGCTTACGTTCCGATATATTTAAATGGTATTTTGTAGAATTAGAATTTTGGGGAATTATTATTCGTTAAATTGTTTCAATTTGAGGGTTTTCATTAATCTTTTATTTTATATAACATCAAATACTAACAAGAAATACATTCAACGTATTTAAACCAAGAAAGAAAAATATAATATTCTACTAGTAGTTCGTTTTTTTTTACAATTAACCAAGTAAAATTCCATTAAAATGTCAATCAAAAGTTTAATTCTATTAATTTAATAATCTAAGGACCTTGAAGTACGTGTAGACAATTTCACTGGATTGCATTACATACTAAAACAACATAAAACTATCACCTAGAATTAAATCTATGTTAGATCAAACATTACAGTGAAAATATGTTTCTTTATATCTGAATTCCCTCTATACATATTTTTAATATATTTGACTAAATTAAAATATTTTATACTCCAGAAAATTTCTATATTACCTTTATAACAAACCCACACATCCGAAAAATTTGCAAAACACATCAACTTAAAATATACACAGTTAATATTTTACGAACTCCGAAATATGCGTACATTATAATAATTTACAGTAGAGTGAGGGATACAAACATAAATATAATGTTCTATGAGAGCCGTCAGCTGCATTGTCTGATTGTTTACAAATGGTTAGTACGTTCGGGAATTAATGACAATACAACATTTGTATATTTCGCTTAAAAATATAATGAGAATTATTTGTTTCTACAACTGCTTCCTAGCTTTAGATGTTTAAATACTTGCTTAGGATGTTATTAATAATTATATTTGATTCAATTTACTAAGATTACTGTTTTTTTAAACTGTTTTAAACATGTACCACGAATTAATTGTTATCTAGTTACCTACAACACAGGGACTCCCTAATGTGGGTCTAGCGATATATGAATTTTGTCACAACCCTTTTGTCATGAATAAAATTTTATTATTATTATTAAATTTCATATTATTATTTGTCACGTGATTGATCTTTGGCTGTGCACTAATTTATTCATTAGATTTTTTGTATTCTTACTGGTAGTTGTAGTAATAATATTATGATTTTACACAATACTTAAAAGCCAAAAGATAAAAATCACGGTAAAATGCACAGTTTTTCTTTTGTTACTAAATAAAAAAATATATTTAATAATTTATTTTACGCTTGAATACTTTTTGGGGGGGGGGGGTGGGGGTTTTTTTTTTTTTTTTTTTTTTTTTTTTTTTTTTTTTTTTGTTGTTTTTTTTTTTTTTTTTAACAGACCCCAACTATTTAAGCTATATTTGTATTCAGATATCTTGTATTTTGAATATACTTAACATTGAAAATAAATGTACTACATGCCAATACATTTCATTTCATAGTGATAAGTGAAGCTAAAAATAGCATGGGACTGTAAAGGACAATATTTTAATAGCAATTTCAGAAAATTGGTTTATACATAGGTATCTCGATAAACCTTCACTATCGACAGTAATAAAAACATCCCTATACAGTAACTTTCGTTTAATAAAAGTTTATTTGATTCCAGATCCTAGAGGCACGGATAGTTAAAGGGGCTTATTGTAAAGCCTCCAATTCGATACTGGCTCGAATAACATTACCCTGAACTTTCTCAGTCGTACAAGAAAATTTGATTGCGGTATCTCTTTGCTGATAACTTTTTTATTACTTTGATATGAATTGTATCTTTGAGTGGTTTTATTCTATCTCTTTATTTTTTAAGGCTTTTTTCTAGTTAATAATAAACATTTTACACAATAATAAAAAGTTGGGGTAGGATGTAAAAGGGCAGTCTTACTACTAGAGACAGTTTCTTCCAGACCAGCGGGAATTGATCGAAGGGAAATATTTAAATATTAAAAATGTTTCTATGTGTGAGTTTATGGAGCAGTGTTGGCCTAGTGGCTTCAGCGTGCGACTCTCATCCCTGAGGTCGTAGGTTCGATCCCCGGCTGTGCACCAATGGACTTTCTTTCTATGTGCGCATTTAACATTCACTCGAACGGTGAAGGAAAACATCGTGAGGAAACCGACTCAAAAAAAAAGTCGACGGCGTGTGTCACGCACTTGAGGCTGATCACCTACTTGCACCTAATTGATTGAAAAAATGATCATGAAACAGATTCAGAAATCTGAGGCCCAGACCTAAAGAGGTTGTAGCGCCACTGATTTTTTATAATTTTTATATATGAGTTTAGAGACTTTTCATCTTCTGAAACATTACTAATGGTGAGTTATTACAGATTATCCGATATTGGATCGCAATTGATCTCATCAGCCGCTGATGTGCTAATATGTCAATCAAATGGTTAATTGGACTCGTGGATACGGTATTATGGGAATTAATCAACCCTCAAACTATCTTCAATGCTCTCGTAAGCTACATTTACTATCAAAGACAACACGGGATTATAGTTATTCGTTTTTTACCGTATTTTGCTGAAGGTAGATAAAAGTATCATTAATTTATGTTATATACTTTATTGAGTGGTTGTTTTTTGCTAATTTCGTTCACTCCTATTACATATATATTTTCATAGCTTTTGTTAATGATTTTTTAATTGTTTCGCATGTGTGTCACTATTATGTCCGTCATTGTTGCATATAGTGGATATATCTTGTTAATAGGAGGCAAACGGGCAGGAGGCTCACCTGATGTTAAGTGATACCGCCGCCCATGGACACTCCAATGCCAGAAGGCTCGCAAGTGCGTTGCCGGCCTTTCAGGAATTGGTACGCTCTTTTCTTGAAGGACCCTAAGTCGAATTGGTTCGGAAATACTTCTGTGGCGCTGGTTCCACATAGTGGTGGTGCGCGGCAAAAACTGCCTTAGAAAACGCTCTGTTGTGGAACGACGGACGTCGAGGTGATACGGATGGTATTTTGTATTTTGCCTTGACGTCCGATGATGAAACTCAGCTGCAGGTATTAGACCGAACAACTCCTCTGAAATCTCCATGTAAATGCGGTAGAAGATGCAGAGAGATCCCACATCTCTACGCAACGCCAAGGATCAACCGCACGGAAAGTGACTGGTCGTCGACGATTCGAACCGCTCTTCGTTGAATACGGTCAAGTGGAAGGAGCTGGTACTGGGGAGCTCCGCCCAGAGGTGAGAGCAGTACTCCATATGGGGCCGATTGCGCTTTATAAAGTTGCAACGGTGGCCCGGAGTGAAGTACCGTCTCGCCTTGCTGAGCACACCAAGCTTTTTGGAGCTATTTAGCCTTTCCTTCCAGATGACCGCGAAACTGAACGTTATTCGATATTTCAACGCCCAGTATTCCGATGCTAGCTGAGGCTTTAAGGAGAGTGTCTTCAAAGAGGGAGTAGCGACAAAGGGAGTTTTTAGCGGAAAACGCGCATACTTGTGTCTTCTTGGGGTTAAATTGGACTAGATTTAGTCTACCCCAGTCCGAGACTCCACGTAGAAGAGTTTCGACTTCAGACACAAGTTTGTTCCGGTACCATCGACAACAGCCCGAGAAATACCTGCCCGGCCAGTGTAAAAAGTATCCCCAGTGCTGTCGTCCGCATAGCAATGAATGTTGCTAAGCTGCAACATATCATTGATATGCAGAATAAACAGGGTCGGGGATAGGACACAGCCTTGTGGGACACCACTTCACAGGTTTCAGGTCGGAGCATGCTCCGTCGATGACGACTTTGATGCTCCGATCAGCAGAAACTGAAATCCAGTTGCATAATTTCTCAGGGAGCCCATAGGCTGGAAGCTTCGAGAGCAGTGCTCTTGCCACACCCGATCGAAGGCTTTCGCTATGTCCAAACTTACCGCCAGCGCCTCCCCTTGGACTCAATTGCCTCTGCCCACCTATGTGTAAGGTATACAAGGAGGTCACCAGCCGAGCGACCACACGGAAGCCGTACTGAGAATCGCTAATCAGCTGGTGGCCCTCTAGATACCTCAAGAGCTGGCTGTTAATAATGGTTTCCATTATTTTGGAGAACAAGGAGGTTAAGCTATGGGCGGTTGGCGGACAGACTCGCCTTTTTAGGGATCGGATGTATCGAAGCGATCTTCCAGCACTTCGGAACAGTGCCGAGCGTGTAAAGGTACCGGAAAAGGCGCGTTAGGACCGGAGCCAACTCAGGAGCACAAGTACGCAGCACAATTGGAGGGATGCCATCGGCGCGCCTCGACTATGGATGTCCAAGGAAGACAAAGCTTTACGGATAGCACGTTGCCGGAATTAACTTCGGGCATCGTAGTATCACACCGCAACAATGTCGGTGGTTCCTTCCCTTTCATCCAAAGTGGAGTTCGACGCAAAGAGACAGCCTAGAAGATCGGCCTTCTCTTTCGCGGTATGGGCAAGTGAGTCATCCTCCCTATGCAGTGGTGGAATTGAGGGCTGACAGAAATTCCCTTGGACAGCTTTGGCAAGAGACCGAAGGCTCGAGTTCCCGAAGGGAGGTGGGCCAATTTCTCACCAAATCTGGCAATGTG
Organism: Pieris macdunnoughi; assembly: GCA_905332375.1. Classification (NCBI taxonomy): domain Eukaryota; kingdom Metazoa; phylum Arthropoda; class Insecta; order Lepidoptera; family Pieridae; genus Pieris; species Pieris macdunnoughi. The sequence goes on from CAJOBZ010000016.1 coordinate 1,680,342, forward strand.
CTCTACTTTGCTTTGCGATTTCTCGCTTGAAGGACCTGGAGGCTTTTGCTTTTTTACGTTCGCCGATAGTCACATCACAGGATGTCACCGCTTCTGCCCAGGCTTTAAAGCATTCACGCTTACGGCGCAAAGCCGCTTTGCAAGAACGCCTAAACCAAGGCTGGGACTTGCCACCGACCGGCACCGCAGAGATGGAATAAAGAGTTCCATACCCTGCAGGACCACCTCGGCGACAGAGTCAGCGACGGCATCTGGAGTACTCGACGAAAAGCAAATGGGCCCCAAGGGTAGGACGCAAAAAAGACCGCATCCCATCCCAATCTGCTGACTTATAGTGCACACGCGGCGACAGCCCGTGAAGCTAGGCCGAAGAGGGCGCGTGAACGGCACAATGCTCCGGACCACACAATGATCTGATGAACCCAATGGCGGTTCAACAGAGACTTGGTAGTTCTCCGGATGTGAAGTCAGCAGAAGGTCCAACAAAGAGGGGTTTATGACCAGCCACATCTGGTATTCGCGTAATCGCAGGAACCATGCGTCAAGTCATAAGCCAAAGCAAAGTCGTGAAAGGATCTTCCCGCTGATCGGTGGTTTCTGAGCCGAGCCAATCGGCATGGTGGGCGTTAAAATCGCCAAGTATCACGATTTCAGCGGTTTGGATGTGCTCAATGAGTCGGTCAGTTTCGGTATTTCCGCTATGGGACCTATACAGGCATGCATAGAATCGCGGATGGTCATCGCAGTCTACCGCAGCCAGAGGTTAGTAGGTCCCTTCCTTCAAGCGTCCCGAGGCGACGAGAACAGATATCCTCTCTGACGTACACGCAAACTCCCGCCCGCGGCACAAATGAATGTTCCAATTTGTACCCCGGGTAGGAGAGGTAGGAAGTATCAGCCGGGGAGGAAATCTGAGTCTCGGTAAGAAAGAGCAAGGCCGGCTTCGCAGTCTCTAATGGTAGTGGACTGCGTTGATATTAGAATTGAGCCCCCTAACATTTGTGAAGTCCACAGCGAGCGTGGACGGGGGTGCCTTTGTTGAGTTGCTCCGTTTGCCCCGAGAACGATAACTGTTTTTGATGTTGAGCGCAGATTGCCCCCCAGAATACGAAGGGCAGCCTGTGCGTCCACCACCGGGTGCTGAATGTCCCGGTGTTGGACGCCCAGAGGGGATTCTCACCGCGAGCGCGTGTGGTACCCCCTGGGGTAGATTCTCTTTTTCTGCACCTTCATATTTCATGGGGGGGGCTCGGAGTCTCTCTCACCGCACGAAACGCGAGTACAATAAGGTGAACTTATTGCATCACTTCACGCCGGTTTTCTGAGAGACAGTGGTACTGCCCCGGTCGTGCCCTGCCCATTTGGCTGAAGCCCGAAGACAACAGCATGGCACTCCCACTAGGAAGGGGTTGACTGATTGCGCTGATGAAATAACCTCTGTCACAGGTTATTTCACCAGTGGGCGAAAGGTCGTCACGTCCCGACGCCTAAGAATATACCTTGTTAATTTGTTTATATATATTATGTAGCTTTTATACACGAACCGTGCTGACTTTGTGGCTTCAGCGTGTCGTCCCAGAAGTCATAGGTAAAGTTACCAGCTGTGCACCAATGGACTTTCGCGAGGAATCACCATACTTTGGTGGGTCTAACAAGAGAAACAACAGAAACGCATACAAAAATCTGGAAACAAGATTTAGAGGTTGTAAAGCCACTGTTTTTTTGTATACCTACTATACTATAGTGGATTATAACAAACTAAAAAACCAGTAAGTTTGTATTTATAATTTTATCTGAACACATACTTGTCAAATAAACCTGGTTAACTTTTAAAATCTTTTGAATATCGAACAAGATTTTCCAATATATTTGCGTCGAATCATCCCCTCATACGGCCGATTTCCCACGACGCAATCACTATTGTAGACAACAATGAAACGTGCAGGCGTGACATACAAGCCGTGAAATAACGTTAGAATATAGTATGCCGACGCTTCTGCATCCCTTTGCTTATTTGTTTCCATACTAACACGATTAAGGATTTATATATGCAAGTTCATACATAATTGTTATATCTTCATATTTTGTTTTATTTGTTCTCGTTTATGTAGTAATTGTACGTTACTAATAATAATAAAGCTTTTTATTTCTAAAAATCAACACACACACAACATTACACACTTAAATGTAACTTATTCCTTTTTTTTCTCTTTCCATAATTTTTTGTTATTTTTCTTTTTTGATTATTTGTGTGTTTGTGTGTTTCTATGTGTGTTTCGTTAGTAATAAATGTTATGTCTATGTATGTCTATCGAGGGCATCAACACATTTTACAACTTATATATAATTAAATCCATTATTTGATATACCATTAGAAATTTACGATTTAGATACAACCATAAAAAAATTGAAAACTAAGTTTAGAACTTTTACATTGACTAGCATATTTTTGTTAGAATTTCACTTATAATAAAGAAAACGTCACCCCGTTGAGTACTATGGACACAAACACCATCTCGCTATGACGATAACTTGAGATATAATTTTTTGATAGCATCGCAAGATCGCTTTGACAACGCCGAAGCGATTCCGATAAATTCAAATCTATATCTAATATCACTGTTGCAGGAAATTCTATGGGGGATCATTTCGATCAAATTGTTCAGCTGACACTTTAGATGCGTTGATTGCCTGGTATTTTTTTGTATTGACTGTTATGCTTGGAATAAATAAAAATACATCTAAAACATTACCATACGTACTTTGTATGTATGCTATATAATTTTATGCTCGAATGGATTTTTGTTCTTTATCAAGAATTGTTGAAAATGTTAATAATTTTTTAACTAATAATTTTTTATGTATATGATGATTATGTGCTATGTGTTATTAAGTTGTATTTGTTCGTCACTGTTGTATGTATGCACACCACGATTTTAAACTCCATTTCAACTAGTTTATCATCTTTAACAATAAAAATAAACCACTTAGCGCAATTTGAAGTTGCCAAGTTCCTATGCAATTTCATTGTTTTCCAAATTCAGTTCACACCAATTTTACTAAAGTGTGATAGAGTAAAATGAGTTAAATCATCAAAATTGTGTTAAACGTTGCCATTATTAATAAAATATCATATCATTAGCTCTTTTTGAAATCAGCAATGAATCACTCTGTGTTCTAGAACGTCACTCACATTTAAATCTTCTTTTGAGAGCTTGAACTTTGACATAGTAGACAGTGGAGATTGTGATGTCTTTTTTATTGATTTAGACATAGTTTTAACGCAAATATTTCTCTAATAGCCATCGAATAACGACGAACAGTGTGTGGTCCTAGAGGAGATAGATTCTTTCCGCCTGAATAAATTACTGTATGCAAACGAACAGGATATCGTAGGAATTCAAAATTACGCTTAAAAGAAAATCTTATAAAAAACGTAATAATTATAATAATTTATTTGCCAGCATAGAAAAATGTTAAAAAAAAAAAAATATTTTATTATAAAATTATCATTCACGTCAAAATTTGAAGGCATCCTATCATCGGCAAAAAGACAGAGGTAAGGCCGAGAGAAAAAGCCGGCGTAAAAAACTCTCGGTACTCTTTTAAAAAAAATATCAAAAACATTATTTAAAACAAATATCGCAAATTAATTAGAAGTAGCCTGTCTAGCACTAGTCCCAGGCCTTTTATCAACTAATAATCGTTGACTTTATAGTAAGCCTTTTACACAGCTTTTCTTTAATAATTCTAATTTATTGAAAGGCAGTGATAAACGCCTCTGGGATTTATTAAAGAAAGTATCCCTTTCCCCAAAAAAAAATTACTAACTTTAGATAGTCTAGTACGGGGAAATTGCAGCCTGCGTTTGTTCCGTTATTAACATGTGCGTATGTTCTATTCTAGTAACTTATCACTATTTTGTATACATAATAATATTTTCATAAATATATTGCGAGGGAAAGGAATATATTAATTTCTGATTTTCTCTAAGAGATTCCCTACATTTTAAATTATAGATTGCACGAATAGCCCTCTTCTGCAGGATGAAAATAGTTTCGACATCAGCAGCATGACCCCATAATAATAAGCCATAAGTCATTAAGCTATGAAAGTAACTAAAATAAACAGGTCTACTGTATCGACATCAGTTAGTGAGCGAATTTTTTTAACCGCATAGGCTGCAGAACTAAGTCCCTTCCAATCCGTAATATGAGGGGACCACTGAAGTTTTGAATCCAGTGATTCCGAAAAACAGTGTATCATCAATTCAATTCCTCACCGTTTATAATTGGTCTAGTATCCATAACCCTTGCATTTTTGCACAAAATTTAATGCATTTGTCTTTTTTGCATTCAATGGTGGTACAATCTAAAGTTCGCATATTCTGCACACATAATGGCGTGCAAATTTGTCTTAAAATTAATTTTACATACAAGGTACATACATTATCAGTCATATTACATTGTAGTAATTCTTATATTATTTGTAGTTATTAAATAACACATTATTAGAATATATTAAGTAGCAAATAATTATTAATAGCATAATATTTTTCAAAAACCACTACAATAAGTTGATTTTTAAAACTTTAGTAGGAAGATCTTTTAATGTTTTTGGTAAATTATGATAAACCTTGATTGCCATACAAAAGGCCTTTCTTAGATTAATTTTTGGCATGGTCAATTTCTTCCCATGTCTACTTCGACATTTGTCTATTTCAGATGCCTTAAAAATATTTATGTTTTTGTGAACGAATAAGGACATTTCTAAAATATACGAACGTAGTAATTGTTCTATAAATTCACCTCACCTTACCATAGTGATAATAATTTGCAACTTGTTGATGACCCCGGATATTGGGCGTCACGGTCACCCTCGCATTCATCACTTGACCTGCATCTATCAAAGACTAGAACAACAAGGATGTGGCAACTCCAAAACCGCTTTTATAGATTTTTCATGGAATGAGGGAATGTGAACCAAACATAGCGATGAAGCATTGATTGTAATTGGTGTAACGAATCGCGGTGTGTCTTGGTAATTTAATTCGTTTATTTTGTTTGCAACGGGCAGGAGGCTCATCTGATGTTAGATGATACCGCCAGAAGGCTCGCTAGGGCGTTGGTATGCTCTTATCTTGAAGGAATCCCAAAGTCGAATTAAGTGTGAAAATGAGAGGTACTTTCACTATATGCATACTGCAGAGAATGACCAGCGCTGTGGGATACGTCTGCTCCACAGCATGAGCCAGGGCTAGTTACAACCACAACACACACACATTACACACTTAAAATGTACCTTATTATTTAAAAAAAATTTGGTATCTTTCTTTCTTTTTATTATTATTATTTTGTTTATTTCTGTGTGTGTGTTTCGTTAGCAATAAATGTTATGTCTACATCTTAGTCTAGATTTATTTATTTATAGCTACACAAACAAGAAAAAAACAAGTTATACAAATATAAATGTGTGAAATATTGAAAGTAGCCCAATCGCGTTAATGCATTTGTTGTTATGTTTAGATAACAATTAATTTACATTACGTATCTATTTTAACATACTCTATGATCACCAACAATTGCACCCCAAGGTGAGACAACGGCTTATTAGGGGCCTTGCGACTTCGGGGTCGTGTTCACCTACGAGGGAAACTTCCCATAACTCTCATTCCCCTCACTTTTTCTCATTAAGATAGAGACAGGAGTCTTTAAATGTCAATAGCAAACATAGCCAGGGGAAATACGACTGGGGATTAAAATTCAAAACGTCATCGGCATTTCAATTTGTCTAGCTTTGATGATCTAGACTGCGTCGAGGGAGCAATATGTTTGTGAGTCCAATATTATCATAGAGATGATTTGTATTGCTGATATGGTCTTTAATACTGTAACACATATTTTAGAATATTCTACTGATTTCGTGCTATACCTATATTTTTTTAAATAGTAGCTTTAAAAATTGGATTTAGTATTGTACTCTGCGACGGAATATACGAAAATACCAAAAAATAACAAAATATAAATAACGTATTACTTTAAAAAAAGGAAAATACTGCTCCCTCAAAGGCCGGCAACGCATCCGCTAAAATGGGTATCCATGGGCTGCGATGACTGCCCTTTTTGGGCGTCCCGTAGTTTGCCTCCCTATTCTAAAAAAAGGGTCCGTGTACTTATGTACGCGCGTAAGAAGTTATACTTCTTTGGCAATATTAAAAATAGTTTGGCTTTGTTCCACCTCCAGTTTTTGATGTTTCACAGCGATAAGATGAAAACTCTTTTTTTGTATTCAATTTAGTGCAACTCACTGATTCATCAATTGTTTTTTGTCTCTTTTCCTTATATTTGCTAGATAAAATCAGAAAAATTACATGTTTTGATTAAACAATGTGGTTAATTTTTTAATCAAAACATTACTCGATAATAATAATAATACATACGGATAGTTAACCTCAATTGTATTGAAGCACTTAGGAAGGTTAATGAGCACAGTTTTTTCACAAATATTAATTAGTATTGGTTTAAATATTCAATTTAAATCACTTCTGATTATAATTCAAAAAGCATCGCTAAATTTCTTTGAAAAAATAATTAAAACTCCTTTATTTGTTTAAAAGGTAAATGACAAATGTCATTATGGTCATTCAAAATTCTTGGCATACGAACTTCACGCATATTCTATTTCTTTTTACTTGTAGATTGTCTTATTCCTATCTCGCTCGCGCACGCTATAATCACACTCCTAATTTTGTGTCACGGGTGCGCGCGCATTGTAAAATTTCACTCTCATAAATTTTTCATAACGCGCCTAAAGAAGTATAACTTCAAAAATATTATATGTACTACATATAATTATATTGGTTAGGCCAGAGTATATATCAAAAGAAATACATTAACAAAAATATTGAAACCATAATACGCTACAACCCCTTGGTCAGATTTTCGTATCTGTTTCGTGAATATATTTTTTTTCTTAATATACAAGGTAATAAACTTTCTGTGTCTGACGCGTCGATATTCGGTCTAAGCCATACCGGTTATCTCAAACAAATCTATAACTTCATTTATAAATTCCGATAAATGTGATTTACCTAATTTGAAATAAGACAAATTACTTTACACATCACTGACGATTGTAATTGGACGAGCATTTCAAAGCCCCAGTGATTTCCCAATAGATTAAAACTGCCTTCAAATGAACAATTCACAAGTTTGTCTGGAATTTATGTACAGAATTTCGTCTTGAATACTTTACCTTATAATTGGCGAATCATTCATAATTAAGGGAGTTAAATAATATAATTATTATGCTTGAAGGGTTATTAATATATATGATACTAGCAGACCGACCAAGCGTTGCTGTGGCTAAGGTTTTTGTTATATTACATAGTAGCAAACTATTCAAGGGAAACGGTAGGAGAACACCATGCTTTTTTGGTGGTTATGCCATTAAATTGTAGCTTTTGTGAAACGTTGGTACTTTAAACACCGCGCCATCTGTTAGAATTGTATCAAATAATAAACAAATATTTGCAATAAAACAATATTGCGGGTATAAATTGAGATGTAAGCTATCCTATATTTTAAGTTGGATTAAAATACACACGGTGTGCAAATTTGATTGATATCGGTTCGGTAGTTTAGGAGTCCATAGCGGACAAACAACGTGACACGTAATTTACATACTCGTATATTAAGATTAAAATCAGCGGAATTTTTTTGTTACGATATTTTAGAGTAGGCAATTGTAATGTTAGATACCCTAACAAGTAAAGTTTAATGAATTGTAGAGTTAATTAAAATACACCCATATGTTATAAAACGTAAACATTAATGTAAGTGTCTATAAAAGTAAAACAAAGCAAATAATATTCAACGTTACATATTTTGGTTTACAGCTTAAATAACCCCTGGGTCCATGCAAGCTGCATCCAAGCGGGCAAGGGGCAGTTTTATAACTTAAGGACCTATGTTGGTCGCCAAACTCCCAAAAAGTACATTGTTTCTTTTCATTTTTCTTCATCGTTTCTTGAAGTAGGGCGAATGGAAAAATGTTTGGTGGAGTTGAGTAACTTAGCTCGATAGAAAGAAAATCCAAACATAGCCAATTTTCGACACTTTGAATTCATTTTATGACGAAAATGTATATAGAACGTGATTTTGAAATTTACACGATATATTTTATCGTAAGCCAAGTAATCCATTTCATGTTTTATAACTAATTTTTATTACGGGCCGGCGAGCCTCAGTGCTCCAGCTCTCCACTGCGCCTTGCAGTCCACCTCGAGACACTGACACAGCAATTCGTGCTGGGGCCTTAAAATTCAACTTTAATAATTGTAAAAGTATTAATATTTTTTTAATAATAATAGTGTTTTATTTAGCTTTCCGTAGTTCTATGTCATTAAATAAATAAAAAAAATGCAGCACAAACTATGAGTTCTTAACAATATCTCCCCAATTATGTTACAGGATAAATTAATAAGGTTCGTGCAGGTGACACCGTCGGCGGCAACTCGATGTCAAATTGGTCGGTCGCCGGTGAGTGAGCACTCTTATTAGGGTTCCTTCGATAGTCAAAACAATAACAACTTGAATCTAAACTATTGTTTATTTATATATATATTTTATTAAAGTACACCACATCATGTATAATAGTTTTTAATATGTTACAAGTTTTCTGTTCTAAAATATTGAACAATTATGGTGACAGTAAATTAAAAAAAATATACTATAAACATATTACACTTCCAATTTTAATTTAAACTAGAAATTTTTGCTTAACAATGCTTTTTTTTTAATTGATCAGCCCACTACCGAATATATTAAACTAATAAGTAGTGTCTATTATGTTATATTCGCGAAAAATTCAAATGAGAGGTGCCTGAACTCCTAGGTTGGTGTTTACAGATAGAATTTATAAAATTCTGCTGATTTTGAACCTTGGGAACTAATAAGGTACGACAATTTTAATGTTTTGTTAGAGGTATTGTACAATGTACTATGTACAATTGGTATAAGAACGCAACAACTACCGATATTTGAGTATGTATGATGTTGACTAATAACCTTCATTATGAGGGAAGCCGGTAGCAGGTCTTTCACTTTGTTTTGAAAACTAGCGAACTGTGGAATCAACTCCCAGTCTTCCCTGAGAGTTAAGATCTTCAATTTGACAAAGTTAGAGTGTTCTCCTCCTTCAAAGGCCGGCAACGCACCCACAAAAAATGTTCCGTAGGCTCGTTTGCCGTATCGTATTATATAAAAAAGATCTAAGACGGTTGCGCATTCAAATGTCTGCATAAGGCTAATCTTTACAGTATATAGATGAGTTGAACAATGATGATGATGATAATATGTAATAAACGAATTACAGAAATATATATTTTTTACGTGAAAACGCACAGAGTACGCATTTTGTATGTTTCAAACGAACCACGATGCTTTAAACTGAACTGAATGATGTAACTTAAAGTTTTGATTATTGGAACTATTAAAATAAATCCTTCGTAGTTGAAAAAAAGCTGAATAGGAACTTTCAACCAACAATGTCTATGATAACAAAATACTGTATCGAAAACTCTAATAACTTTATATGAAATATTATTACATCTTCTTGTTATGTTAGGTTTTTTTTCGAATAAATTAGTAATAAAACATCAATAATCTATAATATCCAATAGGTTTGAGGTTACTCAGAATTTTGTAGTCGGCTTGTGTATTTATTTATACAGAACTCCGTTATTGCAACAAAATGCTCGGCTGTTTTTGTTTTCCGTCGGCCATCCGCGCCACCTGCCGGGCGGCCATTAGTGCCGGAACCGAATCCACAGCCATCGTCACAAATAAATATAATTATATTTTGATTACACCTCCTAATGTTTGTTTTACGGTTATTGAGTCGTCCTGCAAACCGCGTGAAAGGAAGTTACGACTCTAATGTTAGAAAATTAAGTTTAAATTCCATTGCTGTGTATGTTTGCTTTTTGCAAAATATTTTTTATAAATATATTTGGGTGATAAATAAAAATGCTAATTAAAAGATTTTTCAAAGTTTTATTTTGTTTTTAATTCTTATAACATTAGTAACTCACTTCCAGGGTAGACTTTACTCTTGAAGTGAGTTACTAAACAAAAATACAGGCCCTATAACAGAGTGGTTTTCATTCAGATCGTAGCTTGATCAGAATTCTGTTCAGTTTTTTTTTATTGTAGATAGTTAAGTATATATACATTTTACACCATAAATAAACTTTGGAATCAATATGAGGTTTGAACAATAAAATATATAATTTATAGTTTATTCAAGTGAACGGGCGCTAATTAAAGATTTAAGTTGGCGCCTGGTAGATAGTACCGGTGACCACAGAGCTGGCACTTTCCTGGCTCAAAGAATAAGTCTAGCAATACAACGAGGAAATGCTGCCAGCGTTAAAGGTACACTGCAACTAATTTTCTTTTTATTGATTTTTAATTACTTTTATTATTACTATGTTGTTAAGAAAATGACATTATTATTTACAGTTTCATTTGAATATTCTCAAATGTTACACAAATATAGACATTATCATTGAAATACCATAACTTCTCCACCATCCACACCCCATAAACCATTACGAGCAACAATAAATACTATGTCATAGCGAGATTGTAGAATGCAACAGTGATACAAAATACAGAGCTAAGTTAATCCTTATCTAACAAAACAGATAAAACCATAACCAAGTTCACCATAAACTATCGACTTAGCGCTATTTACGACATCCATAAACATTTCTTGTAGTTTTAAGATCAGGATCTCGCCTCACAAATTGTATTTTATTGGGACATGAAACGTTTATGATCTTTATGCGATGATAGAAGGCTGTACAATGTTAGCAGGCTTTTTGCTTTATGGGTTCTTCTTGATGACCATAAAAGCCTAAAGCTCGTTTCCTTTGTTTTTGTAAATGCACTTCGAAATACCGCATATAAACGTGTCACGCTATTTTGTGTAACATAACAACATATCTTGCCTGAATGAGTATACTGTATAGTGCATCTAAACTATAGCCAAATAGTAAAGCAAACTATAGTATAGTGGCTAACTACACTAACTATAGTGGTTTTATTATTAATTATATATATAATAAAAGTATATAATACTTAGGTTAATTATTGCGTCTGTCATAATATGACATATACTTTTTTTTATATCGGTATGTGATTTTTTATGGTGGCGTAGTCTTGCTCTTTCGCGAATTTTGTAAACGATTTTGACATTCATAAGCATGCCCTAAGACGCATCTAAATTGAATAAACGTATTTTGATTTGATTGATTTGATTAAGTAGTAATGAGCGTAAAAAAGATTTAGATAACGACATATATTACTTACGTAGATAAAATGCGAAAGCAAATTAAGCAAAATATACAATACTATCTAGAATTAATGAAGCTTTATTCTTCTAGTTACTTGTAAGTTTTTAATGTTCTTTAGATAAAAGACAAGGACGAAAGGAGTAATGTTGAATTAATTATACAGAAGATGACTATATCACACGTCTCATTGCGTTTTCAATCACACCTAATGACTACATTCATTTGTTTTCGATTTGTAATTGAGGACCTTAAGGACAATAAAAAACAAATCAACGAAACCTATATTTATGCAAGCGAGATCAAATTGAAATGAAATGAACTTTTTATAATACCAAACATTAATATTGCAGAACGCAACCCGTCTTTGCGACCGGACCGCTAAATTATACCCCGGCGTACAACATTACGAAGGAAATGCTCACTAATGCATCTCATTCTCTATTTGTCAAATTATAGACCACTGGTCGTAATCTCGGAATAAGATAATGGCGAGAAGTGAGAGTATGTCGTGATTCTTACTTGTTACATTTTGACATTTGCAATAGAAAGTCGACGTAATTGTCTGTTGAAATTGCTAAATTATAAACATATTTCATGGGCCTATGACATAAGATTAAAATTGAAAGTCAGAAATAATTTTGGAGCTTATAACTTCTGATTATTAGTCAAAGGATAGTAATAACGTGGGTAATTGTCTGATGTGTTGACCCACGCCTAATAATTATAAGATTTTTATTTCTATAAATTCAAAATTATTCGTACGGCATAGACACATCGTTTGTCATCGCGGGTTATCCGCGGGTTAACCAGAAATCGACGTCAGAGAGGGCTGATGACCCATTTATAAGAAAACTGATAGCTACATCAGACTCCTTCAAAAAAAGAGCGTAACAATTCTTAAAAGGCCGAAAACGCACTCGCGAGCCTTCCAGAGTGTCCATGGGCAGCGGTATCACAACATCAGAGCCTTCTGCCCATTTGCCTCGTTCTATAAAAGACTCAAAAATGTGTGATCCATAGTTCCCCCTATAAATCGATTAAATACCTTAAAATTATATCCAAAATAAATACGGTTGTAAATTAACAGATTTTTATCATATAGATTTAAGTAGAGCTATTAAAAACATATTATAATAAATGCGTAAAGCGCAATTCAGACGTAAGTGCCGTATTAATAATAGGCTGTGTACACAACTGTACGTTTCATAGGTGTCCACTTAGAAAGCAGCAATTATAAGGTACAATGGTGATTATAAGTGCAAATAAAATTCTCTCTTTACAAATAAAATCTCCTCTCTTTCTTCAGTCACACATGTTTGGGTGTCGTGGTCAGTAAGGAAACATTACAGTATACAGTTTTGAGGACGATGACTCTTTCGCTTGATCGGGCCATCTGGTTGGTGGCCACATCCTCGAGGTCGGTGATGTGCGCACCTGATACTCGTTCCTATGGTGAAGGAAAACATGTCATACGTGTGTCAGACAGACGGCTGATCACTTACTTGTCTATGAATAAAAATGATCAGAGAATTGGATGCAATCTAAGGCCAAGACCCATAAGGTCACAAGTGTCATTGGATTTTATTGTAGATTAGGAATAAAAAAATTACAAGTCAGACAGATAATAATTTTGTAAATAAGTTAGTTCGTATGATAAAATTAATGGTTTCAATTAAAAAATATTTTATATAGAAATCGACTCAAATTGCGGTAATTTAAAAAAAAAACTCAACCAGATTATTGGTAAACATGCGTACAAAATTCAGAAGAAACTTTTGGAGGAATCAATAATTTTTCTACTCCTTAAAGCATATGTGAACTCCAAAACACTTTTGTATATACCTGTACATTAGCCATTATCATACAAACAGCACAACTGAAGCAGATATACTAGATAAATTGTAGCGATAAGCGACGTTGAAAGAAGTGTACAATAATTACACGTTACACGGCTTTACTGTGAGAGACCGCGCGAATTAGTTCTAACAAACACGACCTCATTTAAGTTTTAACGGTTTTTTCAAATGGGCACTATCAATAGGTAATTAAAATGTGTAATCAATGTAATACGTGTGGGATAAAGAATATGCTTTGTCATGCTCACTTGTAGCGTTGAATCTTCCAAGAATTGTTTTGAGTTCTATTTTTAAAACTAATTCTACTTTCAAAAACAAACTGTATGGGCTTGTATTAAACGGAATAGGTCGTACCTATATTATGAGTCTTAAACGTATATAATATACTAGCCGTTTCGCGCCCGCTTTGCTGGACGAATTAAAATAAATTTTATGTTTCATTATTTTATTTTTTTTCCTATTTTTATTATTCTTCTTTTTAACTTCCCGCTAAGAAAATTGAAATATTTCGAAAATCGAGTTTTTAACAGATGTTGACGTTTAGAGGTTCTAGGAAGCCTCCCCGAATGTTTCCGCGGTGAAGTCCGTATGGATAAATTTTCATAAAAGTAAAACAGCAATAAAAAAATGAAGGAACGTTGGAATTTAATAAATAAATAGCCATAAACCATCATTCAAAATTTCGCATCGAATGGTGGTAGTTTCATGTCGATACGATCAGTGGTTTAGGCGTGAAGGAGCCTCAAACGAAGACCATTTTTCTTTTATATATCTATATATATTATAGCTACCAATATGAAAACTAATATAAACATGTTTATAAACTAGTCACTTATATACAAACTGATAAATTGGTAAATATTAATAGTACCACTTACAGAATATAAACATTTGGTTTGAAATCAACAGAATCTTCCAAATTCCGTCCTTCCAAAAAAACCAGGGAGTTGAGGCGCCTCTCACTTGATATATTCGGTAGTAGCCTAATCAATTAAAAAATATGAGTTTCCCTGATTTTAACTATAACTGCTACGACACCTTCGTGGTGACTGAAAATGGCAATAGACCTCGTAGCCGATTTTTTCCTGGAATGACGTTTAATATAATAAATAAACAAAGTTCTTTATATTATTATTTTTTATGTTTAATAACATTCCAGCAAATTTATATTTATTTATCTACCTTTCGACCAAAACTCTATAAAATTTATATCGCTGGTGGCTGTACAAAAAATAAACCACACATCTTTTAATTTAGTAATTAAATAAACTTATGTCAATTAATTATTACTAAAATACTTTACAAATTAAAAGATAAAATCGTTACGAGACTGCTATCGACTTGATGTTCAGGTATTTTGCAAATGTTACCAACATATAAAAAGCGCATTTCTCTTTTACTCGTTAAGGAGTATTAAGGTGTAAATTCGATATTCCGATACCGTTAAAGGATTATCTTGAGTGACGTGAAACTCAATTAACAGTGCGACGTTTTACGGAGCGCGCTTCGTTTAATGTAATTGACACTGAATGTTCAAAATATACCTGGATTGATAATTATCTGCAGTTTTATGTTCAGAAATATTTTAGTGCGTTCTTTAAATTAACGTCTGATACATTGAATTTTTTTTGCTTGATTTTTATATGTAATTATAATAATAAATTAGTATTAATGTGAAGCTATATGAGTATAATGACTATGCTACCAAAGTTTTTTTTATATATTATTGGAACTATATGGTTCAGCAATCTGTGGCTTTTGAAGCCGATCAATCGATGTCAGGTCTAGAAAAACACGCAAAGTAAAAATTGTTTTTTATAAAAATTAGGAACATCATAATATTGCTACGAGGAATGTTGTCTTTGACTTGTATTTATGTGAACTGAGGCCTAAATAATATTTTATGTAGTAATTTTTACAAGTAACCGTTTAGCTTTGAATAAACATGTTACTTATTTCTACAAAACGATTAAACAATCACAGACAAAACATTTAGTTCATTGGACTGCGTTGGTTTCTATGGAAAAAAAACAACATTTGCAAAAGTACAGTATTAACTTTGTTAATTTTCTTCAGTATAGCATAGCCCAATTATATAGGTAGGCGATACGCCACAATTTAAGTATTTATTTTATATATTTATTAATGTATAGCATAGGTGCCAAACAAAAATTATAATATATTGGCTAACTTAGATACTACCTTAAAGTACTAACAATTTTTATTGTACTTCAAAAACAAAACCAACTTACATTCATCTTTGTAAATTCAACCCATTTGTAACATGTTTGGTAACACTGCGTCCCAAAACTCTCATAAATATACCCAGCTTTGGTGCGTCCTGGTGATCATAAGTGGAATCGGTGACTGCTGGCGGAGGACAGTTCGTGATCTCCTCAGACAACAAGGCATGCATCCGGGATCTGAAATACAAAATAAAATATTAGTAATCATAACAATGAAATATACAGTACTTACAATTTTCTTAACCTACATAGTAATAATAAAAATAATTAAAAATGAATAAATAATTAAAACAGATTAAAAAAGTTTGGTCCCTGTGGCAGTTTAGCACTGGTAGCATTTCCACGCTGTATTGCGATACTTATTCGTTGAGCGAGGAAAGCACCAGCTCTAGGGTCACCGGTAGCAGTTATTTATAATAAATTAATAACTGCCACCCTCACGATATCTTCCAGATCAGCGCGATGCTTGAAGACTTGCATAGCGCGTACCTTCCTGAAATTACATTAAATTTAATAAATTCACAAATTTCTCTATTACTTAAGATTTCATGTGAAACATGGTGTAATGGTTGCAGCTCCTTACACACGCTGCGTAAAAAAAACATGGCGATTAAAAAGAGTGGCGGAGAGTTTATTACCAGTTCTTCTCTTCCGTTCTACGCCCAACTGGCACTAAATGTAAAGTTAGAAGCATTTCATATAGATTTCTTTTTTGACGTTCATAAGTGTATATTGTTACATTTTTGACTTTTGACTATACAGTCTAGTTGTGTGTAATTCCTAATATCTATTTCACAAAATTTATTAAATATTATTATATCATATTATGCAAATAAGTTGTACATACGAGTGGAGGCGACACGCAAAATATAGTTTAAGAACAAATTAAAACGTAACTACTAGCCTTAAACAGGTCAAATACTTGACCCGAGATTAAAGCTAATTAATAGGCGAGTGTTTTTGTCATTCCAGCAAATAAAACTAGGCGTATATATGCTCTATATTCATATATATATATATATATATATATATTATATATATTTAATTAAGAGTCGACCGAAAAGAAATCCCTTCTGTGTATAATATTTTTTTTAAACTAGAGGGTTTATTTTTTTATGTCATTTTTAATGTGAAGTAGTATAATACAACCAGATTATTATGATTCTAAGAAATATATCATTTTTAGTGTAGTTTTATGTACCCAAAATACACATTTTATCTTTTCTGTTGAGTTAATAATTAAAATATATAGATATTAGTACAAATTAAGGCTTTGATCTCTGATAATATTTTTACCATTATTTTTCTTATGATTATAAATGCTATAAAAAAAAAAAACTTCTTTTTATTTTTTTCATACTGCATTTGTTTATGACCCACATATTTATTTAGTTTATCTATCTAGTTTTTACCTTAACATCCATAAAATGTATATAGCTGGTAGTTTAAGAAAAGAATCCACAATTTACGTACCGTTAGTTTTTTTTTAAATTTAATTCATATAAACTTATGTCAATGTATTGCCAAAATACTTTGCAAATAAAAAGATAACATCGGAAGGAGATTGGTATTGACTTAATTTTGACGTTTTTGCAAATTGTGCCAACATATAAAAACTGCATTTAAGCCATAAACACGAGATGCATATGAACCATAATTAACCCCGCCTCTGGGTAGTTGTTATTTATCAAAGGTTACGAGTTCTATTATGAGATTTAAAGTGGCCCCCGCCCCTGGATGATGTTGCCCGCCGTAATCAATACCATCTGATCCTGTATGGCACCTTGAAGTGTAACCAGAAGAACCAGAAGAACCAGGGTACACTTGCACACCACCATCAAATGATTACGTATTTTTATTGGACCACTCCCTGTATCGGTGTAGCTTCTTCTTATAGGGCCATCTCCTTGCGAAGGTTGGCGATCATCATGGCTAGTTAAATTTTTGATGCCGCGCTTCTAAACAATGACTTGGTGCTTTGACCAAACCATTGTCTTAAGTTTTTCAACCAGGACGTGCGTCTGCGGCCAGGTCTCCTTCTACCTGCCACTTTGCCTTGTATGATTAGTTGAAGGAGCTCGTATTTTTTGGAGTTACGTAAAACGTGTCCGAAATACTCAAGTTTCCTTTTTTTTAACCTTCATAAGCACTTCTTTGTTCTTCTGCATTCTGTCCAGCACGGATGTATTTCGTATGCGGTCTGTCCAAGATATTTTAAGCATACGTCGATAAACCCAGATCTCGAACGCTTCCAGGTTTTTGGACTGTCTCTGTCAGCGTCCAAGATTCTACGCCGTAGAGCAGCACAGAGAAGACGTAACATCGGTGTACCTGGTAAAGGCCAACCATTTCTATTGGTAAAGTGTAATATGATAATTGCTAGTATATTGTCTGCATGACCGTGACACATGTTTCTGACGACTGCTGCCATGACGTGCTGCCAGGTGGCTTTATATACCTAAACAAGTATAACATGTAATGCTAAAATTAACCAAGATACATTATGATCAAGGGCTCGACAGTAAACAACAGTTGTCTGGTTGTTGAGACGTCACTAGAAGTACTATGCGCATATGCTGTTGCCACGGCTTTGAAATTGGAGCCGGCATTGTTGACCGCACTGGTACATTATCCCACCTGACATTCACCCTCTAGAAACAAAATCAATTCATAAAACGAGGAAATATGAGTGTGAATCTCCACCGTACTCCTACTCAAACAGGATACGCATATATAATTTTTTTTTTAATAACATAATTTATATGTATATGCAATACGATATAAGACAACTATCTTGATTCAAATTAAACCTTAATGCATTAAATTTAAAGTTTAAGGTCTTATCCTTATGTACAAACTCTGTTCATGACGATGGTCTGCTAAAAATTACGTACCACAAAGAACAGTTCAGTGGCATGAATACGAAAATTATTTTAACAATGAAAATAGCCCTGAATACATACTTCAATATATCCTTGATTTAAAAGGCATACTATTGCCAGTAGTAGGGATATGGTATAATGTGAAAGGTTAGACTGATAAGAATATACATATACTTTGTCCTTCAGTACAAACACAAAATTTTCAGAGCACAAACAAAACACGAAATAAAATAGAGGGCGTAATTGATATTATTATTATTTTTTTATGGCTCTGGCACGATTTGTGCATTAGCCAGCGTCAATTATAGGATTTTTTTTATAATTCGTGCTTGTCTTTAGAAATTCGACCGTGTCCTCCATGTACGGTTTAGGCACTCGCCCGGTACCGCACAACCCTCCCAAAGGCCGAGAACAAATTTAAATTAAATTAAAACTTGCCCTCGAACCGGGAATCGAACCCGGTACCCCTCACCTAGCTGCCACTTAATACGACCGCTAGGCTATGAGGCCCCCTAAGATAATATTTAACATTGGCAAATGTGGAAACACTTACTACCAGAACGTCTAACCGGCGATAAAATAAAGAAAAAATGTGAAATCAGACATGGCGATAGGCCGTGTTAAATTATGCATTACCCTCAACAAATTTTATAAAAAAGTATCTATTACTAACACAATAAAACCTGCTTTTTTCTGTCCGGTCTGCCAAAAATATATTTTCAAAAAAAAATCTGAATTCGCAAATACTAATTCAAATACAGAGATGAATCATGAAAATTTGAAATGAAGCAAACTGTTTTGTTAGCTATTTTAGCTGTATTGGTTAATGTGGTTCAAATAATTTATGATAGGTGATATAAATTATACCGCGGTCGTAGTGTTGTGAGCTTGTGCAGGTATCGAATGCTAATTTCTAATTAGGCAATTAGAAGAAGTTCTATTATTTTGTTTAGTTTAATTCATATACAAGACGTATATGAAGAGGGTCGAATAAAAGATTATTTATTTCTTTATTTCGTAATCCTAATATTTACCTACAAAAAGGTTCAAAAATTTAAAAAGGGAACAAACAATAAAAAATATTCAATACGTTTAACTAAGAGACACCTTATTTGGCTGTGTTGTGTGATGGTGTAAAAGTGAGGGTAAGTATGTGAAGGTATGTGGGATATGCACATGATGCACATAAAATAAAATTACTCTATTTTTATGTATGTTGTATGTTTTTAATTATGACCATATTACACATTGTATAATATAGTAGTAAGTTTGAAAAAATCCTGTATACATTTATTAATTTATAAAAGCTTTAATGTCGAAACACTGATAAGTTGGTACAAGAAAAATAAAATACATTAATTAATGTGACAAGCACTTATAGGCAAAAATAACAAACATAAGAAGATATAAAAAAATATCATACCAAAAAATTAAGTAATAAAAACTAAAGGAAAATTGATTTCAAAGTGTGAGAGGAGGACTATGGATAACCAGACCTTACTCGTTTATCAGAAAGCTCAATTAAACACTTTTCATTTTTATTATTGTAACAAAAAAAACCTACAAATTTCAAAACAGTTACTCCGGGCTCATTCCTCAGGAATATTAAAAAAACATGTGCAAAGCACAAAAAAGCTCCATTGTACTTTTAGCAAAATAGGTTATAATTTTTAAATTTCCTATAAATTATACATTAATTAACAAGAGACTAATTAATGTACCAACGTGTGAGGCAAAATCAGGTTAAGCGTTTTCCCATGTTAAAGTTTTTTTATATAAATCCCTGCTTATTGGCGTGTTATTTTGATATCTACCATCTGCCACGGTGGCCGGTCCCGACACCGAAGCTTTTTTCTCGTTCACGGTGGTCACTTTCTTGTTTCCTATCACATTTCCGCTAAAACAGATGTATCTCTTGATCCAATGATAATTTAAATATGTAGAGACATAAAAACTGTTTCTCCAACAATCTCTTAGATAGTGGAATAGGTTCGAAGTTTGAAAAAATACTAATTATTTTAAATTGTTTACCGCGTAACTTCCTATGTATGGATACAGTTATAGTATAAAATATATAAGCGTAAGTCTGCCAACCAAACCCCTTTTCAAATGGATAAAAATAGATACAGTACTTTTTGATAAATATATTAAATGTATGGTTTGATTACTATACGAAAGTAAGATACAGTTTAAAAGAGTGCTGAAGGATTTAACACAAAGATTTCTTATTGTTACGTAAAACTTTAATGAATACATGTTAGAAATAAAAGATCACATTCAATATATAATATCGGGACATTTACAATACAGTGTGTATAAATTGAAAGCTTTGAGAATTATCGTTGACAAAGTGCACTTTAGCTTAGTTCGATGAAGATATTGGAGTTATCTTGGCAATATAAATGTTGTCAAATTGCGTTAAGTTCTCGCTTGTAAACTTCTCCGTTGTCCTTTGAAATCTCCGTTAGGTTATTAAGAAAATGGATGACGCTGATACAGCGCTTGTCTATTTGTATTACCAGGAATTTCTGACAAAACCGGATATAGTATATGATCCGTTGCACTTACACTTATTAATAAGCGTAACTTGGATAAAGGGCGGATTCAAAGAAACTGACTATGTCTTTTCCTAGAAATACATTCTCTAAATACTCCAGAGTTAATGCTTTACCTATATTTATTTATACCACGAGCAGTGTTGGCCTAGTGGCTTCAGCGTACGAATCTCATCCTTGATCATAGGTTTGATCGCCGGTTGTGCACCAATGGACTTTTTTTCTATGTGCGCATTTAACATTAGCTCGAACGGTGAAGGACAAACTCGTGAGGAAACCGACAATAATTAGACCCAAAAAGTTGACGGCGTGTGTCAGGCACAGGAGGCTGATCACCTACTTGCCTATAGGATTGCCTAATTGATCATGAAACAGAATTAGAAATATGAGGCCCGACCTATACCTAGAGGTTGTAGCGCCACTGATTTATTTATTATTATTCAAGTGCTCGCGTAATTCAAATTCAATATTACTACTTTATCTTACAATAGGTACTGTAATCTTTTCAACGGCTCTTTCACGCCATTTGGTGACGAAATTCAGCTGATAAAATAATATAGCCTGTGTTGGATGCTTGTCATCCCAATATAGTCAGGTTTAAGTATCGTTTCTTAATCTGCGAATACTATGATCTAATCTATCTATCAAGAACAAAAAGTAAAATCACTGAATGAGTATCTTTAGGTTTTTAAGTAGTTCTTTGTGAGCGTATTAGGAACTGAACGGAAGCACTGCCATGCATCGTTCGAATACGTGTGGTAAACTATAGTAATTGTATGTAGTCGACACGCTTGAGCTACCTAAAACTGAATCTCGTATACAAATACTTGATAAACTATCGTAAAGTTCATGCTTAGTCCTCTATAGTGACAGTACTCGAGGTTGGCTACCATTTGCCTTTAATGGAAGCGATGTTGTTTCTAAAATAAAACGAATGTAAATAATAATAATAGCTTTATTTGGAGAAATCCGTGGTTACGTGATGAACGCCATGGGGAAATAACCATACTACGACGTCTTATAATTTACTCAATTTAAAGCTGTAAACGTTCGTGTTTAAAGAAATTTAAAAGAATTAATAAATAATAAAACGACAAAAATGTATTATTTTTCTTTAGTCCCAATTATTAGGGTAACTTTCAGAGTCGAAACAGCGGTCCGAATTCCGAATTTTCGTCCGAAAAGTCAATTCGTTTGATATACGAAAGGCATACCTAGAACTTAGTCTCGACTTTAAAATTGACCTTAAGTGTTTACAGGGCACTTGATGTTCACTGAAGTGAACAAGTGCCGCTACGAGCCCTTGGTCTTGCTGTCAGATTTCTGTATCTATTTTCTCGATTATATTTCTGTATATCAGCTATCTGTGACACACGATTTTTTTCTGAAAAACCGTATTCCTCACGATGTTCACGTTCACCATACGAGCAAGTTCGCACGCACGGCCACACGGAATCACGCTTACTAGGCCAACACTGTTTGACCATTATGTAAAAAAAAATTCAACCTTATTAACTATTCAACCGCAACGTTGAACAAAAAGTGTCATAACTGTAAATTATTGCTTATTAGTTGACGCCTCCGTTCCAATGTTGGTAATTAGATACGTGAAATCTAATACTCCGAAATACAGGTGACTTGGTAAATAGGTTGTAACATGTATCACGTATATCGTTTTAATTAAACAAACAACTAACGCTTTTAGATGTAGTTATGTAGATCAAACTTTTATTTAGAAAAAAAAATTGTATAAAAATTAAATTTAGATACCTTAAATCTGTCTAATTAAAAAGTTCCAAGTTGTTGGATAATTAGTATATTGACAATTTACACGTGTTGCGAAACGCGCCCATTCTTGAAATTTTTTAAATAGTGAATACCTCATTGAAATAGATTATTTTTACCATGTTTTACGGTATGGTCAATGACAAAGTCAAAAATAATTTATTCATATAGGTAACACAATGTACACTTATGAACGTCAAAAAATAAATAAACTATTAATGCTTCTAATTTTACATTTACTGCCAGTTCTCAAATCAAAGGCGTAGAACGGAAGAGAAGAACTGGCAACAAACTCTCCGCTACTCCTTTTAATCGCCAATGGGACATTGTGCTGGTATATTTCTGCATCTCATCGAAATGTTTTACTAAACCAACATGTCAAAATAATAGTTTATTAAATATAGAAAGACATTGAGTTTTTAAATATAGAGGTGATTAAACCTTAAAATAGCGTAAACTTTATTTCCGTCTAACTCATTCAAGCATCAACATTCCTTATCAAGACGTCTAATTCCGATATAAAATTGTTAATCTACAGTCGTTTTAGAAATAGTATTAGTAAAATGGTATTAAATTTGACAAGCCGTATAACAGGACTGGTTTGCATTCGAGTTTAATTCCTAATCGGATTAAATGACAAGTGCATTGGATTTACTGAATGCGTTCATGACGCAACTGTAAGTTGTCTGTATCAATCAATGTACCGATTAAAAGTATACGTTTAATGACATAAGTAATCCGATTTTTGGTTACTTTGAATGTCCGATTGCTTTGTGCTTCCCGCGCCTCGATTTTAAGCTTCCAAACCGCGCCATCCCAAAGATGCATCAGCGAATATTGAAAGATCTATATGCAATTGCAAATTATTACGACGTTATCGCAATAGCTGTCGGAAGTTTAATTAACAGAGTTGGTTGTATGAGAGAGATTTGTAAGCATGGTCCAATAAGTTTATATGCTTGCTTTTGAGCAAGTACACTGATGGCCTTTTTATACGCGTTAGTAATCATGAAGAAATAGGGTCGATGGAAAATCATCGTAACCATGGTTACGACGACCGTTGCCATGACAACGTGTGGTTAATTCAGTTATCAAACATTAAACTAACCTACTGTGGTTACTTTTAAGACAATATAAATAATAATACAACGCGTTTGCAACTGTTAAAACAATTAAAATGTATTATTCACGAAAGTATGTAAATAATTTGAAATATTAACATTATTTATTATGCGTATTACAATTAATATTATTATTTTCTTTTAACAAAATCTCTACTAATTTGTATACCGAAATAAGTAAAATGAAATACCGTATCTTAATTGGAAAATAAAACAGATTATTTTTACACAAACAATAGTTATATCATAAGGATATAAATATTTTGACATTAAGGTCAAAATAATATTTCTTTAACGAAGCTTGCCCAAGCCTAGCTTCCGTCGTATTTGTTCCAGTTTTCAAAGTAAATACGAGTTTAGTAAACACGCCAAAATAAACAAGCACTCGTGATAAATTATGAGAATGTATCAAAGAAATGTGACGTTAAAGGTTCATTAATATAGAAAACTGAATGAAATCATAAATCATAAAAGTAGACTACTACAGCTTTGATATAAAATCATAAGTCTTGAATCTCTGTTTTATTGAAGGTAATTGTTGTGCTTGTAGTTTTGCTTTCCTGTATTTTCGATATTATACTGCACACAATGAACGTAGACTTAAGACCATATAGACAAGTATCATGGCTTCGATGTCTTTGCAAAAATAGTACAGACACGGCAAACATCTTGAACAAATTTTCTTGCGCAGAAGCGATTTTTAGGTATCACTGGGAGGGGGGGCGGCGGGCGGTAGTGCGCGGCGGCGGGAGAGTGACGTGTAGATCGCGTGATTGGTAAATCAGTTGACATTTGTGTGTACGATGCGCAAACTTTCCCCCACTCCCTTGTTTAATGCTTAAGAAGTGTGCCGGTATCTGTAACAAAGGTAATCAAATCTTCACTCACTGTTATAATAAAGTCGTAATATTTTTAACATGTTTTTATATCGCCAAAGAAGTCAGAAACGTGCATTATTCTCCTCATTGGCCTCAGATTTCTTCTACATTGATTTTTGTGGACACATGCCAGTCCAAACACCATGATTTCTTTCACCTTACTAGTTACAGGCAAGTACAGTATATACTAGGGACTTGAACGCACGACTAGATTACTAACCAATACACATTCGGCTTTTGGATTAACTTAACTGTACAAATTATATTGTAAATTGATGACGCTAGAAATATAATTTAGTTTCTTACAGTTCAGCTATTCAATACAGTTTTGCCGAATAGAGAATGTGATTTGTCACTTCTCGCGCATATGGCGGAATTGATGCATAGGATTGAAAAGGCATTTCTTCGAATATTGTACTAGTCCATTGAAAAGTTACATTTGGGGTTGCGTTTTTTAGAGGACGCAATTTTATTTATGGAACATGTAGGGGGGGGTCAATACAAGCTTAACTCCAAGTTTGTGGGGTTGCCGTGCTTGTCCCCCCGCCGCCATCTTGGATAAAGGGGTCCAAAAACTACGTTTTTGGCTATATCTCCTAAACTATCCATCGTACATAAAACTTGTAAAGACACATTTTGTAGCAAATCGCTGTGCCTACAATTATGTCTATGTAACTTTTTATCATAAATCCAAAATTCAAAAAGTTATAAGTAAAAAAGTGAAAACATTTCCTATTTCTAAAGTTGACTAGGTGCGTCAATGCTCATGACAAGCCGATCAAGACAGCAGTTTTACCTTACTTTTAAGATCTCTCGTTTATTTTAAACAAATTTTCCAAATATTTTTTTTTATTTTTTTATATTCCTACAATTTTACTTATTGGTATTCCTAGTAGGCCTATTCCACAGACAACTTGCTGATATGGTAATCTTCGACATAATTATATTATCAATCAGTTATTAGAATGGTAGCTAGCTATCACTTTTTTATTTATAACTTTTTGAATTTTGGATTTATGATAAAAAGTTACATAGACATAATTGTAGGCACAGCGATTTGCTACAAAATGTGTCTTTACAAGTTTTATGTACGATGGATAGTTTAGGAGATATAGCCAAAAACGTGGTTTTAGGACCCCTTTTTCCAAGATGGCGGCCGTGGGACAAGGGTGGCGACCCCACAAACTTGTTTTTAGCTTTACACTGACCCCCTCTACACATCAAAAAAATAAAATTGCGTCCTCTAAAAAACGCAAGGTAAGGCCTAAAAAATGTAACATTTCAATGGACTATACCAATTTCGACCAATTTATGCGTAGAGATGTGGGTCTCTATACCTAGTGTTCAGAGGAGTTGTTCGGACTAATACCTGCAGCTGAGAACCACAACTGAGCGTTTCTTATATATATATAGAATATATATACAGCTGGTTCCAAATATATATATATATATAATATGGAACCAGCTGCATACTGAAGTATATCCGAACCAATCCGACTTAGGGTCGTGAACATCTGTGTGCCTGAGAAACGGCATCGACTTTTTCTAAGGCGAGTGAATGTTAAATGTGTACATAGAAAGAAAGTCCATTGGTGCACAGCCAGGGATCGAACCTACAACCCCAGGCATAAGAGTCGCACACTGAAGCCACTAGGATAATACTGCTGATAATAATTGTATGTACTTTTTCCAAATTCTGTTATCCCCAAATGAATGTTGTAAACACATACGTATGTCTTTCTCATAAAAGACCCGAGACAACATATATGAATTCTATATTATAACACGAGGATTTATACTAATAGACACTTATTAAAAATAAATGTAAATTTATTAACATTATCATGCTGTTATTAAACGAGTAATAGAGACCTCCGGAGGTCCTTAATTATGGCGCCGGTAATATATTCTTATAAGAATCTCTGATAGACTAAGAAACAGTTTAATTGCAATGGCGACGTGACTTTTAAGCATTTACGACAAAACGTGAGATTTGTTGCTCAGATGTATTCGTATTGCTTTTTTATTCAGTCAGGGCTGTGTCAATTTAAATTCTTTATAATATATTTTTTTAATACCATATAATTATACACCCATACATGTGAGCTTTTAGCTCTCCATTAAATAATTTGTTAACCTTGCATACCTTCTATTTTACACTTATATTTTTGCCGAGAATGGAACCCATGACTTCGGTAAGAAATAATACGCTAGTCATAGTTAATTTCTAAAATAGTGAAAAATAATTAATAAATCGAAAATG
Source organism: Pieris macdunnoughi (assembly GCA_905332375.1). Taxonomy (NCBI): domain Eukaryota; kingdom Metazoa; phylum Arthropoda; class Insecta; order Lepidoptera; family Pieridae; genus Pieris; species Pieris macdunnoughi. The sequence continues at coordinate 1,707,287 of CAJOBZ010000016.1, forward strand.
TCTTTTGCATTTTTGAAACATAATATTCAGTTTGTAAGATTTTCCGTTAAATGAATTTTCCCAAGCAAACACTATTCCTCTTAATACAATGCTGATAAAACAAACAACGCAATGATTAAAGAACAATCGTGTAAACAATGAATCAGATGCATTAACCCAGTTATCCGTCGATAATAAGATTTCGTTAATCGAAATTTTAATTAAGGGGCCGCTTCATTTCACAGAGAGATTCGACCGAATCCTTTGCTCACGATTTCTTTTATCGCGTCCAAAGCATCGAGCAGTTAGGTTTAATTTTTTACTATACATACGGCTAGAGGATTAACTTTGTTAAGGCCAACTTATTTAAAATTATTTAATTAGAAGCATTACTAAGCATACGTTTTGGAATGGCTTGTTTTAATTCCACAACTATACTTTAAATTATCTCAACTTTCCAACAAATGCTTATACTATAGCTTTTCGTCACAGAACTAATATTCTTACTTATACTTAAGTAAGGGCTTACCTATCTGCCTAAGAAGTTAAATTAAGAATATAAATATAATACTTCGTCTGATTAACTATAACTAAACATGTCTTTGGCTTACGCGAGAAAAGCTTTTTAATAAAACTCATTTAACAGATAACGGGAATATATTATAAATAACTTGCTGACAACATTTACTAAAAAGCACTTGAAATGTTGTGAAGAAGATTTATTAACTACTAACTAAATGTGAAGCCCATGTATTAATTACTCAATTAATGTTAGACATTGCCAACTGGGCCATAGAAACTTGTCGAAAAAAATCTGTGTTATTAAGCTGTGTAAAGCTTCTCCTTAACATAACACGTATGAGCCGACAGAAAGACTCGTGACTGTGGAATCACAAAACGGTAGCCGAGTCGGAAATCAAATCCAATTTTGTTCATTTGCTCACCAGTAAAGTTCACATCAAACTCTTCAATTGAAAGGATTACCTTTGAAATTGAGTTGCTACTTTTGCCCGCTTTATACCCGTTTAGTTATTACCCTAAAGTTTAACTTTATGTTTTCATATACAACGTACACGCTACAACGTATATTAGAAATAAATCGAAATTCGGCTACTTCCCGACTTTGTTTAACAATAAAAGTATTTGGGAAGTTCTTTTATATATAATAATAAAACTATTCTGATATTATAAGAAGCAAGTAATTATATGTAAACCATATGAGTAAACCTGAACTGATTTCAAAAATTATTTTCGAATTAGAATGCTACAGTACCCCAGAATACCATAGACTATATTTATTTTCAATATATTTTGAAACATAAATGTCCAACTGTCCCAAGCCGGGCAGGCCGCTTGTAACACTTATATTAAAGTTTTACATTTGGGTAAACATAAGTTCGTAAGTAGGCATATGTTGATGAATTTTGATATAAATAATACATATAGCAACAACAATGAGTGTGTCAAAAATAAAGTAATATATATCCAACTATCTGACATAAAAATATTCTGTAACTACCTTTAATTAGGAATTAAGCGGAAAAATATCCCATACAATTTTATAGTTAATTACTTTTCAAGTTGTATTTACATAATTAGACAGTCATAATATTGTCAATTGCAGTATTTACAAAATGTGTAGTGAATATCACAAATAAAAACAAATTGTTCAAACCAATTTGCAGTAGTATTAAAAATACACGAAGCAATATGAATACAACGCTCTATTCCATTTCTAGAAAATAAAATATCCATTAAGTAAACAGATTTTGCTCGTAAAAAGTTAGGAGCGACATAGCGTAGTTTTTGCTTTCCGTCGGGAAATGTAAAAAGTAGAGTAACAACGATTATAATGAAAAACTTTATTTCCACTCAGGGAAGTCACTCTTAAGTCGCGACAAAAATATTTCCCCTGAGATGTATTTTAAGAAATTTTATTGCAACTACTCACCCTTTAACTGGGTTTTTGTTTAATAAACTGCAGGGCTATTCTGTAAATCTCTGATTCCAATTGTCGGGAATTGGTACTCTCTTGTTAGAGATGATTTTGATAAATGAGGGATCCTGAGTCTAGTCTTAGCGCGAATAAGTATTTTAAAATCGCATTTGTCATTAAAGTTCTTATTAACTTTTTAAGTTTTAATAACTTTTATTAAAAACCTAAAGGCTGCGAGCTACCATAGTAACTATCTTACATAGGACATCGTTACCATGGTATCAAAGACCGTATTATCTAAATCCAAGAGGAGTCAAAATAATTGGCATACATTAGGTATAGAAGGCGGTTTAAGAAGAATGTAAGTGCGTGCTCCTATTTCACCATGCCTACTGCTGATAGAGGACACATTTTTTTTTCTTTTTTTTTTAACTGGCAGTTTATGTAAAATTAGAAGCATTTAGCATTTAAAATGTATTTATTTATTGACGTTCATAAGTGAACATTGTGTTACCTAAATGAATAAATGATTTTGAATTTATTTATAAAAATATAAAGCAAATGACCAAGAAACTGATGAGTTCTGACTTCTGAGGTCACGACCATAGCGCCACTACGTAGCTATAGATTATAATTATTATACAGAGACTTCTCATATATCTAAATACACAGTAAGCAGTAAAACTGGGACATTTATTTTTAAGAGGTCATAACGCATGAAGCAACAATAAAACTGAAGCGTTATTGTAGTACATACTTCTGTGACTTTATGTCTTGACTGTACTGTTTTCTCTCTAAAATAACATTTGTACATGTAAGTACAATGTTGTTCTAGTAATCGTCGACCAAACGTTGTACATACCAACAAAATTTAAAGCCATTTATATTCGGATATATTTGTTTGAAATCTCCCAAATGAGACCTAGGGTAGATACATTTCTGCGTCTGTTTGGCTGATAATTTTTAAAATATTTGCTTGATATCCTTATAGCTAGCTTATAAAGCTTTGTTTGATATCCTAATACTGGATATATACAAAAATAAATCTTACGTCATAAATAATCTTCTTTTTAAGTGAGCGTCAACAATATGTCTTAAGTATAACGAATTGCTCCCAGGCACCTATTATTTTTCATAGTAAAATTTATAGTTTGTTAAAAATGTTCATATTAATGTGACTATTACTAAAAGTCTTCAAATTAATTATGCTATCTCAAGAACGTTAATAGTTTTATTTATGAATTTGATTATAGTTTAAAATGCCATCTATCATTTACCTTAATATTAAACGACAACAACTTCTCATCATAACAAGTAACATTCAACATCAAAGAATCAGACAAATGTGACCAATTGAATTTATTATCACAACATTCAGACAAATTGAGCTCTTTTAACTTAATATTGTAAAGTTCAAAAGGAAATAGTGAAGTGTATTAATAACTAGAGTAAGTTTCATTTTTAAATTTGTTGACGGTCGAGTCACGTCTCAAGGATTTCGGGAACGCTTAAAAACGCTATTAGGGCGATCGTTAAACTTTGAATGAGTGACATCTTTAAGGAAACAGACATCGTCTTTCATTTGTTTTAAAACATCTCAGGCGATTATAGTCCTTGTCTCAACGCGATAGAGATTTAATTGGGGAAATGTTTCAGTAAAATTAATGTGGCTATCATAAGTTGTCGACTCACAGTCTTTTTGGATCGTCACTTGCGTTTGATGCGTTTTAAGAAGTGGGGATTAATATTAGTTTTAAGACGAATTGAGACAAGTTTTAATGACATTCGAATATCTGACATTTTTGTGTTTATTTCAGAAGCTTTTTGGAATTTCAATATTAGATAGTTCGAAATATGATGGATGGATTCTTGTACATAATGTAATAAACTTAATAAATTGAAATCCACGGTGTTAAATAAATATAAACCTATATTAGTTCTGTGAGTTGTGTTTAAGAGTATTTTTTAGTTTTCAAATGGTTTATTTATACATATAGCATGTTGGAGATTAAGCTATAAACAGTGTATGGTGCGGGCGCGAAGCTGCGCGCCACGGGACGCGACTGAGCATTACACATTTTTAAACTATTAAAAAGGAATATTTAAGTCGACGATGCGACATTATTGACAAATCTTTTTGATATGAATGAGATATTTTATCACTTTACGCATTTCCTTTCAACCTTCAATCATATTATTTATCTTTTTAATCGAATTAAACCCCAAAGAAGCTAAAGGAAATAATACAATGGTAATATAGGAGTGAATCTACAATTCTCGGCTTCCTAAAAATTGTTTTAGACAAGCACTAATTATAAAAGGTTATTATAGTGATTTGTTTTTTTTGTAACTGTAAAATACTATTATTGCGTGTATCATTAATAAACATTTGGATAATTCTATCGTGTCGTATCGTTTAAATGTTTTTTTAAAACTATTAGTGACTGCATGTGAGTTTATTACCGTGATATTGAAGAACACATCACGCAACCAATGTTTTATTCAAAGTTGTTTAAGCATATTGTTAAGTTACGGTAATGAGATTGTGTAATGGCCTATTCTTTATGGAGGATTGGTCCCTCTTATCATGCTAAGACTTAATGAGCAAGGAGTTAACATTATTTAATTATGTCAAATATTAATTTTAAAAGGTATATAAAATAGTACGCTTTCTTAAGATACTTCACAAAAAAGTTTTTGCATACATTCGTCTCTTTCTATCAAGTTTTGTATACCAGTACCTATAATAATATTGACTCGGTTTAAAAAAATAAGAGAGCCATCATGTTAATAAAAAAAAATATTAGTAGGTACACATATTATTAAATTCGACTTTTGAGTAGACTCTTGGGCCGTGGGTTTCAAGTGCACAGGCTAATTAAAGATTTAATTTGGCACCTGGTGGATAGTACCGGTGGCGCCAGAGCTGGTGCTTTCCTCGCCCAACGAATAAGTATCGCAATAGAGCAAAACATGACAGGTACTAATAATAAGAAATCTATTGAAAGAATGTTAGAACACACATCAGATACATTCCCTAATTTTTTTCTTATACAGTAGCTAAACCTCGATATAAAACTTAAAACAAACTACTTAAACAAGCTATGCGGTGTACGCACACGGCACAACGGACCAATTATGAGTCTAAGTGCGGAAACTGAGTGCACCAACCTATATAAGCTATGCGGTGTTTACTTTCTATATTTATATATTATATAAACAGCAGACATCTTAAAGCAGAAAACTATAATGACGAGAGGAATCCAAAATAATCGTTCATTAAAACCTTATGACCATAGGCACTACGGATTATGGTCAACCACTAAACTTATACGACATAACTATTCCATGTTTACGTTGCCCAAATTATATTATACTTTTACACCACGCTATTATGACCCATAATATATTGTAACAAGCCTTATATTGGTACAAACAAAATATGATAAGTATAACCAGTACTCATTTAAAACGAGGTTTAACGACTTTATGGAATAACGTTTGGAACACGTCGATGTTGCATTTAACTATATTCAATTTATGGCCGTCTAAAAATTATAAAGATTCCTCAATTTATTGCTGCGCGCTGAGTAATCCGCTTAGCGTCATACAAATTGACTGGGCCTAATACTAATATATTTTTCCCGCTTAAGGATATGCGTTTTGTATTTATTTTTGATTAAAATGCAAATTTTACACGTATATTTGCCGTGTTTTTGTCGTAGAATCGTTCGTTCAGCGTACTTATTCCTAATATTACCATAAATTTAAAAAGGTCACTCGCCTATGATAAATCAATCATCATATATTGTAAAATATATAACACGCGATACTATTTGACGCTAATATTGCTACATTTCAGTAGGCACTATTCAAAATAACAATTAGTTACCTGTTAACATGACATGACAGACTCGCGCTGTTATCTGAAAACTAAAAAACTTCGATTTATGAAAATAATGTAATAAATTTAAAGGTTTATTAAAATACTTAAGCAGACATTATCCTAGTGAGTTTCATAAGATATATAATTATTAATCTGCCATTACAGTTTATGTACAACTATAAGCCTTTAACGTTTCTTGTTCTTACGTAATTATCTGTCGTTAAACTTCGGCAAAAAACGAAATCATCTATTTCGCGTATAAAAAAACCAGTAGCACTACAACTTGTTATATTTGGACTTAAGATTTCTGTAAGTGTTCGTGATCATTAGTTTTTTAATAGACAAGTAGAAGATCAGCTTTCTGTGCCTGTTTCCTAGATTTCCTTAACCACATGACTGACTTGATTTAGTTTTTTATATCCCCTAGGTGAAACAAAGCTCCGCCATCACGTTGTTTCTTGAGTCGAGTCAACCCAACGGCTCATGCCTCGGCCACAACTGAGCGTCGCCAGGGTTGTTAAGGCTGCTGCCTCGAATTTTGCGGGCAGCGGGGCGGCAGCGACGGCGGCGCGGGAGCGGCAGGATCTTATGCGTAAAATCAAATGGACCGGTTCTCGAAAACAGCGGCGGGCAGCGGCGCGAGGGCGGGTAACGAGAGGTGCAATCGCCCGCTCCCGCGCCGCAGCCTATTGCCTGTTTGGGTATGTGGTTGGGCTGCCTTCGTAGAGTGTCCACCTCCAGCTGCTACAAAAGATCTGGTGGCTGATTGACGTTTCCCAGCACCGTTCTTGTAGTCCGAGAGGAAATATTCTATCGGTTCCACCGGACTCTGACACGACACTTCAGGTAGGTAAATATCTGCAATCGTTTAATGGGCGCGTCAGAGCCTTTTTATTAGTCCCTTCAGTACGCATTTCCTGGGTTTTCAACAATATTTATTTTGAGTCCCGCTTTAGATGCTTCGCTCTCCAGGTCATTCAGTTTGGCTTGCATATGCTTTGTGTCTGTGACTAAGTTAACATTAGTCATCTGCGTAGTCAAGGTCAGGGTCAGGTGTTAAATGCACACATAAACTGAAAGTCCATAGGTGCTCAAGCGGAGCTTAAACCCACGACCTCAAGAATAAGGGTCGAACGCTGAAGCCACTAGCCCAACACTGCTCTTCGCGTATTAGAAAATAAATTTAGAATGTTCAGGCGCTGGACAGAAACAGGTGGAACGGATAGTCCGCTTCAGATGTTTCCTTGCTGACCACGTCGCTCAGACATGAGCTACCGACTGAAGAGAGTTTTTGTGCTTTCGTTCTCATAAAGATATTTTTAGAATGTTAGTTGCTAATGCCAAAACCATAAAATGTAGATAATAGTTATACATTTATTGTAAATTTCTTTTATTGTGCGTAATGCTTAATAAGTGCCTTTTCTTTATTTTCTCTGAAATCAATTACCGACTCCTGTCATTCCGTAGATAAGGATAAAAATCTAGAATATTTTAACGCTACCCATCAACGGTGTAACGGGTAGGTTCTATATCTCTAATCTGTCGAAACATCTTACATTTCATCGTTTGTCATAACTATTCAGAGGAGAATTCACTTATACCGGTTCGTTCAATTTGGTTTTGAAAACCGGTTTTTATCGAACAGTATCACAGTTTTTGTTGTACGTTATCATTATGTCATTAAATTTACTTTAAATTTATACCAAGTTGTCCAGGTACAAGTATTTTTACAGAATTTCTTTAAAATAATCAATTCTATTTCTATTTTCTAAAAGCTAAAGATAATTTTAAAGTTGAAGATAAATCTTATCAAGTACAGACTGTTTAACGCAATTTTAATTATACTTTTATGCATATTCATATTCAATTGAAAAATACCGAAACGAAAACCGATATTTTAAAACCGATTAAGCCTAAATGAATTTTACAAGAGACCGATCAAATAACAAATGAAAGTCGCGCTGGGTCAGTGAACTGTGCCGTCAGATAAACTTATCGATTACAATGGTAATCTATAACATATAATAACTCATTGTCTTACATACTGTTCACCTAATCACTTTATTGTTTCAATAGTATAATCAATTATTAGATTAAATTTCGTGTACTCACTTTGACGGTGACTTCCCATTGATTTTTCACCGTCATTCATTATTCGTTTGGGAGGAGAGAGGGGTAAATATAACGTGTTTTAAATCTCGTTACCTTTTTGAAATTATTTAATTCACTGATAAATAAAAACATCGTTGCAATAAAAAGTTCCATAATCCCCAAATAGAGCATAAAACCGCCATTTCAAAACATATCCATATCCTTGGTATTTTTAGGCAAGTTGGAGATCAACCTTTTCTGTCTACTAATTAATCAATTAAAAAAACCTGTATTCTTCTACAAGGCACGTAAACTTTTACTTCACCAGTGATTTAGAGTCAAGCGATCTTGCGATGTTTAAAAAAATAGGGCGGAAAAAGTTGGAGGAGGCCTTCTCCTGGACAGGGGCCGCAACTTAGAGTAATAAAATTCTGTATATAATAATTTTTGTATGATAAATAAAGGCTCATTATGATTTTTATAATTACGATCTATTCATTTGACGAAACTCCAAAATTCTGACAAATTCTGTGAATTCAAGTAGTTATCTGGACTATAAACTACCATAGTAAAATTGTTTCAATTACCAAAACAATGGTACATTAAAAGCCTATTAACAAATGTGTCCATTTAATCCCAATCGCCCACACCCTTTTTGTACTACTGACACTTGAAGAAATTAACTCAAGATCCATTATGATCATTAATGTGTCAATACCATTTTCATATTGAATTAATTGAATGCTGAAATGGTCAAAGGAAGTGCGTATGATCGATCTCTGAAGTTGAGTGATGACTTATCTATTACGATTATTATCACTTTTAGGCATATTTATTTTGTACTGGTTTTGATGGCCGAACGTTCAAGTTATAATGAAAATAAGGGAAAAAAACGACAGCGTGTGTCAGGTACAGAAGCCTTTTAAGAAAATTAAATGATGAATGAATGAGGAATTGAATGATATAGGAATCTGAGGCACAGATCTTAATTGTTGTAGCGCCACTTTTTAAAATTCTTTTTTATTATTTAATGAATTTTATTACAAGTTTATCTCCTCATATGTGTACACCTAATTGCTGCGTGTGTTTCATATTTTGTTTGCATATACTTTCTAAACTTCAGAAGTGTTCCTTACAACGTTTTACGTGCAAGGATGCCAGTGTTTTTCAAAAAAAACTTGAAAATAACCGTTCGAACGCATTATCTCAGATTTGAAATAACCTAACCACAAGTTGACTTTGTTATTATGAATGTAATGTGATATTCTAATAAATATAAATTTACATACTATTTAACAATAATATTTCTAGTTTTATAAAAAATACTAAACGGATAAGAACACAATATATTAAGAGGAACAAAATTTATTACACCCCAACACTCATTACGGGCCCAAATCTTGATTTGATTATTTACAAAATGTTGTGTTTAAGCAATTAAATTGACTATAAAGAGTCTCACGCCACCGATAGTATCTTTACGATGAAATGAGAATTATGTATGTGCTATATAATTGCCTTTAATGCCATCTTGGCTGAAGATGGACCTTCAGATATAGACTTGCATACATTATGTTATTTTTAGTATCTTTAATGAAACTTGAATTGCTTTAAAATGTGATACTTCAGTGCACGTAAGTATAAGATTTTGTGTTATAAATATGCAATATTTTAAGAAAGTTTTGTTTATTATGTACAATAATATAAGCAGTATAAAAATAGAGGCTAAATAGGTGAATTTCAAGCCTGGGCTCGTGTGTGCCCGCTATTATTTGGTTTTCTATGTGAGAAATTAATGTTATAGGAAAAATATCGCTAGGAAATCAGCATTTCTAAGACGCTAAAGTCGATGTGATTTTATCCACTTGCCTCGAAAGAAAAATGATCCAGGGAATCTAAAGTAAGATCGAGGGTTTTAGTGTCACAGGACCATTTGTAGAATCGAACATGCTTACTTATAAACGATACTTAAACATTAGTTTATAGATTATTGAATCCTGTCTGAGAAGAACAGATAAGACAGTTTATTTGTAAGTTCAGACTTGCGGTTATTATTAATCTATAATATGGAGCCTGGAGAGGTACCTAACATTATGTTCTTACTGTCTCATAGAATGTAAAAACTATTTCAATGAAAACAGATACCTCGAATTGAAACCTCCTTTGGATAAAAAGTGGGATTCAACTTCGCCCGTCATCCTCTACCAACGATAATTATTGCTTCAAAATATTTTTCAGGTCTACCCTCTTAATAAAGCCAACATTCAAACATTAAGAAACTAAACCAAGTGTGGGTGAATGAATTGTTAAACAATAGATTAATTTAAACAATGCACTGATTATATCTAAATGTGTACTTAGATGGCACATTACTTGTAACAATGCCTGTTGATTGGTTTACATTGGCGCCTGTTCATTGAGAACATAATGACTCTAATTAGTTTACCGAAAACGGATTTAATTTTTAAAAACTAGGTATTTTCTCAACCTCTTCTATATTAATATATGATTCTGTAGTTGGCTGATCAATTTGAAAAAATTGCAGGCATTAAGTGAATAAATATCTTAAAAGAAATAATTCGTAAGTACTAAAATTTGTACTGACATTTCTTTACTTCTCTATTTGTGTAATATTTTTTTTAATTTTTGTGATTATTTGTGTTCACCGTAACTGTCTTATATTATAGAATAGATAGATAGTAACTTATACAGTAGAAGATGTATTATGTATGATATGGTGTGCTTTAATTTTGAAAGTAGTGATCTCAAATGCGTAACGGTATTTATTTTTTCTCCTTATCCTATATGAGGATACACTTGTATAAATTTTAAATTTTGTTAAAAAACTAGTGCTTCCAAATTTAATTTTCAGACTTTATACGGCATTTCTCGCAATACAGTGAGGAAATGCTGCACGCGTTAAAGGTACAGGGACCAAACTTTTGAAATGTTAAATTAATTAATTTTTATTATTATTACTATGTAGGTTACGTTGCGTGTGTTGGAAATAAATATCATTTAGTCTAAGTATTATTTTATGCTAAGAAAAATGTGCACGAATAAGCAATTTTTCTACCTGACCTCACTTGTCTCGCATTAAGTTTCGTATGAAGATAGCAAAGAAACGTAAAATTCATACGTGAGGCTATTTCAAAAGTTTTCCACTCCGAGCGCACTTTGGCCACTCACAATACCTAGAATGAGATACTTCTTGGAACTTTATTATAAAACCGTATATTTTCACTAGTTTCCCCTTATGATATTATATAAAAAGTAAATATGTTTTTAATCATGTATCTATTTTTATAATATCTTGCAGATATAAGCAAACCAAGTCATTCCACCTTCTTTCCTTAATCTATAATATAAAAATGAATCGCGTTGAAATGTGTTGGTAAGCGCATAACTCAACAATGCTTGGACCTATTTGGCCAATTCTTTGTTATAATATTCCTTGAAGTACGCGGATGGTTCTTACGGAGAGAAAAATTAAAAAAAATTGAGTGACAAAGTCTAAAAAACAACACTTCTATATTCCCATACAAAATATTCGTAATAATACTTAAAAGTCCATTTGAACTTCAATACCATATTAAAGTTCAAGTGTTAGTGGAGGGGTTCCGGGAAGGTAAATTTTTATTTTTTGACATAATGTATTTGTTGTCTTATCAACATTCTTTTTTTTATCTTACTAGCTAGACCGGTGTCCCGAATAGCAGAATAAGTATTTAAAAAAAATAAAGAATCGACTGTTAGGCTGTACGATGTTCGCCAGGCCAGCTAGTGAAATATAAAATACAAATGTTATATTATTGCTATTTATAACATAATATTTTTGTATTCTGGTTTATAAGTCAAACTTAAATGATATGCTAGAATATGAATTTAGTTTCAATATGATTTATGTAATATTGAAACTTTAAACAGGTCATCATGTCGGTGGAATATCTAAACCAAATATTCACTCCGAAGATATCTTATATATTTAAATCATACGACACGATGTGCAAACAGATATTTCAAAAATTATAAGTCGTGGAGAATAGTTTAGTTTTATTTATTGTTGTAAATTGCTGCCCACTATGAGCTACTGTTAATGGTTGGCACGATAGACTAAAAGTAATCTATAATCAGTCTATATGATACATGTTGCTTGACATCCTGTTGAAGCCTCATTCTACAACGAACTATTTTTTTTAATTTAATATCTCTTAATTAGTACTATACTAAAATATAGAAAAAACAGCCTTCTTTATCTTAGCTCTGAAATAATGCTTTACAAATCTATGAGGGTATCAGAAATATCCACTACCCTACTTGTGCTTTTTAAAGATTTTTGTTTTTTTTATGTAATAGGAGGCAAACGGGCAGGAGGTTCACCTGATGTTAAGTGATACCGCCGCCCATGGACACTCTGCCAGAAGGCTCGCAAGTACGTTGCCGGCCTCTCAAGAATTTGTACACTCTTTTCTTGAAGGACCCTAAGTCGAATTGGTTCGGAAATACTTCTGTGGGCAGCTGGTTCCACATAGTGGTGGTGCGCGGCCAAAACTTATACGAAATCTATATCTTTATACGAAATTCTGTTTGTATTAATCGCATTCCTACATCTAAGGTAACATTCATTTACGTCGAAGGATACAAATATAATTATTATGTAAGACCTCATAAACTGGAATTTTAAAGCCTATTTTATAGTTCCCAGCTATTTTGTATTACCGTAAAACAGCTGTGTCAATAGCACTTCACGCATCAACACCTATTTGTTAAAAGCCAATTATAGTGAGTTGCCTTTACATTCGTGTAGTTGTAAAGTATACAAATGACAGGAATAAATTTTATTGGCATGCGAACTGCTACCTTAAAGCACCTTAATATGAATACAAATTGTTTATTACTATGTTGAAAATTTTATGTGATCTTTTGTATTAAATTTTACTTGACAGTTTGAGTCATCGTTCTATATTTAAATTTACATACGTTATAGTAATTACAGTGGAGCTGTGATTCAAGTGATTTTCTAATTATGTATTTTCAGTAATTGTATTTTAATTGTTAACATTTTTGTTTGTGCCGCTGAAAATTAGTGTTGCGGATGACCGCAACTTAAAGTTGCGTTGGGCCTATCTTTGATTTAAGTGATTGTATTTAATTAGTGTTATTTAATCTAAGAAATGTGTTCTTTCTTTTTATAAAGTTCGTGTATATGTGTTTGCATAATGTATGTATTTGTGTGGATTTTATTTCTTATGCGCAATTGAAACTTGCTTGTACGGTGAATGACATCGTGAAGAACCGATATATCTTATTCATAATATCAAGGCAAATTTAAGAAAAATGGTCTGTGAAATAGATACATAATTGACGACTCATTGGTCTAGTGGTTAGTACCTCTGACTGCGAATCCATGGGTCCCGGGTTCGATCCCCGGCTGAGACGAACATCGATGTGATGAGCATTTGGTAGTGTGCTTAGGTCTTGGGTGTTTAAATATGTATTTATATGTCTATCTATCTATAATATGTATGTATATCCGTTGCCTAGTACCCATAACACAAGCTTCACCAGCTTAGCATGGGACTAGGTCAATTGGTGTGAATTGTCTTAAAAAAAATAATAATAATAATAATGACCAGTATTGGCCAAGAGGCTTCAGCGTGCGACTGTCATCCCTGAGGTCGTAGGTTTGATCTACAGCCGTGCTCCAATGGACTATCTTTCTATGTGCACATTTAACATGCGCTCGAACTGTGAAGGACAAACTCGTGAGGAAACCGACAAACTTAGACCCAAAAAGTTGACGGCGTGTGTCAGGCACAGGAGGCTGATCACCTACTTGCCTATTGGATTGAAAAATAATCATGAAGCTGTTTCAAAATCTGAGGCCCAGACTTAAGGAGGTTGTAGCGCCACTGATTAATTTTTATTTTAAAATAAATACATAAATGTATGCACCATGGAAACCTCTCATTGGCAATGTCTATATATTTTTGTAACATTGTAAAAAAAATAATATACTAAAGTATACAATCGAAAGACAACGTTAAATAATAATCTTCTAAAGTATACGTCACCGTCACAAATAAATGACAGAAGTACTACCATTCTCAATAAATCTGTTTTCACATGTAATTTTCCTGATATATTGTCATAACCGTATCGGATACAATAAAACCCCCTAAACCATCATTGCTACACATTTGGTCATAGCAAATAGACGCGGCGCCTCCGGTCTAAATTTGTACCGAAATACGCTCACTCCAACACATTATCCCGTTTTATGACCTATAAACGTCAGTTGGGAACATAGTACGTTTGTGGGAGCCCTTATTTTGAGAACCTAATATAGCACTTTCTTTATTGGCTTCGCTGCCCTTCGAGCTTGCGTCGATTTGCTTCATTGTTATTCATTCTGGTATCAGAGCTTTTTTATTTAGGTACGTACTTCTAAACGGTAGGCAAGAAATACACGTAGATCTGTACATCTCTTGTCGGTTAAAAACATTGTTTTATAGAGTTAAGGATATAAGCCGGAAATCACTTTATTATTAGCAATTATTCTTTAGACCTTTGTTAAAAACATGATTTTAAATTAGTAAAGGACATAACCTCTACAATAACGCGGAAGTTCTGTGTTCGATTTCCGGCAAAACAAAAATTGTTATAATTTCCGCTTTAAATTATTTATTTATTTAAGATAACAGATTTAAAATTTAAGAAATAGGTCATAGTAATAACAAGTAAGCCTAAACAAACCTAAACTAAAGCCTAAAAGTTTTCACAAATTTGTTATTTTATTGTGGACAATTTAAAAAAAAGACAAGAAATCTATGAACTATGAAACTGTGCTTAGGAAAAAAGAATAATGTCATACATATGCAACTAAAACTGCCCTTTTTAATTTTAATGTATTTAGTTAAATGTATATATAATATGCGAGGCTTTATCTTATTGTAAGCAACAACTTTATTGTGTTTATAATAAGATTGTACGATATTAATTAATATATATTTTTTTATTATAAAATGGTAACAAAATTCCTCTGTAGCAATATAGGTTCAGAACTATAATTTATATTATAAAACCAGTTATAATATGTTTTTAATAATATAAAATTGATATTGATGGTATAGATTAATGCCTAACAACGTAATTGGTCTGGGTCTTTAAGATCATGTTAAATCAGAATACGTTATTTAATTAAAAAACATTTTTAATGAATATTTTTGGGTAGTTTAATTTTTGAATGGATTTTTTAATTGAATTAATTTGGCCCTTGTCTATTTATATAACAGGTGGGCTGAAAAGTTCGTAGCCTAATATAGAAAAAAATCTTATTTTTCATAGAATTTAATTTGATTATTCAATATAGTTGCCTTCGAGAGCGATCCAACGATTATAGCGGTCATACAATTTTTCGATATCATTTTATGGTACGATTTGTTTTAGTCTCAAAAAAGCTTAAGTTTCGGCGATTACCTTTCCATTAGTGCAAAATTTCTATCCAGCAAGCATTCTCAATTCTCTGAAAACAGGAAAAAGCTGGGTACCAAATCTTTCCAAAATATTTGGATTTAGTACGATTGAATAGCTTCAAACAATGCTCAGAATCATCAATGCCTTCTTGTTTTTGATCGATTGTGAACAGAGCTTTCGCATATCCAAATATTCGTCTAGGATATGTCCAACACATTTCTTTGACATCATAAGGGTCTATGTTTAATAAACTTCACATTTCGGTTATCCAAAATCATTTTGTGGACTTTTTTGATGTTTTCATGGGTAACAACCTCTTTGGGACGTCCACTGCATGGATTGTCCTCGGAACTCATTTCGCCTCGTTTAAACTGAGCAAACCACATCTCAACACATATTCCTGGTGCAAAATCCCAAAAATTTTTATCAAACGAAGCCTTGGATTTAATAGTATTTTATTCGTTAAAAAAACAATGCTTTTTTTAACACATGAAATTCCTTTTTATCCATGAATCCACTCAAAATATTATATCTCCCAAACTAAAATTACGACAGGGGTCAAATTTATACACGTGACTTTTTAAGAGTTAGGGCTAAATGCCTCTGCTTTCTTATCTGGCAGCTCCACATTTTCTTAAGAATTGTTCTCTTTGTTGAAAAGTACTCCTTTTTTCATCATCCATTGGCGCTACAACCCTACATGGGTTCTGCCTGCAAGTAGGTAATCACCCTTCACACGTTGTAGACTTTTGGGTTCACGAACGTACCTTAGGGCTACAGGCAGGCTTAAGCCACTAGATCAACCCTGCTCGAATAAATAGAATAGAAATTAAATATCAGCCAAAAAACTGTAGCGATGGATCTGTAATTTGCATATATAGTACATATAATTGATGTATAACCCAGACTCGGCATGCACTAAAGAAATCGGTATTATAAAAAAATCGTTTGTTAAATCTTTAAACTAATTGTCAACATTACGCAAATCCATATAATATATTATTGATATTAATAAAACCTCATAGTTATTTTTTACTTGTAAAATCTCTAAGAGGTTTTAAAAAAAATAATAAGAGCGTAAAAAGCAAACGCTGACGACATAATCTCGGCCGCTAATGCTAGCATGCAAAAAAGAAAATAAAACCAATAAAAAAACGTATAAAATTTCCATTTGGATGGAGCCTAAATAATTATTGTGAATAGACTAAGTAGAATGATACAAGGTGAGCGCGGACGGTCAGGTTGGACTGACAGATCCCTTGTTCTCTAAAGTCACAGAACACCACAACTGACGAGTAGATAAATACCTATGTTTGTAGTATAAAGCCTGTTATATATATCGATGAAATATGGCGAACCAAAAAGGCGAAAGTCCACGTTACTTAACGTAAACCGATTTGAATAAGGATTACAGTTCTAGTACAGTCGAGCTACAGTAGTCACATAATAATCATATCCATAGTATATAGTTAGCCCTTAGCTTAGGCACTACACTTATAATCGAATGGTTGTAATACAGATTTTATATGAAAACAAACATACATACTAACATAATCTGTCTAGCTATCTATTAATCTATACATCCACGCCTTTTCCCCTAATGGGTAGGTAGAGATCACGGATCTCCACTCACTAAAGTCCTGATATACCTCTTTGATTCATTCACTTCCATTCATACTCGTCGGTTATGGATACTTTTGACCGATCCCTGATAGAATTCACAGTACAATAATTGTATGGAAAGTTGATACGTTCGAGTTGTCAATTAATCCACTTATAGTTTTATGAATACGAAACCTATACCTGGTTAAAGCCATGGAGTACTTTCAACGATTGATTGAAATAATCAGCATGTATCAGAATTTTGTTAATCCGTAAGAAATATAAAAATCATTGAATCTCAATCAAATTAGTATTAATTAGATAATAATTTAGCAACAAATCTCGCAGTGGCAAAAAACGTAGACGTCAAATCATACTGGTTTCTTTTGAGAATATTTAATGTTATTAAATTATTAATGCGAAATTTTGTTTAATATAATCAATTTTATGTGTGTACTTCCGTTCCATAGTAACAATTTAATACCTTTATACTGATTATAAGATAAGTGTGCTTGTCGCATTGGGGTAACCTGTATAGCAAAATTATTTGGAGAAAAGAAGAAGAAAAGTTGCACGTTTGTTGAGCTTGGGTAGTATTATTTGTTATATTTAGATTATGTCGTCTAAATAGACGAACGGAGAGAATGGAGAGAATATATATCAAGTTGAAAATAAATTGTTTATTGACAGACCCACTTAGGTCGTTATTTCGGCAGGTAATAGATGTTCTAGAACGAGTCGAACTGACATTAACAAACTAAAAAACTCTACAGAGTTTTTCGTTTTTGCGGTGATAACTCGTAAAAAAGCAAATTTATTTGTAGATAATTAAAAATGGGTATATTTTAAAGATCTTTACTGTATTTTGTAATAATATAAAGCAGAGTTGGCCTAGTGGTTTCAGCGTGCGACTCAACCCTGGGGTCGTAGGTTCGATCCCTGGCTGTGCACCAATGGACTTTCTATCTATGAAGGAAAACATTTTATTCGGCATTCCTTATATTCAAATATTCGACAGTCTGTGCCT
The DNA here is from genome assembly GCA_905332375.1 of Pieris macdunnoughi. NCBI lineage: Eukaryota > Metazoa > Arthropoda > Insecta > Lepidoptera > Pieridae > Pieris > Pieris macdunnoughi. The sequence continues at coordinate 1,725,284 of CAJOBZ010000016.1, forward strand.
GACAGAAGGTTGATCTCCTACTCACCTATTAGAAATGATCACGGACCAAATACAGAAATCTGAGGCCCAGACCTAAAAGGTTGTTGCGCCACTGTTATATATTTAACAATAAATTTAAATAGTAATTATAATATTTTTCAGATAAGATATAATAACGAACATTGCAATATTAATGAAATTATAACTTTGATGATAATTCAATGAGACAATAATAAAACCTTGAAAGATTTTGAAAGATATCTATTAATACCAATTGTTAAAAATGTATTAATACCAAATTGTCGCTAAATGTTAAATAAATGACATATAAATATAATGACCTCGTAACAAACCTTTACCCGTATTTCAAGGGGTATGTACATCTATCGTAGACTATGTACCTATTTGAACGCACCACAAATTTATTATTTTAATAAATAGCCAAAGTGCCGGGCGAAACTAGTCTCGCGTATAAAACTTGATTTCTTTGTAAAAAACTCCGCCGGCAGTTATAAAAGCCAGGTATTGTATTAAAATACATCAGTCAAGAAAACTTATTCACTGGATTTAATTAAAGTAATTTCAGTATGGTAAAATATTTGGTGATCCTTTTGGCCTGTGCTGCCTTCGTGCATGGAGGTATATATATTTGTTATTATTTTTAGTCCGAATTAATTTAAAATGAATAACAATGATTGATTTGTTGTTCATAGTACTTAACCAAGGACCATAGAGTTTAGTGGTAATATAAGCAATATGGCAGAGTTAAAAGTTTGTTTTTGCATTAATATTAATTTAAATATATTTGATCTTTTATGGGTTTGTAGATAGATATTTAGAAATAATTAAGAATTTTTAACTTTGATTTTAGAAAGATAACGTAATGTATTAATTTAGTAATACTAAGTTATACTGGGCCATACAACACATAATTAATTTGTTCATATTATCAAATAGAAAGATAAAAATATATTTACGTTGCAGATGTTCTGATTAATTAAAAAATCTTGAAGGGCAATTTGGATGTACTCTTTTACATTTCAAGTTTTGTTTTATGGTCGAAAAACATAAATCGATCGAATGGTCGAATGCACGTGAATATAATTAATAGTTATCTATTAAAAATATTGTTATTAAACAAGCTACATTAAGTATCTTGTTTATAAGGTTGTATGACTCAGAGTTTCTTAATGTCGACAAATACTATGTTAGGGTTGCAATCTTTGGCAACAGCGTGTGTAAATGTTTTAAACTTAAAATAAAGTTTTTTACAATATTTGATACTCATGTTAACATATCTATGATAATATTTTATGAACTTTAATTACTCGAAGGGTATTAATAGCATTATATCTGATGACTTAATTTATGGTACAGGTAATAGAGGTAAAATATATTGGTCAATTTGTGGTAGCTCTGGTAGTTACAATTTGAATAATTATAACTTTATACAATAAATGAACTAAACTTAATTTAAACTGGACAAAGTTATCTCACATATATACGGCAGGTTTTAGAAAACCACTTATAATGTTGCAAATGATAATAGCAGTATTAAGTAATATTTTTTTTAAATACGTAATTAATCTCTAAAGAAACAATACTAATAATCCGTATATATGAGACAATAAAATAATTTATTGCTTGTTCTCCTCGTACGTTCTTTGCCCTTGATTTCAGACCTGGTACTCTATTAAAACTATCATTTTCAACGTTTATAAGGGGGTATACTGTGCTACCTTATAAATAAGTTATATCAAAAAACGAATTAAATATGACATGTTTAAATTACACCTAACTTTAATACTCTGTAATAAAATTATCCGGTGCAAATTTTAAAATTTAATATATCTAATAAATTAAAATATGTCAAAAAAACAAATATCTTTTGATCGATCTTTACTTTTTTCAGCATTAAATGTTAATATTAAACTGCTAGATAAGAGGAAGGAAGGTATACGTTTTTGTTGCCTTCGCGTATACAAATTAAAAATCAAACGTGTAGTGACGTAATGAAGATATCATTAATAACTAGACAAATAAAATCATTATTATTTACTTCCCCGTAGGACATACATAGATGGGAAAACAATTTAGGTATATAATTAGATATAATTCATTCTAGAGGTTTTACCGCTAAATTGCTCCAATTAAGTAATTATTGGTATAATTATATTAAATGTTTTTATAAATCAATCTGTCATGCGATGCACGGTCTCAAGCAATCACAAGGCTTATGTAATGGTAATTATAGATCATTATTCTTCATTATATATTTATATATACAGTAATATCATAATCTTTTATCTATCCCAATCCCCGCAGTGGTTGTAGCTTCTTCATTTATCGGTGATAGATAATATTATTATGACAAAAGTTATTAATTAATTATAAAGTTAGTAATCGATCTGGATATGGCATTCTCTCATATCACGATTGCTGAAAAGCACTGATATGCACTCGAAAATTGTCTTGGCCTCCGAAACGAGAAACTTCACTGGAAGTTATTGTTTGTAGTAGTCCTATGCCAGATTTAAAATTCTTTTTTTGTAATTATTAAGATATTTTAATTGAAAAAAAAGGGTCGTCAAAATACGACTTAAATATGTCATTAAAGTTTGCAGAATAATGCAATAATAAATTGGATTTGATCTTTGGATTGAACCTATAAAATAAAAGGTAATTACGTATAAAAGGCACAAAGCTGTCGTGACAACATATCACTAAAGTTTGTTGTTTATAGAAACTGCGCACTTAGCAAAAATATATTTAATGGAACTCCATTACACATTATGGAATTGATCCATGTATGTTATAAACATGTTTTATCGTTTTTAGATCGCTTTTTTTTATAATAGATGGGAATAGTATTTTTCTGTAAATCGTAAACAGACGAAGATTGTCATAATCTGATAAAATAAAACAATGAATCTTATTAAATACGCCTTTACTAAAAGTTGATAGCTGTCCAATGTCTTAACAATCATGTATCAATATTTTCTGTCTTATAAACTGTATAAGAGATTTCATAGTAAAATAATTCTCTAGGACTTAAAAATTATAGTGTGCTCAGTGCCTCTCTGTATGTCCCTCGATACGTAGGTGTTGCCCTTTAATAACGATTCATCGGAATCGATAATGAAATGAAACCAATACTAAATTTAATAATTGGCAGAATGTAATTGGCCTTGAGATTTTACAAAAAGTAGAAACAAAAAATGTCGATATGTGTTAGGTTATCTAATGCTAAGCATAGAAGGCGCAATTACAAAATTAATTATTTGGTTTTTGTCTATGACAATATTCTCGATATTGAATTTTGCAAAACTTCACCCGTTCCACCTTGACGTGTGGTATTCCACGACAGCGCACTTTTTAAGATACTTCTTGCCACGGGCCTCCACTTTATGGAACCAACTGCTGTTCCAGTTATTAACGAACTGTAACGAGTTAAGGGCCTTTAGAAGAACTGTACTTTAAAGGTAGTTGGTAGGTAGTTAGTAGAACCTTAAAGGTCGGCATACAATAGCAAACCTCCAATTGCCCATGGGCGGCGGTGAACACTTAACTTTAAGCCTGCCAGCTCGTGTGTCTCCTGTCTCATTATTAATTTCGTTATTAAGAGTTATTTACCTCTGATCTTGTACCATAATTAGGTTCTCACATTAATCAATACGTAATTATAGTTGTCACGAACAGTGCAAAGCTCTTGCACTACATAATATGCAATACATACAGTCATACATACATAATATATTACATCAGTTGTTGAAAAAAACGAAGACAACATAAAAATAAAAACTGAGCAAAGTGCCACGTGTTACCACCACGTGACTAATAAGATAAAGAAGAAAGATTTTGATGTTTGAACAAAATTACTGGACCGATTTTAATACTAATTTTAGGCTACTATTATTTCCAAAATATTTAAAGAATTGCCCAGCCAAAAGTCGCTAGTTATAATGATTTATGTTGCCTTACTATTTCCAGGTTACGTTAAAAGGTGCAAGGCAGGCGATACGAAATGTGCCAAAGAGTCAGCGCAGGCCGCGATACCCAGCTTTATAGCTGGAATCCCTGAATTTGGTGTGCACAGCTTGGACCCGATAAATATAAAGAAAACCGACGCAAGTTCACCTAATTTGAACCTCATTGTTTCTGACTACACCATCAGCGGGTTGAAGAGTTGTACTCCTAAAAAAGTCAAGTAAGATAATTTCATCTTTCTTAAATTATTTGGTCTCATTGAAGTAAAACGGACGTATTTAATTTTATTCACAAAAGCTTACCAAGTCTCTGCACACTGATACATTGGTATATAAAGAAAAATACAGTAATAAAATTTAGACCAATTAATTTGTTAGTGATTTCAAAGTTCAAGATAGAGCGTACTAATTCTTATAAGTAAAAGCACTTGCGAGCTTGCTGGCAGTGTAAGTGTTTATTGGCAGCGGTAAGCCTTAAGCGGCAGCTAACTGTCCAATGAACCTCCTGGCCTATCCAAACGTAGCTCATTAATCAGAAAATCGGTGAGCTTTGATCTAACCCGTTCAGGAAGGAGGGATGGAATGGCGGGATGGTTATTTCGAGGGTACACGAAATTTAAATTTTGACGTGTCATGTCTGTATGTTGGACTAAAGATACTATTGACCTACTACCTACTATTGACTTTTGTCAAAGTTTTCCAATAGTTTTTGAAGTTATACTTCTTTAGGCGCGTTATGAAAAATTGATGATAGTGAAATTTTACGATGCGCGCGCACCGTGACACAAAATTAAATGAATGAAGTTGCCCACGGAAGATGCTACGGCATTGGACATAATTTAAAAACAACATTCGAATAATAATAGAATTTATGTTACACTAAATTTAATGTAAGAGAATAATAATAAATATTTATTTATTTAATTTTTCAAATGTAAACTGAACTTTATTGACTATAATGACTCCTTTTCCAGTCTTTGATTATTTAATTGTAATTAATTATTTGCACGCAACCAAAAACTATTTTTAATAATGCCAAAGAAGTATAACTTCTTACGCACGTACATAAGTACACGCACCCTTTTTTTGTATCATTACTGTGAATTGTATAACAATTAAGAATGAAAGGGAAAACTATTTAATAAATTATCAATTGTATTTATATTTCAGATACGATAAGGCGCAGTCAAAAGTATTCCTGAAACTCCAATGCTCGGGTCAATTGGAAGGAAACTATGTAATGAAAGGAAAATTGCTGATCCTGCCTATTGAAGGAAAAGGACCTCTTCATGTTACCCTTAGTAAGTTTTATTCATAATGTTAGTACAGCTTATATTGGTAGAGCGTATTTGAAACTTCTGTAACCAGCTCCAAAAAATTAGTTATTTCCATTTCATTTTTCAATCTAATAGGCAAGTAGGTGATCAAACTCCAGTGTCTCACACACGCCGTCGACTTTTTGGGTGAGATATGTCGGTTTCCTCACTAAGTTTTCCTTCACCGTTCGAGCAAATGTTAAAAGCGCACATAGAAAGAAAGCCCATTGGTGTATAGCCGGGGATCGAACCTACAACCTCAGGAATGAGATAAAGCCACTAGGCTACTGCGGATTACTTAGTTGCCCGTACGAAATTTAAATAAATTTTAAAAGCTAACAAACCTTTGTTTTCAGACAACGCTGAGTTCAGTATCGTTCTGGACATTGTTGATATTGAGAAAAATGGTGTTAAATATTGGGATATCAAGAAGTGGGATATGTCGTATCAACTTAAAGGGAAGAGCAAAGTAGTATTCGAAAATCTATTCAATGGAAATGAAGTACTTGGTGAGTACGTTAAATAGCTAAGTTAACCTGCACCCTAAGTAGCCTACTTGGCCTACTAACTGTACCACTGTGGTGGTGCTCGTGTTATTCTTCTACACCTTTACTTTTCTGTTTTGCATTTTGATTATAATTATGTATCATGCACAATGTTTGGGGACGCGTAAAAGAACACATATTAAGACGTCTATACATCTAAACTTGTTTTGTATAAATAATGTTAGCATCACATCGAATTTATCATTCAAAACTAAAATACAGATCCTAATAACCAACCGTAAAGTGAAATTAGACTTCACCGATATATTTTGAATATCGTATGATAAGTTTTCTCTTTTAAATGACTAATTAATTAAAATCATATCCTTCTTTCAGCCCAAGCAGCAATACCAGTGATAGAAGAGAGCGGAAATGAAATTATTCTGGAAGTCGGCTCTCCTATTATTCACGATGGTATCAAAGTGATTGTCGAAGCAGTTAAAAATTTCTTCCAAAATGTACCAAGCAGTGAACTGGTTGAATAAATTTGTATCTATAATAAAAATTATTATTATTAAAGTTTACTACTATTAACTTAGTATTTCATTGATTCAGAACTTCCTATTTTTTAACTGTGTTAGTAAGGTTTTAAATACTTATCTCTATCTGTTGCCTGTATTTTTGGCCACAGACAAAGTTGTAAATATAAATGTACGCTTGTGCCCCACTTATGGGACTATATTCTCTTTCTTTTTAATCGGCAACTCATGTATGAGCATCGTGGTCAGCAACTAAGCATCTAGAGTGAACTATCTGTTTCCGTCGCGTCGGTTTCTGTCCAGCGCATCCTTTTGACAGTGTATAGTTTTGAGGACTATGAGACTTTCATGTGAATGGTCTCGTGATCTTTTGCCATCTGTGCTACCAACCACGATCAGTTTCTCCAAGTTCTCATCGCCTCTGCGCAACTTATATATACGGTTTTGCATAATGTAGTAAAATTTAGGTTCTCTGCTGGCGAACTACCCAAAGTGATTGTTGACCTCCGACACGTGAGGGCGCCACTTTCGACGATCTTGTGCTGCCGTTGGTAATCAACCACTTGGAGCTCACGAAAGTCCCTCTCCGCGGCATTTTTAAATCAGCAACATCTCAGTCGGGCGAAGACCAATTCCTAGATATGAATTTTGAATAACGTAAAATATATCTAATTACAATGTATAAATCAAAAACTAAAATATTTTTAAAAAGTTTGGTCCCGGCGACCAGTATTAATACTGGTAAGGTTTTCCGTAGGGTTTCCGTATTGGTAGCGATTGGTATACTTATTCGTTAAGCAAGGAAAGTACCAGCTCTGGAGTCACCGGTACTATCTTCCAGGCGCCTGGTTAAATCTTTAGTACCCACCTACGGCCCAAGAGCCTCTACTCCAAAGGGATTAAAATCAAATTTTGAGGAAAGACTAATATGAGTATCCTAGGAGATTATTATTATTATTAGAAGATTATTAACCTGATCTGGGGCTGCGCCAACTTTTGTTCGAAAGTGAGACGGAACACGCAAGTAGCATCCCATATCAAACCCCGTCTTATCTTCCAAGGGATCCAGGACATCCCATCCGGCGTCTCGCCATCGTCATTTGATACTTGTTGGCTGAAATATTAACGGAGGTAAGACAGCGGTGATGTCGTTCAGCGCAACATGACTAGAAAAATGACCTGTACCCTTTTGGAAATGGAAACCAAGGCACTTACTACTACGGCACCACTTACTTCAATGCCATAGGGACACTTATGGGGAGTACATATGAATACTCCTAAGCGAAAGCTGATGGCACTGCTAAGTGATTCAGGGTCCAATCTTCTTGCATTGTATGAGAGAAATATACGAATAATTTTAATCAAACATATTTTATATACATAATTGATTTATTTTACATATTAATATTTCAGTTTCCATTTTGTTATACTGAAATTACCCGTAGGCGTTATATTCAAATAGCTCTCGTGTCTCCATAACTCATCTTCCTTGTAAATTAAATAATATTTTCCCGAGACCGGATTTTGTAATATGAAACAAGATTATTCACCTGTAATAAATCACCGTTAGCCATCTGTTTATTTTCGTTCAAGTAATTTAATTATCACTTTTTGCAAAAATTCTTTATGATTCTCTGAGAAAATTACCTTCATTCAGTGAACGCAATCTGATATTTCATTCATTATAGTCAACTCAGTAGATATATATTTTTAATATGATGAAAGCTATATTCGTTAACGGGTACCTAAGCTTTTTGGTAATGATTTAAATAATTTAAACGGGGACCTAAAGGTGTTACGTTGCCCTAAGCTTCGTTAAATTGGTAATTAGAGATTAATGAACGACAATTAGTTGTCTTGTTTTGGAACCGGTGGCAAAAAAACGTAAATATCGAAACACGATTCACGAAATTGCGGTGTTTATTTAAATTGACATAAAATACAGCACAATTCTAGAAATATCTAATTTATTTTCACATTGCGAATTAAAACAAAATCTTCATTTGTTTTATATAATTTCAATATTGAACATTGACAGGTGTCGTATATCGTGATAGAGCCGTCAAAATATTTTCATTCACGCGGATAAAAAACGTAATGAACAATCACGCCAGTCTTAACCCCTCATCACGAGCGTGGGAATGCAAAAAATAGCGACACATGAAACGAACCCGACAGATTCATACGAATTTCCTGCATGCGATGAAACCGCATAAGCTCACTACCTGTAGACTTATTCGCGTTTGTCGTAAAATCGTGGTGATACTCGAAGTCGCTTTCGAAAGCTTTGAAAGCTAATGACAGTATATTCATTCACACGTATTGTACGAAATGTTTTTAAATTTGTTAATAACAAAATAGCTAATAACAGTAATGTATTAAATAGCTATATTTCCTTTTCATGAAAATCCCACTTTGAATAGGCTTAGAATTTTAAATTATAAGAAAAGTCTCGATATTTCGTGACCCCCATAATAGGAGAGAGTCAAACCGTTGCTATTTGTGTGTTTTGTTTGTTTTTAGGGCGTTAAACCCCTTATAATAAGATTTGATAAAATGCTATTTATGATTCAATTTTAGATTTATCATACAAGTTTCAAAAATTACCATGTCAATCATTAAATAAAAATCAATTTTGACGCTATTTCATTTATTGATCTTTGTTAGAATACGAGAATAAGGCCACTACTAACAGCGAATAGAGTATTCTTTGCAAATTTCAATGAGACACAAAGAACTTGAAGGCTTTCTGATTCACGTAAACAAATATTAAGTTTCATAACATGGTATGTGTGTTTTTATGCGATTGTAGATTGTAGTACTGCTTCTTAGAGTAAAAAAGTATTTTTAAACTGTGAATACCTTAATGTACTAAATAAACATCAGACTTGGAGCCGGTGAGAGATGTCAATAGTGATCCACGTTTCACCGATATAAGAGCACAGATTTTACGATTTTACGGCAAACGGTCAGCTGATGTTACGTGATACCGTCCGCCGCCCATGGATACTCGCAATGCCAGAGGACTCGCGAGAGAGAGTGCGTTGCCGGCCTTTTAGGAATTGGTACCCTCTTTTCTTTAAGGACAGTCGACGTTTGATCCAAATGCATAAAAAAATATAAAAAAAAGTATTTGAATTTTGCAACAATTACAGAAGGAACGTAAGTTTTTGTGACAATTTCAGTGTTCACTCATATATGACACGAATATTAGAGCTAAGACAGCCGGACTCGAGGTGTATTAAATCTTAACTAACTGTTATTTTAGCAAAATAGTAAACATACTTTCTGGAAGATTTTGGCTTAAGATGTTAATCGACATTTTCAAAAATTTATTATTGCAATTTATCAATTACGAAAATTACAACTGACCATATTTTCAATCTGTCATTTCTCGATAAAATCGTACGACTAGTCTTTAAAGGCGACAATACATTAAATAGAGTGCGTATTTATCAATTTGATAAACGAAAAGGTCAAATTCTTTAGCTCTAATGAATAATTGGTAATGTTCGTGACAGGGCACGTAAAGTCGTTTAAACGACCCAATTTTCTTTTTTCTTATTAAAATGTCATTATTTTAATGAAATTAATAAGGGAAAGCTAGGGTTAGGGTTAGGGTTGAAGGATCCTTTCTCCGCAATTAGACTCAGTGGTCGTTTCGTATAGTCCTCTAATTTACCACTAGTCCTTCAACACAAAGTCTCCTGATTCACAGGCTTCCCGACGACCTATTCAGGATTTTTTCACGTTGATTAGCCACAGCCTCCATTCCAGGACTACGTGGGTGACTGTTTCCTCTGCGCTGAAACACCTCTGCACAGGGGGCTGTCTGTCGCGCCTAGGATAAAAAGATGTTTATTTAGGAGGCAATACCCGTTATTGTCCCTATCATTATCTTAAGGTTAGTTCTGTTTAAGTTAAGTAGTCGCTTTGTCAGTTGCGGGTTTACTGCTGGCAAAGCCACTTTGACTGTCTGCAGCGACCATCACTCTTTTGCTGGATTCAGCGATTCTGCGAATCCAGGTTCCACAGCAAGGGCAAAAGGAGCGGAACGGGCCCAGGCACATTCAGCTTTTCAACTCGTCCACATCATTGCCGAGAATCCACTGTGTCCCTTTATCCACTCAAGGTAACCCTATTGGTTCGGGTTATGACCTCCAGTGCTTCATGACACTCCAGTATTGTTTGCTGTTGGTTTTTTGTTTCCGAGCGCCATCAGCACGGATGCACTGTCGGATACGAATTTAATGCAAAAGTCATTAATCCCCTAGCCGCTGCACGGCTCTGGCTGCTTCGGTTAAGCACACATTCACATTGAAATCGTGCTCTTTCCCAAGGTAGGTTATGTTGATGTTGAGATCAAGAGAGAATATGCCACGCCTGAGCCAGACCCTGTTTTGGATCCATCTGTATATATACGAAGCTCATTTACGGTCGACCGATCATGTTCCTCTTCTCTCAGTTGTATAAGATATTTCCTGTTAAATATTAATTGGTTAGTGATTCTATCACAGGGCGCAGCAATAAGAGGTTGATACTCTATTGCCCTGTTGAGAATCGCTGTGTGTGCACTGTAGTGATTTTTTCCCCATAATCCAGTACCATAAGCCTAATAGCAGCCAGGGCTGCCTCCTGCTGTATGTGTAGGTCCAGGGGTAAGATCTGCAGGGCCATCTCCATTGCTGCAGTTGGTGTTGTTTTCATGCAACCGCTAGCTAGCGGACAAGCAAGCCTTTGGAAGCGTCCGAGTTGGTAATTGCCGTTTGAAGTTCAGTTCTGGGCCACCAAACAAGGGCTCCATAGGCTAGCATTGGCCTAATTATGGCAGTGTATATCCATAATGTTATCTTAGGCGATAAGCCCCATTTCACGCCTAGCATCTTTTTGCATTGATAAAAGGCGATCGTTGCTTTGTTTAGTTTGTGTTCTAGATGTTTGTTCCAGAGCAGTTTACTGTCCAAAATCACACCTAGGTACTTGATTTCATACTTGAGTATGAGTTCAGTGTTGAAGAGTTTCGGAAGTTTGTACGGTCCAAGAACTCTTCGGTTGGTAAAAAGTATTAGTTCTGTTTTTGATGGGTTGACAGATAACTCGTGCTTATTGCCCACCCATCTTCTCCTCAATCACTTTGAAAGCTCTTCTCATGAGGTCACATAAGGTGCTTTCAAAGTTTAAGGGAAAGCTATAAAAATGTTGTATTTTATAAGATTTTGTTTGATTTTTTGGTTGACTTCGATGTAGTACCTACCTATGTTAGTCCTTAGAAATTTATTTACACTTTATTACCTTATACAAAAACGTAGATATAAAAAAAACAGGTTACATAAGTTATAAGGCAACGGGCGGCCTATTAAACAGCGATTTCTTCCAGACAACCCTACTACATCTATTTGATGTACTGATTTGAGGCGTTTGAAATTTTAATTAAAACTCAGGGTTGCTTATGATGCAATGTTATGCTTTGAATCAAAATATTCTTGTGGGCTTAAACGCGTTTAGGGGCTGTATAATAAATTTTTAATAGCAATATCAAATAATTCTCTACGTTTTACATATCTTGTCACGAGAATATGCAATAATGAAATAATTATATTGAAAAGAATTAGTTCCATATGTTTTTCACTCGCCATCAAAGACAAAGTTTATGAATTTAAAAGCGATAACGATCTTCTGCTTTTTAATTGAGAAAAGGGCGGAATTATTCGTTCCACATTTTGTCTTTAAACACTGAAACAGCCCTCGGCTACAATTATATCGCGCGCCACCTGTCAAATGCAACTGGCAACCCCGACTTTCACGCCAAACTAATTATTTAACAGACAAAAATAAAAAACAAACCAATGTCACTGAATTCCATTAAAATTTCGAACCAGTTTTAAAAAAACGAACGAAACTTTTTTAAATTAAAGCACAGAATTGTACGCTAATAATAACTTGGCATATTAATTAATGTAGTATTTTATAATTATGAAATTAATAGTTATAATACACCAGTATCTTCCTTATAATGTTTAGGTCTATATAAGCCTAAACCTTATTAGTTTATAATATGAAGTGAATATATTCGTTTTGATAACAAATTAATTAATTTATTATTTATTTTATTAACACTTCGTTCAATACAGAAATATAATACAATTGACATAATTAAATGAAGATTAATCTTACTAAACCTAAAATCAGTCAAATTGCACCGTTTTGCAAGTATATCTGTCTTTGTTTATCGTAACGTAAACTCTATGTGACATAAAGAAACTTGACTTTAGGTCTAAGAGAGCAATCTCATTTAGTTTTTATGAACAAGGATGTTCATTAAGACTTCTTAATTTATTTAATTATCCTCCAAAATTTTTAACAAAGTAAAATTCGTTGAACAACGTATTTACACTCATCTATTTAACGAATTTAAAATAATGGTCCCTCCTTTTCGGCTTAAGTAGTGTTCGTTGTATTAATTTGCAGATTGAAAGAGAAAAATCGGCTGCTCCCAGCATTAAACAGGCTTTAATTTGCTCACATTAATAAAGATGATGTGGACATATTGCCCTTCGGGGCTATTAAATACTCCCTCGAATACTGATGTGTGCGCTTTTTGCGGATATCTACTGGTTATTCATGAGTTACATGATAATGGTTAACTTGAAACGGATGTTTTTTAAAAATTACAAAATTATTGGTGCTGATGTCGTTAAATCGCTTGGTTTTGAGAGTGTTTTACGGTTAAATATTTAACTGAGTTGAGATTAACTTTAGGATATATAGTGTTTGTCTTCTACTTCTTGTTCACACCAAAAAAATCTATGTACGAAAATTATAAAGTCTCAGAAATTAAGATCGCATTGGTAATCGTAGCTGAGGTGACTAAACTGTTGACTTTTCCAAGAATATCGTTAAAACGATTTTTCAATAAGAACTGAAAAACCAAAAAAGCGTTAGAATTTAAAAATGATTTCATACTTTTACCTTTCCGTTAAACGACACTCATAAAACTTTCAAAACGCTTGTCATACAATAAAACAAATGAATCATAACGCTATAAAACATTTATAGCCCGAATGATCCGTGTTCGAACACGAAGCTTGGTATTAGCTTTATACTTTTGTTACTAATTCTAGTGGAGCTTATCTACGAACGTAATAAACTTTAAGTATTCTGAAAATTGATAGACATGGAGTTATCATTTGACAGTGTGCGTGATGTTCGCTCTTGTCACGCAACGGCCGTGCCTAAATTGACATAGATTAAGCAGCGCAGTGACTACTAGTTACGAGCCAGTACGATTGGCGTATTTCAATGCGAAATCGGTCCATAATTTTGAGTTAAATATTTAAGGCTGAATAAGACATAATAGTTCGTTAACAGTGTTATGTGGGTGCCCTATCGCAGACTTTTCTTGCAAACTTGATCAGCGACGTCAAATATAAGGGTCGTATATAGAAATCTATAAAATCGGTACATTGGCATCAGTGGGTTATTAAGAAAATAATATATTTAAGTGGGTTTAGAAGATTGTTTGCTGTGTTACAAATGGGTGATGACGTCATTAGTGTATTTGGAAGCATTATCGTTCTTAAAACGTCAGGGTGACATTTCACGTTTCGCTGGTCAATAATTATTACGATATCTTATTTTATGTGGTTTTGACAAAGCTATTCTAATGAATTATATTTCCACGTGTAATGCTAATTCTAATGTGGAATGACATGTGGACTGCAAGGTTAAAAAACGTACCTGCAGATGAACCTGAAGTTTTGAATTAGAACTAAACTAACTCTAATTTAGTAAACGTTCTTTAATATAATTACGGAAACCGATACCTAAATAAATTGCATTATTTCCATAAAATATTGATCGGTTATTAGGGATATAAATCGGATCTCCAATGCTTACCGTAATGAGAAATTATTTCCTTCATAATTATTTAACGTAAAGAGCTGTCGACCTATTTAATTTACATTGAAAACATTATGTAAATATTTTGACTGAATGCTATGTTAATTAATTAATTTATTATTTAAAGTTTTAAATTTCTGTATTACTACTAATGTGTTACTAATAAACACTCGTGCGTCGTTTAGATTCTAATAAGATATCAAGCAAGAATAGAATATACGTAGAAATGTTTAGAGAATTTTGATTTTCGTTCTACAACTGAGCGTTTCTTAGGGCAATTTCTACCACTTTTTGGAACCAGCTGCCTACAGAAGTATTTCCGAATCAATTTGACTTAGGGAACTTCAAGAAAAGCGCGTACCAATTCTTAAAAGGCCGGCAGCGCGCTTGCGACTTGTGGCAGATGAGTGTCCATGAGCGGCGTTATCACTTAACATCAGGTGAGCCTCCTGCCCGTTTGCCTCCTGTAACATAAAAAAAAATCAAAACTAATGTCGAATCATTTTCAAACAATACCTATAGATAATAGAAAATTATTATTTATTATTATTATACGGTAGAAGTATAAGCATGACTATAGACTAGAGTATAGCAAATGAGTGCAACCACAGATAAGTAAAATAATAATTTTCCATAGAATATAAAACTATGCGCATCCTCGCAATGTAAAAATAATGACAGTAACTTCATGTTGACACCATGACCACATGTGAATAATAATATTAAAAAAACAAAATTTTATGACTGTTTAAATGATTATAGTTTTATGTTTAACAAATAGATGTCGCCTGTGGAGTCTTGAATCGCGGTATTGTTTTGATTCAAAAAAAGTATAAGTTTTTCAAGGTATTTTTAATAATTATCTCAGCCTTAGAAATTGTGTTTTTCTTGTTCAATGACATTTTCTTTATAACCTTATTTTAGAGAAATGTATATTGTACAAATGTTATTTTAAATTATAAGAACCCTTTTTATATTTAGTATTTTAAATATACACGATGATTCATTTTATAATCTTTGCCTAAAAATGGTTCACCCTATACGTCGACGTAATAAAATTCATGGTTCCAAACACCAGGGCACAGACCTTTTTTATATTCTTTCAACCCTTTCTAGTGTAAAAAGCCTATAATATATATACAAAACGTATTAAGATTGGAATTTACGAGTGTATTATCGCTGAGAAAGCACAGAGCGGCGCTTTAGTACGTGTAATATTGATACGTGATAGATTATTTTGCCTTGTAATAAAATTTTTATGAAGGTTCAATGAGTTCATTTTTGATGAGTTAATGTTCTAAAAGAATCAGTGTAACATTTCTTAAAAATATCTGTCATATACTACATCATTACGTTATAGATACCGGCAAACATCTTGAACAAATGTCCCTGCCTGCGCAGAAACGATTTTTAGGGATCACTGGGCGGCGGACGGTGGTGCGCGGCGGCGGGAGAGTGACGTGTCGATCGCGTGATTGGTAAATCAGTTAACTTTTGTGTCCCGCGCTGCGCAAACTTACCCCCACTCCCTTGTTTAATACTCAAGAAGTTTGCCGGTATCTGTCCTAAAAATGAAAAAAAAAGACGAGCGATCATGATCGTACTACACATTCAATTTATTTGTATTTAAAAAGTTGTACATCCTAGTTCATAATATCCGAACATTTGGCAAGCAATAAAGTGTCTGTCAAAAAGACAGCAACAAAGTTGCATAAGCGTCAAACCGTATGCCGATTATCACAAGCAATTCGACTTTTAAAAACGCATTCAAAAGGATCCTCAAATAAAAACGCGGTAACCCTTCTTTCTGTTGTTTCTATTATCATTGAATTTCCGAGGGGCTCGAATTTTTTCGAGCAAAAACGACCAGCGCCGGATATGGAAGCCGTTTTCCATCTGTTTTATTAAAATTGTGATATTCATCTATTCGGTTTGTTCAATGCAGACTGCGGTTTTATTTTATTTGTAAAGCGCTAAACGCAATATTTCTGGAATGTTCTCGAGAATGCAATCAATAATAATATCCTTCTTATTATACAATTGCGAAAATACGAATTCGAATTCAGAGTATATATAAGCTAGGATATACTATATGTTATATATAGGTATATATGAACTATATTAGTATCTTCCTTAATTTTTTACATCTGTGTTTTACTAAACCGTGGAGAAAAGGAAGGAAAGAGACACATTTAAAGATTTAAACACAAACTCGACGAAATTATAAGTCAATAGAAAATTTCCAATCCAATCATTCAGATGTTCTCAGATATGATGGAATCGTTTTGATTACGAAGAATCATTTATCAAAGGATGTATCGATAAGTAAAGCAATCAACAAATGCAAAGAAGGCGTGAGTGGTGAGTGAGTTATGGCGATAATTTATCGGAATCAGTAATTTTATTGAATTTATTTAATAGTGTTCCATTACGTAGCACGTACACCGAAAATTTATAATTGGTGAAACAAGTAATTTTAATAACTAACTCTTTGGAAAATATTTTCTAATATAATTAAACAATAAAAAAACGTGTTCAAAATACCGTCAACGCCGAAATTTAACAAGATCTTTTGAGGTAGTTAGTATACACGTGATTAATATTATAGATAAAAGCATGCATGTTACGAACGTCAACCAGTGTTTAAATAATATAGAGTACTAACAGGTAACAAACAGTAACGAAATGGCAGAACAAAAAGATAAATTCAATTCTATAAAAAAAATACACGATCGATGTACCTCGACGCAATGAAATAACTCGCACGGTAGATTTCCTTCAAAAGGAGAACGCAACTTTTTGTATCACCTCGTTAGCTTTCTTTATAAACCTCCACTGTATACGACGATATTAAGCTGATGTATTTCATGACTGTTTTCAGTTCATTTTTTACAAGAACAAAAACTACGCGCTGCACTTCAATTTAAGATGATAGAAAAACTCGAAGACAAAACAGGGCCTATTTACAAGGAATTCAATCAATTACGTCGCCGGACACTGGTCTTCTCAAATATATGAGCGTTTGTCGTTCGAGAGTCGGTAAAAACGGATCTGGGTTGAGTAAAAACTTGGCAGAATCACAAAAAGTTTCGATACTCGAGTTCGTTCATCACAAAAACGAGACTCTTTATGGACGAGACTGAGCAAATACGGTGACAACGCAAAATTAGGGAATCGTTGATTGACAGTAAAACCGCTGACTAGTAATATTTGCGCATCTTACATTTTGGATATCAGTCAAATTTATGTCGCAACTTTTAAAAAGAATATCTTTAAAGGGAGAAAAAGTTGTTATACTTTGTGTTCTTTTATTTTATGTACTATGTATATAATACAGCTCAGAGCAGTGTTAGCCTAGTGGCTTCAGCGTGCAACTCTCATACCTGAGGTCGTAGCTTCGATCATCGGCTGCGCATCAATGGACTTTCATTCTATGTGCGCATCTAACATTTGCTCGAACGGTGAAAGAAAACATCGTGAGAAAACCGACATGTCTTAGACCCAAAAAGTCGACGGCGTGTGTCAGGCACTGGAAGCTGATCACCTACTTGCCTATTAGATTTAAAAATGATCATGAAACAGATTCAGAAATCTGAGGCCAAGACCTAAAGAGGTTGTATAGCGCCACTGATTAATTTTATTTTTTATATAATAAAGCTTGTAGTAAATCGTCTACGCGGTTTCATTCATCCCTAACTAAATAAACTCTTATCCAATAAATATTTAATATGTAAATAATACAATTAAAAACTTTGACTTTTAGTCCTCGTGTTTTAAATCTAAAACACAACTAAAACTAATTTTAATAACAGTAATACCATATATTTTACATACAATTAATTATATGCAGATTTCGTAACGTTCACGTTTCATTGATATAAATACAGTTTCAAGAATGTTTATAGAATACTACCAAGTCACGTAAGAACTTTGATCGGAAACGTTCTATCACAGTAAGAACGGAACATAAAACATTACACCATTCGCTCGATAAAAGTAGCGCCAAAGCGTAGATCAATGAAAGGAAAATCGTTCTAAAACAAAAGTCAAAGCGTCCGGCAGTATATCACTTGTTGGCAAATAGTCCGTAGAACTAAATCGTGCGTCCACGCCCGTATCAATGGAGATGCAGCGTCATTAAGTCGCTCCAATGCGCGCACGCTTTTGTCGGCGTACTGATAATGACAAAGGCGGTCACAGAGTATTTCGTAGATATGTAAAAGACAAAGTAATGTTAGCAAATAGACTTATAAGGCAGTTTTGGAGCGTAATTTCTTCATTGAGCGGTTGTATACATTACAGTACATTTAGTCAACACTCAATAACATCATAAAATCATAAGGAAATATTTATAATTAATGCTAAAGCATAATAATGTTAGTTGTTAACGTCAGTTGTGTTTTAAAAAAAAATTCAATAATTGTGTCGTAATTCTTGTATATTAGTAGTATAGTCTGTTAACTAAAATAATTATTCTGTGGCCGCAATTGTGAACGGATATTTTGTTTCGCCACCTTTTTCCGTTATTGGAAGCCATAATACAAAATTTCTGCTCGAATAGAATTAGACGGAGGGGCCTGTTTTTTTCAGATTGGCTCTTATATTATTTTCTAATAAGAATTTAAATGATCGACGAATTCCAAGGTGAAAATATTTTACTGTGAATTATTTGTAGATGATCTTTACATAAGATTAAGATATTTAATAAAGACAAAATTTCATGTGCCATTTTTAGCCTTAAAATACAGTTTTGTTGTTCTAATACGAAATCCAAGGTTTAAATTTATATACAATGCGTTGATGTGTAATTAGAAAAATGCAATTTCGTTATAAATTTGTACTGAAAGTATTTTGATATAGGCATACGAAACCGAAGTTGTCTTTGGTTTTTAGCGGTGCCAAAAAATGTCAATAATCATAAATTCGGCTAGTTATAATTTAAATAACTGTTAATTTCTAAATAATCACATTTCCAACGTATCTTTCGTCATTATTAGCCAATATTTATGACTAATTTGTTTAAGAATCTTAATCCATCGGCTTTTTGATGTTTATCAAAGTTGTATAAGCAAATCGAATTCATAAATAAGAATTTAATATTGTGAGTGGGTGTTGAATTACATGTTATGGAAATATGCATATTCCACTCATTTTTGACTGGAAAAAATTAATCCTACGTTATGTTATTTATTTTATGAATTGTTTGATATAAAGATTTGTAGTATTTATATTTATTGAAGTAAGTTTTGATCAGAATGTGGTTTTTTATTTGTTAAAAAGGTTCAAGTTTGTAAGCTTGTTTTTTAGAATATAACTTCAAAAAACGTCATGAGTTTTAGAAAGGTTTCTATTTACCACACCACACCACCACAAGCATAACACGCATACACATACACAAATCACCACACCACCTCTACTACGGCCGGAGAAGATCATGTTCGATGCTGCATTACATCTATTTCTAAATAGAGCTTTTACAAGCTTTTATTTATGTAAAAAGTCAAGGTTGTCAAGTCAAGTCTCATTCTTATTCAGAAAAGTCGGAAAATTGTGTACCATTGTTCGCGGGTCCGTCACAATAGCACAATTTCTTAACTAGCTGTCTTTGTTCGACTAATGACCAACTTCATGGCTGACCTAGTTATAAAAAGTATGCGCCATGTGCGAGTTATACATATTTTGCCAGGTATTTGCTTTAAGCTTGTGATGGTAAAGTTTTTTAATAAAATACTGGAAGATACGTTGTCTGGCTCGGGAAAAATAAAACGTCGAATAAGAATTTTTCTAATAATCCCTTAGAGTTATTTCATACTAACTAGAATCGAGACCTAATATAGCCTATTATTATAACCTAATATTTCCCCCTTATATTATATATAAATACTAAATAATTTGTATACAATACATAGGTAAAAATAACTGTTTCAAATGTAAAACAAAAGAAATGAGTTCGCGTATTACGCTGTTGTGGTAGGTTAAGAGCGGACATTCCAAAATTGAGGTGCTCCTAAAAAGATTTTTTTTTTATAGAGGGCATCGTGCAATCAGTCTTCTGACTATGAGCAGATGAGTTGTAGGATGATTTGCGGGTGGAGATATTCCTCATTATGAATATCAACCATAATAATATTAGCTCAGTCAATGCTACTGAGCTCCAGGGTTCTTCTTCTTTTGAGTCGGTTTATATACCCCGGTAGGGTGAAAAAAAAGAAATTGAGACACAATGTATTTTATACCTAATAAACGATCGACTGTTACACCGACGAAACCAAGACCCAACACCAATATATAACAATTAAAGCCATTTAATTATCTCGTTAATATTATTGTTAAAATTCACTTTATTGAAATGCATTTGTATTTCTCGCGTCCCCCAGCAGGGGGCGCGGGTGGCAATAACTTTAAATTAATATTCTGTCAGCGAATACAATTTTCGGCTGCGTATTTTATGATATCAATGAGATTCGATCGGATGTTGTGATAGCGAGGATACTGAAACGTGTTTGCATGTTTTGAGATAACGTGTCTTCTGATTACAGATCGGTTTAAATCATCGAAATGCGATACCGTTGTTAAACTTTATTCTGTTAAAATATTTTGGTAGGTTTATTATCGGTCCGCAAAATAACGTTAAATTGATTTTAAATGATAAAAGCGGGAATACTTTTTGTACACTAACATTAATTTGATAGTGTTATTTTGTATGATAGTAAGAGAAAAAACTGATCTGATGCAGATTTTTGCGATAAATGCGCGAGACAATTTAAACTTATTTTACACTAGCCGTTTCGCGCCCGCTTTGCTGGACGAATTAAAATAAATTTTATGTTTCATTATTTTATTTTTTTTCATATTTTTATTATTCTTCTTTTTAACTTCCCGCTAAGAAAATTGAAATATTTCGAAAATCAAGTTTTTAACAGATGTTGACGTTTAGAGGTTCTAGGAAGCCTCCCCGAATGTTTCCGCGGTGAAGTCCGTATGGATAAATTTTCATAAAAGTAAAACAGCAATAAAAAAATGAAGGAACGTTGGAATTTAATAAATAAATAGCCATAAACCATCTAGGAACAATTTCGCATCGAATGGTGGTAGTTTCATGTCGATACGATCAGTGGTTTAGGCGTGAAGGAGCCTCAAACGAAGACCATTTTCCTTTTATATATATAGATTTAATAAAGGATTTTATTAAAATATTTTTATTTAATATGATTAATAATTTATATAAATAATTTTAGACTAAATTTGTTATCACACTTGTACTATTTTAAATAGCGATAAACAATAAATTGTAAATAAACTATTCTCTGACATAAATCGAACGAAAACTATGTGACAGAACTAGAAGTTTCCTAGGTTTAGAATTCCAAAAGGCTATTTGTAGTTCTTTCATGAAATCCGGTAACAAGCCGAAACTTTGTCTTCGCCAGTGCCTTTTGTTTATACTGTTATCTTGTTCACACGATCCGGTCAGGACTTTGAAATCACTCGGTGCATAATTTTGTAGTCAGCTGCTGAATTATTTTTAAGATTTTTTTGCTATTCAAATTGTTTGAAATACATAATTTTAATTAAATAAAATTTTATGAGGGTGATCCAACATATCATAAAATCATATTTTTTGGTTAGTCACTGCTTAGTTTTCCTCGGGTTATGTTAGACGCATTATTGTTTTGATTTATACTTTTTTGTTAATTATATTTGTTAATAATTACGTTCTCAATTTATAACTTTATAGTGAGTGAATTGTGCGTTTTTGTGAACTATTGTGACGCTGGAAATTGTGTGCCTTTCTCGTTGGTAAGGATACATCGTAAGGAGGTATGTACTCAGGATTTATTATTTTAGTATGAATTATGTATCGACGGCAACCGAACTGTGATTAATGGTCATTTATAACTAGACTGCCTCAATGTTTTTGCTTATTGATAATGTAGATCTTCTTGATTTTTAGCTTCTAGTATTTTTGATCGGATAAGAAGAGATTAGCGTATTAGCGATCAGACCTTGTACTTTAAAAACAATATATTTTCAGAATATTATTTTCCATATCAAACAATTTGAAATGTACTTCGAAAATCTCCATTTTTGAATCAAATAAGTGTATTCTTAAATTGTATGCAACTTAGCCGTTATATCATTTATCTGATAAAACAAACCTGGTACGTTGGTGTAAATTACACACTTAACAAATGTTTATATGCCACTCATATTAAAACCCCTCCTAAATACGCCAAGATCTGAAGATAGCCAGCCTATTGGCTACCTTCTCAGAATATTGTACGTGAGATCCTCTTCTTTTTAAAATTAAGATAAAGTGAAGCGTGAGAATATATATTTGATTTCATTGTATTTAAATGTTTCGAATTTCGAGCTTTTGCATTTTGCTTTGTAATGTTTTGGTAAGCTTTAAAAGCTTACTCATTTAGATAGCTGGCCTTGCAGAACGTTTTAACGTAAAATATACTTGTATTTTATAACAGAACTTGCTTTTAATTTACTTAATGTAGAAAAAATATTTAATTTTAAAAATTTAATGAAATTAAAGAATTAATTTGTATAATATGTACTTATTATACTCGTAAAAATTAAAAATAGTTCCAGCAAACATGTTTAGAGTATCTCTTAACAAATGTTGCTTTTAGGACTTTTGCCACTAAAAGAGGCGAATGTTAATTTAACATTTATATGAAAACATACATAATCTTCGATTACAACTACGTGAACAATAAAGTATGAATAGAAAATTGTTCAACAATTTTCATTATTCTCTATCTAACTAAAACCCACTGTAAAATAATACAGCGAAATTAGGTAATAAATCTCCAATTCCAATTTTCTTATTATTTTCCGAAGTCTATGCCATTAAAACAAAGGCCACATTAGCACAGCAAGTTGCAGGAAGTGGGCGGTAATGCCGCAACTTGATCGACGTACTGATATCCCCCAGTAATAATTAAAAGCTAAATCAGATAGTAATGTGTTATACGAACGAAACACCTACGTCCGATATTTTGTACTACTGGAATATGCAATTTATAGGCTTTTCTTGCATTGGTCTCTGTAGATAACTGTTTGATTATTATCTATGTTATATAAAGTTTACTAGACTATCTAAAGTTAGTCATTCTTTTTTGGGAAAAGGGATACTTTTCTTTAATAAAATCCCAGAGGCTCTATTACCTCTGCCTTTCAATAAATTTAAGAAATGTATTAAAGAAAAGCTGTGTAAAAAGGCTTACTATAAAGTTAACGATTATCTAGTTGATAAAAGGGCCTGGGACTTGTGCTATACAGGCTACTTCTAATTTATTTGCGATATTTGTTTTAAAATAAGTGTTATTGATGATTTGCTATTTTAAAAGAGTACCGAGAGTTTTTTACGATGGCTTTTTCTCTCGGCCTACACCCACTGTCTTCTTTGCCGATGAGTAGGGATGCCTACAAATTAAAATTTAATGACGTGGAATAAGTGATACCTGTATCTTATGTTCCATAATAAACATATTTTATTTTATTATTTTGAATGTTTTTAAAATCGGATAATTAAATTTACAAATTGTACCGATTTCTATGGTTTTTTTCATTATACCAGTAATTCACGTTTTATTTATTTGATAGATAAATTAAAGGACGTATAAATTATGCCAATAACATGAATCGCAAAGTAAACACTAAAATCTAAATTAAATTACTAAACTGATTATACAAAAGCAAAGGTACCCGAGCGCAGATAATTTATCCACAAAACAAAAAATGTTAACCTCACGAGTTATGCGAGCATTAAATCCAGTTCAGTCTGATTAGCTGTTTAAGGTAGCAGTTGTTATCTATGCAAGGTACAGAATATAATGCAGGCCACGATTTCTGTAGATTATAGAACAAAGTATTCTGTGGTATTCCGACTTATCACAGCTGTTTACCATTTTTTTACGCGTATCTGTGGTTAACGGAAACCATGTGTTCGAATTTTAAAAAGCTGGGTTTCTGGCCAGTATTAAATCTTAAAAAAATATACAACTAACGAAACGAAGGAAAGCCTTAATTTTCATAAATATACTATAAAGTTTCCCCTTCTCTCTTTAACGTACTATTTTAGTCCTTAAATTAAATTTATAAATATGTAAGAAAAAAATGTATATAACATATTTTGTCACCATTCATTTAAAAAGTCAGCCGACCTCATTCTTAAAAACTAGGTCCTTTTATACTGTCTCAACACACACCAATCTTCGTCTCTTTATCAATTGACTCTCAACCTTAAGGTTGTCACGATCGCGAACCACGAGGGCGAACCAATGGAAAAAATCCATCATCTTATTTGCGCATTTAGGACTCGCTGGTACGAAGGCAAGCAACATTAGCCTTAAAAATCGATGTCAGTAACAGAGGGCTAAACACATATTAGCTCAATAAGAGAAAAAAATTAAGATACAGAATAATGAAGCCAAGGCACCAAGGGCTGTTATAATTAGTTGTGTAAATTTTTTAGCTAAAGAAAATTTATTTGTAATTGTACAACTTTTTTAATATGACATGTTCTGTTTATTAAGACAGATAATATGAGCTCACAGGACATTAAAATCTATATAAATTGGTAACAACAAGGTAACTTTTTATTGCTACAAAAAGGACAGAATTTAAATAAAATAGCAGAATTTGTCTATCGATTCTCATTAATGCAGCAAGATCTAATTTGTTATTAAATGGGTCATTTCACCCTAATTTAAAGGCAAAGGGTCGCCTCGGAATCCATTGAATTTTAACTTATGCCATCTGATCATTTTAAATATTTAACAGGGTGACAAATGTTTCCGTTGAAATGCTTAGAATTTTATATCACTTTGTTTGAAACCGATTTTAGTTGATAGCTTTTAGATGCAAAGTACCTACCTTAAATTCTCTTCCAAGTCACAAAATTTTAAGTCATTTTATAATTCATATGTATTTATAATATAATGTAAGAAGTTATTTTAGTTAAACATTTTGTTTTATATAACAAGAAAAGAGCGTACCAATTCTTAAAAGGTCGGCAACGCACTTGCGACCCTTCTGGCAATGTGGGTGTCCATCGTATCACTTAACATCAGGTGAGCCTCTGCCCGTTTGCCTCATATTACATAAAAATAAAATTACAACAATGAAGAAAAATAATTTTAATAAAGAAATTGTAAATAAACGAAATATTAAAATAAAAATTACACATACCTTTATGTAATAAATTGATTGCTTTATATATTTTATGCATATGCGCGAAATCTGTACTAGGAACAAAGCTACGCTGTATACTATTTAACATGATAATTTAAATAAAATTAATGTATATACATATGCATTCCCAATAGGTATGCAGCGCCACAGAAGCGTTATCGTAGCTGCATCGTACGAAGATTAAGGCTATGAAGGAGGCAAATGCATCGTCATGCCTCTGGGTTTGGGATTTAAGTTATAAGAGAAGGCGTATTGATTATGATTAAGTAGGTCAAATTAGTAGATGTGTACTTTTATAGAGAAAAATAAATATTAACACGTTATTCAACTATTTTCACTAAAATTTATCGGGTCGGTCGGGTCTATTGATAATGCTCTTGGTACGTTCTATTTGATTAGACCGGAAAACCATTTTATAATTAGTAGTAGTAGTGTAAATAAATTAAACCTATAGAAATACCTGTCAACATAATTTATATTATTTTAATTTATTTATACAATTCTAAGTAGGTACTTACAAAGTAGTAGTACTTACTACAATTCTAATTTTGCACACATGCCTTGGAAGCCTACATAAATATTACAAATTAATCGATTCCTAAAACATACGTATAGGTCAAACTCATAACCCCTTTTTATACGAATCTCTTTTTGGTACCTGTCCGTTCCTGAAGGTTGGCCGTCAATCTCATGGAGCGTGTCTTGTCCTATGCCAGATGCAGGAACTCTTCCGCAATCGCAAAACCCGTGCACTCACTAACGTTACAAAGGCAGGATGTTTTCCTTCTACCAACACGCCATTTACCCTGGATTTTACCGATTATTAATTGAAGAAGGTGGTAGCGGTTATGGCGCAACACGTGGCCCAGGTACGCAACTTTCCGTTGTCTGAATTCTGCATAAGAAAGATGAAAGAATACCAATATCTTTTAATTATATATATCTCTTAATTAAAATTTTAATTATTTTGACAATCCCTTCATAGAAGCGTTAAGTACTTAAATCAGTCACTACTCATAATTAAACTACAAACCTTAAAGATATTAGCAAAGAAATTGGAGAAGACCTTTCTTAATATGTATTTTTATTATATCGGGTGGCGCAATAGAACGTGCATTTATTAAGTATAGGCTAAAAATAAATACAAAAGGTATAGTGAAATAAAATATAGGATGATTAGGTAATTAAATGAAGTTTGTTTTTTAAAAATAACATCATCTAAATACGGCCCTCAAGACACACTCTCTAAACAAGAACGCAGATTTGTGAAAACTCTTGTCAATAAATCGGGGGATAGCTGCCATTTCCCCACGGATATTTTCCTTTAGCTGACTGATTTTCCTCAGTCAGCTTAAGCCTCAAGATGAAACATCAATAACCACTGCATAGTCCTATACTACATATTATTATCAAATTCAAATAAATCGCTTTCGCCTATACAACAAACCGAACCCTTACTTTACTTTAAGCCTTAGGGAATGGACAAAATAAAAATGAGCAGCCTCCTTGTTGGCTTATCGGAATAGATTACTTTTTCGAAATGTCTTCAAGAGGATCGGAGAGCGGGTATATTTTTTCTAAATCTCCTCAGACTGTCCACTAAACATTTCTCGGTTAGAGATCTCATAAGGAAAATCGCCATAATAACTGTAACTGGATTTTTTCCACAATCAAAACGCTTACGTGACTTTTTCGTAACAGAAATTGTTTTTTACTTCTTTTTGATCGAGCACGTACTAATGGGCGCGGGTGGGCTCCTTATATTTAGGGTCAAACAATACGCTGGTTGAGGCTTTACCTATATATTATATGCGATACTTGCACTAGTGTGGCAAAGTTGTTATAAAAGTGTGTGAACATCGTACCGCGGAAGAGTTTCATTATTTTAATTAGGAAATTTAAATTGTATAGAAATAAGGCAAATTTAAGAAGTGACAATATGTTATAAACAGTTTTGCTCCTGTTTAGACCCATTTATTCATATTCTATACCATCAAACTCTTATTTGGTTAGGTTAGTATCCTTACTAGATTTATGTGATAAAGGGTACAGGGTAAATTATAGACGGATAAAAACATAATATATTTGTTTAACTATCAGCTGTTTTAGGAGCTGTAAGATAGTTGATGAATGAAATTACTAGTGTCTACATATAAATTTAATAAAAATACTATTTTTAAAGTTAATTTTGTTTAAAGTTACAATATATTTATTTATTTACACTTCGTTGCATTACAATATATTAAAATTTTAACATAATTAAATGTAAAGGTGGGCGGGCGATCTCTTTCAGGCAACCACTGTGAGAAAAGAAAAAAAATGTATCTAATTAGATAAGGTAGGCAAGAAGTGCAAAAATACATATTACATATAGTTATTAAGAAGAAAAAAAACAAACTAAACTAATAAAGGATACAGGAAAAATAATTGTGGATATACAGATGTAAGCAATAATAAACTTAGCTTAGAAACCATACATTTACATATTATTTATACACAAGAACCTACCACAGTGGTAGAAAGAATTATGTCGAAAACAAACCCTATTTTGTACTGGTATTTTGTAGTGTATTTTGCTGGTCATTGCTTACATTGTGACAGTGTTTTATTTTTAAACTTCGTTATTGTAGGCGTTGCGTGTTTTCGTTTCTTGATATTGTTTCAACCAATTCTATTTTTGTTTTGACTTTACTTAACACTTAATGATTTAGGTGAGAACTTAAGTGGTTTAAAATATTTAATGTAGATGCCAGAACAATGTTGACTTTATATTTTATATTTGAGAGATTATAAAAGATAGCGAAGGTCGCCGTCACATGAACGGATGTCGTGATTTAAATTACCATTTACTATACTAAAACTTAATGTAATTTATATATTCGTTTTTTATAATTAAATTAACCTTTTTTAATTGTTGCGTGCGATAAAAACGCGATAAAAAACACACCATTTGCAAACCTTCAAAAAGTCTTAAATTAATCTACGGAGACCATTAAAATAATACAATAACTTTAATTTCCAATAAAAAACATCAACCATATGTTTGTAATGTGATAGCTTCATTTTTGAAATAATAAACTTTATTATTTTTCGCAACGGGGCGCCACCGTCGGGTTTGTCTACGCCTCGCATCAATACAACTACTAAATTGTTTTAATAGCTGTTGAAAATTGAAAGTCATTGACTTATTGTGGCTATCATCCCTTTAACAAAGAGATTCTTATCATGGGTGTTATAATTAAAAGCGTGGAATGATAATGGAAGCCTTTGTGTACTTTTTTGTATGCCCGAGTTTAGTCATAGAAGTTGAAACTAATACATGTGTTTGACAACAAATCTTATTTGTTAACTTCTTCACTGAACTGTTATTTGTAACTTAATCAATTTCATTCATATTTTTAATATATTAATCAAGCGCATAACCAAACTTAAAACGTGTGTTTAAAATAGAATATAATTATTTATCCTAGTTAAAATTTTAAACGTAAAAGCTAAAGCTAAAGCTTTTTTTAAGCTAAAGTAGCTCGGCCAGTATTTCTTTTTCGTTATATCATTATAACTTTTTCAATAAATGAATAACACTGTATGACTTATATTTCATGTTTATGCCAGCAATGTAGTAGCCACAGTAACCAGTGTCCTGTAATTGTTTTTTTTTTGTAATATTTTATTTTATCAGATAGGATACGATATCATCTATTGATCTAGATAATAAGTTAATTTTTATTAATTAATATTTAGTTAGATAATTTTAATCCAAAGGATAATTGTCTGCACAGTCAAGATTTTCTGAAGAACTTTGAATATTACATAAAGTTGATGGCTTACTTGTATGCTTCCAAAACCAAATCAGTTTTGTCTTTGGAGCGCAATTATTAATACAAAGCAAAAAGAATACCGTAGGGAAATAACGTGTGTATTGTTAGTACATAATTGTTATACGTTTAAAGCTTATGAAGCTTCAGCTTAAACGGGTATTCATTACCACTGAAATGTTAGACTAGCCACAACCTTGTGTAAGTAAATTAGTGCTACACCCTTGAGATCTCTAACATTAGGTTCCCTCATTTGTTTTATATATAGTGATTTTTGTATCCTGTTGAGCTCGCAATTAACTGCTGTGGACGTACCAATCATACATAGGCCTGCAACGCAGTTGCGAGCCTTTTGGCAATGTAAGTGTCCATGCCCGCGGCATCACTTAACATCAGATGAGCCTCCTGCCTATTTGGGGCCGTTCAAATATTACGTAAGCACTAATGGGGAGTCTTTGATTTTCTTATTTGGTGATGACGTCAACAGTAATTATTTACTTATTTACACATATTACCCTCACATTGTCTATACAAAAAAATAATACGTTTATGTACTAAGTACTATTTTTGAAAGCCTACTTTTAATGACAAGAGGTGGATAAATTGCAGTAAATCTACTTACGTAATACTCGAACGGCCCCTTTGACTCTAATTACATAAAAAAAGAAAATACGGTATGATACAGAGACTTAGCGCTTAGTAGGTATAGCTGTAGTATGTCAAAAATGTATTGGATTTGATCTACGGGGTAATCGTATGTCCTCACCATGTTTTTCTTTGCCGTTCAACTTCGATGTTGCAATGTTACAGTAATGGTGCAAGCAGAAACAAATCCTCTTTGTTTTAATTTTAAACCTGAGGTTCGTTTTATTCTTAAAGCGTTTCATATAAAAGGTTGCGTTTCGAGTAGGTTAGTTCGTCATAGCGATACACAAGTGTGGTACGAATGCTGTGGCTTATTTCTCTTTACAGAATCAGTGGACAGCGAAATTGCCTCAAGTCAGGTAAGCCGCTTTCTTTGATAGAAAGACTGTATTACGAATTTTATAATATGAAATTCTTTGTTTATTACAAAGGGAATTGCTTGTATTAATCGTTTCATAGAAGACTAATTGTAGTCATTTTTTACCAAAAAATATTGAAATCCCTGACCAAGAAATCAAGTTTTATTTCGTTTATCTCTCTTAAATAAAATATTATTATATATACTAACTTCCCCAAAAGTAAGTAAATTTTGGCCTGATTTTATACCCGCTGTTATATTTTGTGCAGAATATTTTTTAAATGTTAGATTATCCGCGTAGGTATTATTGTGTAGTAATCGCATTAGTATCTAGTGACTGTTAAGATAGAATAATTATGTGGAAATAAATAAATATTTTAAAAGGTTTAAAGATACTCCGAAATAAGTTCATACAATAGGTAGGTACATACCACTCATATTTTATACACTAATAAAATCATATCAAATCTTTTATTGTTTTTATCTAGCATAGTAGCATATGTATAAATAAATACAGCTATTCAAATCTGTTATCTCACGTTAGTACAATGTTAAGAATGCCGTACTTTATGTCACTTGTCACTTACAAATCTTCGTGGACCCACCCATTTCTGGCGAGCGTCCTATACCATGTTACGGCGTCAAACATACAATTACACTTTCTTTATACCTTTAGCTAACCAGTGTTAACAATAAGCGATTTCAAATAAAATGAATATTAATAATTAGTGTATTTAAAGTTTCCCCACATATATGTGTTTAATATTTTATTTAGTTAATTTTATAACACGAGATACGTAATATTATAGGCAGTTAGTATTTGTTCATACGATTATATACTTACAAGTGGCAGAAAAAGTAAAGACTTTATCTGCCACTTGTTTAGTATGTATTATATCACCATAATATAGCCAACATCACAATAAATATATTCAAAACTCGCTAGCAGCTTATATCTCAAAGCAAATAACACAACATTGGCATGACGATGTCCTATAAATAGGAGCAATTGATGAGACAATAGTAGGATCCGATCCCAAGAGAACAATGACTATGAGTGCTACAGCTGTTCTTGTGTTAGAACTAGGCTAAGTAGGGAAGGTCTTAAACTGTCTCTTTGAACAACGCGGAATTACGTTTTTTGTAAAAAGAATTCCTTGTTCGAAAAGTTGATTTTTAAAAATAGAATTAAGGAATGAATGAAGATGATTTTTTTTATCTGAGTGGAAATTTTTACACTTTATATTTCTGCGTAGGTATTTGGTATTATTAATATACTTTATGAATATTTATAACTTGGTTAGTTTATGGTTCTTTTGTTATTTATGGCTACAACACATCATAAAACCGTTACTAGCCTATAATAAAACATGTATGTATGCAGATTTAATAGAAATAGAATCTCATACATGTTTAAAGGTTTTTTAATAAATATATTATCAAATACCAAAGGTATTGGCATAGTTCATCAACAATATACAGATAGAACAGAAGTATTTCCGAACCAATTCGACTTAGGGTCCTTCAAGAAAAGAGCGAACCAATTCTTGAAAGGCCGGCAACGCACTTGCGAGCCTTCTGGCATTGTGAGTGTCCACGATCACTTAACATCAGGTGAGCCTCCTGCCCTTTTGCCTCCTATTACATTAAAAAAAAAGTGGAATTAGCATAAGAAGACAAAACCGAAACAAATTCTTGCATACATTCTAAATTTATCACTAAAGTGTTAAAGGTTGCAAGTAAGTAATACTGTTAAAAATAAATTCTTAAATTATGACTCTACACGTAGGCTCCAGTACTTAATTTATTGCAATTAAGGGGCGACATCCCTTTTAATCAAAGGATCAAGCAGAAGCGTTCAGAGACAGGTTTAGACCTACAAGTACTAAAGTTATAATTGCACCTTGTTTAATTACGACAGTCTCGAGAGCTTTTTAGGTTAGTACTTAACACTCAAATTTTGCATTAAATTTTAATTATCTAAGTTGCTACCCGTTTGAAGTGCGCACTATTCAGAAATGCTCTGAATTAAAATGCTTATTGCGATTTTAAGTAATTTAATGAGTAACACTAGTTATGTTCTTTATACTCGTATTATTAAATATTATTAGAACAAATTAGCTATTAAAAGAAAAAAGGTGCCTATTTGAAGTAAAAGGTAGATTATATTCATCAATCTCATAATCAATTTTGACACAGTACTTGTCGGTTCTTAGTTATCCTAAGAATCCATTTTAAACGTATTTTTTATACATATATACTTTTTTAACTACTCGGCCTACCCCCCGTGCCATGGAATATCTAATCTAATATATTGAAAGACAAGGGTTTTTATGTTTTAATACAAATTCTGCAGAGGTATAGTTTTCTTTGTACTCATAAACATTGCATACTTTATTTGTACTACTATAATTGTTCATTTCACGATAACATTTTAACTAAAGTTTTCGACATTATATTATATATTTTCAATATTAGCCTAGTTTGAGTTGGTGCTTCTTATTTGATTCCTATCTATAGAATCCTTTGCTATGTTTATTCAAAATTTTGTGAGTATTCGTCGCTTTCAAAGCAAAGCAAAGATGATAGGAATGGCTTCGGGCTTCAACGTCGTGTCGCCCAGGCCCCAGTTCAGTTCGCTTCTAGCATGCTCAGGCACTGCAAGACAATATGGGGCACATAAACCTCGTCTGCGCACGGGCACGCCGGGCTGTCCTTGCATCCAATGCGGTACCTCGTACCTATTCATATTATTTAGATTTAGAATTTTAAGGTCTGAATTCTGTTCATTATTTGTGGACAACTCGTCCGATTTCAATCTGGTTGCGAATCGCGCGCATTATCAAAAACTGGTGCACGCTTCAGCATTAACATATGAAAATTGTATTTAATTTCTAAACTATATAAAGCCACCGAAATACTTATATTCTCTCCATCATGAGCTAGTGGATAAGCTTTGGTTAGGTTTTGTAAAACCATGGGAACGTTTTAATATTTTGCATACATGAATATATTTAACGCTAAAGATTTAACAGATAATAAAACTTGATTACAGTGGTCAAAATGATGCAGCTGCATAAAGGGCGGGACGAATGTTGTTTGATTGATTCAGACGCACTTACAAGTATGTGGGAGGAATAATTTGTACTCTCCGCTTCTGGCGGGGATTTGTAACGCGATAGTACTTATGAGGATATGGTATTTGGCTAATACTTACAAATATACAAGTCAAGGCTGTATATTTTTCTCACGCGTATTTTAGCAGAAGTTTTTACTCCTGAGGTCGTAGGTTCGATCCCCGTCTGTGCACCAATGGACTTTCTTTCTGTGCGCATTTAACATTCGCTCGTACCGGCTTGCCTTAGACCCATAAAGTCGCCGGCGTCAGGCACAAGAGGCTGATTACCTACTTGCCTATTAGAAACTTGAAATCACGTACTATATATTTTATGCTAGTTAAAACATCCCCTTGACCCAGGAATGGTACAAATATATACTTACATTTTGCGAGTATTAGACTGACGTTAAATGATTTTATATTTATTTGAGTACCATGTATACATGACACATTTCTTATAAGAAAATTGTAGGGAATCTAAACACCTGAAATTATAATAATATATATAGTTGTTCACTATGCAGTCGATCTAAAAAAGAAATTATTCAATACTCAAATAATGGTGAATGAATGGTGTAAAATCTGTCCTATTTTAAAGTTTCGTTAATATCATTTATAAATACTAATCTTTCCTTTTTATAATATTAGTAGGTATAGACAAATCCCTACTACACTTTCATTACAATATCGTTTCGTCAAGTCACCTCGTTCATTGAACAGATTTTACTGTTATTTATTAACAAAAAATCAGCAAGATGTCCCAAAACTTTTTCTTATAACGTCAAAACTATTTCAGGATTAAGTTAATTAAAATTCTAAATTTAATAAAACTAATATGTTTAAAAGTCTCGGTACTTTTAATGTACCAAAGACCACCACACGTCTTAATTAGAATTAGGTTATGAACTTTATCGTTTATTCATAAATAACAAAGATAAAATCACTCTACTCATAAATATAAATAGCTTATACGTTTCTCCGGTATCTTAAATACTGCTTCAACCGCGTAACATTAATGATAATTAAGAATGTCCGACGAAATAGTCAAATTCGTTCAAACGAAATTTCAACTTAGACATAAAAATGATAACGATTGAATGGGTGTAATTTAAGTCGAATTGTAGATTAGAATGCATTTAATTAACTAATCTAAGTGGCACAAGTAAATTAGCTTGCTGTAATATTATTGTGTTTAATACTAAAAGTAGAGGTCTGTTTCGGCTGCACATTATTTTTTTTAAATAAGTTTAGTTCGTTATAAACTTACAAAATCTTTCCCAAATTACTTTATATTTGATATTTACTTTAATAACTTAAAATGGAAAAGGGACATTACAGTATAGATATTTATACTTATTCACACACCTCCAATAATATATAATAACTTACTTGACGTAAAATCTAATAGCTATTGTAGTAGAAGCCGAATTCACGAAAAAAGTTTAAAAAGCGTTTTATAGATAGAAACTATCATAAAGTTTTTGGTTTATAAGGTTTACTTGGTTTACGTGAAGTGCTTTATAACCCTCCAGATATTATGCGTAGTTTCTTTTTCTGCGGTTATTTGCAATCAGCCCTAAGGCTGTTTTTTTTTCAGTGGTGCTGTCATGTGGATTGACTTCCCGTTGGAGGCATCTACTCATCTTCTGTCTAGAGCTACTGCCGGTCTTCTAGCTCTAGAATATGGTGACGTTTTAGTCGACTCACATACTGTGTAATGGTGAGTTGGCGAGCAAGTTCATTGGGGTGACAGCTTAACCGCTCTTTGTATTTAGCTGCCAGTCTCCGGATTTCCTCTTTGATAGTTCTTATTTTAAGGTGTTCGTGAACTTCGTTGATGCGTATTTAATAACAATATTTAAGCTACGTTATTCCTGTATACCCTTAAACCAAACTATCTGTAATATTAAAGTCAAGAATTCAGCATTCTGCATTCTGCATTTCGGCATTCTGGGTTAAATTCAGATCCAGTCAATAGGTGCATTAACGTAAACTACGGTACAAAATGCACATGATGACAGTTGTACCTACTTTAAATTCAGTTTCGTTAATTTTATTCTAAACGAATTTGAGACTTTAAAGCTATTGAGAAACCTTGAATCGAGTAATATAAATTATTTAAAATGTTCTACGTAATAGATGCTGTTTTGTTACTTTACCATCTCCCGGCCCATATTTCCATCACGCTTTGACAGTTTGTCCGCTTGTGCCCAACCGCAAATGCTTACCAAAGATTTGCGAACCGCACGTTTCCCTGAAATAGGAAAATTTAACGGCAGATTTCAAATTTATTTAATACGTTCACTCATAAGCTTAACCCTTTTAGTACCCTTTCCTTTATAATATGCTTATCGTTTCACTCCAAAGACTTTGAGGTTTCTATATTTAATTGTATTTGTTTGAGTAATATGCAAAGTGTGTATGAATAACATATATTGATGTAACAAGGGGCAAACGGGCAGGAGGCTTACCTGATTTTAAGTGATACCACCGCCACTCTCTTTGCAGAGGGCTTGCAAGTGCGTTGCCGGCCTTATTGGTACGCTCTTTTCTTGAAGGACCCTAACTAGAATTGTTTCAGAATTGCCTCAGAATTGATCATCAAATTATCTCTATTAGTGAATAATTTTTATGACCGATCACAACTGAATCTTTTTGGCTTCATGGAGCTATGGGAATTATTTAATAGTATTCCGTTAAAGCAAGAATGATAAAGTATTATTGAAATTTTATGTGTTATGATAATGTAATAATGAAAAAATCATTCTCCTATGCTCCTTCCTTTTGACACGCTTTAGTACCGATTCTGCCAGCTTACTGGCTGTGCTGGTAAAAAATATGAAAGAAAAGGGCGCGTCAAATAATATTTTTTGTAAAAATACGCACGCACGGGCTATAAAATACTCCATTCTGTTCAATAAAGTGTTAGAGTTAAAATTGAATTCTAACAATTTTCAGGATCAATACAAATCTGCGCTAAAGTTAACAGAGTTCGTTACATTTCTATTCATCGTTTGATAAATATTCAATGCAAGCATAACAATATTCTTTTAAAACTAGTAGCGAGTGTATTAAATTCCGTTGCTTATATCGAATTACGAGAAAATGGTCGTAAATGTCAAAATGTTCAAAATATTTGTTTCCAATGCGCTTGAACAATGCAATGTGGTTCTGACCATTAAATAAAAAGATCAAGATAGATAATACAATAGCTGAACATAAAGACATCATATCATTCCACAACAATAAACTTCTTTGGGCGGTTTGATGCACAAATATAAAGGAACTGAAGTAACACAAGATGTTTTTTCCTATGGCTTTCGAGTTGCTTTGTCCGAACGAGGAGTGATCAAAATACGATATAAATTTATGGTGTTCTAAACAAACGTTCACGTATAGTAAACATATTATCACAGGGAATTTATTGCAACACTGGTATAGTGCTAGTCTACTTACATACTTTGAGAACTGGCAGTAAATGTAAAATTAGAAGCATAATATGTTTTTCTTTTTTGACGTTCATAAGTGTACATTGTGTTACCTATATGAATAAATGATTTTGATTTGATACGCCTATCATTAAGGGGCCTTGATAAAGCTACTACCTACGCTTAACGCCGTTAATGTTGTTAAATAAAAAAAACATTATCGCAGAGGCGAAGGAAATTTAGAGCTACAAATTAGGTTTATTCTGAATGTCCTTTTCGTCACCCAGGGATCTAGGAAAGATAAGAAATGCATTTAAAAATGTGAATCTTAAAATAAGAATGTTACTAAAAATATACAAAAACACATTTAATCAATAACTATGGCACTTTCTACTAAAGCAACTTATGCCTCTCAGCAACAAAGTCCTCATTGCTATTAAAATATAATGTTACCAAGAACACTTATTCTATCCATATCGTTTATGACTTCTAGAGATTATACGACGGTAGCCAGCCTAATAGAAAAGATAATACAAAATTGATGATGTTCACTGTGACACTTACTTAGTAACTGCCTACAAATTTAATGAACGCTTTTGATGAATGATTGTGAGCTTGAATCACGTTAGGTACTCGCATATTCTTGGTAATTCGTTAACTATTTTGTCGATCCTGAATTGAATAAGCTGTATTCAATTTACACTATCGCTGATTTATGTGATAATGTTCAAGTTAAAATTTATTTAAAAGTTGCATACATAACAATAATACTCAAGGGCGATTCAAGGAAATATTTTGAAATTTCTAGCGAGAGGTTTGAAATTTCAGCTTTTTAAAAATCCGATTTGAGGTAATCATTGTGTTTAACCTTAACATGTCTGTACTTATCATTTTCCTTTTTAGACAAGGAGGCAATAATATATGCTGAATAACCCGTAACAATTATAGTTTTGCTTGGAACAACGCTACACCTCGAATTATAGACTAGACCCAAGGCATAAATAATACCTCGAAATAAAAATCCACTTTCGTTGATGCAGCCCTATCTTTTTTCATAAGAATTTGATTTGTTAACACACGCCCAAGTTTTTCTTGCAGACACGTCACGTATACTTAAATTTATCGACCGCAAAGGCAAAAAATAATGTCGCGATACAGTCATGAACAGTAAAATATTATGACGGCACCCTGCCGCGGTTTATTTGGCAAAATGCGGGTCTTTATCATTCTATGATACCATTCGCAGCTGACTATATTGTTATCTGTTTAACATGTTCCTATGGCTCTATTTATCAATTCGGTTGTATGGGGTTTAAATTTAATTTAATTTTGAGTATTCGTTTCAACGGGACGACGCTATTCGTACAGCAGGTAAATTCAATCAAATTTGCTAGTTTGTTGAAGAAGTAACTTTACGATTTTTTTTAAATATTTACACATCGTTCACAGTAACTAATGTTTGTGTAAATAAAACTAAAAGCTTAGTGCCAGTGAACACTGACCATGAGAGCTAAAATATAATATAATTAGAAGAAAATTCTTTAAATTTTCAAATTTAAAAAATTTTAAATTTTTTAATGCAATTTATGGCATTAAATTAAGACTAACTGTTTATTAGCTTAGTTAGACTAGCTTAACAGTAGCATAAATCAGATTGTAGTGTAATACTGAAAAGCTAAAGTGCTAGTGAACACTGTTCATAAGTACTAGGTTTATAAGAAAGTTCTTTAAAGACACTTATAAGTGGACATTAAATTAAGTTTGTTAGCTTAAATAGGGTTGTATACGTATTATATAATTAAAACAAAAGTGTCGTATTACTCATCAGCAATCTCTCTGGGTAGGTAACTCATGTTTGAGGATCGTGATCAGCTGCGGTGTGGTCAGCTCCACAAATTTCGGTTCTGGGCTCCTTTTACAACTGTGTACAGGAGGACAACGAGTAGGTATTTGACTTGATCAGTCCATCTCATTTGCTAATGTCCACGCAACAATTTTGGCTTCAGTGTTGCTAATCACGATTAGCTTTTCTAGGTTTTCGTCGCATCTACGCATTTTGTGACCCATGCGTTCAGTTCAGTTCGTTCGTATCAGCAATATAAGGTTAATAAATTTTTACATCTTTCCTTTATTCTTTTTTCCCACTAAACTGGCTTCCAGGGAATCCAGTTTCCAACCTCCTAAACTCATTTAATAAATCAAGAACGCCATCCAGGTCTATTTTGTAATTAAAAAGTTCTATTAAGTTGAACATTTCTAAGAACAATATAATAATCTTACAAACTTTTACCTGAGATCCTAGGAACCGCTTCACTTATTAACACAATGTACGTGAGATAACTAAACTAAAACAGCATTTAGTTTCAGCAAACGTGGAGGAATCCCTTGATAAAAAGATAATTTACGAGCTATTATATTTTATACCAAGCTGTCCTATCGCACGCGATCTGGACAAATTAAACGTGTAATATGAAACTTGAAACTTAAGAGAGGACATCTTTCTTTATCAAATCTAAGGCCACGTCAGAATGTTAATGAATTTATATTTTGAAATAAAAACTATAAAGTTACATCGTGTTATAAAGACATTTAGATTGATAATTCTACAGATATAGATATTATTTTACAAAAACATAATTTAAATGTGTACCTCCATCACTTTTTATTACTTTATTTAGTTTTTATATTTCTGTTACCTTAGGACTTGTTGAATGCAATCAAAGAATTTCAATTAGTGTAGAATTCTTTATGAACAAGTTTCATGTAAGGCTAATTAAAATATATACGCACACAATAAAATACTAAACAAAGACCCACGTTCTGAACCACCGGTCAAACAATTGAAATGCATTCAAATCAGCACTTATGTAGCCGCAAGCTCTCGTCCAGCAAAACCGACCATATCGAGTATACTTAAAAAATACCAGGTGCCTAAAAGGCCTCATTGTTCCAACGGCGAGATTAATAAATCTTTGAGCAGAATATCTGAGATCGATCTCGCGGGATGTAAGCCTCAGGCAGGACGTTATACACAGCCCATTCAGATGCCACGGTCCCACCAAACACGGCCTTTGTCATGACAAAGGTGTCGCGAAAAGAAAAAGGGGACTATCGCCGATCTGCCTTATCAGATTCGGTTCCCTTCCGAGGTCTCAATAGGACAGTGTTTGAATGCGGCTCTAATTCCCCCGGTTATAATAAACGGGGAGCAATTTACTTGCACCGCGTGCGTTGTAATAAAAAGATAAGGCCAAGTTGCGGATAACTTATCAGAAATCTCCGCTCGTGTGGTTTGAATAGAAATGATGCCACATGTTTAATTGTTACCAATCTTGTCACAACATCTTCGATGAAATATAATACTAAGATTTATGCTTGGATGTTAAATTTATGTGAGCATTACTGGTTAAGTAGAAAATTAAAGTTCATCAATATATATAATTTTTCTGTATAAAAATATCATAGTTCTTCAAAAATATTATATAAATTATTAGATTTATATTAAAAGTAACGATTAGCAAGCTTTATTAGAAGTAAATCAAAAGAAGTTAGTGTTAGTTAAAATAATGTATTGTCACTATTAGTATTAGATATAGTACGTTGTTACATAATATTACTCTAAATGATTCCGATGAAATCTCCTTATTTCTATAACATTATTTTATCTTAAATAACATTTGACTGCATTTGAAAACGATAAATCACTAAGCTTAAATTGATTGATGCATGTCCTGTACAATTACTAACATTTTTCCGTCTCGAAACCGTCAGTAACAATACTAACAATTGGTTCGATCAAACGGAATATTAACTTCGCTTGTCATTTTATCTACGATGTAAAAATAGATTTAAATTGTATTTTGGTATTTATAACAAGTGAATAGAGTTCAATCTTCCCGTTTATTTAGAAGGAAAGTTATGATTTATGAGTAACTCCCAACGGGTTTTGATAATCTTATAGAGTTACTCAGAGGTGCACAATGCTACCTAAATTAGCCACGGACGCGGAACCGTGTGTGGTATCAAAAAAGTTATTTAAATATCTATAAGTCATCCCATTAGAGACTTTTAAGTCACTGTTTACATATGCCTCTGATTGTATAACGTAGATAATGGTGTTTGTCGCTTCAAACACGTACTTTAAACACAGTAAATGCGTAATATGTACTGAAAATAAGTCATTTAAGAGTTAATATTGTGTAAGGGTTAAAAGACATTTAAGTATAAAAAATGTACAATTGTGTATCTCCGTTATAAAGCTGTCAACCTATGCTGTATAGCATACAAAATGTCAAACGCGCAATTACTGTAAAATTATCGATTTATGCGTTAAAGTATTTTTATTTTAAAATCATCAAAATTTTATACAGTATAATAAAGTAAAGATACTAGCAAAAACTAAATAAGTTGTAGCTAGTAAAAGTACCTTAAACGCAAACCATATATTCCTCAATAATCTAATAATTTATACCATACTTCCCTTATGCTCATAAGTTCACCTTTTTTAATTTTTAAAAATGGAACAAAACGAACACTTGACAATCAATCTGTCACGTTGCGTCTAGTAATAAAATCCCAAAAAGTACCATTATTCAACCCCATTGTGGCAAGGTCCCACTGAAGATTACCGGATAACATCTTAACGTCTCTCGAGGGTAGGTAACATTCTTCATACAGAGATTTTTATTCGATAAGCCCCGAAGTCATCCATAAAGCGGTTAGATATGCG
Organism: Pieris macdunnoughi; assembly: GCA_905332375.1. NCBI lineage: Eukaryota > Metazoa > Arthropoda > Insecta > Lepidoptera > Pieridae > Pieris > Pieris macdunnoughi. Next base: position 1,766,792 of record CAJOBZ010000016.1, read on the forward strand.
CGCATTGTTATAGCTTATCTACCTGCAGGCGAGAAAATTCTAAAAATTTACACGTAAAATTGAGTGCCTAGATATTCTTAATTGATATCTTTACATAGAAGCTAAATAATAATAGATAAATGATAAGGTGTTCACCCATTTCGGTAATTAAAAACTTGTCAAAGATGTATTTGATTTTTGTGCTGTTTTTTGTCACAAGTGTAATTTTACCTAAGGAAAGACCTAGCAACTGGTCAAATTGGATGTATTATAATGTTGTACAATTTGGAACAATAATTAATTCTTTTCCAAATCTATTAAGGTACATTTGGATTAAATACGTAAATATATACAATGCTTCAATAGTTTGCACTTTTGTGCTTATGTATACACATTTTTTCTATTTTGTTTTACTCAAGCCATAACGAGATAGGAATGAACAAGTACCATTACTCGCCACTTATCTCCGCTACCGGTTTCAAGTGAAGTACACTTCATTACTTTAGACGTATCATTTTTTTAATTATCAATGAGATATTGTTGTTTATCGCGTGTTTAATAGCTTGGGTTTGTGTACAGTTGTGTGGAAAAGTTGGAACTTAGCAATTAGTTTAAAGTCGCGTTCGTAACTGCTTGAAGTTTTTTTAATCATTCAGAACTTTTGAACTTTCCAATTCTCGTATTTACGCAATTCAATGGCAGACACGTTTCTGAATGGGGCGTAGATTATATTAAAATGATTAGGTACATAATAATTAATAATTGACGTATTTTAATTACGTTCCATTTCCAAAATATCATTACTCTTCCTATAAAAATCAGCTTGATTTCACTTATCAAATTTTTTTAAATTGAATATATTTTAACGTTACGTTAAAGAATATAATAAAATAAAAGTCAGTGGAGCAATATCTGTAGGCCTGGCCCTCGGATTTTTGAATCTGTATCATGATCATTTTTCAATCTAATAGGCAAGTAGGTGATCAGCCTCCTCCAGCAAGGCAAGCTGGTTTCCTCACGATGTTTTCCTTCACCGTTCGAGCGAATGTTAAATGCGCACATAGAAAGAAAGTCCATTGGTGCAGAGCCGAGAAACGAACCTACGACCTCAGGAATGAGAGTTGCAGGCTGAAGCCACTAGACCAACAAGGCTCACTTGAAGAATTATTACTCATATTAAACTGAATGACTTATCTCTTATGAACCGGACTATAGCAGCAAAATAATCTCAAATTTCCTTCGCGATGAGCATCTATTTACTTTTTATTTATTGACATTCCTAATGTACCCAGACTGCTATTCATCATGCCGGTCCAAGATAGTATTGTTTGGTATAGGCATAATGGATTATTGATAAACGTGGGTGTCCCTAATCGCAGACTTTCTATAGGCTTAAGATGAATCTATATTGTAGTAATGAGGCCGGCAATCGAAATAAGTGGTCATTTCAGATGTCTTTTATCGTAACGCTATTATTTAGATTGTAGTACTTTCCGATAGAAGATCCGGTTTTTAGAAAGACTTTTATTGAATCATAATCAAATACTTATCAGAAAGCTATATGTAAGCTTTTTTCTTATTAAAAATACATACACACATATTTTACAACTGAATCGGTAACTAGAACGAATTTAATAATAAAGAAAGAAATAATGACTAATTTAAGGAAGGTTAGGGCAATGAAACTTTTATATTTGATATAATTTAACAATGGGTAGGAGACACCCAATGTTAAGTGATTCCGCCGCTCATGGAAATAGCCAGGCTCGTAAGTGCGTTGCCGGCCCTTTAAGAACTGGTACGCTCTTTTCTTGAAGGACCCTAAGTCGAATTGGTTCGGAAATACTTCAATGAGCTGACTGAAAACTGCATTAAGAAACGCTCAGCTGTGGAACGACGGACATCGAGGTGATACGGATGGTATTTTGTATTCTGCCTTGACATCCGATGATGAAACTGAAATCTTATAGCTTTCTATCTAAGGTGAACTTTTTACATCTTTACTGGCTAAAGTCTTAATAAACTCTGAGTATGGCAGCTCTCCGTAAATAAATTCCATAAAATGTGTGGCATAACAATAACTGGATTTTTTACTTCATTAAGTGCAGTCCTGAATGCGTTACCGTTCCATAGTTGCAGTAATTATCGAAACAATGAAGTAAGTGCGGCAACCTATCTGGGCAACCACTTCGCAATTACTTCGCCTCCGACCTACTTCGTAGAATAGACATTCATTAAGACCCATTCACTCATAATATTCACGCTTTTAATTAATAGACGCAATCAGGAAGCACCGACAAAAAAGGAGTTCAATTTGCTTTGATGTCTAACCAGAAATATGGTATTTTCGTTATCTTGAAAATAGAATTTGCGCGGCTGTATTAATAAAATGACTGTTTGAGATATGAGGTGTGGTTTGTGTAAGTGAAATTTAAATGTTTAAAAAAAAGTTTAACGAAAAACGTACTTGCCTTTTTAAACTTATATAATAAAGAAACATATTTAAAATTACTGAAATAATTTTTTTTCTTTACGTTTCAAAGTAACACATGTGTCTGCTGTGGCAATAATTGGCCTGGCCAGCATAATGCTGAGGAAGATGCAAAATATGATATACTGCAAGAGACTATACAGCTATTTTTTCGTTTTGTACTATACGTTAGTTGGAAATGATGTAATGATACTTAGTGTAAATAAAATATTATTGATAAAAGTTAGCAGTGGTAACTAGTCTTGTGTATAGGCTTTGGCTAAGACATTATGCTGAGGATCAGAATCGCACCACAGCGCTGGTCATTCTACCAGAGACGCACAGCAGTCTAGTAATTTCCCTCAGATCGCAAAAAAATACTGACAGTAAAGGATTCAATCGTAAGCTAAGTGAATGTTAAAGAAAATACTTTTAAATTCATTTTTTATAATAATAAAATTATTAAATATTGTTTTTTTTATTTTTGAGACTAAAGGTTATCTAGAGTATTATTCTTGTGTGAAATTTTGCTTTATTGTAAATAAAATAAAATTAAAAGTTAAAAAAAAGAATAATTTAACCAAAGGTCCAACTTTACCCTATATATTAAATAGTCAAACAATGGACCGTTTTTAAGTCGTACGTTATATAGGGATGAAAGATCCAATTTAAAATTGTGCCAGATGTTCGTGAGACTATAAGTTACTATGACGTGAAATGAACTCTAAATCTAAGAGCAGCGCCAAAAATTCAATTACTATGCAGGGTTTAAGCTGTCTATTTCGCTGTTGTAAAATCCATAACATCGTGTGTAGTTTGCTCAAAGACTAAACAATTAAATATTATTTCTATATAAATCTTCGATATAAATTGTTTTAAAGTAACTACGTTTTACTACTGTTTATTTTTACTTTTACTTTAATACTATCACTTCGCATTGCCATCATAAGTGTCTCTGTGGCTTTGAAGTAGCCTTGGACACCATGGCCTCCATTGCGAAAAGAGTGTAGGTCGTTTTTCTCGCCACGCCGCGCTCAACGACACTATACGCCGCTCTTTTGCCTCCGTCAATGTTGCAGCCATTTTGTTGCCAACAGGCATCGAAAGAGACCATGGCAAGCGACCGGATGGGATGTCGTTCATCCCGTGGATCCCGGGGCAAACGTAGCATCCCATACCAAAGCCCGTCCCATCTCCCACAACCAAAAAAATAATAAATGGTTTAAATAAAAAGATTTCGATTATAAGACTGATTATATATTCATTGCTTTCCAATAAAAAATAAATCACATTTTATTTCTTGCGAAATATACATTTCCATTAAAATCTTCCGTGAAAATTTGCGGCTTAAAAATTTTCATCTAGTTACATTACTGATTTAAAGGTACTGACTCATGAATGGATAAAACAAAAAAAACGCAGTTTCAAAACCGGTTACGTAGTTCAGCTATTCCGTAGGAGCTATTCACTTGAGAGTTAATTAAGCTCTGAAAGCATTAGTAAAAAGGCCCTGAAACAGTATAGCGAATTTACAGTTATGCTATTATACAAACATTTTCATTACTAGACTATAAGATAGTTAGGTTTATTTTAAGGAAAAGTTATACTGACGCTGATTATATGACGGGAAGACCAGATCCGCCCTGATTCTCAAATCAAGAGCGTAGAACATACGGGAAATAGCATGAAACTCTCGCCCCTTTTAATCGCTAAGTTTGTTTTACATGATTGTATCAGCTCCTTCCCGTGAAATGCTATGGAATTATAACTGGTATAATCAAGTTTTTAAGAACATATCGTTTGGTTTTGTTTCATATTTTGACACTATTATTACAACGATATTTTCTAATACCGAATCCAGCAAGAGACGCTTAGGCACAACACAAAGTCTTCGATAACCAGCAATCATTTAAGGCAACAGTAAAATTTCTGTAAAAATCACTTCAATCAATACATAATCACAATTTAATAAGGATAGGAAGTGAGAATCGTTTTATAAAGACGTAGGTAACGAAAAATAGACGTAATCTTGAATTTGATGTACTCTAAAATCAACTCAGTTTCATTTCTTCTAACCGCATTTTGTGATTATCATGCTACTGTTATTTGTTTGACCTCGAGATTATGTGACCCTTTATGTTATGGTCTACATTTTAAGTATACCGGTTCGATTGAACCTTATCTGTGTTTAGAATTAAATTACGGGCAATTATAGTATTTCCGTCCTCTCTTTGTTTTATGCCTCGTTAATTTTTTTTTACATTTCTAGACAAAAAAAGACTAGTAAGTGCGTTGCTGGTATATATAAACTTAGAACGCTCTTTCTTGGTATTCAGTATAAATATTCTAGTTATCTTTCTAAACTATTATGAGCCATTTTTAAAAAGTATCCATTATAAACTACAACCACACAATTAATACAATTTTCCTCGGTGTAATTAATTGGATTAAACTAGATTTTTCTTCGCTGTAAATCTATAGTTAATGGTCTCCTAGTTCGAAGCTTAACCCTGTCGCTATTTATTAGACACGGATCTTAGCACAATTAAACTCCGTTGATACAAAGATAATATGGATTTTAAACACTGTTTGTGAGTAATCTGTGGTATTAAAAAAGCTTCGAATGCATCGTTGCAATATGAAGCGTAGTCACCGTGTGTTTTATTGATGTTGAGTTTTAAATAAAAAGACGAGATTTTAAAATTTAAAAATACAGGGCGGCATTGCTTTACCATTTTTGTAGAATATTATATGAAGTTTTACTTTAAAAAAATCATAAGGCTTAGTTTTAATAACCATAGACAAAAGCTCATTATGAAGGTCCACTTACAAATCTGTGCCAGGGAAATCAATCAAATGTTATGAAGCGAACTGCAGAGGAAATTGGAGTTATTAATTATTGACGAGTTAATGAGGACTTTGAAGATAAAGTGCACTTTGTATCTGTCATCGAAGAATAGCTCTCTGCTAACAAGATGTTGTTTGCTTTCCAACAAGATTGGGAATTGGGACTTGAACTTGTTTGAATTTGATTAATTTCAAATGAGAGTAAATAATGTTAAAAAAGTTAATTTTTCGACGTCTTTTTAAATTTTTCTATGTTAGTCATTTAAGAGTAGGTGGTTTTTTATTTCCTAGCATAAAAAAATACTACGCGGTTTGTTTAAAAAAGCGTGTCCGCTGAGGGTATGAGGTTGGATGCCGGGGAAAAATAAATATCAATAATTTTAACGATATCGCAGAAAGCTTTAAATTAAAAGTAAGAACTGAACGAGCTGAAATTAAGTAATCTTGTAACTTACACTAATATATAAAATAGCACAGTGTTGGCCTAGTGGCTTCAGCGTGCGACTCTCTGAGGTCGTACGTTCGATCCTCGGCTGAGCACCAATGCACTTTCTTCCTTGTGGGCATTTAAATTTCGCTCGAAAGGTGAAGGAAAACATCGTAAGAAAACCAGCTTTCCTTAGACCGAATAAGTCGACAGCGCGTTTCAGGACATGAGGCTGATCACCCACCTTTTCATTAGATTAACAAATGATCGTCAAACAGATACAGAAATCTGACCTAAAAAGGTTCTAGCACCACTAATTGAAATATGAATTTAATATATTAATTAAAATACCAAAACTTAAAAGTCATCATATTGTTCTCAAAATATCCTTTAGGCGCAGATAAATTGTTTTCACTTGTCCCGAACGTTACTTGTTCATTAGCGTTAAATAAATTCATTAATAAGCCGGAGACAAGTCAACGAACAATCTATAAATCAAATAGTGAGGGGGTGTCAAAGACAAAAGGACTTTAGTGACTTTATGTACTTGACATTGATATATATAACTATAGATTATATAGTACTCTACTTGTGAATATAATAGTAATATGAGCACTATTACGAATGATATATAAGAGATCTATGCGTGGTGTAATAAAAAAATTTAATGGAATAATTGGTATGGGATGCTACTTGTGTGGACACGTTAGTCTCGTCTCACCTTCCTCGGACAAAAGCTGGAGCCGCCGCAGAGCAGGCGGAAAATAATAAACGGGTCAAATACTTAATTGCCCGTTTATCCTCCAACTTTGATTTTGTTCCCTTTGGAGTAGTGGCTCTTGGGCCAAGGGGTTCAAGAGCACAGGCACTATTTAAAGATTTAGGTAGGCGCCTGGTAGATAGTACCGGTGACCCCAGAGCTGGTGGTAAGGTGGTTTCCTCGTGCAACAATACAGCCAGGACATACTGCCAGCATTAAAGGTACACTGCCACAAGGACAAAACTTTTTTTTTTTTTTTGTTTATCAATTTTTTATCAATATTATTATCATTACTATGTACGTATAAAATTATGTTTATTTGTGTGTTGGTAATAAAATTTGTAAGGAAGGCTGCAACAGCGTCCCTTATTTTCTAAAAATCTTTATAAAACCTACTGTTGCGAGATTTTCTTACTTTTATGACGGTCCAATCAATTTGCAGTTGAAGTCAAATATTTCAGCGGGCAGTTCCTTATGTTTAAAGAAAATAAACATAAATAAAATCTGTGATCTGCTTTTTGTACCTAACATATTTATTTCTAGATCTACGACAATTTTCACACGATGTGTACGTGTTCCGAACTCTTCATTACATAAATCATATACTTGCCTTTTATTAAGATAAAAATCTATTTCAATAAACTCAGTCACCTGAAGTAACTTATTTTAACCATAAGCCGATTTGAAAAGGTCGTTACGAAAGGCAATGTAGCGAAGGCTTTCGGGCTATTTATCTGCGTTACGCGCAAATATCGACAATGTTATCTGTAATGTATGTGGCTTATTGATTTTCTACATCAATATTGTCAAAATAATATTTTTTTACGCTTTTACATGTTAATACAGTATATTTATGCGTTATTCGAATTAATATAAAACTATGAATTACACAGATAGAAATGTGGAAATCTGAGGATAATTTGACAATTTGCCTTCTTAGTTTGCTAACTCTTTTATGCACCAAAATAATTAATGTCTTCTATCAAACCCAACATCAAACAATCAAAAATACAAAACCATTCAAATGCCGACTGCAAAATCTCCTTACTATATAGTATTTTGAAAATATAAACACTAACCTAAGCCGAATTCGTATGGAAAAATGTTAAATGTTGAATGTGCCCTTTACTCCTTTGTGTTTTGCCAACGACCTTTTAGATTAGTCTTAATTTAACCACTGTACGGCTTCGGTTTAGCCTAGATAATCTACGATACTAAAGTGACATTCCACATGTGTAATTTAAATATAATTTTTATTTCTTTTTAAATTTATTTTAATTATCATTATGTACATTAAGATTGTAAATACTTTACCGTAATCTTATACAAATCATTATATTATATTAATTTCAATTAGAATGTAACCAATGTTGACTAAAACTGTCTAACTAATATTAGCCCCTGTTTTGGGTTTGCCTGAATACATTTATTGTATTGGCCTAGGCACAGAAGGCGCTTTCTTAAATTGTGGAAAAATTTGTATGAAATACATACAGTACATACTTAAAAAAAACTACTACATGTGTTAAAATGTAGGCGATTTGAAGATTATTTAGTAGGTTACTATATATTTTTTAAATCATTAAATCATTAAATGCCCACACTGGTTATGCAAGGGAAAAATTAAAGAGTATTCCTTGGAGGAGAAATGTCAGGAATGAAGGTAGTTTCTACTAAAAATGTAGCCAATCATTTAAAATAACTTTTCATACAATGTATCATATTAATAATAATAATAACACTTTTTTTACATCTCGAACAAAATAGAAGAAGAAGCAAAGATAGTAAATGGACGGTCTTTGTGCTAAAAGCAGTTTATTGTGTGGAAGAAACTTCTTCTTCTTCGTACAACTCAATCATAATCATAACAGTCAATCATTCATTTTACGAGTAGTAGGAAATTAAACCTTTTTTATTTATTTACCTTCATTAGTTTATTATTATGGCTAAAAGGTATAATTAGTTCTAACAAGAGACAATGGAGAAATATAAACATAACATTGAAAAACAAAACACGCTCTACATACGCAGATGTTTACGCTTCGTAAAACTTAATTAAGGAAAAGCACAAAATTAATTACTTCCATAAATTCTAGGTATACTATATAAACTCTATTCAGCTCAAGCCGAGTTGAAAAACCCTTCAAGGTTGGAAAAAGGGACCTATTTTCATTCGTAGAAACGCTCAGTCGCCTGGGGATTAACACAAATGGTCTTTGAATAGCGTCGTTTTGTTGAAAAGAAAATCGTTTCGGCTCAAGAAAATGCTTCTATTAACTATTTATTTAGCTAATAGTAACGATTCGGTGTTAGCCTAGCGGTTAAGGGTGCGACTCTTTACACTGAGGTTCAGACCCCGGTTAAACATAAATATTTTAATATATCATAATAAAATTTATTTTATAATTTTATAGGAATGTGTTTCATAATTTTATGATGCCGTCCATGATACCATACATGGTAACTATTTTCAATACAATTATTATTAATCTGAAAAGTTTTCTTGATTGAATAGTGCGATTTATTTTTTATTGCTTATTAATTTGGGGATTTGTTTGGTATAAAAAAAAATATTATACGTGATGTTATATAACCGTGCAACCAAAATAAAGTGGGTAAAAGAAAAAAAATGGTAATTACATCAACTTATACTATAAATAATTTAATATATTTTATATTTTCTAATGCATTAAAATATAGTTTATCGTGATGAACTTACTATTAAGCTCTTAAGCACTTCAATGACCCTAAGAGAGTTGAAGATACAATCTAAAATTAATTTACTTTAAGATACTTAAAATCCCAGATCCCGAGTTAAAACAATAATCATTGTGTGCCAAGTCACGATAAAAAAGTAATATTTGCTGAATACAACTACTATCAAGATGTTTGGATCAACAGGGCTGTCAATTTATTTATTAGACGTCAAAATATTATTTATTAATATCAGTAACACAGTATAGTATACACGTCAATAAAAAATTAAAAATCAAATTCTTCTAAATTTAAATTTATGGCCTTCTCTCAAATCCAGGGTGTAGAATACCCGAGAACGCATAGTTTTGTTTGATAGGAGCTACCATTACACCATCATGACATCTTGTAGCAAATTTTGTAACAATAAAACTCAAATATGTATATAAGTATCAATTAGCGAATGAATCTTTGGAAATACAAAACATCATTAACCTATTTGATAGTTTATTATTATAGATAGTTAGTTTATAAGACAAAAAATTAAGTTTACTAATATAATATTTAAATAAACTTGTTATTGAATATTTTAAGGTGTCCAACGTCGTTGGTTAGGTTAAAAAAACTTGATGGGCATCAAAGTAATATAAATGTTTTATTAAATAATATACATAGTAACATTGGCAACCTTAGTTAGGCAATCTTCGCCCAAGTGACCCAAGTCTTTGTTATAAAGCGTGAAATCGAAAGTGAATTTTATGAAATATCTCTATATGGATCTCTTTATGAAAGGAGAAAAGTTTATCTGAAAATGAAAGTCGATAAATCGTTTCAATCACGCTTAGCACGTGCTAAGTGAAAGCAGATTCACGATATTGCTCACAAAGCCAACGTTTAGTTCAAATGTTCAAAAAAATATCGCTTATAAGACAAGAAATGCATTGTAGTGGGAAATTGTAAGTATTAAAATGTTTATAATGGCAATGTTCTTAACAACTTCGAAAACAAATTTTACTAAGTTTATTTATTTAAAGATTTGACACATGAAGTTCAATGATAAACAACCTACAGAATACGAACCTATTATTAAAATGAGATTATTGAAGTTATACTTCTTTTGGCGCGTTAGGGAAAAATTATGAGAGTAAATTATTTACGATGCACGCCCACACCGTCACAAAATCCGACACCCTGAAGTTAACTATAGTCAACATTTTAGTTAGTTTTTTTTGAAGTTATACTTCTTTTAGCGTGTTAGGGAAAAATGATGAGAGTAAATTATTTTTATTGTTAGTGTCGTTTTTTCTACAAACGTAGAATAAGGCGAAAGATAAAATCTTTGAAAAGATTTTTATCTTGTCACGCCAAAGAAGTATATCTTCTTTTTTGAATGATTATTTATTTATATAGTATAATATGATCTCTAATGAAATCAAAAACACGTCAAGAATACTTCTAACTTATAACAAATATCTCATTATAGTATTAAAATCTCTTTATTTAAACCGATGGTGCTAAAGAAATCGTAATATCATCATTCTTGTAAAATTTGATGAACGAAAATCTATATACATATTTTAGGTTGTCGCGCTGCTTCGTTGGCGTTAAAAATAAGGCTTCGTCCGAGTCATAAATTGAATGAAGTAGAAGTTGAGTGTTATTTTTATTCGTGAAGATTTATTATGACGTCATATGCAAAGGTAGTATCGGTGGAAGGTTGCTGATTTATAATGGAGCTCGAAAGAGGTGCCGCTGTCCCGGTTAATATCTTTGATTTATGAGGGACAAAAGTTCATACCAAAGGTAGGCAATTTACATTATCTGTCGTGAAATCTGTTTATTTTCCAAGTCTAGGACTATTATCATATTTTATTTGAATTCTGTAGATTCCTGTTATATCGAACGTGAGTATTGTTTCTTTTATGCTTACATTAGAATTTCCTTTATTAACTTTTAAATGCGCTAACAATACAAAAATATATGTTTCTTTGAAAAGATATAAATACACATTTTTTTTAAAAGAAAACACTTTTTAACCGTATTGAAGTTATGTATTATTATAAATTTACAATTATTTTACATAATTTTAAATTTAACCGACGTTTCGCGTACTTTACAGCGTGCGTGGTCACGGTGAATTTATAATAATACATAACTTCAATCCGGTTAAAAATTGTTTTCTTTAAATGTGTAAAGGTTATGTCAATAAAAGACAATACTATATTTTTTATTTATTTAATTGTATTTCATGATTCTATAATATTGATTTTAAGAGAAGCATTACTTTTCTTTGTTAAGTCAAAGGTTTAGTTTAATGTATGGATTAGAAAATGTAAAATTAGAAGCATTTAATATGTATTCCTTTTTTTGACGTTTATAGGTACATGTACATTGTGTTACCTATATGAATAATTGCTTTTGACTTTTGGCATCTCAAAAATCATTGCAAATAGATTGAAACAGCTGCGGGACCCGAACGCACGACCCCAGGATAAAAATCGCACGCCTAGTCAAGATAAATTCGGCATAAATTATAAAACAGCATTTCGTTTGCTTTTAAAAACATCGTATTAACTGTTTTTCGCTCACTATATCAAAAATTGTCCCTGAAAATATGAAACATGGCTGCTCTTAATTCATCTACGAGTTGAATATTCTACCCATTCATGCATAAAATATTTTATAACCTTGTACACTGTATTTTTACACTTTTAAAAGCTAACTCAACTGGAAAATTCTGAATGAAGTTTAAAGGTTTCAATTCTTACAAAGTACATAATAGATATACATACAATTCTGGTTTGATATTATATTCCGCTAGATTTTAATCCCCATTTTCAAAGAAACTATCTCTTTTTATCTAAGCGTAAAAACAGTTTAATAGAAAGAGACAACATTACCTACTTAATTAAGAGTGCAATTAGACGTATATTGTTCTTATTAATAAGGGTGTCAAAGTTTATTATAACAGAATTGTAGTGCATATTTAAGTCTGCTAGAGTCATATTTTCTACTGTTGTTGAATAATATTAAAATACTTCTTGTGTTTCTCTCCGTCTCATATTTCATGAAAATCAGATTAGCGTAGTTACCACAAATAAACCCACTTTGGCACTTACGAGAGAACTCTTCACTACAAAGAATTTTTCACTAAAACTTTAGTAAAAATAGAAGTGCATTTCTATCAAAACAGTTATTTCTTAAGCAAATAGTCACTAGTGTTTTGAGATGTTACCTTGTTTGAAATCTTCAAAGACAAACACAGGTAAACACAATATTCACCCTCCTCCACTTAAATACTGTCAAAGAATTAAATACCTATTTGTATGCACATAATTGTCAAAATGCTATGCGTGGATTTACGTAGTCTAACTTATCACACTTTTGCTCCAACAGTCGATGTTATTCATATTAAATAACATGCCATAAAATTACACCTTATGGTAAAGATCTTAAGGTTGACTTTAGATATTTCCTCAAAAATTCAAAACCTTAAGCTAAGCACTCTTTACAACGCTTGATTTAAAAAGGTCTATGTTTTTCCACGGACGAACGGTGTAAATAAAAGACGTTTCAAGAAATGAGTTGTACATTTACTGAATGGGATACAAATTGTGATAAAAATTATTGGTTAAAATGTATAGTAGAATAAAGCTAATATTCGCGAAATTGCGGGAATTCCTGGGGAAAGTTGTTACTTCACAAATCGTATCGTTTTTTATATAAGATCACACTCTAAGACCTAAGATAGAAACACTCTGTCTCAAGTCTCGACTTCAGATTAAACCTTCTTCTCTTGAAAGAAGTGCCATAACTTCACACTGGAGATGTGTCTGTTTTGCTTATTAATATTTTGGGTCTGCCACCTTTAAACATTTATTCGCCTAACCTCCGTTATTGCTTAGGCATATTAAGTTTTAAATTCAAATTTAAAAGCCAGTTACATCTACAACCCTAACCCTTTACCATTCATCCATTCGCAGCTAAAAAAACATTCAGAAATTGAAAAAAACAGACTCGATGCTCATAGCACTACGTCACGTAAAATAATAGCGAAGCGAGACGCTTAATATTGTATAGCTAATCCTTTTTGTGATTTCGAAACGCCTGTCAAAGTTGCCAATTGTTTGCTTTCCTCCGAATAAAGAGACCTTAAATGACAGGCCTTTGTAGCGTCTTTGAGTAGAATAAACATCGTAAATTCATTGCCATACTTTTGTTTAAGCCACACAAATAGATTTTCTGTTGCGAATGATGGAATTTGAACAAAGAGAGTATTTACATTTCGTTATAAGATTATGTTGTAATTTTGCGTTGGGAATCATGAAAATTATATAATACTAGCTGACCTGGCAAACGTAGTTTTTCCATGTTAAATCATTATAACAAAAATATTGGGATGACTCGAAAAGGGTATTGGGAATTGTATTTTTTTTTAATTCTGTATTATCTCAAAACATAAAAATAATTTCGTATCTAAAACTAGAAAAAATTAAAAAGTTTAGTGGTGGACTACCTATATTTGGGGATGATAGAAAAAAATGTTGTCCCATTCACAGTCATTACCCAATTATAAAAACATTTCAGAGAATCGCAGTAAAGCCGTGTTCGTATGAGTTTAACTCAAAGACCGCGCACGAAGTTTATATATTACCGATATAATTTTATCAACAGTTTGTCGGAAGATTAAAAAAATGTATAACAAAAATTATTGTGGACGACTTGTAAAACAGTAATGTCTGAAAATTTTTATCATTGTACAGTCTAATCTCAACACATAAACAGGTTTCCGTAAGTTTCAACACAAAGAGTCTAGTAAGCCCAGAAAAAGGTTTATGCGTTGATACATCAAGAAATGGATGATAAAAAAAAATTTCAAATGCAAATTACGTAATAATTTATAAAAGTCATTTTACAGGCATGCAAAAGACGCTTGACGTATGTAATAAATACTCAGCTTGAAGTTTAATAATAATAGCAATATAATTTAAAATAGTATGTTAGCGGTTTTAAAACGTATTTGACAAATATCATTGTCGTCATTAAATTTGTATTGTGTATGGATCCTGAAAATTTCGGCAATTTACGACACACACCGTACGTAAAGCCGTAAGAAAATAGCAACCTAAAAAGTCGTTCGTGGTTACCCTGTGAAGGTAGTAGTCAAATCCTGAAAGAACATAAATATAAAACAAATTAATAATACTTCAAATGCAAAGTCCCATGCTATAATAAGCAGATAATCATTCACACTTTATAGCAACAAATTTAACAGCTTTCCATTAATAGTAAATAATTTATTAAAATTAGAAGGAGATTAAAGAGCTCTGGGATTTTATTTAATATATTTGTTATACATTACATTATTTCTTGATATGGAAACAAAATATAAAAAAGTCACTTTATATTATTTTCACCGTCAATAGAAAGCAATACAACATCAAACAAAATTTCATACAACACAGGAACGTGGTTGAAAAGAGAACTTATCCGCGTTTTCCCCATTTCATTTCAAACAACAAAGATCAAATAAACGCTTTAGTCGATCCAGTTTAGTACACGAAGAAATGAAATAAAACCCTTTCTGACTTCTGTAATGAGCAATGTTTTCTTTGTGATTGAGATTACCACTTTACAGCTTACGTTTATTTACAGCTTACGTTGCGCTTATATTTAAGTGTACTTATGTACTTCAATTACATAAAAATTGGTAGGTATAATGACCTCAATGTCAATTGGGTGTTCTGTCACAGGTACACTTGCCTGGAAAGAAATATTCAGAATAAATAAATTAGAAATGTGTTTGCGGCCTCAATGACTACTATAAATGTGCATATAATCATGCTGGAGATACTTTTTGAATTAAATTTCGATAAAAATATATAGTCTTATCCGTGCTTGATACGTTTGTAAAAACGATAAAAACGGAATGAACTAAAAATCTAGTAAAATAGGAATTTAAGTAAGAACCAAGCGATCTAAAAAAATTTGACGGTCAACCATTCTAAAAAAAAGTAATTAAGGAATTTATTATTTAATATATTCATGAAATATAACTCAGAAGTATAAATAAATTAAGATTCTGTTCAAGAATGAAACAGTTTTAATTAAAACTATAAATAACAACCGATCGCGTTATCCTGCGCATAATTTATATGGAATGGTTTTATTTCATAAGTCACAATACGATAAATGACCGTCTATATACAATATCTATATTCAAGTTTGACAACTGCCTAAGGCATTATAACATCGCTTTATATGTCTACTTTATGTATCTACTTATAAATATATCTCGTTGAATTTTATTACATTAAAATTGTGAATCGTATAATCGATATAGACTGAAGAAAATTCAAAAACTGCAGAACCGATTTAAAAATTCTTTCACAAATGCCACGTTATTTCTCAGTACTCTCTGAGTAAATACTAATATACTTTAAAAATAATTAA
Organism: Pieris macdunnoughi; assembly: GCA_905332375.1. NCBI lineage: Eukaryota > Metazoa > Arthropoda > Insecta > Lepidoptera > Pieridae > Pieris > Pieris macdunnoughi. Next base: position 1,782,422 of record CAJOBZ010000016.1, read on the forward strand.
CTAATCGTGAAAGGACAGGTCGCTGGTTATATTAGAAATTAAATATAACTTGATAGCACCATATTATTAAATAAATATATTTTTTGCTAAATAGCTTTAAATGTTTAGCAGAGCCGAGCTTCATAGCATACACATACACATTATATATTTTAAAAACTCTTTAACTCTGCCTATATTGTATTCAAAACTATGTATTCTAATTTACAGTAGCCATATTGTATATCCTATATATTTAGATATATATTCTCTTATATTTTATTTTATTTCGACAGTATCGTTATTACCTTAGTATTGTAAGGAGAGTACCTATGTGTATTTTCAAGAAAAAATCAGTAAGTTTCCTGAATTCCTTAATGTTAAATATATAAAAACGTCAAAAACGTATATAATAAATACGAAACGTCGATATCTAAAAATAAGCTCACTCGAACTTTAATTAAAACATAAACCTTCGCCGAGTCATAATCCAAATTCTAATCCCACAAATGAAACATTTATACCTCCGAGCCTCCACTTAAGTAAAAATAAGCAGAAAAATACGCATTCAGTTGCCTAAAGGGTTCTAGACGGTAGGAATGAGTAATGGCCATAATCCGCTTGTGGGCAGCCCTAAGCGATGGCTAAGGCTCTATAAGTTTTATATTTATTGTACGTCCATTCCAACCAAACCAAATACGTTCCAATAAAATTCTATATTCCGGGTGCCGAATATTATTTTGGTAACTTTTTCGACCTAAGATTACATCTATAGACTTTTGATTGCATGAGCTAGCCTTAGTAATTGTATGTGTTAAATAGCATGAATTAGTTTGATGTTGAATTGCTATTGGAGCTTATGATATTCATAAACGCGAATATTATTTTATAATATTCAGTGGCTGGGTAGCATCTGGACTCCAGATGGCTCCAGATTCTGGAGCGCAGAATCTGCCGGTTCCTATAGTTAGTACCTATAGTTGTGAGAACAAAAAAAAGATAGATTCATTTTATTAGTGAACTAATGTTTACTGTATAATACAATTTCATTCAATTAGTGTAATATGTATTAACAATACGACTTATATATTATAATTGTACCCAGCCTGGAGTATACAGCTCGCCTACTTTTATTTCCTTTACTAAGCAATGCAAAATTGTCAACAAAGCGTTGTATTTCTAAAATAAAACATTTCCGTATACGTTAGTCGCGATATATATCAAAGGGATCTTAAGACGTCCCCCAATGTGCTCACCAAACCTCGAGGCAAGAACCAACAATTTGTTAGAACAGCCAGTGATTAATATACCGTCTTTCGTCATTCCAATCGAGTTAATTTAACCGAGAATGTGGACGGAGAGAATACATGGATACAAATAAAAACTGTATTAGTCTAGTATGTTTTATGGCTTTGAGCAAATCTTTTTTTAATTTAATAATTTTGGCGTTCGGATTATTCAAAATTATCAGGCTCAGGTGAATTTCATCTGTTGCTATTTGATTTTATTCTTGACCGATAAAATTTAGACCTTTGATTAACTAAATCAGCGTTTACTTAGAAGCAGATAATGCGAACCATAGTTCATTGACAATATCACTATTATAGTAATGCACAAATAATAACATTGTTTAGGTTTATTCCTATGTGAGCGTGTCCTGAACGAAATTTACTCAAGAATAAGTAAAAGTTATCAAAAATGTTTCACATACAAAAATATACACGGAATTCGTATCCACACAAGCTTAGTGGATATCAGGAAATGTGGAAAGCAACAACAGTATTTTGAAATATCGGAATCTGATTCAGTACATCCGGCAAAGAATTCCTCGAAAAATATCAAAATAGGGAAATTATGATATTTTAAGATTACTTACGTATTTTAATAATTTTAGGATCAAGACAATACTGTCATAACATTTAAATTTGACGTCTTTTGACGACTTAAAAGGACAGGGACAGAACATGCGTATTTCATGTTTAACCAAATGCCCAATAGTTTTTGACAAATGTACGCATACTGCAATGTACAATGCTGCCAGATATTTGAAGTCGGTTTAATTTAACTTAATTCACAATTATTATACACATATTATCTGTGGCTTGCGTTTATACTTGTGATATAATTTTTTTTTTATTAGTTTTAAGTATAGAAAATTATTACCTTACGTTGTTAATTAAAAATTAAGTTGTTATTTATTTGGTTTTGTTTTGCGTTCTTTTACATGTGATGATTACTATGGTTTACCCGAGATTGAATGGGTTTGAGGATAGTGATAAATAAAATTGTAATACTATAAAATTTGTATAGAAATTTCTTCTACTGTATAATCTACTTTATATGAAATAACGTTTCCTATAAAACATTCATGTTATAACGCTTAAACGCTATTAAATCATACCTAATGTTAAGTAAATACACATTGATTATCTTCACACACACACAACATAAAAACATCGGTCGATGGTCTACGGTGCTGATAAAATATTCAATGGTCCAAAGTCAATATAATTTAAATCGCTTTCTATCAATGGCTAAATATATAATAAGATCGACTTAAGTGTCTTGTGCCCCGCATTGACAACCGAATGCTTGGGTTCGATTCGCGCCCCATTTTTTGGGTTTTACATGCCGGTAGAAATATGTTTAGAGAAATAACTGCTAACTTTTACTAATATTTTTTTTCTGCTAAGATTAGTATTATTACATTATTTTTCTTTTTTTGTGACTGAGGCGCACCCTAGCTGCTGGTCTGTGGCAGAATGACCAGTGCTGTGGAACAGTCTGCTCCTCAGCATAATGCTGAGACAGGGCCAATTACAACAATTGAAATTGAAGCCAGTGAATTTGTTATTAACATTTATTAACATAGACATACACATAGCATTAATAGACACATACACGTTACACACTTTAAACGTAGCTTGTTCTTTAAAATAAAAAAAATAATTTTCTCTCATCCTTTTTTATTTTATTATTGTTATTTTGTGTGTTTCTATGTGTGTGTATATTAATGCTATGTCTATGTCTATGTAAATAACAAATTCACTGGCTTCAAAAAACTTATTAAGATTCCATCTGGTATTTCTACCTCCGAATTTATAAATATAAATTGGTGTAAATTTATCACTTTCAACAATCTATTAAAATTGTATTGATATTGATGAGACACGGAACCGCTCCTTAAATATCACCAAGGCGCACCCTTAAATAACGTTCAATGCCGTCTATAAATCCTTATTCTAATTATTTCACCGCTTAAATATCGGGCCGATATTGAGATGTTTTAACTTCATTACAGACGAAATTAGTTCGAAAGTTAATTAACATTTTTCTAATACATTTTATCATTTTTTTAAAGTACGAGTAATTAGCTATATGCTTAATAAGAAAATTGAGCACTTAAAACGTTTACATCAACCTCAATTTGCAACCTTTAAGAAATTAATTGAAGATTCCTTATTTTTTAATAAAATTTTAATTTTATGAAACGGCTCTGAAACGTAATCCGTAATATTTCATAAAGATGGAAATTAGCGGCGCCATATTGTGAGGAAGTCATTCTGGCAATACTTTGCATCTGTAGACAAGAATTTGACCTGAATTTTGACTTATTTCAAATAGAGTTCGATGTAAATCCATAATAATTTGCTTGAAAGTCAAAACCACACCACGTGAACTATACTATTCTAATACTCATTATATATTTTCCTTATGAAACTTAGTGTACGAATTGTACCACTGTTGTTTAAAGATGAGTAGTGCTGGCCCAGTGGCTTCAGCGTGCGACTCTCATCCCAGATGTCGTAGATTCGATTCCTGCACCAATGGACTTTCTTTCTATGTGCGTATTTACCTTGCTCGAACGATGAAGGAAACCATCAAGAGGAAACCGGCTTGCCTGAGACCCACAAAGTCGACGGCGTGTATCAGGCACAGGAGGCTGATCTCCTATCAGCTGATATATACGTTGGTACATCGAAAACGTAAGAAACGATAACTAACTTAAGCAATTCAAATGATCATACGTTATTCAATTTTATTGTCTTATTGTATTTAACTATACATACAATGTAACTAAGTTAGTTTCAGGCTCCGGAATTATAGTTATCACTACGTCTAAAGCTTTCAGAGGGATGGGATCTGGGATCGGCATTCTTATATTTTTATAAAAGCTGCAGGTTATCTATGACTAAAATGTTGTTTACCCAATAGCAATTTGTAAACATTGGACCGATCTCAACCGTCCGGTGTCTTCAAATTCCGAACACGGGTTCGCATCAAAACCCAATCACTTAGTAGGTTATACCAGTACGGAATTAACATATTTTCCCTTATCGGCTTTCCGAGTTTATCAAGTTTAATCAAATCTATGAGGCATCAAAAAGGGAAACGAAATGAGATATAAAGTGGTACATCTTTTATATTTGGACCATTATTGTTTAAAGTAACAGTGAAAGCCTGAATATCGTTTTTCTCACGATTTATCCTTCACAGTACGAACAATTCTTAACTCTGCTACTAGAAAAACCCATTAATGCAAAGCCGGGAGCATCGTAAGCTCTCTTTATTATAAAAGCTTATATGATATAAATGCTTTGAATACCAACCAATGTTTTATCCTTATCACACTTATCTGACTTTAAAAACAAATGAACGCGACAAAAATCATCCTATAACCGTTGTTTAATTATCATGGAACTGTTGTTACTAAATAAAGACACCTTTTCTTGACTTAAAGGATATATAGATATATCGTCCTCCTAAGAGGGAGCGTTCCACGTTTTGAACAAATACGTTTCCGCCCACAAGGAATGAGATTACAGTGTTGTGGTAAATAAATCTTACGAGACAATAACGTATCTACATTTGGGGCTAGCAACAAATACATTCTACTCCCTTGCATTATCATTACTATCAAATAAGCAACTATTTTGTAAATAATTCTTTGGTTACTCTACGAATATAACGAAAATATGAATTGTCTGCTAAGAGTGTGCCGTGAGGCAGTCTTAGTGCGATTGGCAGAGGAGATGTTTCGAGTTTATTGACAAATATGGTACTCAGGGTCAAAAATAATTATAGAATCTGACGTTAAAATGTCTGACGCATGCCCTACATGCATTGGAGGTTACGTGGCTAACAAATCCAACTAATAAATGGCAGTTTTAAATTAAAAAAATGAAGTTAAATGAATTTATGTATATTAGAACAATGCCAACTGCATTATAAATTCTTATACACTTATGTAACGTCAAACACAAGTGAAGTTAAACTTTTATCATAACTGACCTTTTCACAGCTTTTTGATTTATGGCAACACTGTCACACGATAAAGATTTGTTATCAACATGCACATGTGCCTGATTTATAGTTACCCCATGTAAGACCTCCCCTACATGTCAAATTCTTAGCCCGTTTTATTTTTAGGCTAATTAAAATATCGGTGGAAACAAAAGTTTTAAATTTAGAATGAAAGCTTTCTCACCAGTTCTTTGTTTTATTTTACGATAGACAATCCATTTAACTATGTTAATAAATGTATTGTTCATTTGCAGTTACAACGTAGGGTCAGATGGAAGATTTGCTATAAGGCCCAAAACATTTTGTATAAACTAAAAAAATTGTCGTCTAATTGTTTGAATTCAGTAACAGTAACGTAACAGAAACTAAGTATTATTTATAATACAATCTTTGATAAATTACAATCATATATTTTATTTCGTATTTCAAATCCTTTCTTTTTGTGACCAACAAAAAACACAGAGGTACCACGAACTCGTCTTTTAGTAAAATAAATTTTAAACTGTATATTTATAATAAATTATATTATACTTTGCACAGCACTTTAAAGCTTTATTGGCACCTTTGCCCGCAGTGGATGTGATTATCATTGAATAGTTACTATAACAATAATTTGGCTGTGGCCAATGCAATTATCCCATTTTACTCACCCCAAAATCTCATTGACGATGATTGCGTCAATTGTCCAGAATGCGGGTGGCGACAGCTTGTTGAACTATAAATATATTATTGAAATTATGGAAATATGTAATATTATTAAGTAACTGTGACTAAGTATATCAAAAATAAGGGAGATTAATTATTGACGTAATACCAAAGCAATATTATTCGAGAAATTGTTTTAACTATACTGAAATAGTGAGGTAAGTTAAAGTAATGAGTGTTATTTGCCTCTTCACAATATCGCATTTTACGAGTTTATATGCTCCCGGTATTGTGTACCATCTATGTGAGAGGTTGGCCTATAGAGTAGTAGAATGCATATAGTAGTGTAGTAACAGGTCACCGAAATTCCATCGGGGACAGAAAATATACAAAACATGACTACATACTATGACTAAAATAATTTAGAACAGGGGGCAAATTGGCAGAAGGCTTATCTGATGTTAAATGATACCGCCGCCCATGGACACTCTCAATGCCAGAGGGCTCGCGAGTGCGTTGCCGGCCTTTTAAGAATTGGTACGCTTTTTCCTTGAAGAAGTCAAAACAAAATAAGACTGAAGCGTGAGTGGTTTTAGGTGTGAGAATTAAATTTGTGTGAAAGAATTATAGCAATGAAGTTTCTATCGTAAAGTTACTTGAAGTGTTTATTTTGTATCTCGTTGGTGTTCTTAATTTTTCCGCATCATGACTTTTTAGTAATAACAAACTAGCTATTTATTTTTTTAACCGATCCAAAATTCTCAAGGATGAGTCAAACAAAAAAAGTCTCAAAAAACATTCTGTTTCCTAATGGATTAACGCTAAAACGCCGCACCGGCTTATCAAATGATGGGGGTCTCTCTACAAATGAAATGTCCTAATGCTCGGCTTTACAACTCTTTTATCCTTCTCTTTCATTATTATTCAACAGGTTAAAAAGGGACGGAAAATAATTTGATGAAAAACATAATATCGGGTTAGATGCGGCTGGGTTCGTGTCACACCGCAGGTAGATCAATAAAATGGCCGTTTCATTAACTTTATGTCAGACTGCACTTATAAAGACATTAAAAGCTCCAATTTGTGACTCTCATGACGCGTAATACATTAGTTTTTGTCCCCTTATCGAAGCCTATTAGTTGTCAATCAGTTGCAACACGCCAATACTTTTATACTACCTGATTTTCTCATAGAAATTCCTTTACGTTGTTCGGACTCGCCCTCGGTCAGCGTCTTAATTACCTAAAACATAGATTTATACTAATCACTGTTGAGTTAGGGACTGGAGCCTTCCGGCGTGACTTATGAATGTCTGAACTGAGACTGAACATAACCTATATTGGACGTCAAACATTTGTTAAATTAATATCATCATTTGCACTGTATAATTTATAAAAATTAAAAAGTTGTAATGTAACAATTAAAAAAAATAAAACGTGGCGATTAAAAAGAGTGGCGGAGAGTTTATTGCCAGTTCTTCTCTTCCGTTATACGCCCTTAATTTGAGAACTGGCACTAAATGTAAAATTAGAAGCATTAATATGTATTTCTTTACTGACAAGTCATAAGTGCTACAATGTGTTACCTATATGATTAAATTATTTTTCTTTTTCTTTTTTAATTTTTTAAAATTAAGCATTTTTGCCCATGAAGCAAGCTACAAAGATGCAAGGAACGAAGACGGTATCAAATAGCCAATTCTTCCTCGTGGCTTTATCCTTCCGTGCTACATAATTGTTTAGCTTATAAGCTTATCCAAAACACACACCCTACTTAAATTAAAGAAAGACTGATGAGTGAGCTAGTCGTAAAAATATTCTTTAAAAGTATTTATAAATAAATTAACACAGTAAACTTGATACAAACTAGAAAGCCAGGGTAATAAATATTATAGATTTATCCCCATTAATACAAAGTACCCTGCCAGTAGCCCGTACTTATCGAACAAATTTATTAACAGATTATAGATATCATAGAAATCCATTCAAAGCGGGTGTTACAAAACGTTATCAAACCGTCAGGGCATCTAGATTAGATAAAACAGTTCTGGTTACGTATTTAATGAGATGCTACAAATAACGCTAAAACCGCACTGTGACTAAATCGCCGCGGGTTTTAACCGCACTGTGACTAAATCACCGCGGGTTTTAACCGCATGAGGTTGTGATCAAAGGATGTATAATAAAGGGACATAACCCGAAAACTTCGCCAAAAATAATTACATAAGAATTAAAACCACACAACATACTATCTCTATTAAAAGTAGCTCATAGTGCTATCATTTAAATTTTTTAAGCGCTAAAAATCGCAAAATTTAAAGTTAAACCAATATGCGAGCCATATTCCAGTGCGGCCAGTACCTAATGTATGCGATAAATATGATCAAAGAACGTGCAGTGAAGGAAGCAGTACGTTGCATAGATAAATGGTTTGAGGCGTTCATAAACAGCGACGAAAGCACGAAATTGACTCGAACGCTAGCGTGTCTACCTTACGATAATTGGCATCGCTTTGGGTTAAAACATAGAATACTTCTATACAATATAACACTACAGTCGTGTAGAACGAAGGTTGCATAACTTACCATTACACATGCGGATCAGACATTTTATTATTTACATTCCATTCTCTCTATCTCGACGCCTGGCGTTCCACAACACGGCGCTTTTTAAGTGACTTTCAACCGCGCACCTCCTCTTTGTGGAACCAGCTGCCAGTAGAGGTATTTCCAAATCAATACGACATACTGGCCTTCAAGATAAGAGCATACCATTCCCTGAAAGTTCGGCAACCCACCCGCTAGCCGGCGTTGCAGGCGTTATCACTTCATTCAAAATTAACCGCTTGCTTGTGCCATAAAAGAAAATTATTGGAATATAGACATCGCTGCCCAGCTTCTGGAGGTTGCCTTACGATGTTTGCATTCCTGACCTACGTCAGAATAACTAGGCCAAATAAAGATTTAGAATATAATAAAGATTTTTATGGGAAAAGTGTCGCACGTGCTGAAGCCATCCCTAGGCCGTAGGTTCGATCCCCGGCTGTGCACCAATGGACTTTATTTCTATGTGCGCATTTAACATTCGCTCGAACGGTGAAGGGAAACATCGTGAGGAAACCATCTTGCCTTAGACCCAAAAAGTCAAGGGCATGCATCAGCCACAAAAGGCTGATCACCTACTTGCCTATTAGATTAACAAATAATCATGAAACAGATACAGATACAAATATCTGGGGCCCAGACCTAAAAAGGTTGTAGCGCCATTGATTTTTTCAATTAAAATTGCTTATTTTGTTAAATAAGTATAGCTTATTTTTCTTAATAATTATTTATTTATTATTAATTACACAACAAATAATTACTTGCCTATTAGATTAACAAAAAATCATGAAACAGATACAGAAATCTGGAGCCCAGACCTAAAAAAGTTGTAGCACCATTGATTTTTTTCAATCTAAAATTGCTTATTTTGTTAAATAAGTATTTTTATGTCTAACTAATTGTATATCTTATATAGTTTTGCTATTTGCGCTAACCTTTTTCCCCCTTATATTGGTTGCCTGAAGGAGATCGCTCGTAAGCCTTAAGGCCGACAGTTGTCATCCCTAATATTTAATTGTATTGTATTTTTGCAACGAAGTGTAAATAATTTAAAAAAAATATAGTTGGGCTATTTTTAAACATACTGATGTTAAAAATAAATAATTATAATTAAGTTATAAAAACGAGTCTACAGTGACGCGTAGTTTTAATCTGACCGTCCTTGTTTTGAACAGTTTTGTCAAGTAAGATTGTACAGAACAGAGTTTGATTGTTCTGGTAATCCATTTATGAAGTGTCTTTTGTTTCGGCTAAGGTCAAAGTTTTGACGTTTAGACTAAGAGCCACTCAACGAAATCTACATTATATTTACATAACAAGACAGCAATGGACAAAAGTCGCAAACGTTAACTAAGATTTAAAATAGTAAATGCCGTATCACAATACTTTGTTTTTATAGTTTCAATAGCGATTAAAATCCCGACTTTGAGTTTTTGTACTACGCGATCTATCGGTTGCAATATTAGCACCACAGAACATCGAAAATGTATATAAAAATATCGAAATCGGTACAGCTATTAGAAATTACACAGTATCCGTACAGTCTAACCTTAACAGTTACATTACCTGTATAATCTAGAAATCAGCTATTACACATTAAATAGCAATAATTTGTTATTTCACAATCTATAAAAAAATCAAATTCCGATTAATTGAGATTTCCAAACAGCCACCTAAAAATATTTATCTCGGTAAGGCTATCAATCCTTCATCTGTACTAGTTGTGTATAAACTATATACATGTAACTATTGTAGATGTGGATATATTCCTGCAGTCTGTGGTAGTCAGTTGCTCCACTCGGCTACTTAATTTATTATTATATGTATCGCTCTTACAAGTTATTAACTAAGAGCAAGTCACAACTCGGTACTAAACAAGGCAGTATTTTCCGCGCACCACCACTACGTGGAACCAGCTGCCCACTGAAGTATTTACGAACTCATACGAGTAACGCACCCGCGACCTGTCTGGCATTGAGTGACCATGGGCGGTAGTATCTCTTAACGTCAGGTTAGCCTCCTGCCCGTTTGCTATCAACAAAACTTGTTATTAAAATACAATATTCGGGAGCTTTTATTTTTTATTAACATTATTGACAACATGCAATTAAAGTCTCAAAACCTAACAGTGTCTATAGGTATCTCCACCCGAATTTTTTTTTTTACATTTACTCATAAAAAACCAATTGCGAACAAACAAAAGTACAAAAAAAGAAAAAAAAAGTGCCTATAGACAGTTACGGCAAATCTGTATTTTTTTTTTTGTAAGCTATTACTTTAAAGGGTAGTGAGTACCTATTGTAAAAAATCTTATATGAAATATAGAGACCAACTCTTATACAATAAGTTATAGCCGTTTTACATAGTTGTCAGTGTCGATGTCGTGTTATAACTCAGTCACGTTATAGGGTGATAGAAACAAGTCGTTTCATTGTGTCAAAGGTTAGATTTTAGTCAAACAACGCTGTAATATTATTCTATACATTTTAAGCTATGCTTTGACCTCTTTCCATCACTTCTCTTTTCCTCCTTTTTCATCCAGAAGTGTGAAGAAAGCATTTCCAGTTAAACGGGCTAATCTCGAAATTCCAACTAAAAGTATATTTCTGTATTGACTGGAATTTACTGAGCTAAAACAGGCTAAATAACACAACCAAACCAAACGTTATAACATGTATTCATCTACAATATTAACAAATATTTTTTTTTTATTTATATTATATTAAACATAGTATCAGTTAAAATAACTTTGCTGAAAAAAAATCACCACTTGCGTATTTAATAATAATGTGCAATGCGCATGTATAATGTGGATGTATTAAAACCATGGCTCAACCAGTGGAACATAAGAAAACTATTAACACAGTGTTGCTAGATCTTTCATATTAACGTATTCGCGAAACTATTCTTAATAGGGAGAAAAACGTTATCTTAACGTTTTCTTAGCGGGTTATTAAACCGAATACAAAGTCCATTTATATAGAGTCATAAAACAAACCCGATATGATAGTCGAGTTGCAAATGCGCTTAAATCGGTACGGATAATCTCTATGCCTTAATAAGGTTGTGTGTACCATACACCAGTGCTCGAAGCAAACCACCCACGATTGTAGACCTCATACTTAGCTAATGCCTCAAGTTAGACCATATCGAAACCATGATAATTCCTTTACATATTTAAATAGGTATACCGTATTTGGTCTTGTTATAATACGCAGTGTTATTATAGAATATTATTTTGGTTTAGAACATATTGACAAACAGAACGATCGTCATATCCTGAATCGAGCTATTTCCGTATCTTCATATAAAAACATAGGTAAATTTGTAGAATCACGGCTTCACTTAAAACAGCTCCAAATTTTTTTCTACATATTTTCATCAGTCGGCAATGGTGTACCGTGCAATAATTTGATGGCGGCATGCTCTTTAACCATATAGAAATTAATGAAAATATCATGATTTGTGAAATGAATGAAATTAAGTACAAATTTTGGCTTTAACCTAACCTAACCTTTTTCTTATCGTTCGTTACGACTTGTATGTAGACTGGTCCCACTGGGACCCACTAGGAACTTAGACAAAATTATTTACGTCATGCATATAATATCATGAGTTTTGTTTAATTTTTCAAGGGGTCCATGCGCCTTACTTGGAGTAATACATACAAGTCGTAAAGAACGATTGAATAAAGTTTGGGGCTCTTTAAAGGTGGAGCCATGAGTTATGTAACCTAACTTTAGTTACACACACATATATATATGTATGTTTTAGTTACTAATTAGAAGCGTAAACAAATGTAGACAGTCAACGAACACTTGAAGCCAATATGAGCCCATTAGTTTTTACCACAATTATAAATTGTATTTTAATATTCTCGTTTCCAATAATGTCCAATAACATAAGTGTCGTTTAGATTTATGAACCCTTAGATAAGCCAAGTTTGTTTTTGTTAGTGTCGCAACCCATCTACCTCTAATTTTGTCTTAGTTATAAGCTCATATTTTACCAGTGTTACCCAGCTTCAAACAAAGAGTTTTATTTAAACATCTCCATATAACAACCGCCACCGAACTCAATTCGTGATACGACAAATTTGCCAAAATATATTGACATCAGCCCGGTTGACCGGCTAGACGTTCAACTAGTCATGGATCTTCTCTTTATGTGAAAGGAATAGTAAAAAGTCAAAAATTATTTATTCATATAGGTAACACAATGTACACTTATGAACGTCAAAAACGAAATATATATTAAATGCTTCTAATTTTACATTTACTGACAGTTCTCAAATCAAGGGCGTAGAACGGAAGTGAAGAGCTGGCAATAAACTCTCCGCCACTCTTTTTAATCGCTAAGTTTTTTGTTTTACACAACCTTTGTAAGGAGCTGCAACCATTACACCATGTTCCACATGACATCTCAAGTAATAAATAATAATACCATAAATTTAAAACAAAGATTTGTCCTCTATCAGCAGGAGACATGGTGAAAATTGAAATAGAAGCCCGCACTTACATTCTCGTGGGTAGTGCACCATCCTTCCCTCACAGACAATATCTTACTTTTCATCATACAGTTGTATTTACTGATTATTAAACTAAGAAGCGGGAATTTCAATTCGTCGCATAAGATATTAATTTGACATATTATTTTGTACCGTTATATAGAATCTTAAACTAAATCCGTAATTGTAACAAAACATTCTTGGAATTTAATAAACGTGTTATCATTAAAACATTACGGTCAGATAAGTACCGCAACGGGATTCAAGTATGTTCTGCGTAGTTGAACAACACAGAGTTGTGCTATGAAAAGAATTGCTCCCACCGTTTTAATTAACACAATTAAATATTGCAAGGAACGAGGAAAACTTAGTATAAAAAATGATGCTAGATGTATTTTTCTTTATTAAATAAAAAGTTTCATTAGGAACACAAAAGATTCTTTATTAGTATGTATAACTAAAGTACTGTTATATCATTCATGTTTGATAGTTCCCATCAATTGTGCTGAAGTTTTATTAAGTGTCGTCTACCCGTATTATTATCACAGATATTAAAATTATCTTACTTATTAATTGTCAATCCACGATTACTTTAATCATGTTAAAATTATCTTACTTATTGATAATCTGTAGTTTTAACCTGTCATGCCTAAAATATAAAAAAACTGTATGGTAATGATAAGTAGACATATTGGTTATAATACATTCACCTGTAAGGGATTGATTTATCAGTTCTATTGACCATTTGTCTTTAAGCAATAAACAAATGTACCGCACATAAAAAGAAAATCATTGGTACCCAGCTCAATTACAGAAGCGACATTAATGTTTGCAGGCAGTGTGGATTACAAATAATTAAAAGGTCAAGAGACTATTTGAGATAATAATGTTTATTATAAACTGACTGTATTTAATGTAACTTCGGAATACAGATGACGAAGTCTAGCTAAATAGCAAGTAGATATTTGACAAATGACCATAGATGACCATCAATAAAGTACAGAGTCGTACGTTAAAGAAACTAGTACATCTTCATAGTCGATAGATAAGTTTAACTAACACCAGTCATAATAAATATAAACGAATAAAATAATGTCAGAAGAACACGTAGATAATTGGTAAACCGAAAAAGGTTGTGTCCATTGGGAGGGCATGGGCGGTGTCCATTACGTGATATCCTCTCTGATTTATTGATCAAGTGTCTACTCGATAATCTATATTGAAATAAAAATTACCGGATTTTATTTTATCGGCATTAAAAAGCAATTATTCTTCCAAAAGCTACTTCGTTACGTAAATTATATCCAATTTTTTAAAATCCGTTGTTATCTCTTAGACGAATCATGACTATTAAATAATTCGTTAATCAAACTAGGGCATTTGAATCAAGAAAATGAATATTACGAATTCGATGTTTTGTCGTATTCTGTATGTATGTAATGTGGACCTAGTTTTCGCAGCTCACACCCTTATGGTCCGTTGTGCGTCCTGTCTAATTAAGTCAGCCTAGCTCCTTTCAAAAGCTCAGAAGTTTCCTGGGCACTTCGCAGGCTTCACGGAGCGAACTAACTGCTACGAAGATTTCTGTTCGTTGGGAAGCCACAGCAACGCATTTCAGCACTACGTGGGTGACTGATTCCTCTGCGCTGAAACAACAAGAAACTGACGCGCCTAGGACAACGGGATGTTTGTTAAGGAGACAGTGGCCCGTAATAGTGTATTCTGTTTCAATCAGAGCCTAAGTTACTTTCTAAATCTCTTACGTATGGTGAACAGTTTTTATCAGAAAACCTTCGACACAAACCAGTTAAATAGTATTTCAATTAACAAGTTTAGTACAATCTATATAGTTTACCCTTGGTTGGTTTCTTTTATTCGTAATAACAAATATCAATCAACAAATTATATTCCCATGTGAGTCATGCAAAATTGCATATTTATTGTTCAATTTTGTTTTATAGACAAGAAGATTTTAACACAATTTAGAAAATTGTTCGGTCTTCATTTATTGCAGAAGAACAAATCGAACAACATAACCTTCGTGTACTTTAAGCTTAACTCTAAATATAGCATCTCCTTGCAGACTCAGTATTTTTAAGTCTGTCACAAATATACCTTGTTCTGTTACGAAATTTATATAATTGTTGACATCATCCTTGGCCCAGCCTATTTGTGGCGGAAGTTAGATGTAGAGCACCTCTCGCATCCATCTTAAACACTAAAGTTGCCTCTCGACGTACCTATACACTTTAAATACGCACATAGAAATATAAATCATACGGTGCAAAGCCGGGATATGAACGCATTACCATAGAGATGTGAGTTGTATGCGTTAACCACTAATACGGCTCCCGTTTGCCCTCATTTTCTATCAAATATTACAACATACGTTATTACCCGCCATATGGTGAAGTGAAGACGCTAATGTGTCCTCATCTATAATTTGACTAATATTGACTCACAGTCGGCACCTAATCCATATAATTTACTTAGCACCTAATATCCAGTTAATGATAGTGTAAACGTTAAGTACAATAAACCGCAAACTAATGCGCCATATGTAGGCTTTAATGTCAACCTCTTGACTTTAGGATATAGGTCATTAGCGCTATAGTTTACAAGCAGTGATTGCAAATATATTTTTCATGATGCTCTCCAAGTAATCGTATATCGTAACTCTTGTTGATTTTATAAGCTTAGTAGCTGACCTGGCAAACGTTGTTTTACCATGTATATTATTTCTAGGAAACATTTTTTTAGTTCAATAGAAATAACTATCTACTATAATAAAAAAATTGTGGTTGATCGTAGAGGAGTGAATGTTAGGGGTTGAATGTATTTTTGCATGCTGTATCATAAAAAATAAACACAAAAAAAAATTGTCTAAAAAATAAAAAAAATATTTTGGGGTGGACACTCCTTATCATTAAGGGTAAAGATAGTAGCCGATTCTCAGACTTACTGAATATGCATAAAAAATTCATAAGATTCGGTCGAGCCGTTTCGGAGGAGTATGGGAACGAAGATTGTGACACGAGAATTTTATATATTAGATTTTAACAAAATATTGCATGTATTTTAATATATTGGCTAGAAATCGGTCTTAGAAATGAGGTTTTATAGAAATACAATCAAATAAATAAATGTTCACAAGAGCCTATTTAGCAAATGCAAAAATAGGACACGGGATACATTATAACTCGGTTTTACACAATGTTTGTCTTACTCGTTGAATAGTCATAGTGACCTCATTCCCCAACACAACTCAGGCTTATACTAGCTTATATCTTACACTTAAAAAGGTAAATGCATTGTTTCAACCAAAGAACTCCATGTGATGATAACTTGTAATAGTGTGCGATTAGAGAACCATCGTGACAGTTATGCGAGCTATCAGCTAATGTATTTTGCTACGCCTCAATTTAAATTTACAAAAATTTTATAGTAGTTATATTAATTTCATTATCATGTGGATCTTCAAACGTTGTGTAAAAAACCCCCCCGATTAAAAAGAGTTTTGCCAGTTCTTCTCTTCCGTTCTACGCCCTTGATTTGAGAACTAGCACTAAATGTAAAGGTTAGAAGGATTTCATATACATTTCTTTTTTGACGATCATAAGTGAACAATGGTGTTACCTAACTAATTAACATATCGAACGAGTGTTGCAGCGGTCACTTGGAGGGGGGAGGCTAAATTCGCCTCCAAAAGCAGCTGGTGTGCTCAGCAAGGCGAGGCGGTACTTCACTCCGGGCCACCGCATACAACCATACTAACTTCACTCGGGCCCCCCGCACGCAACTATTTAAAAATTCGGCCCCACATGGCGACTCTCTCACAGCCCAGTGGTACAACGCAGAGGGTTGAATCGTGCGACCAGTTCTTCTGCTTCTTCTACCGCACCATGGAGAGTGTAAAATGAGAGGATTTGAGAACTACCGCAGCTAAATGTAATCATCGAGTCGAGACAGAATACGACACGTATCACACGTCCGCCGTTCATACTACATTTCTTTTTACGGCAGTTTTCCCCGCGCCCCAACCATCTGCCCACCCCCTGAAGTATTTCCGAACCATAAGAGCGTATCATAAGTGTACAATGTGTTACATCGCCTCCTGCCCGTTTGCCCCCGTTCTTATAATTATGATTAAATGATATTTGAATTTTGAAAAATGTTCAATTATTAGTATCAAGATTATTACTGTCTTGTCTTGTGTCTGGTTCTTCACATGCACTCTGAGAGGGACGATCAGTATCTTAGTTGGAATAGTGGACTGTTTTGCGTCTTCCAAGTTTTTTTTTAGAAGTGGTGATGCACCAGTTTATTTATTACAAGCTTAAACGGAAAAATCGCGAAGAAGCCGGCATGTCCTAGACTCGGCGACGAAATTGACGGCATATGACACAAGGCTCAAACTAAAACTCAAAATAACTTTATTCATATAGGTAACCTAGTACACTAGAATATGAACGTTACATTTACTAGTCGCAAGTCAAGGGCGTTGAGCGGGCAAGAAGAACTGACAAGATACTCTTCGCCACTCTCTTTAATCGCCAAGTTTTGAGTCATACAAATTGTTTGAACTGGAGCAGGGCAATCCCAGAAATAGGATCATTTAAATAATCATTTAAATAATCGTCAAATTAATTTAAGGTTAACGCGAGTTTTGAATTTGTTCAGTGATAATTGTCTAATTTCGCTTGGGAGTTTGTTATAAACACGAATGCAATTTCCATATAAGGAGTGGTTTATCTTCTGGAGCCTGGTTGGTCGTACGCTGAGACGCTGATCAATTGATAGGCGATTGCCTATAACGAAATATTTGTCAGGCAATCGGATTAAGCTATAACTATTAATCTATGATGCTTAAATAGGTTAAAGGGTCACTGTTTTTTTAAATGGAATCTAGGAACTTGGACTACGGAAAACCCGACTTAAAACTTGAGCTACGCGCTTAAAACGGTAATAATAGTAGTACAATAGTGTGGTTATTCACGCCCAAGCATATGGTTAATGTAGATAGGTTCTTCAAGTGATTGACACACCGTCTGGCTTCGGCTTATGGCATGTGTTTATATTAATTCATTATGGCTCATAAATATTTCGTAACTCTAAGCGGCTGGATTATATTCTGTGATTAGATTTTATGAGCGTGTGCCAATTACAGTCACTGCATTTTTGTAATAGTGGAAGGAATTTGTGTGCTAATTCAAATGCTAATTCTTAACCTTTACATTTTTAGAACTTGTTAATCTTTTGGTCACGAGATTATTTATATAAGTACACCTCGAGCGATCTCTTCCACACCATTAATAATTTATAATAATTAATATTTAGTTATGTTTATTCTTTTAAAAATAGTAAGATATATACATACATAGCAATATAATCACTGCTATCGAAGTATTCAAAGGAGATGTTGCGAATTGTGTGCACCATTTTTTAAAGTTTAAAGAGACTTTTAGGCCAATATTTTGTGTTGTTGTTTGGCGACTAAAAACAATAAATAGCTTTAATATACTTGTATAGTTAGTTAAGTATTACCGTTTTCTGTTTATTTAAGTATTTTAATATGTTACAACTCAGAACATAATAAAATACTTTAAAAAAGGCACCTCTGCTCTCGAGGCACCGAGCTTAAAAGCCTGGTGTTTTACCTCAAAAGTTTGTAAATATATTTAAACAAAACCAAAATATAATGAATAAATTATAAAGTACTTTTACTTTATTAAATAATTATCGTAAACGTTCATAAGGAGATGATTCAACGCATATAATTTGTTCTCAAGATGTCATTGAGGCTGTTAAATAATTAAATGAGCTATGATGTCATATGACAGTTGTGAAATGGGTCGAGGGCAACAGTTAATTAGTGAAAAAGCATCTCATACAAATGCGCTTGCTTGTGTCCGAATTGCATGTCAAACATCAAGGCAAGATGATTTTTTATCTAGATAATAAGGGGATCAAATGCTGGATGTGTTCTAGGCAACCCTGGAATTGTTTGGCTTGAGATTTGGTTTGAGTCACGTTTTCGAATACGGCTCTCGAACAATAGTGTATACATCGTGGGTGGGCATGCACCTTGCACAGGAACGTCTTTGAACAATTATATGCACTCCTATGTTCAGCGGCAAGTACTTTTAAACGATAATAATGCTTTATTAAATAATAAAATTTACATTTTTTAAGAAATTTTTCTCAACTGAGACAATGAAAATGAAATGTAATAGCTGTCATATTATTGCCATTCTCTTTTGATAAATATCTCTGATTAAACCATTTGGAGATCTTAACAATATCGTTTTTTTGGCGTTTTAATTTCATTCCGTCGAGTCTGTGTCTGTGTAAGATAAATATTTGGAACTACATAGTATGTAATTTTACATCCTTAAATTGAATAAAAACTTATAATATATTTTTGAGTAGATAAATGTACTTAACATATCTTATTATAAGTTGCAGTATTAACTCCGGTATGGTCTAGTGGCTAGGATACCTGGCTCTCACCCAGGAGGCTCGGGTTCGATTCCCGGTACCGGAATCTTTTTTTTAATATTTTCTTTCATACGGTAATCGATTTTGCGTCGGTAAAAATTATAATATACTAATGCCTAATATACTCGTATATGTTGATATTCTTAACGTTATAAAGGAATTTGTTTGAATTTAATTCAAAGCACATTTAAATAGTTATTATCTGTAGTTTTATACAAAGATTTCGCTTATCGGATTATACAGCTGGTGCACAGACTCCCAGACGTATTAAAATTTTACACTTTTCACAAAGATGAACAATGCAACGAATAGATAACATTTTTACATTTTAACTCGAACAAAGAATCTTAGACTGAACTAACTATTATCTTATCCACAGGAAGTATTTAAGATACCCATTTAGCACTCTGGGTTCAAACACTTGAGTAGTTCCACTTCCGTCTTCTAGCATAAATAGTTAACAAAAATGGGTTTAATATTATTTTTGCTTTTCGTGAGTAATACACATTTAAATAAAACTTCTTTAGCATATAAAAACGTATTTTGTATGTAATGTATTTCAAGTGCCTAAAAACCTAACCTAACATAAAAAAAATATTTAAGACATTCCATGGCAAAGTGATTAAGTCGGTAAAAAAACCCGGAAAAGGCAGGCCACTATGGTACAATTCATTCATTCAAATCATTTTTAGAGCAATATTTAATATTTAAAGTTATCATATGTAATTAAAAGTTCATTTGTATATTCTAATTAAATTAATTAATAAAAGGTATTTATGGAATGTGATTGCTTGGCTTCATAAATTTAAGATAGATGTATTATTAATAAGTATAATGTATAAAAATGTTTCTCTCTGTTTGTTGCAATATTTTCGTTTCGTTTTTTGTATTGATTGTATTTTTTCAACTCTTTAGCTTATAAGGAATTTAAAGAACTTGGTTTGTATCAAGGCAAATCACTTTTGCTTTTTTCTCTACTTTAATTTTTTTATAATATTAATACAATAATAAAAATTAATAAAAAACTAAGAAAATTGAAACAAAAAAAAAGAAAAAAAGAAATTTGAATCATCTAAATTAATATAGAAAGTAGGGAAGAGGCTATTATGGTTTTCATTTCTTTACCAAGTATATGCATTATGCTAATATTACGATTTCCTGTTACAAGCCCAAGCGAAATACTTCGCGTGTCGATTGACGATTGTCTAAAAGACATTCCCAGAATATTCAGTTAAAAAATCTAGCGCGAAATTTGCATTTGAGATTCGATTAAGAATGTACACTGAAGTCAGAATATAATTTATGTCCCTATTTTATAGAAACGTTAACAATACTTCTAAGAAGGTTCGTATGAACTCATTTAAATTAATCTATTTCTGAATACCAGTTTTCTATAATTCCGGCTTAGTCATTAATAGAATGATTTCTTATCTGCCGATGCCAAAATTTGCTTTTACGTTTTATTTATGGCACTTTTAATAAGTTTCTCGATTCTCTTATCATTTTTATTTCTTTTATATTAGACACTATTGTCTTTATTGGGATTTACGGTTAGTTAATAAATTTTAAGTTTTGGAAATTTATTCGATAAGATAGCCAATTTGTTTTAATGTTAGACTAACTGTACTTACATTCACTAAATTATCTATAATGCTAAATTAATATATATGTGTGCAATTCCATAATACGATATAATGCCCGTTTAGTTGCAAATTTATAACTACCGACTAATACAACCTTTACTACCCGTTAATGACTTTTTTAGCTTTCAATTGGAAGTCAGTTACGGCTTACGTAACCGTTAACTATTAAATAACGACTTTAAGTAGAGTGCTTTAAACGGAGATTTAAACCATTTTTGGCGTATGGCATTTTTTGCCGTGCTCTAGAGTAGATTGTAACGAGAGATTTTGGAGCACTAATATTAACA
Organism: Pieris macdunnoughi; assembly: GCA_905332375.1. Taxonomy (NCBI): domain Eukaryota; kingdom Metazoa; phylum Arthropoda; class Insecta; order Lepidoptera; family Pieridae; genus Pieris; species Pieris macdunnoughi. Next base: position 1,803,884 of record CAJOBZ010000016.1, read on the forward strand.
AAATAAAAATAGCCTTTATTCGAGCTCTACACTACACTAAGTCCATGACATTATGTTCTACACTAGTACTCGACTTCTGACGGTCTGACGGAGTAAAGGCCTCCTCCAAATTATTCCACTTGTTTCTATTCCTCGCGACAATTTTCCAATTCTGCCCCGCTATCCATTCTATTCCATCTTTTCAAGTTTCTGGTGGGCGTCGTCTCTTTCTTCTTCCCACTGGGTTATTCCAAGTAAGGGTCTTCTTCACCCATCTGCTATCACAAATGCGGGCAATGTGACGGGCATTTCCACTTTAACTCGTACAAATGCAAACTTCACATCGTTTTTAACTTTATCTTTATGCTTCAATATAGGCTTTCACCCCAAAAAAGGAGAAGTCAAATTGACTATATACTGATTTTAATATAGCGAATGAATTCAGTAATAAATATGAATATATTCTGAATTAAAACTTTTCTTGTCCTAATACAGAACTTGATAGAGTTAAATATAACTAATATTAGTTCTTACTTAATCGGAATATGAGATCCTAGCTTCCCTAAAGTGTTAATTATAAGCGGTAATGCAAAGTAAATAAGCTATTTAGATCTAATGATATAACGTCAACGTTCATCAATGCACGCACTTCCTCTTACAAACCAGTTCAGTCTCACACACCTTTCTTATAACTCAACCGCCATTGAACTAATTCCCGTAGTTTATTGCTTTGCCATAAAATCAAGAGATTTACAAGGTGACAGTATTAAAATTAAGTTAATGCCAGACTTGTTTCTTTATTAGCAATATATTGATAACGTTTTATTAAGTATGACTTAATAAATGGCGACTTATGGAAATGAGGTGATAATTCGGTGTTATAGAAATTTGAAATATGGTTTATAGTTGGCTCGCTATTTGTCACGTGGGTGCTATAATAACACAAATAGGAACTTTGCCAGGTGCTACACGCTGTCCTTATCGAAATGTTTGTGGGACTAATTACGATTGAATGGCTTGGAAATCGCCGTATCTGTTTACGATCATAATAATACAACCATAACCAGAAGAATTAGCACTGTAGGTTCTAAGAATAAATTTCTGATACATTTCTCTCAACATAGCGCTAATGTCACAAACTAAAAATCGCCATTGGAAGTTACGGAGTACCTGTGCTTCTTATAACACGATATAACTACGATATGATATATATAACTACGATGCTAACTTAAGAAGACAAACAGACAGGTGGCTCATCTGATGATAAGTGATACCGCCGCCCATGGACACTCACGTTGCCAGGAGGCTTGCAAGTGCAATCGCCATTGGAAGTTACGGAGTACCTGTGCTTCTTATAACACGATATAACTACGATATGATATATATAACTACGATAGATCTATATATAACTTAAGAAGACAAACAGACAGGTGGCTCATCTGATGATAAGTGATACCGCCGCCCATGGACACTCACGTTGCCAGGAGGCTTGCAAGTGCGTTTTTTATTCTTTTTGGTTCCGAAATACTTTAGTGGGCAGCTGGTTCCACTTAGTGGTGGTCCGGAGCAAAATTTCCTTAAGAAACTATCAGTTTATAAGGTTCATATATCTTTTGTTTTGTATAAAATAATATCGAGGTCATGTAAATATTTCTTATGCAACTTATAACGTTGATTTTAGCCAATAATAGACACAGTCATAGACAATAAGATACAGTTGACTTACATAATGCGTATTTACGCTATTTAGCATTCGTTCAACGAATCCTTTCCCTTATTCACAAAACGAGCCGAGAAAAATCGTGTCGGATGTCATGGTGTGCGCCACGCGACGTTTCCATTCTCTATCTGTTTTCGTGAGTATTACAATAGGTTTGACGCTAAACATAGCTATTATGCGATCTATAATAGACAAAGCAACTCCATACTAGACAATGGTGTTAAATAAAAGGCTGTCGTCATTAATTTTTTCGCTTTTGACATTTTGTAACGGTGCATCCTTTGTGAACTGTGCTTGACTAAAGCGGAAAAATTATCGCACAGCATGTGAGCTGTTAGCACTAAGCGAGATAAGTGTTTATATGTACCGACATATGAGATCTATGTTGAAATAGAGTATTTATTTAATAATATATTAATACACAAACATTGTGAATTTACTGTTATCTATAAAAAAATATAACTATTTGAGCCTTAGCATTATGAAAACAACTTATAATAATAATAATTAATTGCCACTGAACTGTATTTCAGGAGCCTGTTACTTCCCAGTCACATGTACCGTATAGCAATATAGAGAATCAATTATATTTAAAAAAAAAAGTTAAGAGCAGTGTTGGCCTAGTGGCTTCAGCGAGTGACTCTCATCCCTGAGGTCGTAGGTTCGGTCCCCGGCTGTGCACCAATGGAATTTCTTTCTATGAGCGCATTTAACATTCGCTCGCACGGTGAAGGAAAACATCGTGAAGATATCGACATGTCTTAGACCCAAAAAGTCGACGGCGTGTATCATCACTGGAGGCTGGTCACCTACTTGCCTATTAGATTGAAAAATAATCATGAAACAGATACAGAAATCTGAGGCCCTGACCTAAAGCGGTTGTAGCGCCACCGATTTACGTTATTTTATATATATTATAAATAACAATGTTTTAATTTAACAATGTTTTATTTTAGTTGATATGTATATTAATAAGCGTTGGTTCTTGATCTTAATGAATCAAAAAATTATATAATTCCGCTAGGTAGTTCAATAATTTCAAAATTCACTAGTTACAAGCGGATCTAATCGTCCAAATTTATTCGATCTTTTTATACAATAACGTTTAAGAATACGAACCCAAATTAGTAACGCCGCAGTGTCACCTGAGCCGAAAAGGGAGACCTCACGCGGTACAAAGAACTGTATTTTGGTATCCAATAGTGACCATTCAGTGAGGATAATGAAATATTATCCTAAGAGCAAGGAATGTTTTTTGTACCTCGGTAATTGGAATATATGATGTTCCCGTAATTTACCGGCGTACAGGGATTGTAATTTGTTGTAGTAGTCAAATACTCGTAAGGGTTACCAGCAGGTTGGATCAATTCGAATTTAATTTGATATTTGTGTCAGAATTTCTCAATACAATTTATCTTTTAAATAAATATTTTCGTTTCAAATGTAGCATAAAAAGCATGGGCAGAAACAATTTATATTCTAAACACTTTTTCTAAAGTTTTTGAACGCGTCAATAAATAAAATTAAATACAATAAAATGTATAGTTCTATTAAACCTTATTCTAGAATAGCATGGGTTTCATGAGGTTTATGTTTCTATTTAGTGATTGTTTTTATTTTATTTTGTGGTTGCGTGCTAGCTTGCTTATGTTCTAATTTTCATCATAATTGTATACTTTTATGCATACACGTTGTTTTAGAACTTATAATTAAATAAAAATAAATTCTGCTTTACTAATCATTTTTATTAAGTAGGCAATAATTATTCTGCTTACTTCTTTCTTTTTTATATAGTTTTTATTATATAATTTATCCGAACCCTTTCGTTACATAACAATAAATTTAGTGTTACAGACGATTATTTCAATGAAAAAACGGAAATCTAGTTCAATTAACTAGACAAAATTATCTGCCCCATACTCTGGACTTATGGGTTATATATTTTCGGTAACCCTATATGCGGTAATGCTTATGATCATAATGAATGCAAGATACAAGATAAAGGTACAAACTTGTTAATGGTTTTTGAGAGTAATTAATTAAATTAATTTGACGTGCCTTGATGTTTATATTGGGTTTAACATTTTATTGTACATACTTTAAGCATTTAAGAGTAATGTTCTACATAATGAAAGAATCCTTAACGAAATTGTTATCATTTCAAGCAATTTATATATTCACTAAAGAATTAATTGTGTTGCTCAAGGGTAAATAAGTTTTATCAACCGTCAGTAACTTCGAAAGGATTTAAACCTAGGTTTAACTGACCCGGAGCAGGGTTGGCCTAGCGGCTTCAGCGTGCGACTCTCATACCTGAGGTCGTAGGTTCGATCCCCGGCTGTGCACTAATGGACTTTCTTCTATGTGCGCATTTAACATTTGTTCGAACGGTCAAGGAAAACATCGTGAGGAAATCGACATGTCTTAGACCCAAAAAGTCAACGGCGTGTGTCAGGCACTGGAGGCTGGTCACCTACTTGCCTATTAGATTTAAAAAAATGATCATGAAACAGATTCAGAAATGTGAGGCCTAGACATAAAGAGGTTGTAGAGGTTTTTTTATGTTCCAAGTTAAATACAGATTTCAAAGATAAAAAACAAGTAACAAAATACCCAGTGCCGGAGATATAGTGCAAAAGACGTTTCATACATCACTTCATAAGAGAGAAATAATATCAGGTTTTTTGATATTTATAGAAATCAGACATAGTCTACTCAAGTCTGAAATGAATTCTCATAACGTACTGCCCAATGCCACTTACAAAGTTTATCTGCTTCTTCAAAAGCTACTTTGCTAAAATAGAACAATATCTCATAGTACCTACAGAGTTAGCAGGTCGTAACTCTAGCATCCATTACGAACACTCAAGATAGCTCTATCTTTATGCCTCTGGAATGTAATGGCTAAAATTCTATGAAGATATAAAATTCTACGGATTTACAAAGAGCTTTGCGTCAGCGTATGAATATTTTAATGGTAGGTATGAATTATTAAGACCAATCTTTATTTTTTAAAAGTGCAAAGTATTTATGATTATTATTGTACGGAATTATGTTTATTATGACTATCGAGAAGAGGCTTTCAAAAACATTTAATATAAATTTAAAATATAATAAATTTAATTAAAGCATTTAAAATCGTTTTTTAATATAAATGCGTAAACGAGAACTATTAATTACAAAAAAATCCTATTCATATAAAAATGTAAAAAGAGAATTTAATTCTAAATAAACAACGTCCCAAAGTTCTGTCACCCATTATTCTAAATTTACAATTTTATAAAAAAGTTTTTTGGAATGTTTGACTATTGTTTTAAAATAAAAACAATAACTTTCATAATTTTTGGGACAGAAAGAAGACCGAATAGTTGTTATTGTGTTGACCGCACTCGCCAGCCATTTTCAATTTAAAATTTTAATATAACGCTAGGTTTGTGTACGGTACTATTATAGGTACCTTAATCTCATTTGAGGACAAGAAAAGAACGTCCCAGAACACCAGCAGTAATCAAAGCTATCAAAGCAAGTAAGAAATTCTGTCCGAAAACAGAAGTTGATGGCTTTGCAGATGGGGTCAGTAGGAAAACAATAAAAAGAATTTTAAATGAAGATCTTGGTCTACGACATACAAAAAAATGGGAACTCTTAATTCGTCTAAAAGCATAAGGCTAAAATCGGTGTTGTTTAGTACCAAAAACCACACTATATCCTCTTTACGAAAAAATTTCGATATTGAAAAATACATAAACAATGATACATTACCTGGAGTTTTGAAGAAGCTAAAAATAAAGTTCAAATCAACATGACATCATCCATCATCATAATGGTTGGTTGGGAGTGTCCTATTACGGGCTAATAGTTAATTTTTGAAAAGGGGGTCAAACCAGAGCTAAGTGTACCGAGAGACGGTTTTGGATCGCTTGTCAAGACTTCACACCCTATTTGCGGGACATCATTCGTGTCCAGCAGTACTTTACCTCATCAAGCCAGACCACTAAAGCCTGGTTTGAGCGTCAAAACATCGATTTAATTAGACATGAGGATTGGCCGGCTCCTCCATTTGACTATAATTTTTGGAGGTCTTGAAGAAGCTGATCATTTAAGCTCTTTTACTATATACTATATGGTTCTAAACTCAGGCTTTTAAAATAGGAGTTTCGAATAAGTTTATTATTTCTATTCCTTATTATTACTATAATTATATCAAAAGATCATACTTTTGTTTTTATATTATTTTTATAAGAATTTGGGACGACTATATAGTTAAATTATATAGAGATCATATCGTTTTCCGTCAAAAAGAATATGCCAATCTTTCATAAATTTGTTCCATCATAAAAATTATCCATTCAAACATTGTTCACAATAATTAAATTCGATTAACACATTAAGCCTAACCAGTAGATATCGATCAATCAACTTCATCATTTATAGCCGATTCTCTCCAGCAATCATTTAATAGACAGCGTAAAGATACTATCCATCATTACAGTTTTACTCGACATATTTTTTTAACCTATCGTTCATAGAAACCTATACTTCCATGAATATGCATCGTATTATATGACTTTTGGGCTAATTGCCTCGTGTTTCATAATAAAGCAATAAAACAAAAGGCAACGCAGAGTTAAATAATAAACAATTTTTTGATCAGAGGGTGTGTGAGATCTCTTAATTGATTTTGTTTCGCTTATAAGAATATGTATTCATAAACGAAATGAAAACAGCGCGACGCATCGCTTAAGCTTGTTCATTTTAACATCCCGCTGAGTCCCTTTACGAAGGCTCGTTACCAACAAGACACACACAGCGCCGACACAAGGCGTAGAAAATACTTAACACACACATTTCAAAGATCAAAGCACGCGCAATCTGTAGAAAAAATAACGTTTGGTCCCAAAAGGCGGACCCGTTTACGCGACCCAATTCACGCGAACAGCCCGCCTAAGAAATTGAATTGAAATCAGAACGAACAACAAATTCAAACGCGTATCGAATTGTTTTACATTTGACGTGTTCCCTTTTTAAAATTTTAAAATCGCTACAATAGGCTTTAATGATGCGCGACCGTTTCTTTCCCGTCTCAAAATCCTGTCGGACATCAGAATTCGACGTATGTTGCTAAACAAGAGATTCGCGATTAAAAAATTTGCTTGATAGCGATCGTGTAGCGATAACGCAAACGGTCGATATTGTTTTTGTCACACAGTGAATAAATCACATACCGACGAGGTTTGCGTTCGAATTTTAAATTTGTCGAACAACATGGCATTTTCTTGTCCATCACAGTTTTTAGTTTAGAATTTTGTCGTCGATTTGTAGTCATTTTGCGACGAAATTAAATCATGTTGCGTTTAATGTTTGTATTTAATGCTTATAGTCAACAGACGTGAAGGCAAGTAAAAAGTGGAATCAGTGTAATAAACTCGTGCCTAAGGTAACCGAAGGCCGTGTATTACGTACATTAATCATCTGTGATAAAAGAGAAAATTGTCTGCCTCGACCGTCGGTAATTTTCTTAAGATATAACAGCTCGCAACCGGCTTCCATTTGTTAGTGTCTTGTTTAGAAAATCACATCTGCTAAACTTTATTACGAGCTTTTGACAAAGGTGAGTTGATGGAGGCGCGTAGCAAATCGCGCGATTCAGATCTATGCTTACAGCTGGTTGGGTGAAGCGAATCATTTATACGTTCACAGATCTTCTATTATTTATGAAAATCTATAGTTTTTTTTATAGTAAGAAATAGTGTCTTCTTGCCTAGGATTAGACATGCATTCTTTTGTGTGTGAACTTGAATTCGAAACGGTGTTTCGCATCAGGCAGGAGTAATTGATAGAATTAATATAAAAAACGATGACACATAGTTATAATAATACTTTCCTTGTATAGATTAAATTAACTATGCAGATATGTACGTCATATCATGTAAGGTCATACGATGCAGACATACACGCAAAAATATATATGGGCTAAAATTTCACTTTTCTTCAAATATTTTAAAAGTAAAGCAGTCAAAAGACTGATCTGAAAGCATATTGCCCAATATGCACCGGAAGATTCCAATTCTCTTAAAAAATAGCGGTTCGGCTTCCGTTTTCAAAATTAATTATTTTCACCAAATCCATCAAAAGTTCGGTTGGGCAAGCCGGCCGCTTCCGTATTACACGGGCTCCGGCCGCACTCGGAACCGATCGGGGGTTTTTTGCTTCTACTGCAACGATTTGATTGCTCTGCTTTTTGCTCCTTTTCAAATAAAGCCAAGTAATTGTTTGTTTTAACTCTGTAGATTGCGTCCACTGCGGATTCGTTACAGACGCTTTCTGGGTTAGAAAATGAAGACTTCACAACGGTTGAGTGGTCATACGTCTTTGTAATAGTCTACTATTTTATAACGAGAGCTGTACGATCTTTACGACCCATTTTATGCGAGATTTAATTTTATAGAGTTATTTGCGTTGACTGCAATTAAGTATTTTACTATACATTGCTCATATCATTAAGAATAAATACAATCTGTTTAATACACACAATTTAAGCAAACCTTCTGACAGCGTGAGTGTCCATGTCTTTAATTTTAGGTTACCTCCAGTTTCCTGTTTTATAAGAAAAAGCGTTGCAAAATATCAGACACTTCATATTATTACTAGCAGACTGGCCAAGCGTTGCTGTGGCTAAGGTTTTTGTTATATTACATAGTAGTAAACTATTCAAGGGAAACGGTAGGAGAACTTATGTGAAAGTTAGATAGCTTATGTGAAACGTTGGTACTTTTAACACAGCGCCATCTGTTAGAATTGTATTAAATAATAAACAAATATTTGCAATAAAATAAGATTGCGGGTATAAATTGAGATGCTATGCTATCTTTTAAGTTAGATCAAACTGCACACGGTGTGCAAATTTGATTGATATCGGTTCGGTAGTTTAGGAGTCCATAGCGGACAAACAACGTGAAACGTAATTTATATACCTATATTAAGATTATTTTTGTAGATAGAACACTTAATTGTACTGTATCGCGTTAAATTAAATTAAGTTTAAAAGGAAAACAAACAGATAAAATAGTTTAATATCCTAGGTTCTCAGAGACTGCAAAAACTTAGTCGCCAACTATATCTTCCTGATGTCAGCTAGGCTATAATAAATAAACGGTAAATTGATCAGTTCTTGTTACTTCAAACTCGTTCGAATCAACAATGTCAGTTTTATGATATAGCAGTTCAGAGTTTTCTCATAGTACTTGTTATGTGCTAAATATGGCTATGATATTTGCCGATACCGATATTTTCATTCAGTACTGATTCTGTAAAGAGCTTTCCGTTTATAGGTGGGTATTATTTTTTCATATTTGCGAATATGGCTTACTGAGAATGTATCGTTTAATCGTATTAACTGTGGACGAACCGATGTGAAGATATTGCGATTATTTCCTATTCCCTTGTGAAAATATGAATATAGAATACTCAGAAGTTGATGCATTCAGTTAACATATTTTATTTTAATTCTTATATTTATATTCTTAAAATGTATACAACATTAATTTTCTGTAACGTGTTTAAGTTTTATTTATTTCTTTAATAAGTTTAATAATTTTGCTTAAAAAGTAATAAAAGCTATTTCGCCTGCTTATAGCTATCGTAATCGGCTTATTGGGGCTGAAAATCCTAGGTCCATTTCTCGGTGAACCAGTAATTTCATCGGTACACACTAAACGGAAAAAAATATTGATACGTCAAACAACGATTTTTCCGTCCTTGAACCCGATCTAATGACCATATAAATTGGTATTTCTACTGGCCACTTTAATCACGATGTTCTCCCTTTTGGGGGGGATCCAATTCAAATTCTCAGCTATTTACTCATTTTTTGTAATAAAACACTATTTTACCGATTGAAGTTATGTATTATTATAAATTTACAACTATTTAACATAATTTTAAATTTATCCGACGTTTCGGTGTTACAGCGTGCTGGTCACTGACCACCACCTGATAAAATATTTTTATTAAATGAATAAAAGTTATGTTAATCAAAGACAATACCATATATTTGTGTTCTACCTCATCCATTTTTTTTTCTTTTTTTTCTGTTTCTCACTATTTTACTACTTTATTATTTCATAAGTTCCTAAATATAATTGTTATGGTATTTAAAAACAATTAGTTTTTATTCTTTTTTAATTTACCTAAACAACATATAATAATTAATATTTGAAACACCACAGTTAGCAGTGTTATATAAACTGTTTTTTATTAAGTTGGAAGTTAAAATGGGTACCTCAATTACTGAAGCAAACCCAAACCCGTACCCTTACATTATAACCATTAAGTATTTTAAACCGAATCATTACCTGTGATGAAAAATGGATTCTAGACGAAGCCTCACGGTGGATCCTCCACCACCACCTCCAAATTAACCCCAAAAATTACTATAAGCGTTTGGTGGACTATGTGGTATTGTTCATTTCAGTTTTCTCAAATCTGGCCAACTATTACGGCTATGTCTATTGTCACATTATTAACATGGTGGAAAAGCTAGCACCAGTCTGTCAATCGGTCCCCCACTCTACTTCACAACCTAACACACTAAAACTCTTAGAAAGCTTCTTGAATGTTAAGAATCCTTATCTTCCATTTTTTCGAATTTGAAACTTCTTAAGGGAAAATTTAACTTATGGGGATCATCTTCACTTTTTTATTCTATGTTTTTTTAAGGGATTATATTTGAATGCAAAGTGTAAAAACATTTTCATCTTTGATTAATTAAATATATTATATTTAAAAATATTCGACTTTTGTTCCTCCCATACAAAACGCCAATTTCATATGTAGGACCTAATGTATAATACAGAAGCATTCGATAATTTAGTATTTTGTTGCAAAGATCATTCGCTATGTATGAAACATTTTTATCTATAAAATAGCAAAGCGCAGGTGGCCTTACGAATCGGTATCTTTTTCCCCACATCACTGAATATTAATCACATGACAGGTTCTCACTGAAATCTGTCCGTACAGGATTAGCTCAAGTTATCCTACCGTCATTTCAACGTGTGACAGGCGTAGATTTAAAGGTGACGTGATTAAATCTTTGACCCTTGTCCACTGCCATTGTAAGGGGATGATTCATTATTTAAAGATCATACATAATTATAAATAAACACTGACATCGTGCGAAGGAAAGGAGCATTGCGACACTCCGGTAAAATTTTACTTAACATCAATTTCTCCATTTTATTCATAAAAACTTTATTAATATTATTACAATGTTTTATTTAAAGCACTGATCTATCTGACTGTACACTCAATATTACAAATAGAGATAAATGCAATATAATTAAAATAATGTTATTAAATTTAATTATTAGATAAGAAAGGGTTTTTAAACTTAAATTCCTATTAATAAGACTGTAAGGGTGATTAAATTTTTTATAAACATAGAGAACTAAGGAAAAATCTTTTTTAACACACGAAACGAGAAACATCTATGGTCCCTTCTTATCCTGCACCCCGTTCCATCAGTTAATGTTGCAGCAAGTCTTAAGTTCCATCAGATGACCTGATATTCCAGTCCTGTCGATGCATCGGTACCCGGGCTCCAAACTCAGGATATAATTTAGATTATTCAAGTCTAAAGTATGGCTTACTCACCAATATCTCCATTCTAGACATCCCATTGTCACAAAGGTAATATTAGTATAAAACTATGGGGGAAAAGGTAGACCAATTAAATCAATAATAGTTAAGAAATTAAAAAGTCAACTAATTTTAAATTGGCGCCTTCAGTGTTTGTACTATAATTATCATAATGATCCTAATTTTCTTTGTTTTTAATAGAATCGCTTACCTGTTCGAGCCCAATGATACGGTCGGACCTATATTTAAACATTTTTTGTTAATAGAATTTTCTCAGGACCGTTTTGTTATAACAGCGATTAAAACAAAATTAACATTTGCTTGCGAAGAGATAACAATTTCGAAGGACCGAATTATTTTATTGTCATGCTAAATACTAAGCTATATTTTATATTAAAGGGATTATATGTGAGTTATGAATAACTTTTAAAACCCTTTATGAATCAAAAGTTCAATTGATTTTGTCAGGGGTTGTGTCTCATTGAAGAGGTCCCCCATAACTTTTGGTAATATTTCGTCGTTCACACGAAGTGTATTGGTTTCATAAGAAATAAATAAAACCGAAATTGTAAAATTATAAGAATCTTGACTCAATTTCTTGATAAAAAAACTATTATGACGGTTACAGATCAGAAAGTTTAGAAGAACCATTTATAATATATTTATTAATACTTCATTGCCATAATACACATAATTATACATATAGAAAAAAAACAAAAAGTAAGTAGGTTACATAAGTTATTAGGCAACGGGCGGCCTTATCGCTAACAAGCGATTTCTTCCAGGCAACCCTAAAATGGATCAATAGAAAAAAAAACCTATAACCTAAAATAAAATCTACAGAGGGTAAAGGTGTACACAGAATGCATAATTAATTAAAAAAAAGATACTAAAAATAATATGCAATTGATAACTAAAATTAAATAAAATTTGTAAAAAATCTAGGAGGCCCCCACAAAAAAAAGGTATTAATAATCAAGTATGTATAAACAGACATGTAAAAACGCCTTCACCGGGGCTTAAGGTTAATTCGCACTTACAATTAATATATAAGTGCTGCTGCCCTTCGGCAATTGACACTTGCGGCCCAGCAGAGGTCGAGCAGGAGCGCGCAGGCGGGAAAAACATGGCCGAGCACCGCCCCCAAAAAAAGCTGCGGCGCTGTAAGGAGCAGCCTCCCCCCCTTAAAGTGTCAAAATCACGATTTACTCTATAAAGAATGATTTGCAACGAAACAACATGTAAATGTTACGTTTACTCTATAATAAATATGTACACACCAAATTAACTCAGTCACTTAAATACATATATATAGGTTAGTCCCATGTTATATTAAAAGGCTAAATTCTTTGGAAATTAAAAGGGTCTATAAAAAGCATGGCAACCTGACATTAGCCATCCCTTTTAAGACCCGAGTTCCCAAATTTTATAACAACATAATGACAGTAAGCGACGACTATAAAACTCAATTGTCTATTCAGTTTCGGATTAATTTCAATTTAATTAAACCTCTATAATCCGAAGTTACATCGAATAAAAATTTAGTTAATTGGAAAAGGAGAATTAACATACATTTGATGTTGGGTTTGTTCTTAAATGAAATAAAAAAATGTGTGCGTGTACTAGGTGTACACACGTAAGAAGTGAAACTTCTTTATGACCTTATTAGAAACTATTTCATTAAACACAGTAAATTTTGATACACTGCCTAGCATACAATTTACAAATTAATTGCTGCAAATTGCGATTGGCAAATTTCAAGTCGAAAATGTAATCCGTTGTCAAACTTCAAAGTCAAAAACATACTATATGTCATATTTTAACGCCGATAAAGAAGTTTGACTTCGAAAATGTAATCCGTTGTCAAACTTCAAAGTCAAAAACATACTATATGTCATATTTTAACGCCGATAAAGAAGTTTGACTTCAAAAAGCAACATGGCGCGTAACGGAAAAATGTGACGCGTAACGCAAAAATGTTACATTAAATTTTTTCCAACCCCGATAAAGAAGTTTCACTTCAAAACACTTTACATTTCTTTGTACTTTTAACCCAACTTTCATAAGTATGGAATTGTAGCGCTTAAACGGGTACCCTCATTTAATTTAGATTGTGTTAGACTTTAAAATTGTACGAAATATCCATGTTCATAGTCGGAGTTTATTTTATTTGTCTCTTGATTGTTGTTTCTAATCTATTCCTTTGCAAATCAAATGAGTATTTACGACTACTATTCTTTCTTATATAACATTTGTTATGTAAGTACACTCTGTTTGAATATTATTCAAGACATTCTAGCCAATTAATTAATAAAATTAATCGTGAAATAAATAATAAAAAAATACATTATAAATACATATAGCGGTAGTATAAATTGACACTGAGGAGATTAGGAAAAAAGCCTCAATAGCTAATTTTGGTTTAGGCTAAAATTTAGAGTCAATACTTAGCACCAAAAATAATGTCAGTTAGCGCTTAGTTCCAACTGAATCTTACCCTAAGAGTATAAAGTATAATACTTTGTTTCTAGTGTACCTTAGTCCTTTCCGTTCAAATTACAATTTCAAAAGTTTTTTGGAGACACTGTATAGAGTTATGCAACTTATTAAGCGTTTTTATTGTTCCAAATAAAATTTTGGCCTTTTGTAATATTCTTGTATTTAGTAAAATTTTATCTGTCTGAGACAGTACGTGGGCATCTCAAAAACGTTTGTAGGCGTTTTGACATTATTAAATTACAAACCGGAACTGTTTGCCGACAAAGAAAGCGGCGCAACCTTTATTCCATAGTCTATGGTACCGAATTGGTTAGTAATTACTTGTTTTTTATAAATAGCTCGTCGTAATTGTATTTTATTTTTGGTTTGAAGAATCACATGTCTGTTAACGAAATTTAGAAATTTAATTCTCCGATTTTTTGAGTCTATTTCGGCAATAGCGTTCTCTGAATACTTGAGCAATCATTAAGATTAGGTCTCTGAAGTCCTGTTAACTCTCTTCCTCTTAAGAAACATAATTACCGTAAACGTTAGTACGCTAACAAGTTATAAGTTGTCTTTAGCTTTTTATATAGTAACAAAGCTTTTTAGATTCATGGTACGGTATATTAATATAGTTTTATACTACCCTCTAAAACAAAATAAAAATCATCAGATCATTTCAGCAAGCATGACTTTCGGTCTACGTGCGAATTTGACACTCGCCATGCCTTAGACCCAAAAAGGCTTGTGGCACAGAAGGCTGAACATCTACTTGCCTATTAGATACATGATACATCGGCCGGGACTCAAATAAAGCCGAAGAAAGGTTGTACTGCCACTAGATTGTTTAACGGGAGTATCTGATGGGTTAACTAGTTATTCGTAATCTTATATTATGCGTAATCTTCTTAATAATATAAAATTCTCGTGTCACAATGTTCGGTGGTCCCAACCCTAAATTGTTATTTTTATTTTTAGACAACAATTATTGTTTTTTTTTTTTATGATACAGTATATAAAAATACATACAACCCTTCCTTGTCACCTCTCAACGATCAATCCCTATTTTTTATTATGGTAGTTAGTTATTTTTATTGATCTAAAAAAATGTTTCCTAGAAATAATATACATGGCAAAACAACGTTTGCCGGCTCAGCCCTGCGATTCTGTAACTCACTTTTCGAACTCACACAGCAGTTTTCGCATTGGCGGTCGCTCTGAAATCAGTCGTGAAGCAGTCATTTTTTGATTTGGCATTCTGATAAACAATAAACTACAAGCTCCCACCTTTTCAGAATGCCAAATCATAAAATGACTGCTTCACGACTGATTTGAGAGCGACCGCCGATGCGAAAACCGCTGTGTGAGTTCGATAAGTGAGTTACAGAATCGCAGGGCAGCTATTGAATAGTACAATCCTCAAAATCTCATCTTTATACACCATTCGTTATTCATACGTTCTTTCAACAAAAGTTCACACCAGATAGATTACAGAGAATCCAAAAATTTCATTAAGACCTCTACGCTTAAATCCTTTATACTTCTCGCAATCATCTCAACTTATTCAACAAACTCTTAAGTCGTTATCTTAAAGACTAAATTCCTATAAATATTCTTTGACAACACGCAAACTGAGGTACTGTGTTGACCCACGTTTCATCTCATTTCCCGTGAAGAATTAATATTATGTTTGCATAGGTTTTACATTTGTGTACTCAACAAATATTACTTATATCTATAGAGATAAGGGGTGTCCCATGCTCAGTACACCTTCTTGAGCATTAGCCCGAATAATCATTAGTAGACGCATCGTCCGAATAGAATTCGTGTAGTTAGAAAATTGTATGGAAAACAATTGCTTGGCTGCCAAAACCTGGCATTTTATCTTATTGAGGAATATCTCTATATTTTCCCCTTGTTCTACATTGAGTCATTGTAAAGAACTTGGGGGACTGAAAATCTACATTTGTTTATTAAACTGATATATTTATGTATCTACTTAAATAAGAATAAAAATTAATTCTTGGTGTTATTACTACCAAATTTTCAAAATCGCCTGAATTCTGTATTAAAAATATTCGTAATTTCTACGAGTCGATATTTCATTAGCATTCGCTGGACAGGTTCTATTTCTCTTGAACAAACTACGACTCGTAAAAATTACGAATTACATAATATAGTACACTTATATGAAGTATAAGACCTAATAACATTGTCTGATATATCAGTTATTGTAAATACTTTCTGTTTAAACGTAGTTCCTACAGTTTTCATACCAATTTCATAAAAATTTTAATAAAATAAATCACTAATCTCCTTTCGTAAACCCTGTTTAAGTCAACCTGTGTAGTGTAAGATACAAAGAATATTATACCAGGGGAAAATGGTTCTAATTTCTAATGACCTAAGATTTACTATTGCATTTGCATTTTAATGAAGGAAATACGTGAATTGTTGTACTGTTTGCACTTGTAGTACATTGAACATGTAACATATTTAATAAAGCCATATTGTAAGTACACTTGGTACATGCATTTCCAGATACTTAGAAATGTATAAATCTCAGATAAATTTGCACCAGTCCAAACATTTCGTACTTTATTTATAACTCGGCATAGTTGTACTGTAGAATCAATAGGAAAGTTAGCAGTTATGTACATGTATTTACATATATTTTCCCTGGACCCGTACAATAAGGCATCTTTGGAGACGTTTCTACAAAATGCATATTGCCTAATTGTTTCGAATTAAAACCACAACCTTCGGGATACGCCTGACCAACGCTTAAACAATTTATTTATAGAGAATCGCAATACTTTAATAAATTATAGCTAACTAACATTAATGTTATGTACAAGACATAAACAATTGACAAATTTATGTCCATCATCAAGTCTTTGTGCTTTAATTAAAAGCGTGTTCACAAGAATTAACTGGGACAGCTTCACAAATGACACTGACTGATATTGTTCTGTGACTCTGAATAAAAGGCGTTCTATTTTACTATATATACTTTTAACACACTATGTTGTACTATATCTTTGTATGGACATATTACATTAAATGTTAAGGACGATTGCATTTATCATAATGTTACATAATTTATCACTTGAATTAGAAATATGATTTTTAATAATAGCGAAACAAATGAAAATCTACAGTATCCTTGCTAGGAGCCAGGATAATGTGGGTTAAATATCCATAATAATTCGTTTTATTAGTACAGTGTAAATTCTTTATAACGTATTATACGTATTACCTCTCTTAGTGGGACGAGGTAGCTCTATATTGGGATTTGTTCTTTCGATTTATCATCATAGTTACCTCTATAACTGAGACAGCGAGTAAATTTTATATGCATAAACCTCTGTAACTGAGATAAATTGTTTGTTTACTCATTTTATTCTACCCACAAATTACACGTAATTCAAGTACGTAAGTAAGTAATTTTGAGCTTCAGTTACCTTCAGTTTTAGTTTCGCTTTACTATCATACAGTTGTTTATTTGAAAAATGCCAAAAAAAGCTACAATCTTATCTTATGAAAAACTGAAGTTAATATCCGTTTATGAAAGTGGGAAGACACGCGAAGAAGTTTGTGCCGAATTTAATGTGCCAAAATCTACTCTTTGTAGAATAATTCAGAGTAAACATAAAATTGAATCACAATTTTCTGAAGGACAAGGAAAACTAAAACGTGTACGTTTATCAGAATATCCTGAACTTGAAGTTTGAACAGTGTTTGCTAACATGGGTCAAGCAACTTCGTAACAAAAACCTCTGTAAATGAGACAATATTTATTTATACCTCTATATCTGAGACACTGGGTAAGTGGAATACCTCTATAAGTGAAACGACATTGCAAGTCCCTTGATGTCTCACTTAACCAGGTTTCACTGTATTATAGATAGACAGATAGAGACAATGGTGCATTTAGTAACGGAGATACAATTAACAATAACAAGGCGAGAAGGCTATGAGCACAGGTGTCTTTCTTAGAAATTTCGGCATCTCAATAGGTTAGTTATGTTATCTGATAATAAAAACAATTACACTTAAGTATGTTGTTCATGTCTAAATATGATAATATATCTTCGTTATAGAGAAGAGCAGTACGTTATAAAGAGTGAAATAATGTATGGGTCTTGTGTTAAACCAAACAAATGTACCGCATGTTTTGTTATAACGAATAACGTTATAAAGAGTTTACACTGTAGTTTAACGTTGAAAAACATTTAGGTAATTATTTATAGTAAGCTAAATAAAAATGTCGAGATAATTAAACTAAATTTCTCAAAACCACGCAGTTTATGAAAAACATATTTAAATTTGAATCTTTGACCTGTGAAAATTTTTAAAACTGTGGCAATTCCAGGAACGTGAAAATGAACTAAAACGAAAGACGTCTAAGAAATTTCACCTTTGAACTGCAGCTCCTTTATGTTATCAAAGGTGACACTTGAGGTGACCCACTTCGGTTACTGCCGACGATTCCGGATTTAAATGCTCAATTGTTAAAAAAGATTACATTGCAGTGCTGAGAGCTCTCCTTTGAGACTACTGTCCTGGTACTTGCGTCGCGAAATAATTAAAATTATTCTTATCTGTAAAAAAAATACACTACTACAAACTTAAATATATATGTATAATATAATAAAACTTTATGTGGTTGAAAAACATGACTTTATTTTTTTTAAATTTCTTTCAAGTTATTGATTCCTCGGAATCTTTTATGTATGTTCCCGAATCCGGTCGGATCAGGATCTGACTATGCGATCAGGCAGACATCGAGGTGTTTGAATTCAAAACTAATATCGTCTATGGATTATATTTTATTCATACTAACCTATAACCTTTTTAAAGGATGGACAAAAAGTCCCTTTATAATGTCAAAATATTGTTGGTGCTGTGTGAACCGGATTTCTAACCCTTTCGCTTCAAACGGGTTCTATAGATATTTTTTTGGTATTGTAAATACTGTCCTCTATTGACGGGTCACATTTCTGTGACAACTGCTCAATGGACTCAAACACATGGCCAGTATTGTAATACTATAATGTTACAGCACTGTATATATTTATGATACGAGTTATAATTATGAACTTAAAACTAATTACCAAAAAAGCTCAAAGGATAAAAAGTTCATATACCTTGACGGCCGGCCCACATACTAATTAAGCCCCTCTGGACATTAATTACGGGAGGTTAATAGTCACCAATGAGCACAAGAATCATTATGTAGATTAGGCTCTGCGCGAGCGCACGTTGCGCGACTGACCAAGGTCATTAGAGATTATAAATCAGATACGTTAGAAGTTTGAAACAACAATTTTTGAAGTGAAAACTTCTTTAGCGGCGTTGTAATTTTTTTTTGGAATGGGTAAAAAATTTTAAACTCGCGTCAGGACACGTGACCTGATAGAAAATTCGTAGTCGGATGGAGAGAAGACAGCTGGCGCGGCGTATTTAATGCAATATAAATTGTCATGTTTGTGTACGATAGCGCAATAAGAAATATTGTGTTCTACCACATAAATGATAGTACTTTTGTCTTTTATACTGAAAATTAAAGCAATTTGTGCAAAATTATTCCCTAACCATAGGAAAATATCAAAAATGCAGAACGTTAATATTCAACTTTTCAGTCCTGCCGGCACTCCCGGAGTGCAACCCGTCGTTTTTTTGTTATATTTGGGATTTGTTGTTTTTAGGATTCTGTATACCTAAAACTGTAATGGTAACGCTACCTGCCATCAGTGCCTGCACTTAAAATGATAGAACGAATGAATTGAACTCTACGAATTTGAACTTTCGGGTCTAAGTGAACGCGTGTCAGATATTTTTTAATTTAGACAATTACGCGTAGTTAAAAGCAACATCGTAAGAGTTTTAAATCCATGCAAACGGGTCGAGCAAGTGAGATTTATTACTGGATAATTCAATCCCTTATCTTAACACAACATTTAAATATTTAATTTGAAAGTATCTGGGTATTAATCTTTGTATTGTTTCGCAGGAGGCGTTGCCGTGTTCGCGTGCCGTGCCACCCAACGCATCACGTACGCTCCGGCATTACCAAAATGACCACTACGCTTCGTAAAGACTCGATTCATATTCAATAGGTCTTAAAATGCAGACATTTATGAAGCAGTTTTTATACTTTATTAACGGCCGTTTTAATTAGTGACTGGTAAGTATCAGTAACTTGCCAAGTATCAAACTTTTATGATATATTTCTTAATTTCATAAATTTTCATCAAGAACATTTTATACAATAGAGGCATCAACATTTTGTCCATAGAAATGTGTTGTAGTTGTGAAGTCCTATTGCGGTATGGGGAGGACTAATTTTTAGTTTTGTTTCTTTTTGATAGACTTACTTGGCACGCGTTCCAACGTTGAACATTTTTTTTACCGGGAATGCCATCCCCAGGTTCCACGTACTGTCAATTATAAATTAAGTCCCAGACATGGCTGCAGTCTATCTCCATTTATATAAACGCAAAAAACTTTAACGATATATCTCATTAAATACATACAAAATACATATTAAGCACATAAGTACGTGAAATGAGTGGTGGGCGTTTACAAAGTACCTCCGGCCTACTGTCAGAATATGACGACATTATCATAAGCAGCTGTCACTGACGCTAAGACGATAAATGAGTGTATTTATTATTTTTAAGGGCGTAAGAACTTGGTTGTATGTTTATTAAAGATTCTTTTTGTATACATTATACTTATAAGAAATACTTTTTATGGCGTACGTTTATTATATCAACGAAAGAAAATGGACTAGTCTACGACTATTAATATTTAATTGTTTATCTTTAGCGCACTTGCCCGTTATAATAAATTTGTAATAAAATATTATTATTTCTACCCAATATAAGCAGAAAAGCGCGATTAACGAGGTGTGTGTTATGTTAATAAAATACAATTAAACAATTGTGAAAGTGCTCAGATCAAAGACGTATTCTTTGTTTACTACATAAGTTTAAACCTCTGTAATGTTTATATACTTAATCGGTTCATCGCCGGTGGCAATGATCTAAATAGCGATACTATCGTACTGCACTACACGTAATTGCCTACCGTACTTAGATGCGATACTTAAATCTGTAGTAAAGCGAACATATAAATCGACTTCAAAAAATATACAAGAGATTTCAGGTGTAAGTTTCTGTTTGACGTATAACGTCAGCTGATGGATTCTGTATAATATGTTTATCAGGGCAAACAGAATAATAGTGAGTTTTATAAAAAATACCCAGTGACGATAATCGCTGACCATCACTGTACGCGGCGCGGCGATAAAGCCTCGTTGTTACCCGACCCTTTCAAATTGCAAGGAAAGGCGCCGTGTGGTTTTAGATGGTAGGGTACAGTACCGAGTCGCACATGAAATCACAAACACGGGTATACGAAAGGTCATCTAATGTGAAGTATTATTCATGGACATACTGCCAGAAATCATAAGATTATAATGATATGGTCAGAGATGTACTACATCCTAAAATAAATTTATTTGTTTTGCAAATTTACTAACTTGATTGATTATTATTTCAAGATCAGAAATTTGGTTTTGAATCTAGCAACCCGTAGTTGTGTGCGTTAACTACAAAGTCAGCTGTAGGAAGTACAAATATTGACTAAACTATACTTCAGAAGTCTGTATGACCGTATACACAGTTACAATTGATCTCATAATTCCATATGCTAAGCTATGAGATACATAGCCCGCGGCTAAAATTATAAGATTGTTTAATCACTAGGAAACTGGACCTGCAAGTGTTCGATGAAGGCATTACAGAGGCAACCATTGCGATTAGAACTCTGTATTTGCAATCAAGCAGTGCCCGAGGCTTTATTGATAAAACTGTACAGTGAGAGTAGAAATAGGCGGTGAAACAAATATATCGTAAAAATATTTTAGAGGGTTTTAAGATTATTTTTACTCCTTTATCGAGGTTTCTTCATTCTGCTTTGAGTTCAATAGGACATGTGGGTTAAGTCTGTTTTATAGATTACTAGCTGACCTGGCAAACGTCGTTTTGCCATGTATATCATTTATAATAAAAAATAGGGGTTGATCGTAGAGGGGTGAAAATTAGGGGTTGTATGTATTTTTTAATGCTGTATCATAAAAAAATATCTAAAAATAAAATATTTAGGGGTGGACTACCCTTAACATTTAGGGGGATGAAAAATAGATGTTGTCTGATTCTCAGACATACCCAATATGCACACAAAATTTCAAGAGAATCGGTAGAGCCGTTTCGGAGAAGTTTATACACAAACACCGCGACACGAGAAATTTATATATTAGATTATTTAAGACAAGTATGCTTTGTAAATCAATGGCAAGTAATTATAGTTTCTATGGGTACGCAGCGTGGCGAATACTTATATATTTCAATTTGTTTTTCTCAAATCCTTTACTATGCTTCCTGCAATTACAAAATTACTGAATATTTAAATGTTATCTGTTTTATAGTACTAAGAACATCGTTAGTAAGCTGTTGATTTAAAATTGATAGAGCATATAAAAGCCCGAAGCATGAGACATTGAATGCGGCTACTGTATAGGCAATTTAAACTCTTATGAAAAATATATTTTAACTACGAGTTAACTAGTCTAAGTATGTTATACACTTCCATAGGGAATGGAGGCAGAAATATTTTATTGAAATTGAAAATTTTTCTGTAAAGAATAGTAGGTAGGTGATATTTTGCCAGTTTTAGTTTACTTTGACAGTTATTTAGAGAAAACAGAAAGTACTATGGACTATCGATGGTGATAGACCATAACACAAACTTTGCTTTGATGTGTTTGACTTGGTTGTACCAAGTAATTCTTCATTGTTACTTCTTCCAAGAACAGGGCAGTTCTTAAAACTGCTTAAAAATGCAACCATTTCACATTCTTTGACATTTGGTAATCAATACCGTTTAGCAATTATAATATGGCCACAGTTTATGAACTACAGTAGTTCACATACAAACTAGACGAATAAAACAAGATCTGTTCACACTTTTGATTACTAGCCATCCTGATGTATCGTAGTCTTCATAACTGAAAGTCTTGGCTGTCTTGTAATGTCCAAAGCGGTACATCAGCTTGCTTCTGTCACACTGCTATCCTCGTTCCCCCTTCTTTGGTCAAACTAGTGGGTAGGTGATCGACCCCGACTTCTTCTGCCCTTACTCTTTCTTATCATACTTAATTGTAGTAGCTAAGCACCCATTTGTAAATGATGATTGACAGTCGTAAACTTTAGTCGGTTGATAATAATGGACTTGTTGGTTCTTTTTGCATTCCATAGTTTCTGCAACAGTCACCATCAGCTTAATATTACAAGAATTTAATAAAACATATGTTTAATAAATACTTCTAAATTAAATTCTATATTTATATTTGACTGAATGACAATGAAAAAATATTTCTATCGTAAGCTATGAGATACTTCTGAATGTTTTATTTATGCCAACTTATTTTTTGTTTACCTGTATGTTTTACTACATATTCTTCATACTGCACGTGGCTCAGACCACACAAATCCAAGCATAAAGCTGTTTTTATTTCAGTCCGTATACAAATCATAACAAGCTATAAATTCAGTTATTATTGATGGAAATTAAAACTGTATTCTAGCTGTTGTAAAGAAATAAAATGTTATGATTTTACAACCACCACGAAGTGCATATACTTTTCCGTACTTATATATATAGAACTCAAAGTCCTTAGGTTTCATAATCGATATAAACATATTGATCAGTGTTTGCCTAGTGGATAAGAATATGATTTTGCCTTACGTAGTTCATGAATAGAATTCACTGGCGTAGGAAGAAGACAATTTTACAAGAATATTAGTGGTTAATACTGAAACGATAGCATGTGTGAGGTACCACATATTTTTATATCGTAGGTTCGATCCCCGGCTGTGCACCAATGGACTTTCTTTCTATGTGTACAATTAACATTCGCTCAAACGATGAAGGATCAATCGTGAGGAAACCGGCTTGCCTTAGACCCAAAAAATCGACGGCGTGTGTCAACCACAGGAGACTGATCACAGCCGGTAAGAGATTTAGATTTCCAGTAAATCAAAATTAACCATTATAAGGGGAATAATTTGAAGTCTTGGGATAACTTGAATTTATTGAAACGTCTTAATAAAACAATGTATAATAGTATCTAGAAAAAACAGTTCTAGGCTTAAAAAATGTGACACAAACTTAGGAACAACTGATAACATAGGTTTTGTTACCTGTACTATTAATATAACATCTTTTAAGATACCTAGCAATTGAAACCGTTCCATAATTAAAACTTTGATTAATAATCATAAAAATAAATACATTTTAGTTAGATTTTTTATAAATGTTGGTAGGTAGTAAAATTATTTATTGTACGCACCAAATTGGCGACGGTAGTACCAATTTCAGCCGCCGTCCAAGAAAAGTATGTGGCACTGTACTTGCCTATTAGATTAACAAATAATCATGAAACAAAAATCTGTTGCTCTGAACTTGATAGGTTATGATTATAATAGTTTTTCATCAAGATGGTAATCTAAGTCTTTACTTAAACGTGAGAAGCAAGAATACATTCGCTTTACATAAGAACATAAATGAAACAATTGAATTTTACTATAATTGTATCGTTAGCGGTGGTCGCCGTATAAAACAATTGGTTTGCGATTTTATGGCTTGCTGATCGTGCTTGGGTTTACTACCAGCTTTTACTGTTCTCGGTAGAGGCGTAATACATATGTATTAACAGCTTAAAACTGTGTACGTTCAGATTTTGTATGTATTAGACTTGAATGTTATATAGTTCTATTTTAAAAATTGTATGTCAGCCAAAATTCTAGTTTTCAAAATGTGGTTTAGACTGTCTGCTAAGCGATTTGAATCTCCTTTCGAGCGGAAATTATAGTTAAAATTTGTTTCTCGATTCATATTTCAATGTTAGAAGCGCCTTGCGCCTGAGCAATTAGATTGTACGCCTGGGCTCTTTAGGTATTTTTTATAGAACAGGCATCCCGCTCACCTGATGTAAGTGGTACCACTGCCTTCACACAGCCAGAAAGCTTACCGACCTTTTAAGAACCACCCTCTCTTTTTTAAAGGATTTCTGGTTTGACACGTACTTGAATTCGTCTATGCAGTGATGTTAGTTATTTCGACTATGTATTTGCGTGTTGTTCCCACAAGAATGTAAGTCCGTGCTCCTATTTCACCATGCCTCCTGCTGATAGAGGACAAATCTTTGTTTTTAATTTATTTTATTATTATTTATTACTTAAGAAGTCATGTGAAACTTGGTGTAATGGTTGCAGCTCCTTACAAACGATAAGGCATTAAAAAGAGGGCGGAGAGTTTATTGCCAGTTCTTCTCTTCCGTTCTACGCCCTTGATTTGAGAACTGGCAGTAAATGTAAAATTAGAAGCATTTAATGTATTTTTTTTGACGTTCATAAGACGTGTACATTGTGTTACCTATATGGATAAATGATTTTTGACTTTCGACTTTGCACTACAATGGACACATAGTGGTGGGGTATACCAAATCCAACGGCCTAAAAAAACTGTAAATTTTTGTGTTGACCTTTTAATAATTATTTACGTATATAAATCATAGAAGCTGTATCATTAGGTTGGATTAAATATCTGTTACACGATCACATAGCGTTCATTAGAACAGCGCGTCACGTGACCAAGTCCGTAATTAACGATAACTCCGGCTTATGAGCATTGTCTTAGCATTCTTCTGTTCAATAAATATCATCCACTTGTGCGATCTGACGTCATATTGTATGATACATGAATATGAGGTCTGCTTTCATGTATGAATAATACAGAGTACAAAAGGAACACCACATTTTTTGTTACATGAAAATTTATTCCGTAGCTTAAGTAAGGTTTTTTAGATATAGATTTACTAATTCCACAAAATCGATGCTCGATTATCACGTATATAAATTGACGTGTCGAAATATATATGAAAATACAATATGACACATACTGAATACTATGTGTAACGGTGCCTACTGGAATTGGTCTCCTGCATCAGCAGAGCATAAAATACGAGTATACCTGATAAAATTCTTACACCATAACATTTTATACGCGCTTCATTCCTAACGAAACAATCGTCAATTGTTTATTCCTCTTAATTATGAGCGATCTTAGTGCTTTCTTTGTTCGTAATTTATTCGCTGAGCCCAGCTGGTGTATTGTGTACTTATCAGAATTTATTGTCTTCAGAAGCCGTGTATGACACATTCATATTATGTAACTTGGCCTTGGCGCTGCTGGGATAAAAAAATTCGTGTTACATAGATTGTTGAATGTTGACATATTTTATATCATATGAATGCAGAAGCTTTTTGGCTAGTAGTAAATGCGCCTTGCAAATACACGAATATATTTCTATATACTTATTCGTCTTATAAGCATGTTGGGCTAGTGGCTTCAGCGTGCAACTCTCATCCTTGAGGTCGTAGTTTCGATCCCCAGCTGTGTATCAATGGACTTTCTGTCGGTGTGCGCATTTAATATTCGCTCGAACGGTGAAGGAAAACATCGCGAGGAAACCGGCTCTTAGACCCAAAAAGTCGACGGTGTGTGGCAGGCACAGGAGGCCAATCACCTACTTGCCTATAAGATTGAGATTGATCTTGAAACAGATTCAGAAATCTCAGGTCCAGACCTAAAAAGGTTGTATTGCCACTGATTTATTTTTACTTATTCTTCAACCATTCCAAACACTGGTCTGATTTTTAAAATCCAAACCTCATTCTGTACTCCTGTTTGATTTGTCTTATATAGAACATCAAAATGAATACTATAAATAAATATGTCTATCTGACTCTCCATTATGGTTTAATCATCCAGATCACTCATTAAATGGAAGCTGTTAAAGTAGAATTATTATTGCCTATTAAAAACATAATAAAAATTTATGACAATGCAGTATTTTTCATTTATTAATAGACACATTCTTTATTATGCTTTACGTTGGTTGCGTTAGGAGTGTGTAGGCATAGGTTATAGTGCTTATCAAACTTGAAGTGGTGAGTTCAAACCCGAGCTAACACATGCAAGAATCTTGAGTTGTGGTCGAAATCTCATCAAATCTCTCAAAAATCTCAAGTGGAATGTGGTCGTCTTCTGATGTGGAAGTATATAGTAGAATTACTTAAATGATCCTTGGGATTGATTTGCTCCAGTTCAAACAATTTGTATGACTCAATACTTGGCGATTAAAAGAGTGGCGGAAAGTTTCTTCTCTCTTCTTACCCGCTCTACGCCCTTGACTTGCGAACTGGTAAAGACAATTAACCCTCCACAAACCATCAAACATGGGAACGTATTCCTCAAAACGTTACCATCATCGTCTTAAGCATGTCCAGAAGGATTCATGCTCTGATTTTGGCAGGAAGAGGTTACATTCAGTTTTCTATTCAATTAAAAAACCTCCTTGTCTTTATTGCCAACCACGTTGTTAGGTCGTGTACCTCGGTATTAAATAAATCATTAAAAAATAATTAAAAAGTTACCAGAATTCACTTCACAGGTAATAATTTACATGATTACTAGCTGACCCTGCAAACGTTGTATTGCCATGTATATTATTTCTAGGAATTTTTTTTAGTTCAATATAAATAACTATCTACAATGATAAAAAAATAGGGGTTGTATGTATTTTTGTATGTTGTATCATAAAAAATTAATACAAAAGAAATTGTCTAAAAAATAAAAAATATTTTTTTGGGGTGGAAACCCCTTATCACTTAGGGGTTTGAAAGATAGATATGATAGGTAGCCGATTCTCAGACTTACTGAATATGCATAAAAAAATTCATAAGAATCGGTCAAGGCGTTTCGGAGGAGTTTAACCACAAACCGTAAGTTCCTTAGGTATCCGTGTTTTTTTTTTTAGTTTTATAAGTCGTAGTTACATTACAGGCCAAAACATTACTTCCAAAAATTATATTCTAAAATTTTAAACTTTCATTTCTAATAGCACAAAGCTAGAAACACGATATTCAATTTGATTAGAACAGGTTCTAAGCAATTTTCTTTTTACAAGTAGTGATCAATAATGATTCGAAATCTTGAATATGAAAATAGGTCTAGCACTGTAATAAGCTATGCAAGAAGCAAAATTACTGACATGCTCGAGGATAATTTCTTATTATTATAGTATTATTTATAAGTTAGAAGTGGTCTCATGCGCATGTGATGCGCTAACAAAGATTAAAAATGTAGATATGGTATAAAATATATAATACTTTTTTATAGACTTCTGTTATAAAATTCTTTACTTTATGGACATCGACAGACTGCAATCAAATCTACAGATTACAAAATAATTTTATTAATAAAGTCATATTCCTCCGGATTTTAAGCAATTTTATTGCTAAGTTATACATATTTTAATCTGTAGTACTCATGTATACCAAGAACAATATTATATAATTTCGATACAAAAATTAGAAATTATTCTAAAATATATTTAATATTATGATAAGGTAATATTCTATGAGAAACTACAACTGAGGGGGTTTACATTTTTCTACCCATTGATCCCAACAGGTATAAATAATAAAGTATTAACCAATAGAAAATTATCATTCCGGTTTTTTTTACTAATCAACACATCTTTTTAAGACTTCCGGCTTATACTATCCTTTCCCTCTCGAATCAAAACGAAATCCATATTTTTTATCCAAATGTGGCATTTGGATAAAAAAAATTGGATTTAATTGCCTTTCAAGGTGTAAACATCGATTCGTTTTTAAACTGTCAAAGTTTTATTTTTCTATGCCCTAATTCCCAACACCGTAACGCCGCGGGCCAACCTGTTCCAAGACATTCATTCCGAGTTCAAAATTATTCCGATGTTAATAAATCATAGTAAACCGGTAATTAAGACACTCACAAGCAGAACTTAGAAAAATATAGTTTTATTTTTTTCACATTAAATAACCATTTCGTAAGCGATGATTGATAAAGAGTTAAACGTTCACCGGGTTAACGAATCGTTTTTTGAACGAATCGTAAATTGTTGATCTGTTACAAACCAAATTTAAAACAAGCAGTAGGTAGGTACTAAATTATTTATCAACACTATATTATATTTACCACGAGTAGTGTTGGCCTAGTGGCATCGGCCTCCAAGTCTCATGCCTGAGGTCGTAGATTCGATCCCTGGCTGTGCACCAATGGACTTTCTTTCTATGTGTCCATTTAACATTCACCGTGTGAAGGAAAATATCACGAGGAAACTGGCTTGCCTTAGACCCAAAAAGTCGACGGCGAGCACTCGAGACTGATCATCTACTTGCCTATTATCATTATGAAACAGATGCAAAAATCTGAGGCCTAGACCTAAAAAGGTTGTATTGTCACTTATTTTATGTAATATTTTAGAAAGACGGTAATTATCTTACACACAAAGGTGAAAGAAGTGCCGTTAGCAGCGAAATCTTAATAATCAATTTAATAATTATATTCAAACTATTTCTGTACGACGGTAATGCATAATAAGTTTTGAATTCCATCAAAAAATGTTGTTTTATAAGAGTTGTGAAGGACCCATTGCTGAACTAGTCGTAAGGCATTCAAAGTAATCATGGGCCACCTAACGGTAAGTCACAAATGATTAATACTTGTCAATCCATTGAAATAAACACCAATACGCGTCAAGGTATTCGGTAACAATTCGAAACTTGATTAGCTGTGATTGACGTGTTTTCAATTTATATACCGTTTTATTTGTGAGAAAATGTTTTGAAATTGCAATTTAGCTGTCATATTAGTGAATGGTTATTTTTCGGTAAATTAATATCTTAATATGTTGAAATTTTCAATAATGAATGCGTACCTACTATCGTTTAATTCCGTTTACTATTGATTACTTCTTATTATGAAATATGGCAGCGGTTGTTTTTTTATATAACTATTGAATATATTTAATGAGCAGTGTTGGCCTAGTAGCTTCAACGTGCGGCTCTCGTCCCTGATGTCGTAGGTTCGATCCCCGGCTGTGCACCAATAGACTTTCTGTCTATGTGCGCATTTAACATTCGCTTGAATGGTGAAGGAAAACATCGTCAGGAAACCGGCTTGTCTTAGACCCAAAAAGTCAACGGCGTGGGTCAGGCACAGGAGGCTGATGACCTACTTACCTATTAGATTGACAAACGATCATGAAACAGACACAAAATTCTGAGGCCTAGAGCAGAAAAAGGTTGTAGCGCCACTGATTTTTTTCTTGAATTTACTTAAAGCTTCACTTGTACTTATGAGGAAGATTTCGATTCTCCCCTCATTGTGTTTAAATCATTGATTTTGTTTATTTGCGAAAATGATAAAAAGTATCTGCCTGTAGAAATATATAGATTCTATACGTAATATTTTTAGAACGTTTAAGTTTTCATACAATATCAGATATTATGCATTATTGTAACTAAGTGTTACATCGAATTTATAAGTTATATTATGACCCTCGGCTAAAGACGCCTTAAGATTTTAAATATAAAAGTGCTACCGTTAATATGTATGCGTGGACATGGATGTTAGTGATTTCCTTTATTCACTATTAGTAGCCGGAAGACGGACTATTAACTATAAGCATTCAATGTAAAGATACTTTATAATTCATTTGATGGAATAACGTATTTCTATAAAATACAAAGATTTACTATATGTATTTCTTCTTTTCTGACTTCATGTTTATCTATTTTCAAAGGGAATCTAGAGTCATTAGGACAAAACATTAATGTTATAGGTTTATATAAAAGTAATAAATAAACAGCGATATTTTAAAAAGTACAGATTACATATAAAAATAAATGAAGCGAAGAAACTTTTTTTTATTATATTACAGTCATCATTTATTACATTAAGCCTCACTCTAAACATGATTGGGCCTAATGACTTGAAAGTCATTTAAAATTTAGGAAGTAATTTGTAGACAAGCTGGCTATTAAGAATAGAGTAATTATTATTACACTTCATCAAAATGTGATATATGTACAGAGGTATCACATGATATATACTCGTAGAACATGTCCATATCATAGATGCTCCCCTGATGCTTCTCGCATTAAATCTTGTATTGTATTTTTTGTGTGCTAAATAAAAAGAACATAACATAAATACAATCTTTGGTAATAAGCACGTAACTTAGCAAGACTTCGTGGTTGTTTCACCCGTATCGTGTGCGTATGTACTTTTATTAGAAGAAATCTACGTACTTCGCCGACACCAGTACACAATACAATATTACCGGAATTCCGACGTCATGAGAATATAGTAAGGTTAATCTGGTTCCAATGTTCGCAAAGAGACGTTGAGACGAGTCCTATTTAATATGGCAAAAATAAATTAAACGACCATAAGAAATAAGATTGAGAAAATATTAAATTGGAAGAACAACTAGCATCTTCATATGACTGTAATATTAAAATACATATATTAATTTAAAGATAATAATTAAAAGTGGATTAATCGAAAACTAATATATTAAAAAAATGGTTTCTGTAGTTGTGAACCTTAGTTCTGGTAGCATTTCCTCGCTATTTTGCGAAACTTATTCGTTGGTATTCTTGATTTTACTTTACACCAGATCTTCCTTTAAATGTACCTCGTAGGCTGATGTAATCATTTTCTTTCGAAATCGCGACAAAAGAGCTTCGAATGAATCCGATTCAGATTTCCACTCTAATTACTTTTGCTAAAATTAAGCCGAATTAAAGTAATCCAGCCGAAGTATTTCTCCCAGTACCTATCGATAAACGATTTAAACAAAGTGCGAAAATCGTAAAATTGAGACGTTTTTTCGAAGGTTATCCGAACTTCTGAATTAGTTTCCGGAACGGTTCGGCCAATAAAAGTTTTAAACAAAAGAATCATAAAACGAAAAGTCCGAGTTCGGTAGCACAACAGGAGAGACGGTGATTTACGGCAGCTCCGGGACAAAATTGCCTAAAACTTTTCAAATGAACTATGAATAGATAGCGCTATTACCATATTTTTATAATCGTATTGTTCACAGTTTTGTTTTATATGTAAATGTGCAGTCTGGTAGCAGATGGTTGTAAATATGTTTTATTACGTTTTAGAATAGACGTTAAAGAGTCGACGGCTAAAACCTAGTGGTTCTTATTGCCACAGGGATCGAATACTCCTAGTAAAATTTCGTGCTTTTATTGCCTTCTATATTTCTATGCAACGTTGTATGTATTAGACAAGTGTATATCGTAATGCTGGTTTGTCCTTAGAATTATATTGTAGAAAAAAATTAAATTATATACAACACACACTTAAATAGAATAATAAAGGTCTCTAAGGCATGTAATTGAACTGAATAAATTAAATTAAATGTTATTACTAAGAATTAAACTAGTTTAAAATAAATAGCACAGTTGGAAAGTAACATTCTGTGGTCCAAAAATGTGCTACAAAGTTTGACCTTTTTCGGTTACTATTGTGCAAAGGGTAAATTTTATTCTGTTATACCGGAAGGGGAGAAAAACATTTTGACATAAACAGAACATTACAAAGTTACCGCGCAATAAAACCCCATGTCTATGCTTTGGATCGGCTTTGGTCTGCTGATTCCACATCTGTAATGCCGACAGAACCACTACTATCTTTAATTTTTATTTCGTTTGGTTGTGTATACGTAAGATGTCACGTGTATATTTTAGAAGATATAAAAAAAACATCGTAAATTTAATTTTGAATTTCGAATTATAGCAACAGAATTTACTTATATTCACAAATGTTAGTGTTGTGCAATCGATTGTTACCTAAATTTAGATTACTCTACGAGATATATGTATGTAATTAGTATGAATAATGTAATAAATAGAATTATAGAACGCGCAACAGTTGTGGCATCCAAAACAATAATAACACTTACGCTCTTTGTGTATGTGTGTAATAAAGCTATAAAAGACTACTTCAAATATTTCCTTACTTTTAGATTCACAAATATGAATATTATTCTAACTAAATATAAAAGTTTTTAAAACAGGAATTTTGAGTTTGGTACGAAGTAGATTCATAAATCTATTGATTTGTCATCTTTAATATCTATTCAAAGGATTTTTCATAGCTGTTCAATCAATATATTAAATTTCTATATGAGAATTTTAAGAATATACTCGTTGAGTTATAACTCGATCGAGAAAACCACTAGTAAGGGTCCAGTACATAACAAAAAACGAGCAACTTCGTATGTGCTGTAATTATCAGCGCTATCTTTGAAGTTGTTTTGAATGTCTGAAATTCTTTTGACGGGTGTGAAATTGCAACGGAAGCAAGAGGTGGTTTTTCTGAAAAATTATAAACCCTTAACATTGTTTATTACATAGATATTTCGCATTAAAAGTTCTCATAGACTTGTGTAATTAAGCGTCAATTACCAACAATTGCATGAAACGTTTTATAATTATTAAAGTTTAATAGCCCATGTATAAGGAGAATCATAGATTTCATATACTTTTTATTGTTTACCATATGTATTGTTAGTTTTACATCCCAGCATTTCTTCCTCTTTTGCTTAAAAACGATAGTATCGCGTTTGTTGGTTGCATATATAAAAAAGGGTACGTTTTCAATGTCCTTGATTCAGAAGTTGTTAATGTTTAACACCAATAACCTTGAAAGTGGCAGGACCTGAAACCTCGCGTTCTTTAAATTAAATCGAAATCGTATTAAGGATCACCTCACAAGAAACATTTTCTTTTAAGAAACAAGCAATGCACACATTGAAAGAAAAATTTGCCAAGAACGGCCAAGACTTTAATTTGTAAATCGCTTATTTTACCACTAGGCTAAGTTTTATTACTCATTCGAAAGTAGGTACTTAAGTAATGTAAACATTTATGATTTGTATCCGAAATATGAAATTAAACTAATTGTTTATATTGTAAAGGGGCGAAATAAATTTTAACACAACTTCGCAATTTTATTTTAATTATTTCCTCTGACCGTAGCTTTCTGTGTATCAGCGGCACCATCCCGCAGCAGAATTTTCGGTTTATTTATTTTTACATAACTTTAATAACCTTAGCTACAACTATTTAGTACTTATCTTTCTGTTTTTATCACAACGTTAACACAATTTGATAGGAAGAGTAATTTTGTTAATAGCTTTTCTAGACAAATATTATTGCATAAATTAATTCCCGGGTCTAGGGAATAGTAAATATTTACTTTATGTCAAAACTATAAGAAAACATAGGTATACATTCCATACAAAACAAAAACACTGTTAGTATAATAATGCTGTAGTAGTGTTATAAATTATTTAATTATTTATATTAAGCATCCTTGAAAATCTACCGTTGCACTTAAACACAATCCTACATCTTAATTACTCTGATTTCGACCGAGAAATTCGTTCATCGTTGCTCATAGTTGTTTAATTGAAAACATCAATAAAAACACAATAGCAAGTTTCAAAACAGCTACTGTCCTCCTTGAAAGAGTGTTTTTATAAAAGCGTAACAGTGGCAATAAAGAAACGTTTACAACGCAAACGCATTCAGAAGCTATACAATCTTTTGTCTTAAGTAGGGTCGGGGTTTATTGGTATTTCTTTACAATTTTTTTCCCAACTTAAATAAGACATAATGTTCTAAGAAATATTAGAATGGACGGCCGCTTTCTCTTTTTGTGTCACGTACGATTTTATGGTCAATTGTCTTAGTAACAAAAAGTCGAAATTTAAAAACATGATGTTAAGTGAATTGAAAACAAAAAATATATTGGACGATGCGGCTTCTTTGTGCGAATGAATTCATCTGATTGTGAATAAGCTGAAAGTGCCATTTTCTTACATGAAAATTTGTTAAAAGAAAATGTATTTTCTGAATATTATAGCTTAAGCTTCCTGAATATTAAGTTGACGTCAACAAAAAAACTTTTCTGTACTTTTGAATCCCGGAACTAACTCTTGTCGTGACCTCCCGACGTGAATCAAAGTGAACAAAAGTGAAAATCAAAATAGGGCGGGGCGACTCACTCAGTCAGTCTTTGTGAACTCAGCCAGTGTACAAACAAATAGGTCTACCTTAACAGAAATTCTATTTATTATATGTATTGCTCGCGAGAGTGGTGCTTCGCTAACCAAGTTGGAATGTGTACGCGGTACATCCAATAGTAGATAGTGAATACTATTTTCGGTTTTCATTTTGTGTACCTCTAACACTAAACTATATAATCATTTAGTGTTAGATGTACACAAAATTAAATTTTTACTAAATAATAATTTATCCACAGAGAGATTATAATAAAAAAATACAGTCTAGAAGAAATACTAACAATTTTATTACATAATTACTATTCGATCATGGCATTAATTTCAAATGAACCATGATCTGTGAAGCGGCTTAACAAACATACTTTCCAGCCTATGACTCAATAGTTTTAAAGCCGTGACGCGATAAAATCCGTGAAATGTATCAAATTTCGTTATAAAACTAGATATAGACAAATAAAAAACAGTTACCTCTTACAAAGGAAGTTTCAAACTATCATGAATTCAATTTCCTCGCCGGAAATGCTCGTACTGTCATTGCGGATATTGTGTATTATGTGCTGTTTGTCTAGTGATATTATTGCGATTCGCACATTAGCGACTGTCAATACTATGTTACAACCAATATTAATGTGGGCTAGATAGTGTAATGTTGTGAGTATATTCACGACTCCTAACCCTGAGGTGCGTTTAAATCCCGGCTACACAACATTCGTAACGTGAAGGAAACATATACGTATAATCGTATATACCTAAGCGTTGTAACGCTTCTGTTTTTTAAATAAATAATTAGTATGTAAATATCATTGTTGACTTTTAAAGTTGAGTTTAATTCACACACCCACTACCAGCCATGCTTTAGTTATATTTTCTTTATTACTTTAGGTTAATCATAGTATGTATTCATGTTTTTTGTATATTTTCTGTCGGCGATGGAAGGTTGGTAAGATGTTACCACAGGACTTATAAACTAACTAAAAGGGGCGGTAAATTCCAAAACAATACCCAGAAATTTTTAGGTATATGAATCAAATATTAGAAGTATGGTTTGCATATATTATTCGACATACGAAGTATGCCACTAAGGTAAATTCCTTTGTGTTGCAGAATCTGACTTGTAAACCGATTGGTATTGCTGTGAGCAATGCTGGCTTCAGCGGGCGAGGCGAGGCCCCGAGGTCGTAGGTTCGACCCCCCGCTTGGTACCAATGGACTTTTATGTCTATGTGCGCATTTACCATTCGCTCGAAGGGTGAAGGAAAACATCGTGAGGAAACCGACTTGCCTTAGACCCAAATCGTCCATGGCGTGTGTACATACAAAAGGCAGATCACCAACTTGCCTATTAAATTGACAAATGATCATGAAACAGATACGGAAATCTGAGGCCCAGACCTAACAAGATTGCAGCGCCACAGGTATTTGGTATACCAATTGGTACATAGTTATTTCCACATTAAAAGACCATTTCTATTATTATTAGACTATTGTTCACATTTCCTCAAACGTCTCGCTAATTTAGAAAACTACATACGAATTTCTTTACGATTGAATGGCTGAGAATTCTTTAAGTGAACGTCAGGTCACACAATTACTTAATGAAAGTATAAAATTGTAAGACTAGAAAGTAATGGGAAGATGACCGTCATGCTATTACTGCTTTTACGCGCAATGACTCGGATGTAGTGGAGTAAAAATTTAATGTAATTTGATTATGCTTATTGAGCTTATTATATGATTGAGCTTCAAAGAGCTTTCGATTCATCTATATCCCACCTACGTGCTTTGATGTTTGATCGGCATGGTTATATCCTAATACAATTATTCAACCAAATATGACGAACACATTAATTTGTAAATAAATAATATAATAGGTCTTGCAATGACGGGCATAGAGCATCGGCCACAAGTACGTTGAAGCAGGCGTGATCCGATATCGTAATATGAACTTCCCGAAATAGTACCTATGTAACCTGGTCACGTGACCATTTTAACACTGCGTGTCATGAAACCCGTACTTTTTATTTTTTCTTAGGTACTACTTAAGTCAACTGATTACGGTTATTACATTTACTTAGAAATATTAATTTAAATTTTGTTCAATATATGGTTAATTATAAGCCCGTTTTAGGAAGGAAAGGTCTAAAAAACGTCAACACAGCCATTAATTTCATTTTAAAATACACCTAGTTTGATATGTCGATGAATCAAACGAATGATTTTATTTTATGTATTTAAATCTAAAAGGTAATGCGCATGACTTACATTAGTGGTCAGATCGTTTAATTTCAACCGCAGAGAGAAAGCCTTAAAAATTGTGCACAAAAAATATAGCCGTAGCACACGCGAACTAATGTTCGAAAGTGTCTCAAAATCATCATAAATGTACCGCAAAAAATTGAAGTAATTTAAGGAAATCGGAGCAGACAGTAATTTAAATATAATAGAAAGTTCTATTGTAACCAAATATGCATAAACTTCCAATGAGGCCACAGACATTGTCTCTATGGATAGGTGATTAACTTGAAACCATTTATACCGAACACAAGACAATGTGTTTAACAATAATACAAGAATCCATGCCATGGTTTAATAAAAATAGTGGTTTTATATATTTTTCCGAACCAATTCGACTTAGGGTCCATGAGAAAAGAGCGTACCAATTCTTAAAAGGCCGGCAACGCACTCGCGAGCCCTCTGGCATTGAGAGTGTCCATGGGCGGCGGTATCACTTAACATCAGGTGATGCTCCTGCCAGTTTGCCCCTATTCTATAAAAAATATATATATTTCCCAATTATATTTTGGCTTTGGCTAACGCACATAAAGCTACGTAACTAAAATGCTTACTCTCTATCTTATACCCTGTTGGGATTTTACAAGACAGCTGTTAATCAAATTTTTATGTGGCTTTCGATAAATGCATAACTTTTTACTTTGACAAATATTTTACACGTGGTTTGGATACATTTTTAAATGCTAATGAAGACAAACTCTAGCTGAAAGGAACTGAATTTAGTATATCTGAATCTGAGTAATTTAATACATAATAATTAATATAGCTTCAATTACCAACATTTTGACTGTTTAAAGAAAACTGTATAAAAAGCTAAGTGAGATTAAGTGAGAAACAAAATGTTAACATACCAAAAATCGGATTTACTGTGAAGGCGTAAATGCATTTAGATTAACATCATTAGCATTGAGCTAACAATGGCTTACCGATTTTCTGTGCAATCGGAGTTCTAAGTAAAGAATGCAATCGAAGGTTTGAATTAGTACTAAATCTATACATCTGTACCTACTAATATTCTACAGATAAATTTTGTTTGGGTAGCTATAGGTAAGTGAAAAATTATTTATGCTTTAGTTAATTTACCGAAGAAGGAAAATAAGAAGAAAGAGGCTGTTTATCTTCGGCTGTATTTCCGATTGGCTTGATCATTTGGCTTTGCGTAGAGATATTTGTTCCCTCAGCATCTTTTACCGCATTTATCATGGGGAGTGCTCTGAAGAATTGTACGGACTATATCGAGGCAGAATGCGAAATCGACGCCCCGCTTTTTAAGGCACTTTCTGACGCTCACCAACTCTTTGTGGAATCAGCTGCCAGTAGAGGTCCCACTTCAAAAGTGTGAAATAATAATCTAGTAGGTACAGCTTAGATACAGAAATCAGATAACTTGTTTGAATGATTATGTATGTGTAATATAGATATTTTATCAGTTTTAGAGGTCACAATGTTTCATACAAATAAAGAAAAAATCATAAGTGCACAGCCGAAGTCCGAAGCCACGACAGGGTTAAGAATCGCTTTTTAACCATTGGACTAAGACTCTTAAACAACGTGTTGTTCCATGTAATACGTTTATAACTAGCTCTGAATAATTGACACTTTCTACCGTTCTCAGTGCACCGGTTTATTTGCTTTGGTGGACAAACTTCGACATTCGTAATTTATTGCAAACATTTGAAATTGCCTGTCGCACTGAAAATTAATGATTGGCTAAACAAACCGACTTTATTAACGCTTGTTTAATTGGAGATTGCAAGGATTCGTTATACTTAGTGTATTTCGTAAAAGGAAATTTGCAATGAGAACTTTGAGAGAGTCAATGACCTTGGCAGACATTTTGAATTTTTACAAAAATTTATTACTACAAGTTATCATCTTAAAAAACAACACATTTATTCATTGTAATTATTAGAATAATTTATGTACTGTGAACATCATTCGTTTCGGTTAACCGAATAAGAAAATTCTACGCCATGGCTCGTCACCTTAATTATTTTTATTATTTTGTATTATTTTATTCCTAACATCTAATACATGTGGTAGCAGCCATCTTAATTTTATTTTATCAGCGCAAAAAATCAATTCGCGGCGACTCACGAAGAAGCAGATGTCAAAATTGGTTCGACACGTGTTTAGCTTTTAAATTATTTGGGACGAAAAAATCACAGCATTGTGTCTGGTTACTACTTAGAGTGTTTTTGATACAATTCGAATTTATTTAAAAATCTCTTATTAACTAAAAAGGTTGTATAGTTGTTTATGTTAAATGTTTATTATGTATAAATTTATTTGTCTGTACCATTTGGTACCTAGTTTTTATTATAATAATATATTATCTATTTTTAAGTTTTTTTTTAATATCACCGCAAATTCTCTAACAAAACAAACTATATTTTGCATTCGCTATAATAATATTAGAATATATTAAAACCTGATTCAAAATACTATGTCACATTTCGTTACAAATGAACATCTCTTACCCAATAATTAAAAACTTACTATAAGCCTTAATTAAGAATCGTTTATTTAAACCTAAACATAATCAAAAATACAGTATTTACAGTTTTCTTAACCTACATAGTAATAATTAAAATAATTAAAACTAATACAGAGAAAATTAAAACAAGTTTAGTCCCTGTGGCAGTGTACCTAAAATTTCCTATGAATGTTGTCCTTATCACTCTAGTATTACTTCCAAAGTAAACATATAATATTTTTATGTTCCTCTATGGCGGTAGTTTTGATTTGCGTTCCTTAGACAACCTAGTTCTTGAGTAGGTGACTCATGTAACTGAATTCTTTCACTCCTCCTTTACTGTGCAAAGTATCCTGCTATGGAATTCCTTACCAATAGATATCAGACGAGCTCTGTCTTTAAATTTATTTAAAAATCTTCTTTTTGATAATTTTTCTTCTGCCTCGTAATTTGCTACTACTTATATATATATATATATATATATATATTAATTGTGACTCAATTAACGTTTGGATTACCTTTTACATTTTTGTTTATACATTATTTATATTTTTTCTTTAGATTATACTTTATTAAATTTTTGTTATAGTTACATGTTTTTTTAGTTTTTTTTTGTTAATCAATTATGCACTTCTTTACTTTACCCGCTGTAGGTGATTCTTTTTTATTTGTCCTTATTAGGATTGCCTGGAAGAAATCGCTTGTTAGCGAAAACTGAAAAGGCTGCCCGTTGCCTAATAACTAGTGTAACTAGCTTTTTTTTTGTTTTTCATATGTATGGTTTTGTATATTATGGTAACAAAGTGTAAATGCAAACAAATATGATGTCCGTTTATGATTATTGTTTATCTCTGATTAAAAGCATAGGAGAAATGTATAGTCCAATATCATACGCGTCCAACAAGTTTGTATTTAAAAA
Source organism: Pieris macdunnoughi (assembly GCA_905332375.1). Classification (NCBI taxonomy): domain Eukaryota; kingdom Metazoa; phylum Arthropoda; class Insecta; order Lepidoptera; family Pieridae; genus Pieris; species Pieris macdunnoughi. Next base: position 1,844,460 of record CAJOBZ010000016.1, read on the forward strand.
AACAAAAGTTCACAATTAGACATAACAGTCATATTCCTTCATTGTTAGTCAGGCCTTATAAAGGTTGGGTATAGAATAATAAGCAAGCTTAGCCAACTAGTCGACTCTGGTCACGTGTATCAACGGATACCGCGTCCGGTTGAGAAAAGTATCTATTCCTGTTTATGTCATTGCTAATCCTTTGATTTACACCAGTAGATAAAAAAATCTTCTAAATTATTTCCCGATAAAAAAAATGAATTAAATAAAATTTTAATCATACGAAACGCAGAGAGAGTTTTATAAAATAATACTTAATTAAAGCGAAATAATTGAAATTTCTTTTAACATTTAGAATAAGATGGTAAGCTTTATCTTGGGAAATTAAATTACTTTATCTATGGGTACAACAAATAGAATAAATCCCTGAGTAACATATTTATAGGCTGTATATTTGTAATAAGTAATAACAAAACACGGTGTTTTATAGAAAATTACTGGAATACAAAGACAGAATGCAACGCGAACAAGTTACTACTAAATTTACCAAAATTATTTCGAAGCTATAAAGGCCATTTAAAATCAATCACCGATTAAAGATATTGAGAAGTAATACCGCCGAGAACACGGGAGATCAGTAAAAAGTCCCTTTGTTCCACTTTATTGACTAGGCTCGCGATTTGACGCACTTTTTACATAATACAACTTGCGACATCGCCGTGGTATGCTTTGGTAACAAGAAGTTTTAACGATAAAATTTCGTTGAAAAACTGTGACATGATTTGATACTAATTAATTTATCGCTCTACTTTGTTTTATACGTTTTGCCATTGGAAGTCGGATGGTTTTTGTATTAGTTACGCAAATAAAACATTTAGACTAAAACGCGTTATTATTAAACACTGATTAATAAAATAAGGAATTCAGTATTGCTTTTAATTCATCTGAAAAACGTAACTTTTAATTCATCCGGTAAACATGCATAGTTTAAACTGTTACTTAATTTTAATTTGTTCATGTACCTATCTTCTTCTAGCTTCGGCTTCTCCTACTAGATACGAATTATAATTTTTTTTTTTACAATGTTCTATAGAGCTATCAAAACATTAATAAAGACTAGAGTTATATGAAACTTCTAAGAACTAAATAAATACCAATTTAGTAGGATGATAGAGCCTGGATTGGAGCCAAATTGAATTTCCGATTATGGTAACTACACTTTTGGATGAGCAATGATCTGCAATGTGGGCGAAAATGTATCAGTATAAGATAGCTATATACAAAGTTAAGCATTAAAATACCCTTTTTTGACATAAATTCGTAAGGATTATTGTATTAATATATCATGAGATCAATTATAATTTAGGATTTTACTGAGCCACACAGATGTAAGAAAATGGCTAGGTTCATATAAAAGACCTGATAGCGATATAAATATAAGATTGTGTATATTTTTTATTCATAAATATAGAAAAAAAAGTATTAATATTCACTGATAAATTTTTATTTAGTCAGTCAAAAACTTTATTCAACAACTCAATTTTATTCAAAGATAATTATTATATTTGAGCAGTTTATCATTTTCCGCCTGCTTCGCATTATTTTAATATTCAATTTTAAATATTTTCTCAAAAAGTATGATTTTATAATTTACCTAACCTAATAAAAGTTAAGTACGATAAGGTTGTGAATAAAATACTGTTTTATAAATCATCATCAATTTATTTTAATGTATAAATAACGCAATTATATTTCACGTAATATCATCACTTGGTTTTGCTATTTACAATATTAGATACAATATGCTACAGCAGTCTTTATAAATTTATTACGAAACCTATGCACAGAATAACAAATAGGCAATAATAAGATCACTTAAATAAATTTTGGTTTAGCACTTACTTCTAATAATTACAATATTTACAGAAAGTTTAAATATCTAATTACATATTTACAATGACTGGAAGGGGACGTAAACCCTAGACTAGGTAAGCTTGAACGGCATTGCCTGTATCAACTAAGGGGGGCGGAGGGGGCCATTGTCTATGGTCTCGTCTTCTTCCCGGCGCCATGCCATGTTCCAAAGACGAATAGTCAGAATCTATTGATGAATAAATATGATCTGATATTGGTCTTCCATCAGGACCATATGCAACTCCCTGCGATTGTCTTATCGCTGAGGGAGACTGTGTCACTTCAGTACTATACTCAGGAGGGGCAGAAGCATCTTGTACAGGACCACTTATTACAGGCGATTTATTAGGAAATTGTAGGGTTCTATTCCCACTACCAGGTACAGATGAATCTAAAGTATACGTATTGATATTTTTTCTATAATTGTGCGGTCGTGTCTTGTGATGAGGGTGCATCGCATCGGGCATTATATACCTGAGTCGCTCCCAAAATCTCTTTTGTCCCCATCTCAAGCGCGTCCCTGTTTTTAGGTATGGACGTAAATCGGGGTCACACATTGCATCCGCAATAACAGAACATTCTTCTATTAGTACTAATTTATAAATGCATCCTTTTAGTGCTTCGTGCAGCCCTTGTCGGAATTCGTACCGAGACCATTCTGTTTGCATAAAGTTTCTTGTTAGCACCAGTATTACTCGTTTAGATGCTTCCGCCGCTTCGACCACCGGCGGCGCACATTGCATGTATTGTGCGCCGTGGTGAGGTATATCTCTATAATGAAGACATAGATGGTACGATGGATTTCCATTTTCCAATTCAGTTGCCAGTGACTGTACAACAAATTCTTCATCTTTAGGACTGTAGCACACATATGCATCATAAAGTTTCTCACTTTCTTCAAATGTCCCGTTAAGTGCGAATACTCGAATACCACAATTGGTGTATAACCAGACCCGGAGTGAATCTCTAAATAGGAACAAAACCACAAGGGCTAACAATATTAGCATGAATCCAGTGAGAGTTGATACCATCATAGGAACATAATTAGAGACTAACATACTTCCAATAGCTGAGTTATTATCAGCGTAATAGTCGCTGCAGGCAGTGCCGTTCAAATTAAGCTCTTTTTTCTGAGGTGGGCGTGCGTCACCATTCCAGCACCATACATCAGTTATATCTACAATTTTTTGTGCATTTTCAGCTAAATAAGACGTTAGTTCTTGTAAAAATCTACATTTGCAAGACCATAGATTATTTCCTAATGACAATGCTTTTAAATGAGGACTATTACTAAAAGACCATACATCAAAGTCTACTAATCTATTACCATCTAGTCGTAACATTTCTAAGGATTTCAAAGACAAAAACGATATGTTTGCGATATGACTTATCAAGTTATTTTGCAAAAATAATTCTTTTAAACTATTTAATTGTTGGAACTCATAGCCTTTGAGTTCCTTAAGTTTGTTATTACCCAAATGCAATATTTCTAAAGCGGTCAGTCCTCCAAACGTTCTGTTTTGTATGCTATCTACATTACTATTATTAACATACAGCGATCTCATCTTTTGCCTACCGATAAATACGTGGTTTTGTAATTCTTTAATATTATTACCATCCAAAAATACCTCGGTTGCGTCCATAGGTATTTTTTGAGGTATCTCCGTAGACGATTGCCCTGAACAATCGACGACATTAGTATTCCATAACGGATCGTGGTAGCAGGTACAATTTTGAGGACAAGTCATTTCACAGTCACAAGCATCGTAGTCACAACAATGACAGATTGCAAAACAATGTGTTTCATACTCACACAAAAAGTCCGATGTCTTAAGATTAGGTAGTGGTATATGGGTGCCACTACGAGTATTTGTCATTTTGCACATAACATTTTCTAAGTCCATCACTCGCGGGTACTGTCTCATAGCGGTCATATTATTTATTATAGGTAGCCACTCCATTGTACAATCGCACTGAAACGGATTACCGCCGACATAAAACTCTGGTAGCGCTCTGTTTACGGGCACTGTTGATAAACGTAAACTATTTAATTCTAGATGCACTAGTTCATTCGCATACATATCCACGCGAGTCAAATTCTTCTTATCAAAAAACGTATTCACATGAATACTATTTAAGTAGTTATTATTTATAAACAACAATTCTACACTACTAGGTATCGCCAGAGGTGAGATTTCCACTATACGATTATGACTAACATCTAAAGTCTTTATGCGGATTTCATTTTGTAGTTTATAATAGTTTCCCAAGTGTTCTATAAAATTACCATGAACGTCTAACCACTTTAGTTTGCTAGGAACGAACGCATAGTCAAACCACACAAGATGATTTTCAGATAAGTTAAGCCACAACAAGCTGGAAAGTGTTGAAAATACACCGTTGATGTCTGTTAAAAAATTTCCATCCAATCTTATAGCCTCTAATTGGCCATTCCGGGTAAATGTGCCCCTTTCTATGGCTTGGATTTTATTTTTCGCTATGTTTAGCACTTGCAAGTTTGGTAAATCCCAGAACATACCGACGCTCAAATTACCAATCTGATTATCGATAAGACGTAATCCAGTTAATTGGTTAAGATTCTTAAAAGACCCATTCCTGAAGTCCGATATTTGATTCTCGCCTAAATCCAAGGTTTTTAAGAAAGGCAGTTCCCATAACGCATTAGGAACATCGAGTAGTTGATTTGAGCTTAAATCCAGTTCTTTGAGATCCGAGCAGTTCTTAAAAGCTTTTCGATCAATATTGACAAGCAAATTATTATTCAAAGTTAATTTGCCAAGAACAAATAATCCATTAAATAAGTTTTCATCGATGGTATGAAGCCGGTTTTCAGCCAAGTTTAATGTATTTAAGTTATATAAAGGTAAAAACGCGTTGTCCTCAATGTATCCAATTGAATTATTTTTCAAGTTTAATATTTGTAGAACAAACAAATCTTTGAAAGTTTTCCCATCAATCCTCGTTAACGCATTGTTAGATAAATTCAAAACTATTAGACGAATCAGACCGAGAAATGTTCCATCATCAACATGATTGCTGGTAAGTTGATTGCTCGATAAGTCCAAAAAAATCAGCTGTTCGAGGCGATTAAAAATCCCTCTTGCAAGTTCAAACAGGGAGTTGTCATTCAAATAGATCTCCCTGAGCTCTCGAGCATTTGCAAAAATCCCCTCGGGTATGGTATATAAACGATTGTGTGATATGTTCAAAACCCTCATTGACACAAGGCCATCAAAAGCTTCACTAGATATGTCTGTTATATTATTGTGTTGTAAATATAAATGTTGCAAACTTCTTAGTTTTAAAAGTTCAGAATCGGCAGGCAGTGATTTTATTTCATTGTGGCTTAAATCCAAGTTAAGCAGATCTAATCCACACCCTTGGCCAAATCCAATCTGGCCGATAGTCCTTATTCTATTGTGCGTCAAGTTCAGAGTGCTCAAGTTTTCTAGAGAACAGAATACGCCGGAAGGAACAAACTTTATGTTATTCTGAGCGAGATCCAGCGCCTGCAATTCCGATAATCCATTGAACGAGTTTAAAGATAGCTCCAAATTCTTGGTAGGACTCCACTCAAAGTTTTTCGAACGAATCTTCAGTTTTCTAAGATTTTTTATATCGTGGAACGTATTATTCGGTATCTGGAGTAATTTGCAGTTGCTAATTGACAATTCTATGAGACCAGCCACAGAACTAAAATAATGTGCCCTTAGCGTGCTTTCGAATAATAAAAGATTATTGCATTCGATAGCTAGGCGATACACGTCTGAAGAAAAAGTAATACTGGTTCCATCTGATTCAAGAGTCCGTATTTTGCACAACGCACTACCTTCAGAGCCTCTGTCGTTCATTCGAAGACACTTGTCAGATCCATGAGGAAATATTGCCCAGCCCAGGTGCAGTAGCGCACACAGCACAGCCGCAACACTATTCATTATCACAGATATTTTCTTCCACTACAGAACGTCTCATAAACACTCCCCGTGGGTCGATACCACCATTTCCAAAACTAAGTCCGTGGAAGCAAAAATTAAAACTTAATAACAATTCACATCACTGAAGTCCATTTTCTTGTTCAAGAACAGTTCTTATTATTTAAAATATTATTTATATATATGAGGTTGATAGTTGACAGTTTTGTGTTATTAAATATTAATAGCGTGTACGCGACTTTAATACGCTGAGTGACGCGACCACACTTTGGCGCGATTGCGTTGTGACTGTCGAGCAAAGCGCTTAGCACTTCGAAGTACTACGGAGAACGGACAAGGAAGCTCTTCACCCCGCCCCCCGCAAAAGCTCATACTTAACGGACATGTTCTGCCATCTAGTGAGAAGTAGCCAAGCGGTTTTTTATTGTCGTCGCGATGCGAGTATTGTTACTCTTTTTTTTGTATCTGCTTTTACCTGCATTGGACAATGAGTTTGCGTTGACTCCAATATTTCGTGCTGCTAAACTGAAAGGACTTTTTTGCCGACTCATAGCAACAGATGAATTAAGACAATAAAATGTTTATAAAACAAAATATACATTGCAAGTAATTATTATATTTTCAAGCGTTTTAAGTTGTGATTTTATTGTCGATTCGATTCTTCAATTCAGTAGTATCCAACTAATAAAGTGCTAACATTATACATATAAAAATTCAAATTCAAATAAATTATAATAGACTATAAATCTATCATACCTGTAAACTTATAAATATGAGTTTGACTTTGTATTAATTTGTATTTTGCTATTCCATTATAAAATTCAAGAAAATAAGAAACAGTATTTATATAATATGTAGTAACAAAACAATAAATCGTTATTCATTTTGTCTAAAATCATGTTAATAACCGTTAATTATTTGATTGCTTTATCCCATTTTTTAAATAAGCACTAAGTATAAGATCTTTAATGTGTACATGCAGTAGTTGACACTAGGAGAATTTTGTTTTCTGTTAACATTGACTATTTGCTGCTACTTGTCAACAGATGGCGTTAGCTTTTTTCTTCTACCGAAACTTAATAACAGATCGACTGAATTTATACTTTTATTTAAATAATTTTTTCAATCATTATTTTATCACAAAAAATGAAAGGTACTCTGTCATACATATTCCGTTTATTTGTCGCTTAAGTCCACTTTCTTGCTTTGCTGTCCATCGATAAATATTCAAACCAATACTAAAAGACGAGAACCGTCTTAGCGAACCAATTGCTAAATTAAAATATTTTTTTTTGCATAAAAACGTTCTTACGTTCTACTCTAAAGCAAATATAATTATGTGAATGTCAATATAACACTTTAGAGTCAATCATCCCATTCAAGAAATGTCTTTCTGAGGAAACACGGGTATCTGCTGTATAACATTTACATAAATCACTTGAATGTGCTCATAAAAGCTATCAAGATGCTTTCAGATTCGAAAGAGAAGGTGTTTCAAAACTCCTCACTTATTCTTTGATATTTCTCGGTATTATCCTGAAAAATTTAAATCTATAATACCACTATATTATCTTAAATATTGCGCATATGTTATCCTGTTTTTCATAACAGCTGTACGTTGCCAACGTTTATTATTCTATTCATTTATTTAGATTTATATAATTTTTATTTTTTATAATTGTGTTTTCTTACTGGCATCTGTTCTGGACTTACAACGTATGTTTAAGGCTGTTGCCAGCATTTTAAAACGCTGAAAAAATTTAGTATTAGATAGTGTTTTTGATGTGATCCTAAGGTTTATTATATGAGTGATCGCTTATAAATAATCACCTGAACTGCACAATTAATATAAATTTGATAAAAGTCTAGGTTATAGTGTGTTAAACGAATATTATTATGCAAACTGGTTAGTTAATATAATTTAACGCATAGCTATCGATACCATTATCTATTATTGGACGAGAACTATATATTTAATGTAATGCATTCATTTTCAGTGTAACTTTTTCAATAATGCTAAATTGGAGATAATTTAACAGAAAACTAAAATTTTTAGTTGGAGGGGTAAATCACTAGAGTTTGTATGCTTTTTACAATTCCCTGTAGAAAACATTATATTTTATATGTACAGATAAAACTCTTAATATAAACAAACGCTCAATAGTAGATGATCCAAGAGGGCATCCCAAATACGGCTTATATGAAAATGTGGGATACATTGTTCCCGGGGATTTGTATACCATAAGTGGACACAAAGGGTTACGTAATATTTAAGACTGCGGAAATGTATATAATATTTATGTTAGCTCATATTCAATATCATAGCTAGAGAAAAGATTTGTATGTAAGTACGTTTGTAACGAAATGGCTCAAAAAGTACTGGACCGATTTTAAAAGTTCTTTCACCATTTGCATGCTAAAAAAATATGGATCCCTACTCAAACTACAATCATGATACCCAAGGAAAAAAATGCCTATTCAATATCTTTCGTCGCATGCGCTGCGAAAACTATTGATGATAGAACAAAAAATGTTCCATAATATTAAAGAACATATCAATATCTACAAAAAATGTTTAAAAAAAATAATGTAATATAATTGTAATAATAATTTTATATAACTCGACATATCTCAGTAGATGAAGGATGTTTATTTAGAGATTAAGGCAAGTTTGATGGCCAGTGTAAAATGAAATGCACGATGATTTTCTTTTGCTATCATTTATGTAACTCAAATCATCGAATATATTTGATAAGCCTAATTGGTTTGTTATTTTTCCTTGTTATAGTATCTCAGCCTTTGTGGTTTACTGGTTAACTGGTACTGCATGGCTTGTAAACCCTGTGATCCAAATATAAAACCCCACCCATATCACCTTGAGCTTGACAACTGAGCGTTTTTAAGACACTTTTTACAGCGCACCACTACTATGTAGAACCAGCTGCCATTTATGTATTTTCAAACTAATTCGACTTAGGCAAAGACAGACTTTCTGGCAAGTAATGTAAATCCATCACTTAACGTCATCGTTTGCCCTTTATCGTAGACAAAAATATTGCTACAAATAGCTGATCACCCATTAACTTATATATTATATTTGTAAATAGTAACGAAAACTAACGTTATGAATTTAAGCATAATTAATAATGAAAAAAATGCTTAAATTCGTAATATAAATGAAATAGCGGCATCCAAAAGGCGGCAATGTTTTATTAACTCGATAAAACATAAACACAATAAAGCAATTCCTTTAATTTGAACTGCTTAAATTAGGTTACTAATTGGGGAGTCGATGTCGCGGTCTCGTGTTAAGGTGCCATTAATCGTATTAATGTGCCAAACCGCAGAACGAGACACTTTCGAGAAAACTTGCGACTTCCTAATTTATTATACTAAATTATGTAATCACTGCATTAGGAAGAATTCAGTATAAAGTTGAATTGTATGTATCGTATGAAGCAGTATTGCCCTAGACTTCAGCGTGCGACTGTCACTCCTGAGGTCGTAGGTACGATTCACGGATGTTCAGGACGTACGTCTCAATTCTAAAATCCAAAAGCCGACGACATGTGTCAGACAAAAGGCTGATTCACCGACTATGAAACAAAAATTATTAAAGAAACGGAAGCACTCTGAGGCCAAGGCAAATAGGGTTGTAGCCCCACTGGATTTAGTATGCAGTATTTTTATTCTATTTTATTTAAGCCTTTATTGCTGACACCCAGTACAATGTAATAACAATTACTTAAGTTACATAAAAAAACACTTAATTCTAATACATAAATAAAACTTAATCTTATAGTATGCAGTACATATATTTAAAAGCAACACATAATTTTCATAGTTATTCTTAAACTGACGGCTGAATATAATCCTAACTAAATCTCTGTTACCGTATATTATTGATAAAATTTGTAATACTAATAATAGCTGTAGGTTCCGAGAGTATAGAAATTCATTAGACCCAAGCATTTAAGGATATGTAAAAAAAACAAATAGTCAAGATTCTCACACTGATAAACATTAACTATATTCTTGAAAGTTGATAATTCGAATTTCAAATTGTTAACCTTGCATCCGGTGTTACGATATTTTAGGAATAGCTTATCTGACCTTCAATTAGCACTTCTATGAAAAAGCTATTGTTTTTCGACCGCAGGATGAATCACTTGTGCTAGCCGACCCGTTCTAAGCCGTAAGCCTGGCTGAGCCGTCTTTAGAAGGATTAGGCCGGTGTTTTCTTTAAACCATTTCTTAGCACGAACAATACGTAATAGAATATCTAACGTAATAGTATAGTGAAATGCTTGTAGTATTGGCTTGTATACAGCGCTCCGTGGGCGTGCAGATAAATGAAAGAATACACAATTAAAATAGTTTTTAGCTTTCAGAAAATGAGATCATTGTACTGGCTTATGAATACTTGACGAAATTTGAAATCTATAAAATCACATTTATTATATTTTATAAAGGTATGCGTTAGCGCGTCAACTAGTAAGCTTAAACCACTTTAAACTGTACAAATTAAATAAATTAAACTCCTTTTTTATTAAGCTTTATATTGACATCAAATTACTATTAAGCCTTTCAAACTCAAACTTAAAATAACTTTATTCATATATATGTAAGTTCACTTATCAACAGAAAATTTTATGTTAAATTGATTCTAAATTTAAATTTACTACCCGTTCGCAGAAATACACAACATGAATCTTAATTTAAAAAAAAAACAATATACTATTAGAACTGAATCAGTCGAACCACAACTTATTTCGGAGCGAGTCTTTACAACGGCCTACCTCCTGAGATACGGGAAATGGACTTGTTCCAAATATGTCTGCGAGGATTTGGAATATATAACAGGGCAAGGCGCAGGAGACTCACCTGATGTTAAGTGATAGTGCCGCCTCAGGGCTCGCAAGTGCGTTGCCTTTAAGAATTGGTACGCTCTTTTCTTGAAGGTAGGGATGCAGCTGCCCACTGAAGTAGTTCCTTGGTTGGAACTACCTCAGTGGGCAGCTGGTTCCATGCAGTGGTGGTGCGCAGCAAAAACTGCCTTTAAAAACGTGGAATATGTGGAGTATGATACGGATGGAATTTCGTATTCTGCCTTGACATCCGATGATGAAACTCAGCTGCTAGGTATTAATCCGAACAACTCCTCTGAACACTCTCCGTGGTAAATGCGTAAGATAGTGGCATGATATATTTGTACCTATTTTTACTTTTCTATTTTTTTTCTCATTTCATCTTTAATTCTAACTTTCGTTAAGTTCGCGCTAGGGATGCGTTTTACTTGTGAATTCTTGGCCTAATCGAGCGCTATCTTAGCTGTCTCTATGAGATCATAAAGAACGCGTCCCTTTCGAAAATTGTTAAAATAAAAATATAATGAGCTAAAGAATGCTTTAGTACAAAGGTATGCTATCACTACAACATTTGGTGTTACTATTTTGTTTTTTGTGATCGATAAATTCCCAGAAACATTGCGACGTGAATATAGTTCATGGAATTTGATGAAGTTCTGATATGGTTATCATTATCAGGAATTTGGTATAATTCACGAAACCTTACAAATTTTAAACTTACTATTAAAATATACGATATACAGAATTATCACGCGTTGATTTCTGGTAAGTAATTATTTAACGATATAAGTTGATTTCCAAATCCACCAATATGTACAAAAAATCTCAATACATAAATAAACTTAATATGTACTTGGTAAACTTATGTACCTACTTTAAAGAATCCGATAAACATTGATTCAATTCAGCGATGCCAGGTTATTTTGCCACGTCGGGATTTTGGAACTTTTTGAATGGAAAAAGCGGGACATAGTAAAAAAAACGTGTACAATCATAAATTTATAAATATTTATCAGTTAATTTGAGTTCTAACTACGCTTACGTGATAAAAGACTGCAAAAATAGCAAAAAAGAAAATGTATTTAAATAAATATGATATTTTAAGTCAGATTTATCCTACCGTTAAATAGTTAAATCGTTTTCTGAATAACAGAAATAAAAATTAAAAAAGTTTTGTTCGTTAGAAAAATATGGCGTTTCAAATAATAATTTGATTATAAGAATTAATTATTATGATATATCTATGAAGATTAAATTTATTTTAAAGTTTCTTTTTTCTCTTTAATACAAAACAAGAACTCTTCACATTACACATGCCAGCAAACCACAGAAAGGAAATAAGGTTAAACAGGATAGAATCTTGGTAATTACAAAAATAAATTGTTATCACTTAATTGTATAACATTCATCCACAGTGTTAAAGGCAGACACAAATAAAATCAAACAATGTTTTAGTGCGCAAGTATCAAATAAACATTGCAGGAGTCTATTACATACCCAAGCACAGGCGTAATGTGTTGACATCATTATATACTAGCAATAAGAGCTTGACAATGCAGATAGGATCCCAGTTTGGTTTGAGGGTAAGCTAAATTTGTATAGAGAAGTTTTCGGATGAAACTCAACTTTATCTAGTTATGAATTTAAACACGGAATAATTGAGAGCTTCATTGTGTGTTTCGGAAGCGATGCTAATAACTTTTATGCAAATTGGATATTAAAGTAAATAAACATAGCATTGAGCAACGTTTCAATGGAGAACAAAGGATTGTTTACTGGTTGGTTTCCGTATAAATAATATTGTTACTTATTTGTATTGAACTTATAGTTATTAAGCAATATATACCTACTAGCAGACTCGGCCAAGCTTTGCTGTGGCTAAAGTTTTTGTTATATTACATAGTAGTAAACTATTCAAGGGAAACGGTAGCAGAACACCAGTCATGGGGACCCATGGGGACCATGCTTGTTTGGTGGTTATCCCATTTAATTGTAGCTTTTGTGAAACGTTGGTACTTTCAACACAGCGCCATCTGTTAGTATTGTGACCGTCAAATAATAAACAAAAAAATTCAAAAATAAATAAAATAATATTACGGGTATAAATGAAGATGTAAGCTATCCTATCTTTTAAGTTAGTTCAAACTGCACATGGTATGCAAATTTGATTGAAATCGGTTAAGTAGTTTAGGAGTCCATAGCGGACAAACAACGTGACACGTAATTTATATATATTAAGATTGTACTATTCTAAATTTACACCGTGGATTTATTAACAAAACAATAATTTATTTTTTTTAAATAAAAACGTTGGCTCTACAATTTCTGTTAAATGACATTTTCGAATAACAGACAAAATATACATTTCTGCTTATTCTGTGTGTGTTTTACTTTTGTTATAATTAATATTTTTCTCGTTAAATGGTTGTTTTATGTTTGCCTAGAGAATTATGCTGCTTGGTTATTTTTGACAATTACAATAATGACTTTTATTCACACTATCACACAATACAAAATATATAATAAAAATGAAACCATGACATCGTGCAACAGGCGGCGTTATCGCAACTAAGCGATCTCTCCAGGTACCCGTAGACACTTTACAAAAAGGATATACCCGATGAATAAAAATCTCTCTCCACACATATTTAGCACTTAGCAGCGTCCTCGTATCTTCGGTAGTGTTTCCTGTTTCGACTATAGCCTTACAAAGAGATTACATACGCCGTATACAAATAAATAACGTCATAATGCCTGGCTATTGTGTACCAACTAATACAAGTTTCTGCGCTGCTACAATATCTGGTACTTAAATTACCATTGATTTATTTTTAGTTGCTTTGAATGCTATTATTTTTTACGTACCCTATGCCGCGAATGTGTTGATTACATATATAACCACTAGCCCTTTTTTAAAACTATAGATAGGTACCTACTCACAAAGCGTACTTACTGTAAGCTCAATATTAAAACATCTAAATAATATTTTTTTCGCAATTAATACTTAAAATTTATAGGTAAGCTGATCAGTGCGGCAATATTCTATCATGCTATCCGATATCTAACTTAGAGCAACTTACTGTATAAACCATCTAGATAGAATATTATTATTATTATTATTAAAGCTTTATTAATCCATACAACAATTAGTTAGTTTAAATTCCTTAATATTAGTATTAGTTGTGTTAGTATAAGTTTTAAAAAAACTAGATTCGAATTTTTTTAGTGGTCTAGTTTGTAAGGCCTAGGGTAAATTTTTCCATTTCTCTTTATATTGAGCAGCATCCAGTTTTCCCCGTTAGTTCTATTACGTCATCTGTCCATCTTTTCTTTGGTCCTATACATCTCTTTCCAGTAAGTCCATTTCGTTATTACAGTGTCCATCTTTTACCCAGCGCTCTAGCATTCTTGCTAGAATATTAATATTGTATTTATATAATAGCATAAAAATCTGTAGTGAGGTCGAGCTGGATAGGCCTTGCCATACATACCTGGACAAAATCCAGGACGTACTAGAGGAGGAACAGATCAAAAGTACCCATAACGAGTATGGAATGTCATGAATGTTGATGAAGCGAGATTTGTCAGGACCGTAACAAGTGAGCCAACGGAGAGCTGATAATTAATACAAAAAACAAATACACGGGTATTTCTATTTAATAATATATAAATTCACTAGAAAATCTATCACAATTCTACTCGACGCAAACATTAAAACTATATTTATGTAAACAATTAGTTTAGTTTCAGGGAGCGTCGCTTTAATTAATCAAGATTAATAGCTGACGATTTAACACTGCCCCAAAGAATGGTAATTAGGTCGCAAGCAGCAATCACGTGTATTTTTTTACAAAACAGACGTTAGGGAATAAAGAGGGTAAACAAAGAAACTCGATTTTGTACCCTTCGAGAGCTTCAGGGGTCGTATTAAATTTGCATTAGGTGAAATTGAAATACGCCTTCCAATGAGTTCTTACAAGGGAAGAGTAATAATGTCCTCGATTCGTGAAAATCTTCGCGTCATGCCGCGTCTGTTTGATTAATTGAATCATTTTTATATACTGGAAGCTTTTGGAAGCTGAATTTGTCAACGTAACAATGGGGTGCATAGTTTAAAGTTATTACGATGATTTGCTGAATATGGAAATTGAATACGGGTTCATTTTTTATAAACAGAAACGCAGGAATGCGCGATAAATTTATTAATTTGACGCTTTTTATTAGCATTTTTGGTAGGTTAGGATGATATCGGAATTGTGAATTCTTATGCCCAAGACTAGTCCGCTCATATACAGTAATTAAATCGGCAATTATAAAGTAAACATAAATAATTTTAAGAAAGATGTAGATAGCTGGAATATTATATTTTCAGTGTAATAAAAATGTCTTGAGAATTTTTTTTTAAAGAAACGTATATACAATATTATTGTTGTATTTTATAGGTTTTAGTACTCCGCTTACATTAAAAGCGTCCATCCAGCTTGAATTATTATAAAAACTACATTAAAAACGAAAATATACCACAAGATGCACCTAAAAATATTACCAACCGCAGCTTTTGTCATACTATAAAATCATTCATCAACAACAAAATGTTAACTAATTTCATGAATTTGTTCAAAATTGTATTAAATAAATAACACTAGTGCATGAGTCATGCCGTTTAGGTCACGTCTCCTTCTATCAAAACTCAAATCTTTCCACCACACGTACGCTTTAAATTAATTACAACCACACGCCTTTGTTTTTATTATTATCGAAATATCTGAGAGAACAAAAACGATTTTTGCATTAAGATATTGTTTTAGACCCATGTAAAAATACTCCTATCGCAACATAATATTATATTGAAATGTATAATCTAAGCTGTACATTAAAATAAATAGGTTTCGCTATATTGCGATGGTCGAAATGAGAACAAAATATATTTTTAATATCCTGATAAAAACGTATTCTTTCTTCGAAAAATGCAGAATATCCTTGATAAACAAACAGAATTCTTAACATCTTCGAAAAATGCAGAATATTCAATTTTTATTCCCGAATACATAGTTTATTGTATGGTAGATACAAAGAGAAACTTAATGGAGCTGCCACCCAGATCTCTGCGACAATTACATGCCATTAGACGTACGTAGCTATTTTAGGTCATATTTTGTTTATCAGATCGTTGGGTCCGATACGCACGTCACGACTACCACGTTTTAGGCACGCGCCTCTATGCTTGTTATAGCATCATAAACTAGACAGAAAAAGACAAAAGTTTATATAACTAAGAAAGGCACACTTTAGAGAAAACAAACAATGATATTTTATAAATTACTGTTGAATAGTTTTTTTATACAGAACTGAGCAGACGTTTGAACGTTATCCTGATGTTAAGTGAGATGTGGCCTATAGTTTCTGCTTGAATTAACCCATTTTAAAATCTTTTTACCGGAACTGATTTGAGGTTATGTAATATATTATAATTAAACTTTTAAATATAATCAGTCTTTCTGCTTGCACTACACGTGCGTGGTCACGAAACTACCTGAGCAGATTTTGCCAAAACCTCCATCTTTTAGTCGATACCAACTCAGAGAAAATAAATCCATCGATAATGCAACTTTCTTTCAGCCGTGATCTTTTTGACATCCAACACCTTTTGTCTTTGTCGCCTTTGACCACGCCTATGTAAAGTACGCGGAAGGTCGGATTATTAGTTAAAGAGTGGTAAGTTTATAAGAATGCAACTTTAATCCGGTTAAAAGCCTTTTTCCTTTAAATGGGCAAAGTCAGGTCATCAAAGACATCTATTAACCCATTTAGTACTGATAGGATTTTGAGGTATATATAATTAAACTAGAATTATATTCAAAAAAACTGAATAATTCTATGTTATATATTTATAGCAGTAGAGTCGGCCTTCAGCTTCATATATAGCAAGACCTGTCCACTGGTAAGTATACCATCTGGCGCCCGTGGCAAATTCTTTTGATGAGGCCCAATCAGTCAAAATCGTCACGTTGTACTCAGTTTAATTTTAATAAACTTTGAGATTTTCAGCGTACTCAATTACACGTTGTATATGTCCCACTAATGGCCATAGGCCTCCTCTCTTAGGCGAGAGGGAATGGTCTGTAGTCGCTAGCCCACATGCTAGCCCAATGCATAATGGAGACTTCCCATTCATCCATAGAACATAATATCTCTTGGGCAGGGGCCCTCTTGGGTCGGGGGACCGTAGCATTTTGCCAGCACCGCCACCCTGTCCCTGTTTACCAAAACAGCAAACTTATTATTGGTATTAAAAGTTATTTTTATATCAACAGTTTTACGCTATTAGGTACTTAAGAATATCATTTGGAAATTTAGTGCAGCAGTGTACGAGTAAAAATATAGCAAGCACTCAGCAGAGCATCATCACATTAGTAGAAGCTAATGAACTTTTATTATTTTTGTCCTGTACAAAGCGATGAATGACGGCGCGTGAATGACAAACTTCGATGTAGGTAAGGTAGGTCTACTGTGCTAATGACGCGTTTACTCTCTTAGGAATCTTCAGATGGCTCACGATTTTATGCTGCATGATTTAAAATAACAAGACTTTTAAAAATAGTAATATTTTAAATTAAAAAAAAACTAAACTTAATAAAAATAATGGATATAAACTTTCTTTAAAACAAAATAAGGTTGTGACAAAGTTGTTCTAACGCTGTTACCGTGTCCTGCCTCGGGCGATTGCTGGTGGCGCCGTAGGTTTTTGTGGCTATGCACAGCAGCAAGTCCCACATAACCCTTCACCACCAGGCAACCGTGCCGCCGGATTCGTAACGCATTGCCCACGAAAAAATGTCGCCACACTAGGACCCCGTGATGTGGAAAACTAGACTACAGCTATTCCGTGGTACATGTTTAAAACATTATTATTATTATATGTAAAACATTGGCTCTTACTTCTGGAACTTACAGAAAAATGGTAAGTTGATGACTTAACATTTCAGTTCTAACTGTGGAATGGATGCAGAAATGCACCTATATTCAATGCAAGGGACAATAAAAATAAATGTTAATGAAAAATCGTATCTTACATGAAGTGGCAGTATAACGAGTGCGACATGTTGATACAGCACCCCAAGATCCGCTGTTATGATTAATGTCTTCCGGCCCTGTTTCATCATGCGAGGATTTGCATGTACATTGATCTGATTAGCTAACGCGAAATGATACAAAAGTATAACTGCCTAAGAATATTAATAAAATTTTTGTTTTGTCATAAATTTATTCTCAACAAGAAAACAATATTTGACTCCAAAATTCACGAAAGTCATACCCCTTTTATATAATACAGATCCCATTAGAAGATTTTTTGGACCTATTCCCTGGGCATTCCTATCATTTGACGCGGCCTTTATCATACAGGTCGGTTCACTGACAAGGAGCTGTGCTTGAACATACACATAAAATATACATTGAATTGCAGCCTCCTTCTTCGGTGGTTTGAAGTTATTTAAAAATAAGCTTCGCTGCTTCTTACCAGTTTTGTGTCTCAATGGTATATGAACATTTCTCTGAGTATCACTGACCATTCAAATCATTTAGAAAAATTAAATCGTTCATGGATCAGTTAAATCAAACTATATACCAATATATGTTTCTTCGATAGAGTTTTAAATTTTTAATTCAGGGTATCGACCATAGTACATTATAATATATAGGATAAAGACTCAACACTCGAGATTGTAGCCCACTAGCGCTGTCTGGAGATAGTTGTGCTAACTAATATACTACCAGGATGTGCGTATGCATAGTATTTCAAATAACTATCGACATCAAAATGGTTGTTATACTAGAATGTTATGCATAATACGTTTTTTCGGTTAGTATATGAAATGAAAGGAATGGGAATGGGATGGGTTCGGATAATGGGAGTAAATTAGAGTAAAAAGTTTTTGTTTATTACTTTTTATTGTGTTTACTTGAAATACATATTCAAAAGCACAGTTTTATTAGGATATTTTTGAAACGATAACACGGAAATTTAATCTTAGCTTTTCAATGACGCCATCAGCCATGACAGTTAAAACCACAGTGTACATTGTGTAGTACAAAACTTAAAAAATCGTTTTCAACCATATACCACTGCCATCTATTGCAAACGGTGCTTAATGACGTTAATACACTGGTAACGACTCACTGAGCTCAAATAAACGAGCACTGAATATATGTACCTTAGATGTTACTTGTGAGCAATACCAAAGACAATTAAACTTTAATTGTTCTTGTCGTCACGGGTTCGCTTTTGTAGATGCAGTGCCTTGTTAAACTGTATTTTATATGTGCAATACTATATTATGTTTTTGTTCATTTATCAAAGAGTTATTTGTTTAACTGATTGCCTTATAACAATATTGCTAGTGGCGGTTAATCAGGCTTGATTATGATAGAATCATAAAAATTCAATCAACGTCTAATTTTCCGGTTATTATGTTTTATTGACATTTCAACTTTTTACATCTATATAAAGACAATCAGGTAAAATTAAATAGTTATTTCAATTATAAATCAACGGACCTCGTGTCTAAACATTTAATATATATATTTTTTAGTTGGTATACAAGATTTTTTATCTATAAAAGTATGCCTTGTTTTCTTGATTAAAGAAACTATCCAATTTGTCACTTAAACAAATTATTTTTTTAACTGTTATTTTTTTATTAATAGTCTTTTAAGCAATAACAACTATGCCTCGATTTAGCCTCAAAGTAGAACAGCAGCCTTAGCTCTGGCTCGCACGGCTGGACTTTCATTGAAATATATTGGAAATAACTAAATTATATGTAGCATTCTGGTGAAATTTCTGGAATCGGTCCAGAGTGCTTTTATTCGTTACAAACATAAAAAGTATTATATTTTTTAATACACCAAAGGCCTCCTACAAAAATAATTTATTAAGTAAATACTCACACATTCTCTCTAACAAACACAAACGCACACATGAACACATACGTACAACGGGTAGGCCGTTCATGGCAATACTTTGTTACATTTGTTTTGTAATTTTTATAAAAGCTGTTTGCTACCTCAATAAAAACAATTAAATTTATATGAATATAGACAAAGATTGTCTAAATGAAACCTTATTTCAGACGCTTACTCTTTAAAGAAATTAAAAGTAAGGAATATAAGCTTCCAGAGACGTTCTTAAAGAAATTGATGATGCAATTTTCTGTTCCGTAATCGACCGTTGAACGGAGCAAGCGGCATGAAATTAGATCGTTACATTTTATATGCCAACTTCAGATATGTTAATATGTGATATTATATAATAATATAAACATATATTATTCAAAACTTATTTTTTTTGATGGTAGTATAGTTTTTGACACGGCCGATCGCCATGTTTGATTTCGCATTCTCTTTTGCATTGTTATATCGCTTGGCTAGACGCACTTATACCTGTTTCGATATTTGACATTTTATTATCAATTACGCCCTTATTTCGTTTGTGCGTGCTGTGAACTATTTGTGTTTGTCCTAAAAGTATACATTATTATTAGTCCAACCATTCCCATTGCATTAATTGATCCGTTATACGACTGGTAATTGTGTGGCTTTTTCCGTTATTAAGTTCGAGTCCAAGATATATCGATGTATGTACTAGGTCTTGATACTTATTGTTAAAATAAATTGTGCATCAACGGCGTTGACGTCCGTCGTTCCACAACTGAGCGATTCTTAAGGCAATTTCTGGCGCGCACCGCCACTACGTGGAACCAGCTGCCCACTGAAGTATTTCCGAACCAATTCACCTTAGGGTCCTTCAAGAAGAGAGCGTGCCAACTCTTAAAAGGCCGACAGCGCGCTTGCGAGCCTTCTGGCAGTGCGATTGTCCATGGGCGGCGGTATCACTGAACATCAGGTGAGCCTCCTGCCCGTCGGCCTCCTGTAACATAAAAAAACAACGGCTTGTCGAACAGGCATTTGCCTACCTTACGCGGAAGGTAAGCCTGCTGATATGCTTGTTTGGTGTTTTCATCTCATAAATTGCCAAGGAATTTCCCTAACCATGAAGTCATTATAATCTTAATTGCATTAACTACTTGCGAGGATTTTTTTATAATTTCGTATTTCGTGACCCCACATAAATAAGGAGCAATCTCGTCTCCATCGTAACAAGAGCTGTGGCCCAATTAAAGTTGACACACCGACTCCCAGAGTGTCTGAATCACTCACGCGATCTTTTGAGTTTATCAATGCTGCTCATTTTATTAACTCTAGCGGGCGACTTCGCTTACTCGAAACTATATTATACTCGATGAAATAATATAGATTTTTTTAGAACAAGAATTGCTCTGAAATATAAAAAATCAGTGGCGCTTACAATCTTTTTAGGTCTAGGCCTCAGATTTCTGAATCTGTTTCATGATCATTTTTAAATCTAATAGGCAAGTAGGTCGTAGCCTTATATGCCTGACATACGTCGTCGACGTTTTGGGTCTAAGACATGTCGGTTTCCTCACGATGTTTTCCTTCACCGTTCGAGCGAATGTTAAATGCACACATAGAAAGACTGTCCATTGGTGCACAGCCGGGGATCGATTTATCGGGAGATCGATCGATAGATTAAAATATATTGATCTCGGTAAGCTTAGTTCATTTGTTATTTTTACTGTAACAAAAATGTATCACAAATTGAAGACTTTATCTACTATCATAATATAAAAAATAGTAATATAATAAAATTATCCAAAACCAATTTGGAGATTAATTTAGCCTTTAATAAAAAATAATTTGAAGCCAGCCATTAAATCGTCCTTGAAATAAAATGTATTCTAAACAATTTAACGTTGAAAATATTTGATTACAAGCCTTCTAAATGTAAAATTAATTTTTCAATGACAACTTCTAACAAAGAAATATAATTACTTTTTAAATAATTTGAAATTCGAAGGGGTAGATAAGTGAGGAGGTGTAGGGTGCGTAATTAAAAGAGACGCCTCTGTCGTGAGAGCCCGTGTCTTATCGGCTCGGTTTTAATTTGAGGCCGACGACACGCGAGCGAATCACGCGAGGCTGGACATTCGAAATTTAAATTATTTATGTTTTTAAAATAATGGAATCTTAACAGCCAGTCTTTGTAAGCGAATAAGTTCGATTTAAATATTATACGTTACATTCTTGTTTCTCTGTATTAGTTATTTAGCCTACAAAAATTTTTGAAATTGTGGACTTCCTTATTATAGTTCATTCTCTTTTAATATAAGTACATATTTTCGCTTTATCGATAATTTACGGATAATTAAATAATATTCTTATAATATGGTATCCACGTTAATTAAATATTAATTAACTTCAGTACTCATTTAATTGTAACTATGTTTACAACGTAAAAGAAGAAATATCATACCCGATACAAACATACAGTTACAAAATGAGCAGTTTGGATTATTCCAGGATTCCTTTGTTTACTTTCATTGACAATGGCGAAGGAAATGAGATTTCACGTCATAGTTTTTAGTGATACTCGATCGCGTGTCGGATCGTAAATAATTACGCGCTGTCCCGTCATCCGTGAACTATTGTTTGTTTTTGAGAAGAAAGAAACGTTTCTATAGACAACTAGACGATTTAAAAATTACAACGGTTTGTGTCTATGATGAAGAATAATAATATAAAATGAAGTACATACTGTAAAGCTTGAATGCGCGTTTCAGAGTTCCGATGTTTTAGTATATATTTTAAAATACAATATGTATGTCGTGCTTAATAAATAAGCTGACTCATTGTTGGATTAAATGTAAATTAAAATGTAAATATATTCTCGATTTTTTAACATTTATACCACAAAGTATAAGGAGTTTAATCACTGACGTAATTAGATGATTTTTCAATTGTAATAACTAATCTTATTTAATGAAATTAATTCAACAAGCGTATGCTTGTTGAATTAATTTAATAACTATACATATATAATTTACTAACTAATGATAATGAAGTATTTTATTTATAATTCTTAAACTCTAGTTTTTGAATAAAGGAACGCCAAGATAAGGCTCTCCTACAACCCTTTCCAAAGTTGCCTTTCTTAGGCTTGTTTCCAAGTACCGCCGGCCAGCTGCACCAGGTCGTCGGACCACTCGTGCAGATACTGTCCGGACACGGCTGTTACGGCAGCTATTTGCGGAGGGAGCACCAACCTGCCACCACTGTCACGCCATTGTCGATCATGCTTTGCTCTATACGAGGACGCCACTTTTGATAACTTTGTGAGAGTAGTAGTTACAAGCACGGTCCGATGTGAGTATGGCCCTTGGTGTCCATTCAACATCATTCATGGCCATAGGGGGTCGTGATTTCAATGGCTGATCGCGTGGCGCGAGGATATACGTATCGCATTTCCCCATGAAAAAAACTTTCAAGCATAGATGAAGAAAATTTATATTTCTCAATAATGAAACAAAATCCACCCTCTATTGTTTTAATACAGCGAATATAGGGTGGGGTTATTAGTTTACAAGTGTATCAAATACCCCTTATTGACTTAACTCCATATTACTTTCCAACTCTTTCGGAAGTTTGCCGTCTTTGTTGACATCTGCCGATTATTGGAAATTCTCGATACTTTTACAATAACCTTGGTAGGTTTAATTGAATTTGGAATTGTTTTCGTATTGATTTATATTATACATTTCTATTATTAAAAAAGTTACAATTGTACTGTCTGTCTATATATTATATTCAGATAATAAAAACCCGTAAACTTTGACAATTTGTATACCTAAAGCTTTCTCATTAGTGAGTTATTTATATCCGCATAAAAATGAATGCAATAGTTTTTGAGTTTAACGTAAAAAGACAGAGTTTGGTGGGTCTGAGCTAGAAAAAACTGAAATTACTAAATTGGTACTAAATTGAGGGTTTTAAGGACGATGGCTTGATAAGTCAACATAGAAGTACATGTTTCTATATTTGATAAACCAATCCCAACATTTTGATTATAATAAAACCGACAGACGTTATTATATTTTGATTTCCTTATACACGGTCTACTTTTCTTTGTCTTCGCCGCTACAAATTTCTTTACCTAGGTACTTGTTTTATACCTGTACGTCAACAATGTACTATACATAATAATAATCTTTATATATAAAAATAAATTGCTGTCCGTTTGTCTCACTAAAACTCGAGAATGTCTGGACCGATTTGGCTAATTATTAATCTTAAAATATTTGTGGAAGTTCAGGGAAGGTTTAAACGATGTGAAACATAAATATAATAGGTAAGCAAATACTTATTTTTTTATACATTTGTCATTTACAAATGAATTTTTCAATAAAAACAGTTCCTAGCTGGTACGATGATTGATGTCTTTTGTCTTTTTAGAAATAAAAAATGAAAAGATGATTTATAGATAAAGATTCCTTTTTACATTGCCTTCAGTAATGTGTGTTTCATTTGTGTTAAATATATGTAGGTGATACGCAGTTCACCGGTTCATCCAGTAATAAAAAAACCCCAGCAATTAAAATCAACTTACATGTATCAAATACAACTGAAACACAATAAAACATTGCAAATAAATGAAGCGTACGCTAGCATATCTTTACAAATAGCACCTTTAGAAAATTTATAAGCAATTACCAAAGGAAAACTGTCATATAAAATTGCCAACCAATTTAATACTAGCGATATCGAAAGCAAATCATAAAATAACAAGTCATATTTATCCTGTACCTATAACCGTATCTCGATTTGATATACGTCAATACATAACGACCAACCACAGTGTTAAGTTTGTATTGCCTTGTTATAAGGACCAAGCTAAGATGGCCATTTTGACATAACTTTAAATAATTAATATATTTATTTATTTATTAACTCTTCGTTGCACTATTACAGAAATGCAGTACAATAAAAATATTTATACAAAACGGTGGGCAACTGGTTGCCTTATCGCTATCGAGCGATCTCTTCCAGGCAACCACTCTATATTACGCAGCGTACAGCAGTTAGTGTATTCCTTGTTGAAACATTCCCACATTAATGTTGAACCATGCTTAGAGAAACAATACATATTTTTGTAGACACGGTCCAGTGCCATGAAGTCAAGTCTGATTATTACCTTCCTCAAAAATTATAAAATGATAAAATGTTCTAATTAAGTATGTATTAATATCTTTGATTGATTCTTTAAAGGTAGAGTGGAGGTATTTCCGAAAAGATACGACTTAAGTCTTTGAGAAAAGAACGTGCCATTCTCACAAAGAGGGCACACACACACAACCCCTACGGCTTTTCATGTGTCCATGGGCGGCGATTAACACTTTATGCAAGGTGACGCCGCCAGCGTTTGCCTCCTGTCATAAAAAACATCGTATAATTTCGAGGACCTCTGCATTTTTTATCGGATCAAAATATGTGAAGATTAAAATTTAATATGAAATTTGATTATTGTACAATTTATGGACTGTATGTTAAAAACTCATAATTTATTACTTGAAATGTCAAAACGGCCGTTTTCATCCGACCCTGGTATATGTAATACTTTATAGCATTCATAGAGGATATTTTATAAACATTTACAGGCAGTAAAATACTAGCATTTACCTGACTAATTACGAGTCGTAAATAGTTATTTTACGGCTAAAGTAGAATCAGCACCTTCGTGGCGATAATTCGCAGTAAACTGCAAAGTGCTTTAAAATGGTATAATTATGTTGACAAAACTCTTTTTCGCTGTTAACTGCCTCTTTAGCGAGGACAAAGGCAGTGCAAGTGATATTTTTAGAATAGCCTCAAGCGATATATACAAAATTATTGTTTTAAAGATATTACTGATGTAAAATTGCACTTAATAGAGTTTTGTAATTTGTCGTTATAACGAGGTGTTTTAAATATAAAAACGAACACGCTCGCCTCTTAAATTTTAATTCTCCAGGTTCCCATTGTGACGAAGGCTATTTAGGATAATATTAGACGATTATTATTAACAATAAAAAAATTGAAATTCTATAAGTACCTAATCGTAGAATACATGAACGGATTTAAATGGACTCAGAAGCATCATTTTTTTTTAACTCGGACAATAGTAATATAATACTCAGGATAATTTTAGAATATACATACATATATATTTTTTATATTATTATTATTATTATTATTTTTTATTTTTTTTTAAATTTTGATAACTATTTATTTACACAAAATATACAGTATTTACAATTTAAAAAAATACAAATAGAACGGCTATCATTAACTATTATTTTTTAACTATGACTTTTGTGTTTTAGACGCTATTGGTGCGATTTGAACATACAACTTTGAGTGTTGAGAGCACGCCACTAAGTCAACACTCCTCAGAGTAATAAACACATTTAAATTTTATGTCTTGGACGCCAAGCACTCGTAAATCCAATTTTACAAATAATTTCCCTTCATAAACGGATATTATACGAGAAATAATTACGTGACCAAGCATTATCAACGTGACCGCGCATTGTAATTTACATCCTCATAAATCAGTTATGTATTTCAAGTATCACCTATATACCCATTGAACTGGAATATCTTAATTAATATTTATATTTTCCCTCAATATCCAGGTTAGGCTTTCCGAGAAGCAGGAATAAAGTGAGCCCAATATTATAGTATTAAATCCACCTAAATAACTTTTATCATGTGTATCATGCGTATCATGCGGGTGATTAATAATTATTTTATCAGAGTTGTTTATATAATATTATGGTCTCACAATTAAAATAAAAAAAGTAATCCAGAGGTTTTACAACCTTTTGAGGTCTGGGACTTACATTTCTGCATCTGTTACGTGATCATTTGTTTTTTCTAATAGGCAAGTAGGTTATCAAGCTTCACTGCCTGACACATGCCGTCGATTTTTTGGGCTTTTCAGAGTGTTAAATGCGCACATAGACAGTCCATTGGTGCACACCTAGGGATCGAACCTACGACCTCAGGGAGTCGCACGCTGAAGCCACCACTGCTCTGACGCACGGTCTCGCATGTCTACATCAATTTAATTGACGATTTGTATTAGCAAGTTAAATTTGGATCCTGAGTTTATCACTTAAGGGAAGAACTACGTATTTTTTATGAGAAAACCTTATCGTGACTGGGAGAGTGGAGGGGGAGGGTTAATTACCTCGAGGGTTATCCCCTACACGCTGGACTAGACTGAAGGCCCTTACAAGTCCTACCATTAGCAAGGTATAGAGGCTTGCCGAAGACAGGGGAAACCGGAGGAAGTTGTTCGGGTCCACTAACGCGACCTTCAGAAAAGAGTGCGACTGCAGAAGATATGCAAGTTGTTATGTTGGTAATGCTAATGCGATTTTTATGTCTATGATTCGGTCAGTTTGGTTATAGTCCCTTTACGATGAGTTTCTTTACAAGACAAATCAATAAGTCAATACTCCGGGGTTTGAATATTCAAGATGCTCTGTATCATATAATTTATACAAAATGGTTTTGGTGAAAGAAAAATTACTTAGTGAACATCTAATAATGTTTTTTCAATATCACTCACAAATCAATTGACTAATTAATTCATAGGTATACATAAACCTTATTAAGGTCCACAGTAACAATAAGACTTAACAATTGATAAGAAAATATAACAAGTACTCATGGAAGCCAAAGAGTGCTTGACTACATCAATTGAAATTTCCAACGTCAGGCATGAAATCTTTTGAAAGTTTCGCAATAAAAGTCAGTGCAATTATCTGAGCGCGGCGTAGAACTAATCAAAGCTGAAGGCTGCTGCGGCGAGGGGCGTGAACAATGCAACCGATTGCTTAGCACGGTGTTAGTTTACCACAACGCTATGAAGCTGTTCCGTCTTGGTACTACGCGAAATAAGGATTGCTGTGTTTATCGATGCTTTAGCTCCATAAAAGCGATCTTAAATGGGTTACAAAGAAAAAGGTTTGAAAAATTGTTTACCATTACAATAACTTATCACTATGAAATAAAACGATGATGTTTAAAAAACGTAAAAACTATGATCATTTAGAAGTATTATTTTACATCTCATTTTATATGTCATTTAAAATCAGTGTATATAATTTATAATTACTTTAACTGGGTTAGCAATTGCTATTTAATACTCAAGTTTTTATTTATTAGTTATTTCAATTTTTTATTAAGGGTCTGTTTCACAATGTATGGATAAAGTACCAAATAGCTATGCATCACATATATTATTTGGAAGATAAATTGTGCTATTTGACACTTCATCGGACTCATAGCTTATGATGGACTTTATGTGAAGGATAGCGCTATCTGACAGTCGTGAAACGCAACAATAGTGTTTATCCTACCAATAAGTAATAAATAGTTAATTTGGAACTTATATAGAACTTATTCGTACATTGTGAAGCAGACCCTTAGTCAACTTAATTGTCATTATTATCTTTGTGGAAGCACTACACGTGTTATTTTTCTTCTTCATCAACTTATGTTCTATTGAGTTATCCAGTACCAAAGCCCCTCTCATCTTGTTTGAAGACCATAAAACGTAAAGTATAATCTTGGAACGCACGCTTATGGTACTTCTAAAATGCATAGCTAGCAGCATCAATGAAAAAGAGCCTCTTTTATAGAGTCTATATAGAGTAGTATTCAGAGGAGTAGTTCGTAGATGAGTTTCATCGTCGGACGTCAAGGCAGAATACAAAATACCATTCGTATTACCGCAACGTCCGTCGTTCCACAACTGAGCGTTTCTTAAAGCAGTTTTTGCCGCGCAACACCACTATGTTGAACCATCTGTCCATTGCAGTATTTCCGAACCAATATCTAATCTATCTAATCGACTTTCAAGAAAAGAGCGTACCTATTCTTAAACGCAACCGGCAACGCAATAGCGAGCCATCTGGCAATGTGAGCCTCCTATTAATAACTAATAACTCCTATAAATAAATAATAACATAATAAAAATATCAAAGGGAAATCTTAAAACTTTTTAATTTTTATTATTTTAAATTAGCATTATAAAGTCAGGATATATACGGTTTCTAAAATTCATTTATTCGGGTTTTAAGGTTGTATTTTATCAAAGGAACGCGTGGGTTTACGCCAAAGGATTTGTGTCTGACCTTAACTTTACAATGCCATAAATTTCGACTACAAGTTCAAAACTTCATTGAATCATGTATCTCAATAGATTGAAGAAAGTCCTTTTTGAATATACAACGAGAAACATCCGTTTATTTAGTTTGTTTAATCGTATGTCGAAGAATTAAGTGCATTAAAAAAAAATTTAATCCTATTTTGCGAGCCCGAAACCAATTTCAGTTAGACAGTAGACAAAAGTAAACCTAATTAGCAGCCTGTGCATGACAGTTTGATTACCATAGGGGTGATCCTCATTAGCCCTTCAGTAAATTACCGTTAAGTTCAAATCATATTCTAGCCATTAAACCGAGCGGGAACTACCCTAGATTGACGCCCGCGCCGGTGCCAGCCGCGACGTAATTGCTTTGCGAGCAGTTTGTCGGCCAATTAAACACCTTTAGTTTATTAAGAAGCCGCGGCGTAAATAGCGATCAAAAGGCTACAATTTCAGACTACCTTTGAAAGCTGTTTTGTAGCAAATAAGTTTTGATGTTCTTCGTAATTATCGCGAAGTATAAATCTTCAAATGTTTTAAAATGGGTACTAATTAACTTTGTATAAGATTTCAAATATAATTCATTACTCTCATATAATTTGATACAAAAGATTCTTAGTTCGACCCTTACTCTATTCATGAAGACCCGAAATAAGGCCGTAGAGAGATCTCTAGATGTAATGAAAAGGATTATTGTTTTAGTTTTATCTCAATCTAAAGATATAAACGTTGGTGTGGGATTATAATGAACAACGAAGTTATGGAGTCTGCAGTCGAATTTTATATGTGTTATTTAAAGACTGTTTAAAAATCATTACACTCAAAGGACAGATTACAAATTCAATGTTACCTTTATTAGTCTTTTCTATTTTTATTAAAAATACTGGACTTAGTGCATCTCTGTGTTGATTTTTGGTCACTTTAGTGTACTGTAATTATTACATATTATTGGACATGTTTTTGTATTTTTTATATATTATAGATTTTATCGCGGGCTTTGAGCGCGGCGACCGAGTCATGAAATTCCGTAACGAAAATAACCTAACACACGATTACGTAATATAGACGCATATTGCGTCTCACATCGGTCTGGCGTGATCGGTGACGTAGCGCAGGTGCGTTAGAGTAGGACAGAACGCATACTGCGTATTCACATCTCTCTGACGAGATCGGTGACGTAGCGTAAGCGCGGCAGGTGCAGCCGGTACCTGTTATAGTGAGACAGACTATATACTATATAGGCGTGTTAGTCTGAGTCTGTTAGAATTAATATCAAAGAAAAAATAAATAAATAATTATAATTGCATAAGTTGATAAAAAATGCTATGTAATAGCTGTACCGCGGCAGTCCCCGAGTGCCACATGTTTTTTTTTTAATAAATAAATCTATGCAGCAGCTAAGCTACTACTATTAATATTATTTTTATGATTTCATAATTATTGACAAAATTTGAAAGTTGACATTTCTTTATTAATAAAAAAAGACTGTTGAAAAATAACAAATACTCCACACCATTGATATGCCATCTCTCGGGCACGAGACGACGACATTTCGTGGTCTCAGTCATTAATTATAACGCTCTTTGTCCCTCAGGCTCGCCAGTCCATTGTGACAATATTCGGGCCGCGCCTTCAAACAATAAACCCGAGTGACGGATCATCTCGATGGGAAATAGTGCAGGTACCAGTACTTCATTTTGATTACGTTCTTTGTAACGCCGCTTACTCACTTATAAACTCAAACTCAAAATATCTTTTTTCATGTAGGTAAACAAGTACACTTATGAATTGTCAGAAAGAAGTTAAATTAATTGTAAATTTACATTTACTACCAGTTCGCAAGTCACGGACGTAGAGCGGGTAAGAAGAACTGGCAAGAAACTTTCCGCCACTCTTTTTAATCGCCAAGTATTGTCATACAAATTGTTTGAACTGGAGCAGATCAATCCCAAGGATTTAGGCTTTATTGATTAATTACAATGTCTAAAGTCTTCACCGAGTGATTTGTCAAAGAACACATTCACAATAAAGTTATGGCATATATTTTATTACTCCAAAAGTCAATATCATTCAGATATGAACCAATGTTGGAAATGCGTTTAAAAAGATCTTTCCAGAAATAAGTTACTAAGGCATAAGGAAAACATAATCTTGAAACTAATCAGAAACTTCTTAAAACAATGTTGCGTAGACTTATTACGAGCAGTCGTAACTTGTGTAATAAAATGATAGAACAAAACAACTGTAGATAAGCGTGTAAGTTATTGAGTGCAACTTTCGATCTAATAAAGAAACATCAATTAATTAACATGAATTTCCTACCTTTGGAACTTGTTCATGAGTTCATGACATATTTATTAAAAGTAATAATCCAGAGGCGCTACTAAACGTGTGTGGGTCTAGGCATCATTGCATTGCGTTTTTGAAGTTATACTTCTTTTGGCGCGTTAGGGAAAATGATGAGAGTAAATTTTTACGATGCGCGCGCACACCGTCACAAAAAACCGACACCCTGAAGTTAGCTATAGTCAACAATTTAGTTTTTTTTCTATTGTTATTGTAGTTTTTTCTACAAACGTAGAATACATTTTTTGAAAAGATTTTTATCTTGTTACGCCAAAGAAGTATAACTTCTAACTCGAAATTCATAAAACGAAATTCATTCTCTTTGCAAATACAGTACGATCTTTACCAACTGGAAATAATTTCAAAATTCAACTACACACCTGCCAATATAATATACAAAATAAATGTAACTGCACCTTTCTGGATAGAACCAAAACAATTAAATACCTGGGAGTGCTCCTAGATGAAAAATTAACATGGGTCCCACACATCAAGTTACTAGCGGAGAGAATAAGGAGACTTATATATATTTTTAAGAAACTGAGGCACGTAACGGATTACAAACTACTAAAAAATGTGTACACTGCACTAGCAGAGTCTATCATGACTTATTGTATCTCTTCTTGGGGTGGTGCCCGAAAGACCCATCTTATAAAAGTAGAAAGAGCTCAACGTACCTTACTTAAAGTTATTAAATTTAAACCATTCAGGTACCCTACGGTCGATCTTTATTCAGAATGCGACGTCTTAACAGTCAAACAACTATACATAAAAAATATAATTATCTACCAACATAAAAAATTAATTTATGATGATGCCATCGCAAATATTTTTTTTATTTTTTTTTTATAGAACGGGGGGCAAACGGGCAGGAGGCTCACCTGATGTTAAGTGACACTGCCGCCCATGGACACTCTCAATGCCAGAGGGCTCGCGAGTGCGTTGCCGGCCTTTTAAGAATTGGTACGCTCTTTTCTTGAAGGACCCTAAGTCGAATTGGTTCGGAAATACTTCAGTGGGCAGCTGATTCCACATAGTGGTGGTGCGCGGCAAAAACTGCCTTGAAAAACGCTCAGTTGTGGAACGGCGGACGTCGAGGTGATACGGGTGGAATTTCGTATTCTGTCTCGACGTCCGATGATGAAACTCAACTGCAGGTATTAATCCGAACAACTCCTCTGAACACTCTCCATGGTAAATGCGGTAGAAGATGCAGAGTGACCCCACATCTCTACGCAACGCCAAAGGATCAAGCCTCTCGGAGAGGGATTGGTCGTCGACGATTCGAACCGCTCTGCGTTGTATACGGTCAAGTGGAAGAAGCTGGTACTGGGGAGCCCCGCCCAGAGGTGAGAGCAGTACTCCATGTGGGGCCGAATTTGCGCTTTATATAGTTGCATGCGGTGGCCCGGAGTGAAGTACCGCCTCGCCTTGCTGAGCACACCAAGCTTTTTTGAGGCTAATTTAGCCTTTCCCTCCAAGTGACCGCGAAACTGAACGTCGTTCGATATGTCAACGCCAAGTATTCCAAGCCACAGCCAGCTTTAAGAAGAGTGTTTTCGAAAAGAGGAGTAGCGACAAAGGGTGTTTTTTTAGCGGAAAACGCGCAAACTTGTGTCTTCTTGGGGTTAAATTGGACTAGATTTAGTCTGCCCCAGTCTGAGACTCCACGTAGTAGAGTTTCGACTTCAGACACAAGTTTGTTCCGGTACTCATCAACAACTGCCCGAGAAATACCTGCCCGGCCAGTGTAAAAAGTATCCCCAGTGCTGTCATCCGCATAGCAATGAATGTTGCTAAGTTGCAACATATCATTGATATGCAAAAGAAATAGGGTCGGGGATAGAACACAGCCTTGTGGGACCCCAGCGTTCACAGGTTTAAGGTCGGAACATGCTCCGTCGATGACGACCTTGATGCTCCGATCGGCCAGAAAGCTGGAGATCCAATCGCATAATTTCTCGGGAAGCCCATAGGCTGGAAGCTTCGAGAGCAGTGCTCTGTGCCACACCCGATCGAAGGCTTTCGCTATGTCCAAACTTACCGCCAGCGCCTCCCCCTTGGACTCAATTGCTTCTGCCCACCTATGGGTAAGGACGACCACAAATAGACGAACACATCGTGTCTGTCCCACCACTCAAGCTAAAACAAGCTACTTACAAAAATGTATTTATTTATATGGGCCCCATGTTGTACAATAGACTGAATAAAATTCTTAATATTTATCCCCTTAATATCTATGAATGTAAAATAAAACTGGTTGAATGGCTAAAAACTCAGAAATATAATGAAATAGAAAACTTGTTTGCTAATGTAAAATATTAAAATTTTCCTATTTAAAATATCTAACTTCAGTCCTAAGAGTGTGCAGAAATGTAATTTAAATATAAAATCTTAATACTAAATTTTAGTTTCCGTAATTATATAAATTATAACGACAATAAATTCATATCTCAAATTCAAGTTTCTCATCCACAAGATTTAAAAATCTTTGTCTAAGTTCACATTTACTACGGTCTAACCAATTGCAACAACTTTTTTTAGATTCTACCCTCATTTAGTTTTATAAACAATAAAAATATAACCCGTATTGATATCTAATGACTATCAAACAAAACTTAACCAATTTGTTAATGACACTGGAAGGAACTAGCGTTTAAGATACAGGCTAGGCCTAGTTTAAACGCTAGTGCACATAGAATTATTTTATGTACCAGGTTGACCAAAATTAATAGTGAGAACACAACGATTTGTTGCATATTGTATGTTTAAAACCTTTAGAATGTAAGTACAAAATGTAATTGTTTGTCGTCAAATAAAGTGTTTTTTTTTTAACGCGTGTGCTTAAGATCCCCCCCTTCCCTTTTAATTTTATTTTTACCATTTATATCTTAATATATATATTTCTTCTGTGCGTGTGTATGTGACTGAACTCCTCCTAAACGACTGGACCGATTTTGATGAAATTTTTTGTGTGTGTTCAAGGGGATCTGGGAATGGTTTAGATTCACAAATCAGCCCGGCAGATGGCACTGCAGTCGGTACTTTCATACTTTGCTTAATATCCTAATCGCTTTAAATATCATGCAGGACAACGTCTGTGGGGTCCACTAGTATAATATAAAATATTACAGACTAGTAAGTGACTTCTGTGCCTGACCCATATACATTCATCGTAGGAGTAGGTACGTGCTAATTGCGCACAAAGAAGTAAAATCCTTTAGATTAGCCGTGACTCAATCTCTAGTTTGGGAGATGAAGCCACTAAGACATCACTCTTACAAAAGTCACACGAATACCAATAAATATATGATACGTATTAGTACTAAAATGTTGAAATAGCCTACTTTGTATTCTAAAGACAAAACTCTTTCAGCTCTAGATTGCTTTGAAGAACACAAACAAATATTGAACACCCCAAGTAAATACAATTGTTAATAAAACGTACATACAGTTAATATGCTATGTGTTTGTCTATCTGTGCAACACAATTGTGCTCTCTAATGAACCAACCAGACGCATCTGCAATTAATTCTCGTACGTGCATCGAATACGATTCATTCAATGTAATTAGATCTGTGTTGAGGTCTTAATACAGGGACAAATATGTTATGATTATTTTGATAATGTTTTAGCTTAAGTGCGACTGTCTAGAGTCGTGCCTACGAATCACAACCGTGCAGCAGTAAAAAATTTTGAGCATCGAATACAAACATCGATAGACTTTTGAAGGTTGGTCACCTATCGTTTTGCTTTTTGTATCTTACATATACATAGCAGAAATGGCATAGTGGAGTGAAATAAATGCCTTACATTCCAAATATATGTCAGAGATTTTGTTATAAATGAGCACGATGTCATTTGTTTTATTGCAATGGCAACACCTCGCAATATCATAGACATCTTACAGGTTGTAAAATTTCAATGAGTCAAAGTCAATTTGTCTGAAAGTAAGAGTTAGAGATGATCGATATTAGAAAAACATCGATATTGACATCGATGTCATAATCGAAAGCCCAACATCGATGTTCATCCAAAACCGAATATCGATGTTGGATTACATCCATGATTTCTGCATTAATAATTGACAAGATAGATAGATATATAATACAGTGAAATGGTTCAAAACTTATTAAGAAACAGAACAAATTATTACAGGACTGTATGAAAAGTAATTTCGATAGCGGAAAACCTTTTAATCTATAAATTTTAATAACCCTGATGTGTGCGTTAATAGAAGACATAATTTCTTTCGTAAGTTGCATTGGTAGTCGTGAGTTAGCATCGATGTTCGATTCCGTTAAGATCGATGTTACGATATTTTTCGTAAAGCAACAATGATGTAAAAACATCGATGTTTTTGATTATAACATCAAGCATCCCTAGTAAGAGTTGCTCTCTGATCGGCGGCGACTGCGCCGGACATGAGCACTGACTGTGTTTAAATATTAAGTAATAATGTCGGACGACGGTAGTGCCACCAATTTTGCAATTATTAATAGCGTTGAATCTGCGACTTATATATTATTACCAAATTTTCAAAATTATATACATTAATCACTTAATATCCTGAAAGCGGCTTGTCCTCAATATTGAACAAGCGATTGAACAAGTCCAAACAACGTCTACAAAGCGCAACAATTCGTGCGAAATTGTTTCCATCGGATTAAAGGACTGTCTTAGTTTCCACAATAGGCACCGGGGGACTGTTTATACTCTGTCACTCGCACGGCTCAGCACAATGAGTTGCTTTTCAAGCAAAAATTGTTTATTTAATAACAAAAGAGTCTTGAGAATCCTTATTTAAGTCTTATACAGATGAAATGTTAGATTTGCAATGACAGCTTTAATCGCTTCCTTGATGTGTGGATTTCACTATTATCACGTACATTTTTTACAGTCATTTGTTTTTGATGTCTGTTGTGCTTTATTTGCATTTGTTTTTCCACTTTTAGCTCCGAATGTCATTCCACATAGTTTTCTTGATGCTTTTAAAAGGTTATACTTAATTTTGTCAACCACATTGTTTTACTAAAGTCTTTAGTTCTAAAGTAATTATATATTATATTTAATAAAAAAATATCTACTCTTAATTAAATTGGTTTTAGATAAATGTATGTAAATAATATGATAACTAGGCATTCCATGTAAACGTTCCAACTCACCAAATCGTCCAGCATTCACCAACCTTCCTCCTCCAATTTGTAACTACAAACTTAGCGATAGCCTTTTTAAATAGTGTAAAGTAGTTGTACACCGTCGACTTTTTGGGTCTAAGGTGCTGGCTGGTTTCAAAGCTGCAAGCTGGATTCCTCACGATGTTTTTACCGTTCGGGCGAATAACAAATGCGAACATAGACAGAAAGTCCATTGCTGCACAGCCGGTGATCGAACCTACGTCGAACGCTGTAGCCAACACAATTCTTCATTAGTACATAGACAGTTGCATAATTATCTGCGCTGTACATTGTGTCAAATTGTACTTATTTTAGAAGTGAATAAAGATTTTAATGTCCTCATAATATGCAATAAATAATGACTTAAATGTCATGAAGTACAGTAAATGTAAATTTTAAACATTCAATGTCAACTATAAACATTTTATTACGGTTGACCTGAGTCATTAATTCATAGCATCAAAGGCTTTGAGGCCGTAAGGACATACCGTGTAATGACGTCGTGACTGAATCTTGGGAATTTTATAACGCTCACTAAGTTTTTGGGTTATAATCACTCTCCAATGACGTATAACACCACACACGATGCCCTTATAGTTAGAATCATATTCCAGGAGAGGTATGTTAAGGTTCGCGGGGGTCATGATGTAACTTGTTTTATGGCTTTCATGATATTTAGATTTAGTATGGACCGCAAGACCTATTTTAATATAAAAAATGTGGTCTTAAAATAGGCACAGAAAATGATTATTAGATTAAACGGAAAACACTCAAGTAGATCAAAACCGTTTCTATACTACGCTCGCTATTGAACTGTTTAACTAATTAAAATCGTTATATTTTGAGATCCACTTACTTATATTTAAAGATTTACTTTGAATCGTTATATTAGCAACTGTCAGTTTTATCGTGGTCAAAAAGAAATCGAAAAATCCACTATAACCCTAACTAAATCGTCTGTCTTTAACATCTACTTAATTGATATATATATGATAATAAAATATAGATGATATATTTGTATTTTCGTTATAGGAGTAGTAGTCTGTGCCTTTGTTAGGAAACATAACCTATTAAAACTTTTTAAAGTACAATTTCAAACATGTTCTGTGAAACAGCAAGAAAACTATTATTGTAATAAGTTATTTATAAATACAAAATCACCTCATTAGACTCCTGTTATAAAGAGCTTAACAATTTCTTCATGTGACGTTTTGCCTCATAACCGCAGATGCGGCGAACAAGATAGAATCGCAATGTAAGCAATTGGCTACATAGAGCGCCTGCACAATATAATCTCTAGTCAAAACACGTGCACACAACACCACAAAGATCGTAGATAACTCGAACAAAAAACATTTTTCTGCCTTAAAAGTGACTTTATCCTCTTTAGATCTGGAATCTGTTCGGCACACATTTGTAAGCCTTTGTACCGCTTATCGCTTGGATTAATCACTGCAGAAAGCTTTGGGTCCCCGCGATTTTTTCAAGGACTCTTAAATAAACTTCCTTTCAAATGTATTCTTAGGGATTTTGTTATTCTATTTGCCCATATGATTATTCACTATCTACGTGGTTTATATGAGCATTAATATTTGTATATAACTAAAAATGAGGTTTATGTCAACTCCGTAATTTTTTTAAGAGTTTATATTTTCTTAAGAAAATGTAATCTTTCTTTTCTGTTTACCCTGAAAGAGTTAAAAATACTATTAACTTCCTTGTTAACATACGCAGCTGAAATAAAACACCACACGAGAATTGTATTAAAACTGGAAATTGTATGAAGACGTATTACGTTACTTTCAAGTATGGTGAAAAATCATTTGTCTATCTAAAAGGCAAATAGGTGCCAAACACACGTGGTGGACTTATTGGATCTAAGGCAAGCCGGTTTCCTCACGACGTTTTCTTCACCGTTCACGCTAATATTAAAGGCGCACATAGACAGAAAGTCCTTTGGTGCACCGCCGGCGATCAAACCTACGGCCTCAGGAATGAGAGTCGCACATTTAAGCCATTACGCCGACACTGCTCAAGCATGGTAAAACGAGTAAAAATTATATTATATACCTGCCTAGTGCCACCTTTAGATTTTCATACGAAATCACGAATAACTTTAATATAATATCAAGAAAATAACAAATACTTCCTTTATAAATCTTACTCTCAATTGGAAAAAAAATTGTATTAATAATACGTAGTTAAATCAAGCAGCCCCTTTTATTCTCTACATGTATTAAAAGAAAAATATTGACAAAAACGTTGAGCAATTGTATCCGGAACAATTTAGAAGTAGGCGTGTTTTATTTATAGCATTCGCACAATTGAGGGTGAAAAAATGATTTGCGAGTTGTTGTTCACTTTTGACAAACTAAACGTTTGATTTGATCCACAAGTTATTAAAGTGAAAAAATAAGTAATACTGGTAAATTAAAGAGGCTTAAATGACTTTCACCTAAATGTATGTCAACTATAACTTTTAGCGAGTAATGTCTACATTTTAATGAGACAAAGAACTTAAAATTATCGTGTAGGTCTCGTGTTCCGTAGGGACGCCAATAGTAGTGTGTATTGTCTATACTATAGACAATACAAAATAATATTATGATTATATCTATAGACTCTATAGATATAATCATAATATTATTTTTTTCTAATTACAGACGAATCTTTTATATTTTAAGCATTTCTATTCCGTATTCTAGTACCTAAAGAATTAGTATTTATTTGGTATTTAGTTTTGATGCTAAGGATTGCTACTTCAGTAATGATTAGTTATTAACGTTATTTTTATATCGCACTAAGTGGAACCAGCTACCCATTGAATTATTTTCAAACCAATTCGACTTAAGAAACGAAGACCGGCACCGCACTTGCGAGGCTTCTGACATGTGAATGTACACGAGCCTCCTGCCCGTTTGCCCACTGGACTTTAAAAGTATTTAATAATTTTAGTAAATCCAGATTGAAATTAATTTCTATAATTAACAAAAGATATTCTTGGCTTTGCAATAAAACACGCGAAATTGATTAAGATCAAAAAGTATGTCAGAGAATGTCTTGCCAGTTCTTCTACGCCTTTGATCTGGGAACTGATAGTAAATGTAAATTTAGTCCTTCCTCTTAAAATATTGACGTCTATACGTGTACAATAACAATATGAATATACATCTTGATTTGAAGTACCTAACAACCACAACTAACAATAACCAAATTTTTTACAGTAAGCTATAAAGGGTTATATAAAATGCATATTAAAATATTATCGACATACGAACTACTCTACAGTACGAAACATTAAACTTTAATAGAATAGTCGATAAACGCCTGCCGAAGTCTATCATATTAATAGAGGTTGCAATGTTAATAATAATGGCCATTTGCCACGCTTTTGTCAATGTGGGCCTGAATGGAGGACCGTGGGCGCATCATTATTCTGTCAGGGAATGGATGCGATATGTTCTAGACAGGTTTGGTTTAGTGATGGGTTGTGTTGTCGATAGATTTAACTGATTATTTTAAAAGACGAAAACCCAGCTATAAAGAGGTCGTGATTATAGTTCAACTACATTTATATATTTTTTTGACTTGACTATAAAAAAGACAAAGATCCTTTTTTCCCCATAAACAGCCCCACTATTATCTTAAACCAGTTCGATGGTTATCTTTATAAACATATATTTGTCAGTACGCCATTATTGGTACTCCATCACACAAAGCATTAATTACTTTGTCTAATAACCAAACTTAATTTAGTTGTATTTTT
Source organism: Pieris macdunnoughi (assembly GCA_905332375.1). NCBI lineage: Eukaryota > Metazoa > Arthropoda > Insecta > Lepidoptera > Pieridae > Pieris > Pieris macdunnoughi. The sequence goes on from CAJOBZ010000016.1 coordinate 1,884,575, forward strand.
TACAAGATTTTGAAATTTCGAAACTTATCATTACGCAGAAAACGCAACGCAACTGTAGTTACCTGGTAAGCTCTACATTAACACAATACATATATAATCATAAAATACGGACTATATTTTTCAGGCACCTTTCAACAGTAAAGGGATCTTCCAAATCATTTGCCTAAAATATTGTTCGTGATCGAAATATATATAGGTAATATACCAATGGCTTCTACCAATTATTTCTTTATATAGTATGTTACAAAAAGATCCTAAACTTCTTTGGACATATAGCACGCAGTCCCAATAACATAGAGAAGGTTGTGGTGACCGGTAAAGTGGAAGGCATCAGACCCCGAGGCCAATCCCCTACTCGCTGTACCGGCTATGTTAAGGTCCTTACAGGTTTTCGTATTACACAGGCACTGAGGCTGGCTGAAGATAGGGGGGGAATAGAGGGAGATGGAATGGATCACGACCTTCTGAAATGAAGAACGCGACGCGAAGTAGTTACCAATGGCGCCAACATACAACCTTTTAGGCCAGGGCCCCAGATTTCTGTATTTGTCCCGTGATCATTTCTAATAGGTGAAGTAGGTGATCAACCAGTGAGTGTGAATTACGCACATAGACAGAAAATCCATTGGTGATTGGGATTGAACCTATGACCCCAGGAATGAAAGTTGCTCCTTGAAACCACTAGGCCAACACTGCTCATAATCGCGCGAGATAATTGTATAAGTAAAAAATAACTTTTAAAAAATTACAATCGACTCAGTTGTCACATCCCTAAATAAATTTCACACAGTTCCCACATTTTTTGTACTTTGTACAATAAAATGGTACAACCCACTGGGATTGCCAAACAATATGTGCAAGCGCAGGCCACACACTCACTACATTTTTTTGTAGACTTAATGGGATCCCGGATTTTATAATAAATTCTTTGTATGTCTGTTTAAATTAAATCTGCAATTAATATGGTGAAATCTTGTTACCACTGATATCGCGCTACAAAATTTATGGATTGAAGTGTTGTAAATATAAATCGTGACTTAACAATTATTCGTACAATGTGTGTGGAGTAAAATTGTGGAAATGAGTAGGTCCACCACCGCTTCTTCGTATAGCAAGGCAAGAAGCACGCAACCCTCAGATTTACTGACCAATTTATTTATGTTTTAAAACGTTACATTATTAGTGCATATTAAAACAGGTACTTACATAAATATAGGAAGACGGGCAGCGCCCTTATCGCCAACAACCGATCTCTTGTAGGCAGCCCTGCAAAGGTTCAGAAAAAAGAAATGCAATGAACCATAACTAAATTAACAAAAATAAAATTACAAGAAACACTAGGATTCTACAATTACAAATCGAGAATTTATAATAAAAAAATAAAAACTAGTCTTAAGGTTCATGAATCATATAAGAAAGGATAAGAAAAGAAATTACATAAATTAAATATATCCTGTATAGATCCTTAAACTTTCAGAGATGTACTTAAACGGTACTATACTAATAACGTAGTTCAAGTTATGCTACGTACAATTCAACATATGGTAGTTAAGGGTTCAACTCACAGATGGCGTTAAAAAAAACAATAAGGTTATTAAAGTTTAAAATATTAGAAGAAAAATGTTAGGTCAGTGGTAAGCTTCCGATGTTCATATGTGTATATGATGATCATGTGTGGAAACCATAGCTTTCCTCTAAAGTTTTACACTTAAGTAGTTTCAATATTTAAGTCTGTAATATCAAAAGAACAGTGTTAGCCCAGTGATAAACCCTCCGATTTTGAAAGCGCGTATCTTGCGTTCGACCCATAGCTTTCCATTAAGATTTAAATTTAATTAATCTAAAGATTTTATTCTTCTCCTCGATAAATTCACGAAACGGCTGCAAACCGGGCCACCAGGAGTTACATAAGATACATTTTAATTTTTTTCGACTCATTAAAAAGTTTTTTTCCAACATCAATTTTCTGAAGGAAAAAGATTTAATTAAAATTAAAATATCGCAAAAAGTTTCAGCGATAACGTCTGTCAAACAAATCTTAAATGAGATTCCCAATCCATTTTGTTAGAAGTTTTATCTTACAGACGCAAGACTTATTTGTATAAGTTTATTGGAAAACTTTATTTTTCATCGCAATTTATTAGGCTTAATGAGAAAGTATGCCATAGTAATGCGCGTGTGGTTATGTTGGACCTTATGAATTATTATTGAAATCAAATACTTTTAAAATAATTTTAGTGCAATTTCGTACAAAATGAAATACCTAATTTATACAAAATTACATATTTATTATGGATAAGGATTAATACCATGATTGTGAGTAGCTTCAGAAATGCTAAGAGTCAAGTCTACAAAATAAAAATTTAAGAGCTGTTTTGTTGTTTTTGGTAGTTCTTATGTATTTGGATGTAATCCGAAAATTACTCATAAATCATTTTATCATAAAACGTCCGGTATTTGACAATGTATGTATGTTAATCAGTTATTAGCTTAAAAAATATAACAGTGATCAAAACCAAATTATACCTATTTATTTATTACTTCATCTTCAATATAATAAAATATTGCGTTTTGTAAAACAATTTGTACTCATACATATATCCTTATAAACAAACTACAATTTACCGCACTTTGCCTGCATGCTAAATTTCGGGACACATTTTACAATTCTAATTTGAAAATAAATAATTTAAAATTATCCTTAAAGTCTTGGCTCCAGTTATGTGTACTGTGTAATGTGAAAGGGGTCATATTACTAAGTATTGAGATCTAAATAAAACTTATTTTACTTCACAGTCGTAAGAAAATATTGGAACAATCTTGTTTGCAACTATTGCGCAATTTCGCGCATCCATACTCATTTTGTATGTATCACATGTTACATCGCTATAAAGTTAAAACACGGCTTTCATATTTGTCCATAACCAACATTGTTGCTTTGAAAATCTTGTTATTTACGTTAAAAACAGTGAGTTACAGAATATCCTTGACTTCTTATTGTATTATTAGTATTGATTGCTATAATTATAATTGAGCGGGTACCGCGTCACAGTTAACATTACCTCCGTAAATTTATTTAAATTAAAAATAGAACTAGTGTGTAAAAGAGGTTAAAACACGGGAACTATGACATTTTAAGCAACAGTTTTCACGTAATAAGTTGTGAACAATCAATATAGTGTATTAAACAGTGATTCGTTAGTCGTGATCGAACAATTTGTTATCCGCCATACCGCGATGGACATTTTTCGTTTGGTTGTGGTTAAACATCAGAGTAATTGTTGCAAAAAACTGACATAAAATAGTGAAGTGACTTTTAAAAGTGTCTTGTGCTAATCAAGTACTTTAAAATAAAACCTAAACACTGTTTTGGACAAATCGTAATTGTATTATATACGATTTATTCGCAAGTCAAGTAATGAATTGGTTAGCACTTGTAACAAGTTGTTAGGAACACCATACACACTGTCGTTTGTGGATCAAATCCTGGCGCGCACATACCTACGAAACGAATACTTTTTTTTTTTTTTTAATTTTATAATATTCCAAGATGGATTGTGGTAAATGCCTAAAAAATGCCTCTGATACTGAATTGATTAAATGCACATCTTGTCTCACGGTGTTGCATTTCTTCTGCGCTGATCTATCTGAAGCTGATTTTAAAAAAATTCTACCGATGAATAGGAAAAAGTGGAAGTGCTCGGCGTGCAAGAGCAAAAAGATTGCTCCTACTTCATCCGTGTCGCCGAAAACAAGTTTAGCATCATCATTAAACGTCGATACTGAAATGCTGACAAAATATATGGATACTAAACTCGCAGATCTGAGGCAGCAATGGCGGGACGACCTCAACGCTGCAATTTTCGAAGTGACGCGGAAATTTAGGGATGACATAATCTCTCTTGAAGCTCGTATGAGTACCTGGGAGGGCAGACTGTCGCAAGTGGAAGATCAAACGGCTAACAATGAATCTTTGCCAAACAATTTTATCGACAAGCATCTTTCTAATGAAAATCTGATCAATGAGGTTCGAGATCGCAATCAAAGGGAGAAAAACCTCATTATTGCAGGTATACCTGAACAAATAGCGATCAACGCAGAGGAAGGACCGTTAAAGGATGAAGATAAGATAATACAACTGATTTCCACCATAAACCCCAGTCTACCAAAACCCCTTAAGGTCTTTCGTATAGGAAAATTTAATCCAGGCAAAAACCGTAGAATCAAAGTTTGTTACGAAACAAATACTACGGCTAAATACTTATTACGTAACAAGTCTAAATTTCCAGAAGCCATTAAAATTTATTCAGACTTAACTCCAGCTCAGCAAAAATATTTGCAAAATTTAAAAAATGAACTAGTGCGACGTCAGGCTGCGGGAGATACTGACATCACTATTAAATACAGATCTGGAATACCCACTATTACCAAAATGTCTCCAAAAAACTCGAAGTAACAAATACAACCAAACGCCTCAACACAGATACAAATACCTATGAAGTTTTGCAAAACCATAATCAGCTACAACCACACAAGTCACGCTTATCGTTTTTATACCTTAATGCTAGGAGTATCCGAGCAAAAGGCAAATTTAATGAACTCAAATGCATTTTAAAAACAATTTCTAAAACTGTTCATATCGTACTCATTACAGAAACATGGATCACTAATGAAACTCAGGCCCAAGAGATGAGTCTACCAAACTATACTCATTATTTCAATTATAGATCGGATTTTAGAGGTGGTGGAGTCTCAACTTATGTCCATAACAGTATTAGACATAGTTTGTCGGAGTCAACATATAAAGATGGCAACAACTACCTATGGGTCAAATTAGACAGATATGCCACCGAAATTGGACTTGTGTATAATCCTGGAGATACAAACTTCTCAAAGTTTTTGGAAGAACTTCGCTTGCAACTAAGAGAAAGAAAGAGGGCTGTAGTCTTTGGGGATTTTAATATAGATCTAGTGAAAAAGAATGAAAAACAAACTAAGCAGTATATGGATGTAATGGACGAGGCTGGATATAACATCATAAATAAAATTAGGAAAAAATATTGTACACGTGACTCGAAAACACGTAAATCAATAATCGACCACGTGTGCTCAAATTTAAGAAGTGACCGTTTTCATATGGCATTTATTGAGACAGGAATGTCCGACCATAGGCAACTTTATATCGAGTTAAAAAAATCCAAGGCCCCGCAGTTAATATACTCTGAATATGAAGCCATTGACTATGCTAAATTTAACAAACTATTCACGACCTACAATTTAGATGTAGCAACACTTGATTATTCTTTACTAGAAGATACGATTAAGGACTGTGTAAGGAAATGCAAACAAGTAAAGAAAAAGATACTTAATCCACCTCAGAAAGATTGGATAAGTGGAGAAGTCATTAGTGCAATTCACTTTAGAAACCAATTATGGGCTGAACTGAAAAAAGATCCTACAAATATAGTTGTTCAAGCACAATATACTACTACAAGAGATACGGTCAAAAGGAAAATAAGGGAAACTAAAGATAATTACTTCTCCAACGAATTTATTAAACACGCTAAAAACCCTAAAAAAATGTGGAGTCTAATAAATAAATTGGCTAGTAACAAGCTAAATAAAGATTGCACACCTTCCAAACTTATTATAGACACTAAAGAGTTAACTCAAACAACCGATATTTGTGCTGCTTTTAATACATACTTTTCTACCATAGGGCTAAAACTAGCCAATGAAATACCAACACAATTTCACATTAATTTTACACTAGCACTTCCTCAAAGTCTTAACTCTGAACTATCTAACTTTAATCCATGCACAACACTTGAAATCACTAATATAATAAAAACACTAAACACGAATTGTAGTAGTGGAATAGATGGGATCAATACTAAAACAATAAAATGCGTAGTTGATCATATTTCTGAATATCTCTCGATCTGCTTTAATAAGCTGCTGCATAATGGTGAATTTCCGGATTCTCTTAAAAAGGCCAGAGTTGCTCCTATCCATAAATCTGGCCCCAAAACCGAACCCGGCAATTACAGACCAATATCTATTCTACCTACAATATCAAAAATATTAGAAAAGATTATTTACTCACGACTTGACACTTACTTGCAAACTAACAATTTCATTTTTAAACGCCAATATGGTTTTAGATCAAAAAGCAGCACTTTATCAGCCACAGCCGATCTCATTAGCGACATAAAACAAAATATTGACTCTAAGAAAATGGTGCTGGGTGTCTTTATTGATCTGAAAAAAGCGTTTGACACCGTAAGCCACAACTTATTGCTTAAAAAATTAGAATGCATAGGAATAAAAGATCGTGCACTAAAATTATTCAAGTCATATCTATCAAACAGAACCCAGATAGTAAAAATAGGTAATGCTCAAAGTTCAGAAATACCAATAACATGCGGCGTCCCACAAGGATCTATATTAGGTCCATTGTTATTTTTAATATATATTAACAACATTCACGAACTCGGTTTTACACGGCCGAATCACTCTCTACGCTGATGACACCTGCTTATTTTACTTTGGTTCAAATATCCAGACTATGGTTGCTCAAGCTCAATCAGACCTAAATGTTCTATCTTCTTGGTTTCAACAAAATCTACTAACAATTAATATTTCAAAAACATCTTATGTAATATTCAAGGCAACAAATAAACTCATTCCTATCTTTCAACCGCTTAAAGTTCAAGACGTTGAAATCAATAACAAAAAAATGGGAGAAATATCTGGGTCTTAGAATGGATACAAATTTAAAATGGAACTTTCATATATCACACATAATTACCAAACTAAAATCACTTATAGGCAGATTTTGGTCAATATCTAAATGCATTCCGCAATCTGTACGTCATTTGATCTATAATTGTTTAGTCAAGCCACATTTCATATACCTAATTGAAATATGGGGTACAGCATGCAAAAACAAAATTTCTACAATACAAACACTACAAAATAAATTAATAAAAGCACTATTCAGATACAATTTTTTAACACCTACTAATAAAATCTACCAAGAAACTAAAATTATGACGATTAAACAACTATATGTTTATAGCACCTGTATCCTTATTAAAAAAATTTTAAATAACTCTCTACATAGTAACTTATCATTTAATAAAATCAAATACACCACTACACGCAATACTCGTCGAGCGAGTTTGCTTATCTTGCCAAAGCCGCGCACAAATTATTTAAAGAGATCTATTAGGTATGAGGGTGTGCAATTGTTTAATCGGTTGCCGTCTAAGCTTCGTAACATTAGCGTGATTGATCAGTTCAAAAGGGCATTAAAGACACACATCAGAATGGGCCCATTAGACTAGAATTGGGCTAGCTGATGGCGACGTGTATCTCGTTCGTATATATACTTAATATTAAATTTCTCATGTAAATAAAAAAAAAAAATTTTTGTAATGAGAAATAAAGTTCTTTAAACATTAAACATAATTAATGCCTCGTTTTATACTTACAACAAATTACGCAGTTAACTTAATTTTTTCCAATGCAAAATAAGAAATTATTGAAATAACACATTTAATTTAGATAATAGGATAACCTCATCAGAATAACTGGGTCAATATGGACACGTAGCATTTAGTATTAAGCTTCTACTAAAGATTTTAAGTTAACAAATTTAAAATAGTTATACTGCCAGGCAATTAATATGATGACCCATCAAATGTTTGCATAATATTTTTTCGTATATTTTTTCGTGACTATATACTTTTTAAATTCACTAGATTGACTTTAATTGAAAAAAGGGCCTTTTTTATTATATTCAGTAGACTTTTTTTTTGAATTTCGAATATTTCACTTCTCCATTATATATTTTTTTGTATTTTATATTTATGCGTGTTTTTCAAATTTTATTGTTTTTTCATTTTATACGGAACCAACATTATTGTTTCTTAGTGCTTTAGTATTTTTAAAACACAACTTATAAACCTAACAGATTTTCCTTAGCTTCATAAGAATTCCCTCGGACAGTGTGCTCGGTTGTGGTCAGTTACAAAAGGCAACATGTTATTACCATTTAAAATATTAGTATTTTTTGCGGTTTGTGCGAATATTGGTCACTGTGGTAAGAATATATATTGTATTTATTTAAACGATATATAAAGGAATTTAATATGTAGTCCCATAACCTGGGGATGTGCACACAATGGAGGCTCTCATTTGCAAATGATTTATAAAACAAACATATTTATAATATTGTCTTAAAGTCAAGAGCAAGGCTAGCTGATCATGAAAGATGTCTGGGTTGAAGATATTCTATTAATAAATAAATAAATCAGTAGCGCTACAACCTTTTTAGGTCTGGGCCTCAGATTTCTATATCTGTTTCATGATCATTTGGTAATCTAATAGGCAAGTAGGTGATCAGCCTTCTGTGCCTGACGCACGCCGTTGACTTTTTGGGTCTAAAGCAAGCCGGTTTCCTCACGATGTTTTCCTTCAATGTTCGAGCGAATGTTAAATGCGCACATAGAAAGAAAGTCCATTGGTGCACAGCCGGGATCGAACCTTCGACCTCAGGGATGAGAGTCGCACGCTGAAGCCACTAGGCCAACGCTGCTATTAGAGAATAGCGATTATCATATCCCATTTTACAAATAATAACTTGTGTTACCTACTTACTTTTTGTTTTTTTTCTATATGTATAATTATGTGTATTATGGCAATGAAATACTTCATATATATTTATACAAATAAATAAATATTACAGCTCTTTTTTCACCCTGCAAAACCAACGATTCAAAATGTTTTGATGCAGCTTTTGCTAATGCATTCCCCAAGCTTTTATCTGAGGATAAAACTTTAGGCATTGGGCCATCAGACCCTCTACATATCGATTTGATTGATGGAAACCTGTCGATATTAAAGTATAAATTATTCGACTCGACAGTCAAAGGTTATAAGGATTGTTCCATTACGAATGTAAAGTGAGTTTGATACATATTTGTGTAGTTATATTTAAATTAATTAATTGTTATTTTTATACTAATACGGGTTTATTTTGTGAATTGATTGATTCTCTTTCAAAAGAAATAACTAAAATTACATATTTAATCTTAGTTTGTTTAATTTGATATATCTCATATCTATACTTTGATTAATTCTTTTTAACAAAACTATCCCAGAAACTCCAGGTACTAATGATCAGGAACTTTTATTTATTCTTTATCATTAAATTGTATTACAACAATTAGTAAAAACATAAGATAAAGGTTATAAACCCTTTTTTTCATTAATATTTCTGTCTATTTTCAGGTCAAATCTCAACAGCCTTACCCTGTATTTTGAGTTGGACTGTCCAGGATTCGACTCTACAGGCAAATATGAAGTATCAGGTCGCCTCATTGTTTTGCCCGTTGAAGGGAAGGGAGAATATCGACTTACCACAGGTATCATTACAACTATTATTAGACCTGGTCAATTTGTTTATCCTAATTTATTAAAAGTACAAATCTGTACAAGAACTTTACGATACCCATGGCTCGTACTCGAATGCGTCGTTTGTAAGTGAAATTTCGTTTAATTTCCGTTAAGTATAATCCATTATTTGAATAGGTTTGCCAACGGCCATTACAATAAAATCGATCATCTTGAAACAAACAAAAATCAAAAATTAATTACACCCTTTAAGATGCAAACACAGCATGCTTATTGTTCCAAATATGTTCTCTACGGAATGTTTCAGGTTCCATACAAATCTGTAGGTACTCGTACTACTCTTCTATGATACCGTTTTAAATTCAAACAATTTAATGGATTTAAAAGAAACAGTATTTTGTTTATAATGAAATATGACGATTTTAAATTTATATTTGAGATCATAAAAAAAGACAAAGTGCCGAATTAGTTATTAAATCTCTGAAAATAACGATTAATTATCTTTCAGGAAGATATTCAATAGCTGTCAATGCTGAATTGAAAGAAGTGCGAGATGAAAACGGCAAAACATATTTCGCAATTAAAAACATTAAGCTTAACAACGAAGCAATTGAACCAGTAGTATTCGATTTTAAAAATCTATTTAACGGACAAAAAGATTTGTGTAAGTATTTGAACTTTTTTTATACCGTTGATTTTTAACTAACATGATCTATATACACATAAATAATGAGTTATAAAATAGAATTAACATGTGATTTATTTTATGTTGCGTATAGACATATTTAATCGTAAATACTATTCAAAAATACATAACGAAATTCGTGCTTGAACTCTTCGTACATGTAAAAAATGTAAATAATATTCAAAAATACATAACGAAATTCGTGCTTGAGCTCTTCGTACATGTAAAAAATAAGGCATTGTTTCACATATTTGCCAAGGTCTGCGATCTGCTTTCTTCATCTTCTCAATAAGGACTCTTTGGAGTAACTCTATTCTTGACAACCCTGCATTTATGGAGAGGATGGTTTAGCGCATTCTTGATTTGATCAGTCCACCTCATGGACCAACCGCGAGCTCTGTTCCCTTTCCCTGCACCACGGAAGAGCGACGCTGCTTATATCTACTTTAACAATAGTAAACTAAGGTTTTCAGGAAGGTACAATAAAATTCACCAAAGCCGCAATCAATCTTATGGTTTTTCCTAATTGCAAAGTTTTTCTGTTCTGTAATTTGTAATTTTCCATTCATAAAAAAGGGGAAAATCCTCCATTACTCACAAATTATACCAAATATAGGTCTATTTTGGTAAGATAATTCAACAAAACCAAATTATAATACAACCTTTTTTACCTTGAATTGTATTTAAGGAGGTTATATTCCCGTTAGAAGCAGAATGCTGATTATTTATAAAAAATCCTACGTACAAAAATGTTAGTGGAAATATCAATGAAACGGCCAGCATTTACGACGGCATAGGTATACTTATTAAAACAATAGTCATAAATTATATAATATAATAAACATGGAAGTAATTAAAGATAATAAAATATTTTTTCCGAAAACCAAGGTAGTTTAACTTTATTACTTACTTATTCATGAGAAAGGAATAATTTAGTGTTTGAGAAAATCTATTATACGATAATTAATCTTTTTTGTCTACGTACACAAGAATAAAATTTGGAATTTATTTTTTATTTATTTATTTTGCTTTTAAATAGAATTTTACTATCATTTATTGCAGATACATATTATAACTTTATTTAAAGTGTAATTATCGCTGAACGCCGATTTAACGCCTAAGAAATAATAAACTAAAGACATAACGTATGGGATTATGTTTTAAAAGACTAAATATCAGTGTTGCCCCAGTGGTTATCATCAGGCACCATACCCGTCTATACCCCAATAGAATTTCCGTCTATGTGCGCTTTCAACACACGCTCGTACTGTAAGATGTCGGGAGTCGGGCAAAGAAAGCTTATCCACTTGCCTATTAGAAAAGGCAAATGATCACGAAACAGATACTCAAACCTGAGGCCCTGACCTAAAAGGTTGACACTTTTTAAAACATAAGTTAGACGTTGACCGAACAATATACATAACAACTAAAACCCCAGTTGTTCACCATAGATATAAGTTTTTACTTCCTATGCTTCCTTTACATTAATATATCGATTAATAATTGTTATAGCGAAGTTGCGTATGAGTATCAGAGTACTAAGTATTCGTAAAACTACGTATTTATATCAAGATATTTGTTTTTCAGCTGACGCGGTTCATAAATTCGCGAACGAGAACTGGAAGGAAGTAGCTAATCTGGTGCAGGATCCGGTGTGGTATGCGCATTTAAAGCAACTGGTTATCCATTTCAACAAACACCTAAAAACTGCACCACTGGGGGAAATATTTACTGCATAATTTAGCATTTTCGATGACTTATTCAAAGAACTATGATCACATGATGAATTGATACTTGCAACTGGTCCAGGGTATCTTAATCTTCTCTTATCTCTTATCAATTTATTTTTAATTAAAACAATAAAAAAATATGCGCAACGTATTACAGTTTTATTTGTTAAAAATCAAGTCTTGAATGCGTTTTTATCAAAAGTTTTACGATTCCATAGTAGCTTCCAAGCGTTAGGCTCAAAGATACCCTTTTATATAATTTTTTTTCCGATTAATTTAAATTTGTAAACGTAATAAATACTTTTTAATTTATTATATAAATCATTTAATAACTAAATATTTGAATAATAAAATATAATAACTAAAATAATATACATTGAAAAAAAAATAACTAACCTTAACATAAACTAAAATATATTATTAAAAGGAGTCCCTTTAGGCAAGGTTCCGAAGATGCAGCGTTCCCCCTTTGAATCGCTAGACTAATTCTTTGTCCGAGGTAGCTGCCAGATCTTCGGTCTATTATATTTGCATGCTTTAGTTTTTCAGCCGCTTCACAAGCCGCACCAGCTCTGTAGTTGGTTCCATGTAATATGGACTATTATATTACATATTCCTATTTAATATTTATATCCTACCGTAGTTAAGTCTGGGTTGGCATTCTCGGTGATAAAATATTTGTTTCGAATTGGTAAATAAGAAATAATTTGTAAATCTGTTTAAAATTCAACACATTCATAATTACTTGCTTAATAGAGGTTATTAAAATCTAATAAAAATTCTATACTCAAGAAAAATAATATAAATAAATATTTTTTTTATAATACTTCTTAATAACTAGAATAACTATAAAACATTAAAGAACGATTATTAAGCTATATTTTTTTATTTGAAACCATAAACGCAAATCTAAACAACTCACAAAAATAATATGATACAGTTAGTCTCAATGAATTGTTTGATTTTAAAATGTACAGTATACCAGACTATATTAGGAGCTTGAATTCGTTTCACTAACTTGACAACCAAAACAATTTTTTCCCTTCAACTTTGAATTAGATAATATATGTGCTCAACTTCCCAAAAAAAAAAATATTTTACCAATAAACATTATTTTTTATGAATTTATAAGCAAAAATAATAAAAGTTAATTACTTATTATCATCGCGAAAGATTTAATATAAATTAACGAACATCCATATTGTAAACACTACAGTGCTACATCTGCATTAGAATACTTGTTATAAATTCAATTATGTTTTCGATTTTTGAAATATTAGCTTTAACAATACTGTTCGCTAGTGTCGCTCAAAGTGGTAAGTTTGTATTTTTAATACCTTATGTTGACTTTCTTATAAGACTTGTAGCATTTTCACGTTAAGCCTTTGAATTTAATTTAATTGGATTAAGTCTAAAGAATTGAAGGATAAGGTGCGAAATGGTAACTTTAAATGTTTACTCACGTAATTTTTACGCGTACATAATATGTGATGTACGAGGGTATTCTTATATTAAACTGTTGTGTTAGAATTACAATTAGTGAATCCCGGGAATCGAAACCTGGATCAATATAAGGCTTCACCAACAAAGCCACGAGTTTTATGTGTCATATATTTGAATTATCTTAAAATTTAGTATTAAATAGGAATGTAAACCAAAATACGAAATGTTTTTTATTAACAAAGGTAGAGTTTATTAATACAAAAAAAACTTTATTTGAGTTACAAATTGGCAGCTCTCTCACAATACTATAAAAACTAAATGTATTATTTTTTTAAACAAGAATATTGTTATATGTATGTACATTATTACGTCCGAGTAATAGGAGAGTTTATATAAAACTAAATCATGCTTCTTTGACAATATTTTTTTCGTAGCATATGGCGTCTATGTTTCAAATAGTTTCGTCTCATAACCACTAGTGTCCTTACACCAAGCCAAATATTTTTACAATAATAATTTTTTTTTTTTAATTTAACAGACATATTCTCGCCATGCCATCTTAACGATTTGGCTTGTGTTGCGACGTCCATAAACAATGCCCTGCCTCAGCTCTTGTCTGAAAACAAAGCCCTTGGGGTCGAAACATCTGATCCCTTGAAAGTTGACATGATTGAGGGAGACATGTCCGGTATTAAATTTAAATTTTTCTCTCCAATCACTACCGGATTCAAGAACTGTGTTGCGAAAAATGTGAAGTAAGTGATTTATATTTATTTTTAAATGTATATTAATGTTTAATATAGATACCGGCAAACATCTTGAACAAATGTCCTTGCCTGCGCAGAAGCGATTTTTAGGTATCACTGGGAGAGTGGGGGGGGAGTGGCATGTCGATTGCGTGGTTGGTAAATCAGTGCCGAACTAATTCGCCTTTTTTTTGACCAATTTTTAAAAGGCCAGCAACGCACTTGCAATATGAGTGGCCATGGGCTTCCTGCCCGTTTGCCCCCTGTTATATAAAAAATAAAATAATATTAATTATCAAAACATAAATAAAACAAGTATATGTGTCATTCTTAGGCATGGTTAAGGGCCAAACTTATAAAACGCATACATTCATCTGGCGATTTAAGCTATTTGATTTAATAAACATTGTAAGAATTTGTCTGAACTCTAGCTTAATATACACAAGCAATAAATATTTTAGAACTGTCTCTATGCTATAAGCTATCGTGGCTTCATCAGATCGAAGTGTCATTTCTAAAATTGTTTTTTGTAATGATTTTATTAATCCTTTATTGGAATCTAGGGCATATTATATCTTATGTATATATTTTTGATTATATCAAACACATGTATCGCAGGCATCTTAACAATGCTCGAACTCATATTAGCAAAAAACTCTAGCCTGTTTTCTTCTTGTTTCTAGAATAAACTTAGATACACTTACAATACACCTGGAGCTTGACTGTCCGAATCTAGAAACAACTGGCAAATACGACATCGCTGGACGTCTTATCACTTTACCAATTGAGGGAAAGGGAGACTTTAAAATTTCTGCCGGTGAATATTATATGAAATTACAAGAATAATATAAGTCAATATGACTTATAGTTTCTTTGATGAAAGTTTTACATAATATAAAATGGTTCACGTGTGTATAAATTCTGTGAAAAGTCTGTAAAATGTTCATCATATTAATTTAATTAAAAAATACTCTGAAAAATTTAAATTCATGACAAATTTCACTTATTGTTTGATACCAGCCAGGTACACAACTCTTTGCTCTATCGTGGCGATAGTAATATAATTTACCAGGGATTTTAAGGAATAATTAACATTTTTAGGCAGGCGTTTCGCTTTTAACTTATTAGTACCTGATAAAACTTGCAATGCATGGGTGAATTATATGATTAATTATATGAAATTGTTATATATAAAGTAAATAATACAGAATTGTCGCGTTCACATTATTAAAATTTGTTTCAATTTTAACAGTGGATGGTCACATTGCCAAATCCTACCATGATTGTAATTAACTGTAAAACTCCGTCGAGATATTGATTTAACATTTCTATGTGTTCGCGAGTCTTCACGAACTCTGAGAGATCTCATTATATCTGCAGGAGTCAAAATATTCTTTTATATTAATTTTCATTGACAATTTAATGTTAGTCAAGTAAACGGCCATCTGGGTTTGAGTTACACAAGCAGGCAACTATCTAGGCCCTATCCTTTAAAAACCTCGCCACAAAGACTCTTAAAAGTTCTGGCTGGTCGTATTTCATAATATTAAAGTTCTGATTTTCAGGATCATACAATATCATTATCGATGGTGATTTGGAAACTGTGGTTGGAGATGACAACAAAGCATATCTCTCCATCAAATCTTTTAAACTGAAAAACGAAGCAACAGCTCCAATTTCTTTTGACTTCAAACACCTTTTTAATGGACAAAAGGATCTGGGTATGAATTACATTAATATTGTCTTACTATTATTTTCTGATATTTAAAGCTTACTGATACATAAACTCAAAAACAACTTAGGTTTCCAAAATATAATAATTGGAATAATTTCTAAAGAATTATTCGATTTACTATGATAAAGTGATCTCGTTGCCTTTAATAAATTAAACGTTTTATCGAACCAAAGCTTTTTACGATATATTCAAATAAAACTTTTTATGCCAGCAAGTATGTTATATATATGGTATCTTCAATGATTTAACATTACAATTTTTTAAAAGATACATTTGTAAAGAAGTAATTTAAGTTAGGATGCATGCTAATTCTAACTTTGTGGCGTTGTTTATATTACTTAACGATTTCAGCGAACGATGCCCTCACTTTCGCTAACCAAAACTGGAAGAAGGTCTCCGGTCTCCTGCAGGAACCTATATGGAACAACAACATGAAGAAAATCATTTCTAACATCAACAAATACTTAATGACTGAACCCCTTGATAAACTTTTCTTATCATCTTAAGTTGTGAAAGTAAAAATACTATTACATACTAATATATGTACATGTGTACATACATTCGTAGCACATATAACCTATGTATCATTCTCGAGTTTTTCCTACATAAATGACAAAATATTCTTCGGCTATCAGTCTCTCATATGAAAAGGACCGTAATTTTAAACATATTATTTATATTTTGACTTTAATAAAAAACTGTTATATATCTATCATTGGTACTTATATATTACACACCTATAATATGTAATGACGATTATATTATTAGAAGTAACATATCAACCGAATATCATCACTTCATAGTATAAAACAAAGTCGTCTCTGTCCCTATATCCCTATGTATGCTTAAATCTTTAAAACTATGCAACGGATTTTGATGTGTTTTTTTTTAATAGATAGAGTGATTGGAGAGAAAGGTTTATATGTATAATAATATTCATTAAATAGTAAAGAAATACTGTTATTTTTGAGGTTTCTAATGTGATGTCGTAAATAATTTCATTTTTTCCGCTTGTATTGCAAACGCAGGCTGAACCCTACAAGATTTATCAAAATAATGTACTAAGTATTGTAGGCACACATTGAAAAGGTCTACAGAAAACTCAGCGATGGTATATCTCTTGACTCTTATGGATATCCCACATAATTTTTTTTGTCATTTACTTTTTACGACAAATAATGGGTAATTTTCGAAGCGATATTAACCGATAAAGCATTAATCCTAATCCAATAAAATACCTTAAATACATTGTTGATTTAATATATATCTATGTGTCCCTTTACAGGATATCATTTAAATGAATATTTTCGAAGATATTACAGAGCACTTCGAATTTAGTATCAGTATTGCACCCGTGCAAAGCCAAGGCGGGTCGCTAGTTTATAAATGGAATTAGGGGTCATAATCTTTTCATGTTCTTACATTTAGTATGTAAAACTGAAGTGAAGTGTGAGGAAATTAGCATGCCTGCACTCGAATTTAAAAATCAATAGAATTGTCTTACAGATTGAGATATATAGCCTGAACTGTATTCTAGTAACTTATACATTAGTCTAAATTATTGTCTAGATACAATGGATAAGGAATGTACAATCTAACTTTATGCCACAAACGGGTGACAAATCTCCAATAGTTAATTCGAAACTTGAAATAGTTGGCACCTACACTCAGTATTAATTTGAAAGTTATATTCGCTTAAGTCTATTTAATTGTGCTTAGAAGAGTATTTTTATAATCATTAATTCGTATTGATTCCAAGTGCAGATTCAGGGGAATAGTCAATGCTCCCTGGTACTTTCTCAATAACTACCTCCATCGGAACCTTAATTTAGAGGACGTCGCCACTATAATAAAAAAGACTGCTGGAGCCCACGAACATAGGCTCCACCACCATGTGAATGACGAGGCAACTCCTTGACACCACGGGCCTAGTGAGAAGACTGACAAAAAAACAATTTGAACTATTGAATTAGTATTAGTGCACGTTAGTCTTAAGTACTAAACAAAAGATACAGCTAAAAGTTAATCAGTGACCTTACAATATACAAAACAGCTAACTCAGTATTGGAATTAAAATAATATACTTACATAAGTTTTTAATTTATACTTCCTTAATATTACTTTAGATATTAAGGAAGTATGGGATGATTCATTGATACTTGCAACTGGTCCAGGGTATCTTAATCTTCTCTTATCTCTCATCAATTAATTTATTTTTAATTAAAACGATAAAAAAATATGCGCAACGTTTTTAGTGCGTCAGTTTTTTTGGAAAAAAAACAGTAATCTTGCGTATTTATCGAATGTTTTACAATTCCCGTAGCTTCCAAGCTTTAGGCGTCTCAAAGATACCCTTGTATGTAATTGTTTGATTTAAATTGGTAAACATAATAAATACTTTTTAAATTGCTATTATATTACATATTCTCATTTTTTATTTTTTTGTATCCTACCGTAGTTATGTCTGCGTTGGTGATAAAATATTTCTTTCGAAAAGGTAAATGATGAAATGATGAGACAGAATTTCATACACACATAATTACAGCTTAATAGAGGATATTAAAATCGTAATAATATTTAAAATTAAATTGAATAAATTTATAATTATTATATTAATTAAGAAAAACAATATAAATTAATTGTTAAGTTTTTATAATGCTTCCTAATAACAAGACAAACTATGAAAAATAATAGTTATTATTTAACTATATTTTTTTACTTCAAACCATACACGCAAATCTAAATATTTCACAAAAATGTATGATTGAGTTGTCTCAATGAATTGTTAGATTTAAAAATGTGCAGTATACAAGTAGACCAGTGCCGATAATTTTTGAAACCAAAAAAAATTACAGTAGGATGAAACCCATTAGAAAAGCAGGGGAATATGATCAAAATAATAGGAAAAATAAATTACGGTCGATCTGAGGTCGGGAAGGGGTAGGGGGAGTTTTAAGGGTAAAAACGGTTTTCTCATTTCCGGCAAAACTAAAAGTCCTTCGAAGAAAGTTATGGCAAAGTTGTAGGTAATAAAAGATCTAAAACTTTTGTATTCACACATTTTTCACATAACCTCAAAATTTATGTGAAAAATTCAAAAAACCAAGTTTTTGGTTTTTAATTTTTATCTTTTACAAATTTCTTTTTTTTTTAACGAAATTTGGTGAAAACTTACCTTATTATGTCCCAAATATACTGTAATTTATTTGATTAAAAATATTTATTTTGAATTAATATCGAAAAAACACCCTAATTTTCAATCGAAAATTCTGACGTCAAAATTTCAGCTTTTTTCAAAAAGTTGGTGTGCTTTCAGTTCGTTGAAATCTCTACTTTCCTATGGTAAAAAAATATATATATATTACCATAGTAAATCTTCTCAGAAAATGAAAAATGAATCTTCTTTAAATTATAATTAGATGCCTATTTATTACTATTTTAAGATAACTTATATATACCTGAGTGACCCAAAAAAAATTTTAAGCCTTTAGATGGGCTAAAATTTTCGTATTTCATAGAGAAGTAGGGAAGGGTATGACGGGTCTGGGCGTTACTGCATACGATGTTTTGCATTTTCTGAGAAGATTTACTATGGTAATATATATATATATTTTTTTACCATAGAAAAGTAGAGATTTCAACGAACTGAAAGCACACCAACTTTTTGAAAAAAGCTGAAATTTTGACGTCAGAATTTTCGATTGAAAATTAGGGTGTTTTTTCGATATTAATTCAAAATAAATATTTTTAATCAAATAAATTACAGTATATTTGGGACATAATAAGGTAAGTTTTCACCAAATTTCGTTAAAAAAAAAAGAAATTTGTAAAAGATAAAAATTAAAAACCAAAAACTTGGTTTTTTGAATTTTTCACATAAATTTTGAGATTATGTGAAAAATGTGTGAATACAAAAGTTTTAGATCTTTTTATTACCTACAACTTTGCCATTTAACTTTCTTCGATAGGACTTTTAGTTTTGCCGGAAATCGAGATAAACCGTTTTTTACCCTTAAAACTCCCCCCCCTACCCCTTCCCGACCTCAGATCGACCGTAATTTATTTTTCCTATTATTTTGATCATATTCCCCTGCTTTTCTAATGGGTTTCATCCTACTGTAATTTTTTTCACTTTTTATTTATTTTAAAGGCTATCTGCACTGGTCTAAAGACTAGGAGCTTGAATTCGTTTCACTGACTTGACAACCGAAACTATTTCTCTTCAACACTGAATTAGGTAAATAATATGCGTCACTCAACTTCTCAAAAGATTTTACTTATAACTATTATATTTTTCTAGCATTTATATGCAATATAAATGTTAATTTATGTTAATTTTATTATCTAATAAGTTAATACTTATCTATTAAAGATATCATATAAATGCAACGAAGTACTGTATTGTGAACACTACAGTGCAACATCTGCATTAGTATACTTGTCAAAAATTCCATTATGTTTTCGATTTTTGAAATATTAGCTTTAACAACACTGTGCGCTAGTGTCGCTCAAAGTGGTAAGTTTTATTTTTAATACCTTGGGGCCTACCATGAACTCTTATTGCGAGCCTATTGACAACCTACAACTGAGATGCATCGCTAATTCGTACCATGACATCGAAAAAACGAGACAGTTGATGTTCCCACGTGACCTTAGCGGTTATTAGATTTCGTTCACTCAATCATTAAATCATTATGGACCCCTCTACGGGTAAAGGCCTCCTCCATTTTGCTCCACATCTGTCTGTCTTTTGCTTTGGTGGTCCAGTTTTCACCATCTTTTCTTTTAATTTCATCAATCCAATTTTACTTTGGTCTACCTCTTAATCTTTTTGTTGGTTCTTGCCACGTTATCCTTGGTGTATATTTTTCCTTGTCCATGCGAGCAGTAAGACCCACCCAATTCCATTTTTGTCTAAAGCATCTATTATTTTTGTTGTTTTCCTTATTCCTGTGTCCTCTTCCGATGTTGTCTTTGTATGTTTAGTAGACTCCTTTCCATCATTCTCTGGCACACTTCTATTTTGTTTTTGATGTAGTTATTGTAAATCCATGCCTGGAAGCCATATGTAAGACGAGGTATTAAATATGAGTCCATTATATTTTTCTTAAGTTTTCAAATTCTGATTTAAGGGTTTCCTTATTGCTCCAGGATTTATTCCAGGTTACGTTGACTCGTCTTTTAACCTCATCTTCGTGTCTTGTCTTTGAGAAAGATACTTGTTGCCCCAGGTAAACATAGCTTTAAACATATTGTAATGTACTGTTATTAACCTTTAATCGGAATAGTTTGGTGGTTCGCCATAATAATAATCTTTCATTTGATAGAAAAGATTTTGCATCGAGGTTTTGTAGTGGAGATGGAGGGTTGTAGTCATTATCCCCCGCGGTGACCAGCCGTATTGGGAGATGAAGAGGGGCTTTCCTGTAAAGAAGATAAAATTATTTATATTATATGAATTAGTTAACGTATAGGTATTTATTTTTAATAAACAAATTTGTGAACAATACTTACCCCATTCTATTATTTTATAGTTAAACAATTTATAAAACTGAAATTTTGTAAACACCAAAATATTGAAAGCTCCTATCAAAATTATTTTGACGGAAAGGTTAAGAAATAATAAGTGTCACTATCATACCACCAGAAAACTTTACGTTTAAAATATATCAAAATAATAGTTTTATATTAAATAAATTTATATATTAAGACATAATAGCTTATTGGAGTTGATGAATTATTTAAAATAATTTTATATTTTATTTATTTTTGAAGAAACATCTGTCAAAGTAAGTTTGACAGTTAAATTTCTAAACTTACATAGAAACCACAAACAAAATTATCGTTCTTTCATTCGGTCTTGCGATGCTAATACGTTTCAGCTTATAGGCGGTCATGGTACGAAAAAATGCTATTGACTTTAGGTACCTAAACTCCGCTGCATCTCAACTGGATTGTTTTAAGAAAGTTCATGGTAGGCCCCCTTATGTTGACTTTTTTATAAGACTTGTAGCATTTTCATGTTAAGCCTTTGAATTTGATTTTAGTGGATTAAGTCTAAGGAATTGAAGGATAAGTTGTGGAATGCTAACTCTCGTTTACTGCCGTAATTTTAGGAGTATATAATCTTAAGTATAAGGTTATTCTTATATATTAGGTCCTTACATATGAAATTGGCGTATTTCGTACTGGCCACTTTAATCACGATGTTCTCCTCTTTGGTAAGGAATTCCAAATTCAAATTTGTGCAGCTATTTACTCATGTATTTGTGCTTCGATGACCGTCATTCATTTGTTTTTTTCTTCTGTTTTTTTCTGTTTGCGTCACTCATTTTACAAAATGGAAAACTTAAAGTATCGCATTATTTACGAGTACGAGTTCCGCCGTGGCACTAGTGCTGCGGAAACGACTCGAAGGGTGAATGATGTGTATGGCGGTCATGTTGCAAAAGAAAATACAGTTCATTTTTGGTTCCAACGTTTTCGTTCTGGAAATTTCGACCTGCAGCCCTGCGATTCTGTAACTCACTTTTCGAACTCACACAGCGGTTTTCGCATCGGCGGTCGCTCTCAAATCAGTCGTGAAGCAGTCATTTTATGATTTGGCATTCTGAAAAGGTGGGAGCTTGTAGTTTATTGTTTATCAGAATGCCAAATCATAAAATGACTGCTTCACGACTGATTTGAGAGCGACCGCCGATGCGAAAACCGCTGTGTGAGTTCGAAAAGTGAGTTACAGAATCGCAGGGCAGAACAAGCCCCGTGGACGGCCTGAGACCCAAGTTGATAATGATGTATTGAAGGCTATTGTGGAAGCGGATCCATCGCAAACCACGTCGGAGTTAGCTGCAGGCTGCGGTGTTAGTGATAAAACTGTTTTAATTCACTTGAAGCAAATTGGGAAGATTAAAAAGCTTGAAAGATGGGTATCTCACGAATTGACTGAAGCAAACCGGCAAACGCGCGTCGACTGCTGCGTTACATTACTGAACCGGCACAATAATGAAGGTATTTTAAACCGAATCATTACCTGTGATGAAAAATGGATTCTTTACGATAATCGAAAGCGCTCAGCGCAATGGTTGGATCCTGGCCAGCCAGCCAAATCCTGCCCCAAGCGAAAATTAACCCCAAAAAAGTTACTTGTAAGCGTTTGGTGGACTAGTGCCGGTATTGTTCATTGCAGTTTTCTCAAATCTGGCCAGACTATTACGGCTGATGTCTATTGTCAGCAATTGCAAACCATGATGGAAAAGCTAGCGGCTAAACAACCTAAGCTGGTCAATCGCTCCACGCCACTGCTACTTCACGACAACGCTAGACCACACACTGCACAACAGACGGCTACCAAATTAGAAGAGCTTCAATTGGAATGTCTAAGACATCCTCCGTACTCCCCGGACCTTGCTCCAACATTACCATTTTTTTTCGAAATTTGAAAGGGAAAAAAATTAACTCTGATGGGGCAGTCCAAATCGCCTTCACAGATTTTATTGATTCCCGTCCGACTGGTTTTTTTAGTAAAGGGATCAATGAACTACCTATGAGATGGCAAAAGTGCATAGAAAACAATGGATCATAAATTCAAATTCAAATTCAAAAATCATTTATTCACGTAGGTAACACAATGTACACTTGTAATTCGTCATTAAAGAAACATATACTTTGATTAATTAAATATATTATATTTAAAAATATTCGACTTTTTGTTCCTCCCATACAAAACGCCAATTTCATATGTATAAAAGAAAGTCTGTATCCCGGGAATCGAAACCAGGACCAATATTGGCTTCACCAATAAAGCCATGAGTTTCATCCTTAGGAATTAGCACATATTCATCAAGCTATCTTACGCCATCATTTGAATTTCTTAAAATAAGAATTTAAATACAATAGATTAACATAATAGATTATCACCATTTAATTTTAAATATTTTCGAAAATACGTGATATTTTGATTAACAAATATCGAATTTATTCATATTTCTAGATAAAAA
Organism: Pieris macdunnoughi; assembly: GCA_905332375.1. NCBI lineage: Eukaryota > Metazoa > Arthropoda > Insecta > Lepidoptera > Pieridae > Pieris > Pieris macdunnoughi. Next base: position 1,908,331 of record CAJOBZ010000016.1, read on the forward strand.
CATCATATAATTTGAGTTAAAAATTGACAATACTGAAAATACTGTAGGTATATATGTATATGTTTGAAATAGTCTCTTAACCAACGGTTAGTTTACACCAAGCCAAATATTTTAACAATTATAATTATATATTCCTTTTTTTTACAGAAATGTTTGCGCCATGCCCTCGTAACGACATGGCCTGTTTTGAGGCGACCCTTAACAAAGCCCTGCCTCAGGTCTTCTCTGAAAACAAAACCCTTGGAGTCGAATCATCTGATCCCTTGAAACTAGACCTGATTGAGGGCGACATACCCGATATTAAATTTAAACTTTTTTCTCCAATCACTACGGGATACAAGCAGTGTGTTATCAAGAATGTGAAGTAAGTGAGTTATAAAACAAAATTATTAAGTTACCATTCTACAACACAAGAAATAATATAAATTACCAAAAAAAACAAGTATATGTGTTAGGCATGGTACAATCATGGAAAACTTATAAAATGCATACATATCTTACGATTTAAGCCATTTGATTTAATAAACATTGTAAGAATTTGTATGAACTCTAGCTTAATATACACAAGCAATAAATACACTTGACGTCAAAAAAATCGCACCTTTATTAAAATTCGTGTCAAGCTATTATAACTTCTAAGATCCTTCCTGTACCTTATCATTATTAGTATCATTTAAAAGCTCAATTAATAAGCTTTCAAAAAATAATCATTTGTTTACGGAAAATCAAAAACCACAAATCGCCAGCACTTTGATTAAAAAGTGGCGATGTACGCGTTTGGAGGCTCACTAATTGTACCACCCTGGACGCGTATAAAACGAGGGGGTAAAAGTCAATTATGGGTTATTCGCTATCCAGACGTCACAGAGGTCACACCTGAAGAGCTTCGACAAGAAAAAACCCAGTGAAAATGGATACCATGGCAAAGAAGCAGCTCAAGTGGTGGCCCTACTGCAAATCGGACTACGGCAGGTTGAAGTTGCTCAGCAACTGAAAATCAGCCGATTTCGAGTGCAACGGGTATACCAACGGTTCCAAGAGACTGGAGGTTACATCAGGAGACATGGATCCGGGAGACGTCGCTGCACTACCGTCAGAGGTGATCGCTCCATTGTGTCGACGTCTTTGCGGAACCGCTTCTCCAACGCTGTGGAGCTGCAGCAGCGGCTTTGAGCTACTCGAAGAACAGCTGACAGCGTCTCCACTATCAGAAGAAGGCTGTGAGAGAAGAATTTGCTGCCCCGGAGAGCTGCTACAGGCTCCCAATTGACTGCCATCCACCGGACGAAAAGGAAGCGATTTTACGAAACGCACGTGCCGTGGACATTCGACCAGTGGAGGAATGTCTTGTTCTCTGACGAAACCCGAGTGTGCCTGTACACCATCAACATGCGTAAGAGAGTCTACAGGCAATCAGGGGAGCGTTTCACACCAGCCTGCACCGTGAAAACCGTCGGATATGGAGGAGGATCCTGCATGTTCTAGGGCGGCATTTCTATCGACGGCAAGACAGACCTCGTGTGCGTCTCCAGAGCTGGAGATGGTCGCGGCCAGGGGTCTCTGACTGCTCACCGGTATATCACCGAGGTTTTGGAGGAGCATTTAGTCCCATGTGCAGGTTTTGTCGGCGCCAACTTCGAGTTCATGCACGACTACGCCCGGTGCCACACAGCCTTGATTGTCAAGGACTACGTACGTCGAGTTGGCATCAAGGTTATGGACTGGCCAGCAAGAAGCCCCGACCACAATCCTATCGAGCACCTCTGGGACGACCTGAAACGGCGAGTTCGGGCCCGTAATCCAGCTCCTGCCACTTTCGATGAGCTTCGAGATGCCGTCATCGAGGAGTGGGACAACATTCCCCAGGAACACGTCGTGACGCTCATCAGATCCATGACTGACCGCTTGGAAGCTGGTCGGAGGGCTAGAGGAGGCAACACTAGGTTTTAAGACTAATTTTTAAGGATTGTCATTGTTTATTTTTAATTTTTGTATTGTTCCTTTTCTTTGTAATTTTGATCAGAATGCACATTGTTTCACATTTTCCCAGAATTTTCTTTTTTTATGGGGGTGGTGGCCTATTTCCTACAGTTTTCTAATAAGGGATTTCATTAGCTTTCAAATGATATTAATAATGATAGGGTACTTATCTGGGAAGGATCTTCGGAGTTATAATCGCTTGACACGAATTTTAGGAAAGGTGCGATTTTTTTGACGCCGAGTGTATATAAGAACCGTCTCTATGCTATATGCTATTTTTATTAATCCATTATTAGAAACTAGGGCATCTTAAGAAAGCATTAGCATGGGTCAATACTTAATAGTTTCATATCTTTTTGATTATATCAAACACATGTATCGCATGCATCTTCACAATGCTCGAACACATTTTATTCTTATTTCCAGAATGAACTTAGATGCACTTACGTTACACGAGGAGCTTGACTGTCCGAATCTAGAAACAACTGGCAAATACGAAATCTCTGGACGTCTCATGACTTTACCAATTGAGGGAAATGGAGACTTCAAAATCGCTGCCGGTGAATATTACAATATGAAAATTACCTAATAATAATATGATTCAATATAACTAATAGTTCCGTGGATGAAAGTTTTACATAATATGAAATGGTTCATGTATATATAAGTTCTATGAAAACTCTGTAATGTGTTCATGTAATAAGTGGATTTATTTTAAAAACTTTGAAAAATGTATATTGATGTCAAATTTCACTGACCTTATTGTTTGAGCCAGGTACTACCCTTTGGTCTATTGTGGTGACATTAATATTATTTACCAGGGATTTTTAAAGAATTATTAAAAATTTTACGCAGGCGTTTCGCTTTTAACTTAATAGTACCTGATAAAACTTGCAATGCATGGGTAAATTATATGAAATTGTTAATATTTAAAGTAAGTAATACAGAATACTCCTTCAGAATTATTGAAAGTTGTTTCAATACTAACATTGGATTGTCACATTGCCAAATCCTATAAAATATCAAATCGTGATGGTAATTAACTGTAAAACTCTGTCGAGATATTGATTCACGATATCTGAGAGATCTCATTATATCTGCATATTTCTTATATATCAATTTTCATTGACTAGTTAATGTTAGTCCCGTAAACGGCTTCCTGGGTTTGGCTGACACAAGTAGGCCCTACCCTCTTAAAACATCGCCAAAAAGTTGGACTCTTAAAAGTTCTGTCTGGTTGTATTTCATAATATTGCTTACTATTTTTCAGAGTCATACCATATCATCCTCGATCTTGATTTGGAAAATGTGGTTGGAGATGATAACAAAGTATATCTCACCATCAAATCTTTCAAACAGAAAAACGAAGCAACAGCTCCAATTTCTTTCGACTTTAAAAACCTTTTTAATGGACAAAAGGATCAGGGTATGAATAACATTACATTTTTTTCTATTATCTTCTGATATTTAAAGCTTACTAATACATAAACTCAAAAACAACTTTAGTTTCCAAATTATAAAATAATTGGATGAATTTGATAAGAATTATTCGATTTACTAAGATTTCGTTTCGTTTAATAAGTTAAACCTTTTTTTTACCTTTAGTTTTTACGATATATTGAAATAAAACTTTTCGTGCCAGCAAATGTGTTATATATAATATGGTTTCTTCCTTTATTTAACATTAATTTTTTTTGGAAAAAATAAAATGCTAATAATGCATGTAATATTGGGCTTTATGGCGTTGTATATATTACTTAACAATTTCAGCGGACAGAGTCCTCACATATGCTAACCAGAACTGGAAGCAGGTCTCCGATCTCCTGCAGGAACCTATTTGGTACAACAACATGAAGAAAATCATTTCTAGCGCCAACATATACTTATTGACTGAACCCCTTGATCAAATGTTCATATCACCTTAGGTTGTTTAAGTAAAAATCTATACATTTGTCACATATATCAGTTTGTAACAAATGAATACGCATACATTACTAGCATATTATATAACCCATGTATCTCGTGTTTTATCTACATGAATGACAACATATATTTTTCGGCTATCAGTACCTATAATAGTAGCTCTTTTGAGGTTTGTGTATGAAGAGCTCATATGAAAAAGACCGTAGTTTTCAACATATTATTTATATTTTTACTTTAATTATAAACTATTATATGTCTATGTAATAAACTATTATATTTATTACACACCTATAAAATATAATTACTATCATATTCTTAGAAGTAGAAGTAGTAGTTAGAAGCATATCAACCGAAAATATAAATATAATTATGGGACATAATCTTCTTATGTCCATTTAGTAGGTAATACGGTGAAGAAAAACATCGTGGGGAAATTAGCATGCCTGCAATCGAATTTAAAAAACAATAGAATTGTCATATTTTGGAATAATCAGAATTTTCATGAATTAGAGAATAATAGTGCGCACCAGCGGAGTACAGTTAAACATTTATCCTGAACAGTTTTTTAATAACTTATATAGTAGTCTAAAATCTTGTCTAGATACAAGGAATGTACAATCTAACTTTATGCCGCAAACGGGGGAACAAATCTCCAATACTTAAGACGAATCGTGAAAATTCGTGCTTGATAGGACTATCTCTTCGACATGTTAAAAATAAGGCATTGATTTACTTGGGGTCTGGTTTTACCTAATTGCAATGTTATTCGGTTCGGTAATTTGGAATATTACAAATTATACCAAATATAATCGGCAAAATATATTTGTCTATTATGTTAAGATAATTTAATAAAACCTTGATTAAGGAGGTCCAGGGTTCGATTCCCGGTAAAAAAAGAAATCCTACGTACAAAAATATCACCTACTGGAAATATCAATGAAACGGACGCAGATACGTGTCTGTCTGTTAAGGAGATTCAAACGTAATCATTAGCAATAGTATTTTACGATGGCATGAATCAATTATTTAAACAATAGTCATAAATCATCAGCCCAGCAGATGGCGCTGCAGTCGGTACTATCGTACTTTGTTTAATAAACTAATCGCTTGAAATATCATGCAGGACACCGTCTATCGGGTCCGCTAGTATTTCAATAAATCTCAACTATACCTAATGTGTAGCCTACGATTAATTTATCTTTGTTATAAATTAAATAAGCTCACGTTTGATTAAATTGGGTTAACTCACGTTATTAAAGTTTATGTAAAAACCATAGGCATTATATGGTAATTTTGATCTTACATTCCTAGGTGTAAAGTGCAAAGCACGAAGCGCCAAGCTATGAACTAGAGCTGTCGGCAACACTAAAGAATTTTGTGCATGGTTCAAAATTTTTTATAATAAATAGTATAACCTTTCATAACAAATGAGTCAATCTATGTGCATGTACGACGGTTATTTTGTGTATGGAAATTATTGTTTTATGACGAACAAGTTCTTGTTACATAAAATGTAATCGTCGTTTAAATAAAATCAAATACAATATCAAAGTAAGAAACGTACTGCTGTTTCTTCGGCACTTCATTTTAACGGTTTACTTTTAGTGATGTCTAACAAAATTCTATGTGTTGTTAGCAAATATATTAATTTACATTTGTTTGTACCTATAGTTAATTGGTGTTTCTATTCCTTATTTCTTAAGCTACTATTATCAGATCGTTTATGAATTCATATTGGGTTTTTATAAATCACAACTTCTTTATTCGTTAGACTTAAAATAATACGCGCGCATAATAAACCTGCGCATCGACAAATTACATAACTAGTTTCGGTCACAGCGACAATTCGAGTAAAGGGTCAATAGGTAGTAAGTAAGGCAAGAGATAGAAAGATATTTCCTTACTTTTCACAATAGTAGGAAAACAAAAGAACATTATTGTGACCAAACGGCTTAACAGATTAAAATTGTATTCAAATTTTGAAAATAGTTTAATATCGTCTAGATCTTGTGCGTTAACATTTTAATGTGATTACCTATGAAGCACATTGTATATAAAAACACAGATGAAGTCAGTTATGGTAGTTTTAGAACGGCTATTTTTGCAGAAATAACATTAAGGGTCAAGGTTAAGCATAGCATGATATGAGCATGAGTTGTTGTGAAAATTGTTTATATATTAAAGAATATAATATAAATTAATTGTTAAGTTTTCATAATACTTCTTAATAACTAGACAATATATGAAAAATCAAAGAACGTCTATTTAACTATAATTTTTTACTTCAATCCATAAACGCAAATCTAAACATTTCACTAAAATATATGATTTAGTTGTCTATGAATTATTACATTTTAAAATGAACAGTATACACGACTAAAACTATTTTTTCTCTCGCATAAATAATACATAAATGCGGCATTTAAGATTTTAGTTATAAACATTATATTTTTCTAACATTTATAAGCAATAATAATAAAAGTTAATTACTTATTATCATCGCGAAAGATTTAATATAAATTCGACGAAGTTCCATATTGTGAACACTACAGTGCTACATCTGCATTAGTATACTTGTCAAAAATTCCATTATGTTTTCGATTTTTGAAATATTAGCTTTAACGTCACTGTGCGCTAGTGTCGCTCAAAGTGGTAAGTTTTATTTTTAATACCTTATATTGACTTTTTATTAGACTTGTAGCATTTTCTCGTTAAGCCTTTGAATTTGAATTTAATGAATTAAGTCTAAAGAATTGAAGGATAAGGTGTGGAATGGTAACTCTCCAAATATTAAATTATCTTAAATAAATATTTTAATACAATATATTAAAATAATTTAGATTTAGTTTTAACCCAAAAAACTAAATATTTTGATTAAAAAAGGTCGAATTTATTCATATTTCTAGGTAAAAACTTATTATACTTTCATATAATTTGAGTTACAAAGTGACTGGTCTCTCAAAATAATGTAAAAACGTAAAAACAAAATGTACTTATTATTCAAACAAGAATAAGGTTACATTATACATTATTAAGTCCGAGTATAGGAGATTTTATATAAAACTAAATGTGCTTGTGTTACAATATTTTTTTCTTATATGTTTCAAATAGTTTAGTCTCATAAACACCGGTGTCCTTACACAAAGGCAAATATTTTTAACAATCATTATTATATATTCTATTTTTTTACAGAATTATTAGCGCCATGCCATCTTAATGACATGGTCTGTTTTGAGAAGTCCGTTAATAATGCCATGCCTCAGTTCTTGTCTGAAAACAAAGATCTTGGAGTCGAATCATCTGATCCCTTGAAACTTGACCTAATTGAGGGCGACATGCCCGATATTAAATTTAAGTTTATTTCCCCAATCACTACGGGATTCAAGAAATGTGTTACCAAGAATGTGAAGTAAGTGATTTATACTTATTTAAATAACATTATATATAATGTTATATATAAAAGGAAAATGGTCTTCGTTTGAGGCTCCTTCACGCCTAAACCACTGATCGTATCGATATGAAACTACCACCATTCGATGCGAAAATTATAAATTCCAAGTTCCTTCAATTTTTATTTGCTGTGTTACTTTTCCCCGCTAGAACCTCTAAACCCCCGTCAACATCTGTTAAAAACTCGATTTTCGAAAATATTATACTTATTTTAAAATGTATATATAATATAATAACGTTTATTACTTGCAGCTGAGTTTCATGATAAGACGTCAAGGCAGAATACAAAATGCCATCCGTATCACCTCGACGTCTGTCATTCCACAACAGAGCGTTTCTTAAGGCAGTTTTTGCCGGGCACCACTATTATGTGGAACCAGCTGCCCACTGAAGTATTTTTACTATATTTTAGTATTTTTTTAGGGTCTTTCAAGAATAGAGCGTACCAATTTTTAAAAGACTGGCAACGCACTTGCGAGCCTTCTGGCAATATGAGTGTCCATGGGCCTCCTGCACGTTTGCCTCTTATATTAAAACAAATTAATATAAATTGCCAAAACATAAATAAAACAAGTATATGTTTGTATATCAATCTTAGGCATGGTTAATTGGTTAAGGGGAAACTTATAAAACGCATACATTCATCTTACGATTTAAGCCATTTGATTTAACAAACAATGTAAGAATTTATCTGAACTCTAGCTTAGTATAACTAAGCAATAAATATTTTAGAACAGTCTCAATACTATATGCTATCGTGTCTTCATCAGATCAAAGTGTCATTTCTAAAATTGTTTTTTCGTAATGATTTTATTAATCCATTATTAGAATCTAGGGCATCATAAGTAAGCATTGGCATGGGTCAGTACTTAAAAGTTCCATATCTTTTTGATTATATTGTTACGAAGACGGATTGAATGAAATATTTCTGAATTTTACCACAAGTTAGAGACGTGTTCGGCAAGCTGAAATGTGGATTTATGTCCGTTTCAGAACAAGTGTAGTCGTGAGACAGGTTTCAGGCATTTTCAGGACTGGTTATACCCCTTTGATAAAGGAATATCCAAGACTGAACTTTCTAGGTGTGAGACAAGGACGGAATGATACGCGAAAGAGAGGAAAGATCGGAACCTTCTCGAAGCCATAGGGAACATTCTAGAACGCCGCACGACAAAGACGGAGTAATGTGCGAAAGAGATAAAGGCACGTTCGAGAATTGTGCTATAAGGATAGACCAGCTACTTAGTTCCACTCCTGCCTAGAAAGTTCTCGAATATCGTTCAAGATTATTCCCAGGAACATATAAGCGAGCCGAAACGCAACCAATCAATTCAGTTTCGAGTGCGATTACAAGAGATTAACATCTAAGAGATAAAGTGCGAATAGTGAAGAAAAGTGATAAAGTATTGTGAGAAGTGCAATTAGTGTATTTATACGCATAATTTGCGGATTTTTAGTGTTAACAAATTCCTCGTTGATTTATTTAAAAATAAACCCTTGATGAGCTCTACGTCGTTTCTAACCGATCCCCTAGCTCGTAACAATATCAAACACATGTATCGCATGCATCTTCACAATGCTCGAACACATTTTAGCAGAAAAGCTCCAGCCTACTTTATTCTTATTTCCAGAATAAACTTAGATGCGCTTACATTACACACCGAGCTTGACTGTCCGAATCTAGAAACAACTGGCAAATACGAAATCTCTGGACGTCTCATCACTTTACCAATTGAGGGAAATGGAGACTTCAAAATCTCTTCCGGTGAATATTACAATATAAAAATTACCTAAGAATAATAAAAGTCAATATCACTCATAGTTTCTGTAATTAATGTTTTACATAATATGAAATGGTTCAAGTGTGTATAAATTCTTTGAAAGTCTGTAATGTGTTCATGGAATAAGTGATATTATTATAAATAGAAAAATGTATTTTGATGTCAAATTTCACTTACCTTATTGTTTGATACCAGCCAGGTACACAACTCTTTGGTCTATCGTGACGATAGTAATATTTTTTAGGAATTTAAAAGAATAATTAACATTTTTACGCAGGTGTTTCGCTTTTGAATTAATAAAACTTGCAATGCATGGGTGAATTATATGATTAATTATATGAAATAATATATACATATATATAAAGTAAGTAATGTAGATAGTACAGAATTCTCGTTCAACTAATTAAAAGTTGTTTCAAACCTAACAGTGGATTGTCACATTGCCAAATCCTATAAAATTTGAAATCGTGATTGTTATTAACTGTAAAACTCCGTCGAGATATTGATTTAACATTTCTATGTGTTTGCCAGTCTTCACGATCTCTAAGAGATCTCATTATATCTGCAGGAGTCAACTTATTATTTTTTATTCATTTTCATTGACAAGTTAATGTTATTTCCGTAAACGCCCACCTGGGTTTGGCTTACCCAAACATCTTAAAACATCGCCACAAAGTAGGACCCTTAAAATTTCTGGCTGGTCGTATTTCATAATTTTAAATTACTATTTTTCAGGGACATACAAATTCATCTTCGATTTTGATTTGGAGACTGTGGTTGGAGATGACAACAAAGCATATCTCTCCATGAAATCTTTCAAACAGAAAAACGAAGCAACAGCTCCAGTTTCTTTTGACTTCAAAAACCTTTTTAATGGACAAAAGGATATGGGTAAGAATTACAGGAAATTTTTCTTTCTATTATTTTCTGATATTTAAAGCTTACTGATACTTCTACTAAAATTTTTAAAGAATTATTATATTTACTAATTTTAAATGTTTTAATATGTTAAACCCTTTTTTCCTTTGGTTTTTACGATATATTTAAATAATACTTTTTGTGCCAGCAAGTGTGTTGTTTATATGGTTTCTACCTTTATTTAACATTAAAAAAAATTGGAAAAAATAAAATGCTTATATTGGCTTTTTGGCGTTGTATATATTACTTAATAATTTCAGCGGACAATGTCCTCACATATGCTAACCAGAACTGGAAGCAGGTCTCCGATCTCCTGCAGAAACCTATTTGGAACGAAAACATGAAGAAAATCATTTCTAACGGCAACAAATACTTAATGACTGAACCCCTTGATCAAATGTTCATATCACCTTAGGTTGTTATAGTAAAAATACTATAAATTTGTTATATTAATTAGTATGTAAAAAAAGAATACACATTACACATACATTAGTAGGACATAATCTAATAATATATCACTCTCTTTTTCATGTACTGTAAGCATCAAATAGATATTAAATGATTTGTTTCACTCTCGTGTTTTTTCTACATGAATGACAAAATATTCTTCGGCTATCAGTAGCTATAATAGTAGCTGTTTTGTGCTTTGAGCATAAAGAGCTCATATGAAAAAGACTGTTGTTTTAAACATATCGTTTCTATTTATAATTTAATAATAAACTATTATATATCTATCATTGGTACCTATTTATTACACACCTATAATATATAATAACGATTATGTTATTAGAAGTAGTATATCAACCGAAAGATTATAAATGTAATAATGGGGCATAATCTTCTCATGTAAATTTAGTATGTAATACGGTGAAGAAAAACATCGTGAGGAAATTAGCATCACTTAACATCAGATGAGCCTCCTGTCCGTTTGCCCCATGTTCTATAAAAAAGCATGCCTTCAATCGAATTTAAAAAACAATAGAATTGTCATATTTTGGAATAATCAGAATTTTTCTCGAACTAGAGAATAATAGTGCGCACCAGCGCAGTACAGTTAAATATATGTACAGTCTTACAGATAAATAGTGTTCCTGAACAGTTTTTTAATAACTTATATAGTAGTCTAAATTCTTGGTTAGGTACAAGGAAAGTACAATCTAACTTTATGGCACAAACGGGGGAGCAAATCTCCAATAGTTAATACGAAACTTGGAAATTCGTGCTTGATAGGACTATCTCTTCGACATGTAAAAAATAAGGCATTGATTTACTTAGGGTCTGGTTTTTCCTAACTGCAATTTTATTCGGTTCGGTAATTTGGAATATTACAAATTATACCAAATTTAATTGGCAAAATATATTTGTCTATTATGGTGAGATAATGTTATTAAACCAAATCATAATACCACCTTTTTAATTTGATTTATATTTAAGGAGGTCCAGGATTTGATTCCCGGTAGAAACAGAATGCTGATTACCTATCAAAAATCCTACGTACAAAAATATCACCTACTGGAAATATCAATGAAACGGACGCAGGTACGTGTCTGTCTGTTAAGGAGATGCAAACGTAATCATTAGCAATAGTAGGTATTTTACGATGGCATGGATCAATATTTAAACAATAGTCAGAAATCATATAATATAATAAAATATACTCGTATTAGAAAATTATGACATTAAAGATTATGAAATATTATATACTCGTAGTTCAACTTTATTACTTATTCACAATTGAATTATTCACAAATCTCACATAATTGTTTGTGAAAATCTTTTTTGTCTACATACACAAGAATAAAATATGAAATTTATTTAAATTTATTTAATTTGCTTCTTTTATAGAATTTTTACTGTCATTATAATATGTAGATTCATATTATAACTTTATTTAATTAAATTAACTTCTTAAATTATTTAATTCTTAGTAAAACGTATTTATGTATGTTTTAGATATAAGACATGACGTCGAAGAAATAATATATCTTCTTTTTGTATGTTTGCGGCTTGATCATACTATTCACATGTTGACATGTCGTCATAGTGACAAATTATTATATTTTGACACTAATAAGTTTATTAGTGGTTCTAAGTTAACTCAGAGAACTTTATCTCTGTCTTTTGAATGTAGACGGTTGATTGCTATGTTAATAGCATACAATATTAACAAGGTTATAGCTAATATAACAAATTCTAGGATTAGTGACGAGACTGTGTTGCCTAGTTACACTAACAACACAGTGATTGATAATATATCTTTATGTTGTACGAAGGAGGGTCCACCTATAATACCAACATACTTGGAGGCCAATACCAGTCAGAAAGAGTATACTCTTCCTGCTGGAACACATACCTTAGGTTATTCTACAACTGTAGAGGTCACTCCGGATAGTACTTTAAACTAGGCTGTAAGACAACAGAAGTTAACCGTTTAAATAATCAATTATTATTTGTGGATAATAAAAAGGTATCTTCTGGCAATTTAACATGTTTTAATAAACCAAAAGGAAAGCAACATACTTTAAAATTATTTCATCAGAATATTCAAGGTTGCTCTTCCAAATTACTGGAAATAGAAATGTTTTTAGAAAAAACCAAGTTCGATATTATTTGTTTAACTGAACATTGGTTAAATGATCATCAGATAATGTCTATTAATTATGAAAATTATTGTGTAGTTAGCTATTTCAGCCGGAAGTGTATGATACACGGTGGATCATTAATATTAATCAAAAATTCTGTTAAATCTAAAGAAAGGAAAGACATTATCAGATTGTTAGTTGAACATTCTATAGAGTTGTCCTGTGTCGAGCTCGATAAGCATGTTGTAGTATGTGTTTACAGACCTCCGGGCTATCAGAATCTATCTGTATTTGAATCTGTAATGGAAGATGTCTTAAAAAAACTTAGTACTAGTAGTAAATCAATCATCATAAGTGGTGATTTTAATATTAACTTATTAGAAACAAACTCAAATAGTATCAGATTAATAAGTCTTTTTAAATCATTTAATCTGTCTAATGTTTTTATGGAACCAACTAGAGTGACAGCTTCTTCTGCCACTTGTATAGATAATATTTTTTGTAATTGTGATTACTTACATAAAGAAATTGTTAATAAATTGCCTTCTGATCACAGTGGACAAACAATAACGTTTTGTGCCTACATACCTGTACAAAAAATTCAAATAAGGTATAGGCCAATTACATGTAAAAATTTAGAGAAATTAAATAATACCTTGACCAGTAAATTGTGTGTTCAAAACTTTAATAATATTTGGGACCCTAATGAGTTCTATGCGGAGTTTTTTACCTTGTTAAAATCGCAATATAATGACATTGTTCCACAAAAGACAAAAAGTATTTACACCAAGTTCTTATTTAGTGATTGGGCGACTCCAGGTATTCGTAAGAGCAGGGATAAACTTTTTTGAACTGTATGGCCTAAGGCAACATGAAAAAAATACAAACTTTCATCAGCATGTTGCGAAATATTCAAAAACTTTTAAAAGTGTGTGCAAAATTGCTAAAGCACTGTATATTAGTAATAAAATAAAATCAGCGGATGACAAAATAAAAACTACCTGGCAAATAATAAATAATGAAACTGGTAGAAAAAAACAGCGTAATACTGAATTTAACTTAGAGACTGCACATGGCCCAATAAACTCAAATGCAGAAATAGCTCAGGAATTTGAAAACTTTTTTATCAATATTCCCTTTAAAACTACCGACGCTTTAAGTTCATCATCCGCACTTTCTTTTGCGTTACTTACGAAGAATGTAAGGGCATGCCCTACGGAGTTTCGATTTCAATATACAAACCCCCAGGCTGTTATGAAAGCTTTTAAAGATCTTAAAATTAAATCTACAGAAGATCTTTGGGGATTGTCTGTAAAAGTCTGTAGTTCTATCATCGAAACTATTGCGCCTTATTTAGCTTTCATATTTAACACCAGCATAGACCAAGGAGTCTTTCCGGATCTCATGAAACACAGTAAAGTAGTTCCGTTGTTCAAATCCGGTGATAGTAAAGAACCCAATAATTATAGACCTGTGTCAATTCTGCCAGCTCTCAGTAAGGTGTTTGAAAAGTTAATGCTCAATCAAATGTTATGTCACTTTAATAAAAACTCCATCTTTCATGAACAACAGTACGGTTTCACCAAAGGGCGTTGTACAACTGACGCCGGTGTCTCCCTAATCAAGAACATTTTTAACGCTTGGGAGGAAGCACAAGATGCCATTGGAATCTTTTGCGACCTTTCGAAGGCGTTCGATTGCGTAAACCATGAGACTCTTCTGCTGAAACTTAATCACTACGGGATTAAGAACAAAGCTCTGGACTTACTAAGAACTTACTTGAAAAACAGACAGGTTAAAGTTCAGGTTAACGGCATAAACTCGTTAGGGTCTGAAATTACAATGGGCGTTCCTCAAGGTTCAATATTGGGTCCATTCCTCTTTTTAGTATACATAAATGATTTACCCCAATTAGTTCAGAATAAACCGAAGATGGTGTTATTTGCAGATGACACATCATTGATTTTTAAAGTAGATCGACGGTCACAAAATCGTGACGACGTGAATAACTCTATTCATCGGGTCCAAAATTGGTTTACGGAAAACAATTTGGCACTGAATGATAAAAAAACTAAATGTATTAGATTTACGTTGCCAAATGTTAAAAGTAAGGAATGTGACATAATGTTGAATGAAGGAAAACTGGAATTTATTAATCAAACGGTTTTCCTAGGCATCACGCTAGACGAGAAGTTACAATGGGGACCTCATATCACATCTCTTGCGGGGCGGCTGAGCTCAGCCGTTTATGCGGTTAGAAAGATAAGATATTTAACCAATGTAGAAACTGCGCGTTTGGTCTATTTTAGCTACTTTCACAGCATAATGTCTTACGGCATTTTACTGTGGGGTCGGGCTGCTGACATAGAATCCATTTTTATTTTGCAAAAGAGAGCGGTCAGAGCCATTTATAATCTACGTCGTTGCGAATCTCTCAGGGAACTATTTAAAAAGATTAATATTATGACAGTACCTTGCCAATTCATTTATGAAAATATTATGTATGTAAGAAAGAATCTACATCTTTTTAGTAAAATAAATGAAAGACATAATTTTAGTACTAGAAATAAAGATAAAATAGCTCAACCATCTTTCAGATTAGCCAAAAGTTCAAAATTCATTTATGGGGTACTGTGTGAAATGTTACAATAAAATACCTTGTGACATTTTAAAACTAAATGAACGAAAATTTAAATGTTTTATTAAAAGTACACTTTGTAAACAAGCATATTACAAATTAGATGATTATATTCAAGATAAGAATGCTTGGAAACATGCTGGTCCTATTCCATAGGACAATCCTATGATTGGCTCTATAGCCTGGACAAAATGAAATTGGTTGCTGATTTTTTGCTAAAAAAAAAATATGTTAATTTTTGTTATTATTATTTTTTTTTAAATTTATATAATGCTACAAATGTAATTATTTTTTTTGAAGTTATACTTCTTTAGGCGCGTTATGAAAAATTGATGAGAGTGAAATTTTACGATGGCGCGCACCTATGACACAAAATTGGGAGTGTGATTATAGCGTGCGCACTGCGCAATCTACAAGTAAAAAGAAATAGAATATGCGTGAAGCTAACTTCACGCATATTCTATTTCTTAGCTTAGCAGCTTAACAAGAATTTTGAATGACCATGACATCTGACAATGACATTTGAAACAAATATAGGAGTATTAATTAGTTTTAAAGATTATATACCTAGTTATTTTTATTATACAAGTGCGAATTTTATATTTGCGTCTGAATTATAATCAGAAGTGATTTAAATTGAATATCTAAATCAATACTAATTCATATGATAAAATATTTGTAAAAAAACTGTGCCGAACTTCCTGAGTGCTTCAATACAATTGAGGTTAACTATCCGTATGTATTATCGAGTATTATTGTTGATTAAAACTGAAACATGAACCATTATTCATTGCTTTTGTTTATTGCGTTTGTTACAGCAACTTTTTTAGAAATATTCTACGACCCTATATATCAATAATTGAGAACAAAGATTTAAGCACGAATACTAATAAGGAGAAAATGAAGGCTTGGAGCGATATTACAGAGAAGTACACATTTTAATAAGTACCTGTATCTCAAAAAAAATGATTACATTATTTAATCAAAACATGTAATTTTTCAGATTTAATCTAGCAAATATAAGGACAAGAGACAAAAAACAATTGATGAATCAGTGGAAGTGCACTAAATTGAATAAAAAAAAGAGTTGTCATCTTATCGCCGTGAAACATCAAAAACTAGAGGTGGAACAAAGCCACCATCACCTTCTCCAGACACAATGGATATGGCAGAGATTATACCGCAACGGTTTGAAGTAGATTTCAATGAATTTGATTGTGATGGTGTCGAGGTAGGAATGTTAATTATAAATATGATGGTGATGTTCAAGGTTCAACCTCTCAAGCATAGGCACATACTTTATTCCCCTACAGGGTAGTTAGAGATATTGTAATACCTCAAAACATCCATGTTGCTCTTGTAGTACCGAAACTCTGTCCAGCCAGATGTGAGCCCATTCCCACTTATAATGGACAGTGGGTATAATACACCTTAATACCTGAGTGCGAACCACTCACCATGATACTTAAATTAATAGATGTTATTTATATATTTCAGGATATTACAAATAAAATCATTTTGGAAACAATTGCTATCCCAAAAGCAAATAAAGCCAACAATGACAAGGTAATAAATCAGTTTTGACATAACTTGAATACTAAAAATGCCAAACAAAGGTGTGCACAACAGTGACAACATAACTTAACAATTTCATTATTTTGTAGGATTAAAGAAAGGTTAAAGAAAATCATGTCGAACTGAACAACAAGAATCCCCAAACAACTCCAAAGAAACCTACAAGGAAGACACCGGTATTATATTTAAATTATCTCTATCTCTAAATAGAATAAAAGAAAGTTGCTATCCAGGTCTGTAGCATGTGCTACTAACTATATTATTAACACATTTATATAATTATATTAATATAAATGTGTTAAAAAATTTATAATATGAATTATAAAAAATTTTAAGTTTTGCATGGACAGAGCTTAAATTAATATTCTCTTATTTGTTGCAGAAGCAAGTAGTAGTTTTAGTTTTGGAGAAGCCTCGTAGATGCACAACCAAGTAATGATTAATTTAAAATTACAAACCGAAATTCTGATGAAGACATTAGAGTCACTTAAAAATAAATAGTATAATGAAATAAAAATGTTTTAAAGATAAATAGTGCTTTATTTGTTTAAATAACTTAATTGTTAAAACAACCTAAATTAAGAACTATCAAACTAAGTTTTCATCAATAAAAATGGCTCTTACTGCTGCTCCATGCAGTTTATTTTGAGATGAGGGTACTGTTAGTGTGGGCAGGGTCTCTTCATCATCATCAGAGATAGGTTCCTCTTTTAATTCAATGGCTATATTGTGCAATACTGACAATAAACACCTAAATCTGTTTTTCCAAACACCAAAACATCTCTCTACGCTATTGCGAGTTCTGATGTGGCATAATTGTATGATTCTTCTTTATGATTTTTTATTTTGTAAGAGAATAATTATAAATATTTATTTATTAAATTTTTCAAATGTAAACTGAACTTTATTGACTATAATGACTCCTTTTCCAGGCTTTGATTATTTAATTGTAATTAATTATTTGCATGCAATCAAAATCTATTTCTAATAATGCCAAAGAAGTATAACTTCTTACCGCGTACATAAGTACACGCACCCTTTTTTGTATCTCACACACTGTTTTGTTGTGTTTTTTTTATATTTTTATTACTCTTTAATGTTAATATTCTAAGGTTTCGATATTTGTAAATATGTGAGGAACATGTATACTAACTTTTTTAGTATAGTAGTTTATTCTAAGAGTACATTGTCTTCACATATAATTATTTAACAAATGTAACAAAATATTGTAAACCTATTTTAAAAGAGTAAGTGTGGAGTTTCTTGCCCATTCTTCTCCACACGAAACTACCTTTTGGAAGGGGCAACTAGAATCATCTTTATATTTTTTTTTTTTTGACGTTCAAAAGTGCCATTTTAGATGGTCTAATTGAAATAAACGATTTGACTTTGACTTTGACTTTGATCCTTTGGCGTTGCGTAAAGATGTGGGGTCACTCGGTATTTTCTACCGCATTTACCATAGAGTTGTTCGGATTGATATCTGCAGCTGAGTTTCATCATCGGACGTCGAGGCAGAATACGTAATTCTACCCGTCATCTCGACGTCCGCCACTTTGTGGAACCAGCTGCCCACTGAAGTATTTCCGAACCAATTCGACTTAGGGTCCTTCGAGAAAAGAGCGTACCAATTATTTAAAGGCCGGCAACGTACTCGCGAGCCCTCTGGCATTGAGAGTGTCCATGGGTGGCGGTATCACTTACCATCAAGTGAGCCTCTTGCCCGTTTGCCCCCTGTTCTATAAAAAAATGTTATTACGTTTTCTTTAGCAAAATAACGACTTAAAGTATGGGGTCATGTTTTATAAGAATAAGGATCAGTGTTGGCCTAGAGGCTTCAGCGACTCCATTCCTGAGATAGCTGGCTCGATTCCCGCCTGTACCCCATAAACATTCTCTCTATGTGCGTATTTAACACACGCTCTCATTGTAAGGAAAAAATCGTGAGAGTATGAGAGACCCAAAAAGTATTAGAAAAGGTAAATTTGACCTGAAATTAATAGTAAATTGAGGTTGACACTTGTTTTTTTAATACTTAAAAGTTAGTCGTTGACCTAACAATATACAAATCAGCTAAAACTCAGTATTGAAATGAAAATAGGTTCACCATCTAGATATAAGTTTTTTACTTCCTATGCTTCCTTAACTTTAATATATCGATTAATGTGATTAGTTGCGTATTAGTATGAGAATACTAAGTCTTGGCAGAACTACGTATTTATATCAAGATATTTGTTTTTCAGCTGACGCGGCTCACAAATTCCGAACGAGAGTTTAAACGGCTCAGAACTGTTTTATTTGTTAAAATATCAATGTAATTTAAAGTATTAAATGTCGATTCAATCAAGTCTTGAATGCGTATTTGGCGAAAGATTTACGTTTCCTGTAGCTTCCAAGCTTTAGGAGTCTTAAAGATATCCTGTCAAGGCATTTTTTTCAATTTAAAGGAAAGGAAGGATCTGTGCCAATGTGCTTATTAACGTATAAGTACAAAGAAATATAAATAATTAAGAAACCCATTTTCCATACAAAGAAATTGAGATGAAATGAGTCAATAAATTTAACACCATTGCAAATTCATTCATACTAGACATCGGTGAAAAATAGCAACGCCTAGCATTTGTGTGCTTGTTCGGTAGGATTATAAGAACACTACAACCGGGGCGTTAATATTATCGCTAAGTTCACTTGTGACGAAATCATAACAAATTAAGATTGATAGGATACAGTTGATAACTTTTTAGATGTTCAGATGTGTCTATATATAAAAATGAATCCCTATTTCCCTTGGTCAAGGCATCACGCGTGAACGGTTGGATTGATTCGCTAATTATTGTTTTGTTGTGTTTGTTATTGTCAGGAAAAGGTTCTTATGAAAGAAAAAAATAAGAAAATTGAGGGGAAAATTAGAAAATTTAAGAAATCTTAACAACTTCGATCGGAGTTATTAAATTGATAAAATACATATAAAATAATAATCAAATTATTTATTTAAAAAAGGTTAAATATCTTATAGAGTATACTTATAACTAGATCAGCACAGTACATCAAAAAACTTTTAGAAAGGGAGACTAGAAGAAACTGTATGAGCAAATGGGTACAGCAAAGCTCATTTATTTCAGCTATTTTCATAGTATTATGTCATATTGTGTTATTTTGTGGGGTAATGCAGCTGACATTAAATCGATATTTGTAATGCAAAAGCAGGCTATAAGAGCGATCTCTGTCCCCACTGAGTCGCGATCTGTGAGTTGGTCCGAAGGAAGTTTAAGGAATTAAATTTTTTTTTACTTTGGCAAGTCAATACATATTTATGAGAATATTTTGTATGGGCGGAAAAATATAGATAGATATCTTTTATAAGAATAGTAGCTTCCATAATTATAGTACTCGTAATAAAGACAAAATTAGCGCACCAACAAGAAGGCTGCATAAAACGAGTAATTATTTCCAAGGCAATTGTATACGTTTTTTTTTCAACAAAATCCCTTAAATCGTACATTAAAGTTAAACTGCTTGCTAAGGCCTATTATAATATAAATGAATATTTAAACGATCCTAGTGCTTGGATATGAATTGCTCCAGTATAAATAGGTAACGCGACTTATTCTCTCGGCTGCATTTCCAGACTCTGGGACGATCGTCAACATCCACGACTGTTTTAATGTAAAGTGGGAACAAATTATTTCAGTATAAGTAATATTATTATTATTTTCTTATGTAGCCAAGTTCACATTTTAAGGATCGTCATGCTCGCCTAAATGTCTTTGCTCGTGGCGGCCTCCATGCGTCGGGTTGTCTCTCTCCCTAAAATATGGCGAGGGGGCCGATGGATGGCCATGCGCCATACTCGTGAACGGGTGCTACTTGTGGTGACTGGTTGTACTTGAATTCGTGTATGCGGTGATGTTAATTATTTCGACTATGTGTTTGCGTGTTGTTCCCACGAGAATGTAAGTGCGTGCTCCTATTTCACCATGCCTCCTGTTGTTAGAGGACAAGTCTTTGTTTTTAATTTATGTTATTATTTTTTATTACTTAAGGTGTCATGTGGAACATGGTGTAATGGTTGCAACTCCTTACAAACGTTATGTAAAAAAAAACATGGCGATTAAAAAGAGTGGCGGAGAGTTTATTGCCAGTTCTTCTCTTCCGTTCTACGCCCTTGACATTATATATATATATACTAGCAGACCGGCCAAGCGTTGCTGTGGCTAAGGTTTTTGTTATATTACATCACCAGTCATGGGGACCACCATGCTTTTTTGGTGGTAATGCCATGAAATTGTAGCTTATGTGAAACTTTGGTACTTTCAACACAGCGCCATCTGTTAGAATTGTGAATTGTGACTTTTATTTCAAAATATATGTTTATTATTTGATACAAATATTTTGAAATAAAATAATATTGTGGTTATACATTAAGATGTAATCCTATCTTTTAAAGTTAGATCAAACTACACACGGTGTGCAAATTTGATTGAAATCGGTTCGGTAGTTTAGGAGTCCATAGCGGACAAACAACGTGACACGTAATTTATATATATATAATTCTGCTGAACGTGTGTATGTCACTGAATTCCTCTTAAACGGCTGGACCGATTTGTTTTTTTTTTGTATGCATTTGAGTGACGCTCTGGATGGTTTTGATTCATAAATCAGCCCGACAGATACTATCAAACTTTGTTTAATATACCTACTAATCGCTTGAAATATTAGTCTAAGATCCCGCTGCAGGATTGGTGTGCTCATCGACTTTTTGTATAAAACCAAATTTTTATGTTATTTTTACATATGAAATTGGCGTTTTGTATGGGAATAACAAAAAGTCGAATATTTTTAAATATAATATATTTAATTAATCAAAGTATGAACCATTGTTTTCTATGCACTTTTGCCATCTCATAGGTAGTTCATTGATCCCTTTACTAAAAAAACCAGTCGGACGGGAATCAATAAAATCTGTGAAGGTGATTTGGACTGCCCCATCAGAGTTAAATTTTTTCCCTTGCAAGAAGTTGTCCAAATTTCGAAAAAAATGGTTATCTGTTGGAGCAAGGTCCGGGGAGTACGGAGGATGTCTTAGACATTCCAATTGAAGCTCTTCTAATTTGGTAGCCGTCTGTTGTGCAGTGTGTGGTCTAGCGTTGTCGTGAAGTAGCAGTGGCGTGGAGCCGTATCAGCCGTAATAGTCTGGCCAGATTTGAAAACTGAAGAACAATACCGGCACTTTTTCCACCACCTTCCACGGGTTTTGGCTGGTGGCCAGGATCAACCATTGCGCTGAGCGCTTCCGATTATCGTAAAGAATCAATTTTTTATCACAGGTAATGATTCGGTTTAAAATACCTTCATTATTGTGCCGGTTCAGTAATGTAATGCAGCAGTCGACGCGCGTTTGCCGGTTTGCTTCAGTCAATTCGTGAGGTACCCATCTTTCAAGCTTTTTAATCTTCCCAATTTGCTTGAAGTGAATTATAACAGTTTTATCACTAACACCGCAGCCTGCAGCTAACTCGGACGTGGTTTGCGATGGATCCGCTTTCACAATAGCCTTCAATACTTTATTATCAACTTGGGTCTCAGGCCGTCCACGGGGCTTGTTCTGCAGGTCGAAATTTCCAGAACGAAAACGTTGGAACCAAAAACGAACTGTGTTTTCTTTTGCAACATGACCGCCATATACATCATTCACCCTTCGAGTCGTTTCCGCAGCACTAGTGCCACGGCGGAACTCGTACTCGTAAATAATGCGATACTTTAAGTTTTCCATTTTGTAAAATGAGTGACGCAAGCAGAAAAAAACAGAAGAAAAAACAAATGAATGACGGTCATCGAAGCACAAATACATAAGTAAATAGCTGTACAAATTTTAATTTGGAATTCTTAACCACAGAGGAGATATTTGAGGTCAAAGTGGCCAAAACGTAAAACGCCAATTTCATATGTAAGGACCTAATATTTACTAGGGTGCCTATTAAAATTTGGCCGCCATTATTTTTAATTAAATCATTTTTAATTTATTTTTGGTAAAAAATTTCGTTTATTTATTTTTTAAATAAAATAACGTCTACATCACGGTAATTAATATAAAGATTCTAAAAAATCACGGTTGCCGTTGCGCACCTGGCCGCACCTCTTTGCAGCCAAAGCACGAAGCGGCAAGCTATGAACAAGAGCTGTCGGCGACACCAAAGAGTTTTGTGCATTGTTCAAAATTTGTTATAATAAATAGTATAACCTATCATAACAAATGAGTCAATCTATGTGCATGTACGACGGTTATTTTGTGTATGGAAATTATTATTTTATGACGAACAAGTTCTTGTTACATAAAATGTAATCGTCGTTTAAATAAAATCAAATACAATATCAAAGTAAGAAACGTACTGCTGTTTCTTTGGCACTTCATTTTAACGGTTTACTTTTAGTGATGTCTAACAAAATTCTATTGGTCTAAGATCCTGCTATACAACGACCTTCACCGAGATGCTTATTTAATGAAACTTATTTTATATATAATTCTATATGTCAATAAATATAATCCATATGGGTTTTTCTATTCCAAATTTCAGTAGAGTTATTTTAAAAAAAAATATTTTTTTAAACATTTCACCGGTATGATTAGTTAGATAGATTCTATACCAATCGAGCGGCATGAAGCCATAGAATATGTCAAACGTTAGGTTGTTTTTAATCAATTAATTCTCTATGTGTATACCTTTTTTACTAAAGTATCTCTACATCTTTAGTATAAAAGAAGGTTATAGCTGTTACATATATATATTAGGCCCTGGTTAAAAATATTGAGTGGAAAAAGCTTCAAAAAAATTTACTATATGCAAATTATAAAAAAAACTTTTTCTAATATTAATTAAACATACTCCAGGTCTTGAAATCTCCCTTAGACAGCCCCCATATGGATTATGATAGTTTTTGACATATTAAATTAAATATAAAATAAGTTTCATTAAATAAGCATCTCGGTGAATCGCTGTATCGTTTTATAAACTATGTACAGTTGGATATTAATTTACATTTGTTTGTACAAGATGTGAATTTTGAATTCCCACTGTTGATTATTTATATATATAAAGTCTTTATCGCGCCGAACCCAGTCAGCTTGAATGGCAGTATGTTGAAATTGGACTTTCAAGAGCAAAATCTCATAGATGACTAGCTTTTTCAACGTGTCTACAAGACTTGGAATTTCTCGCCTAGAAGCCTTAGTAGAGTCCGCTATGGTTAGTTGCGGTGGAAGTTTCCTGCTCTTTTTTATTGTCTTTTTCCATCGTATCTCCTACTCCAAGGTCTTGATCTCCTCGATTATTTTACACAGTTTTCTTGCGGAAGTTGTTGATTGCACAGAGTTACTGGCGGACAGTCCCCTCTACGGAGAGTGAAGGTTACATGAACGGATTTTGTCACACTAGTTTTTATTCTCCAGTTTGAAAGCCAGGTTTCAATTTCTTGCAATCCAGTCTGTAGGAAGTCTGAAGCTTCGATTGGGCTATTACTACATGCCAGTACAGCAGTATCGTCTGCGAATGTTGCTAATGTGACGTGTTCGCTTTGTGGTAAACCACATGTGTAAATGGTATATAAGACTGGGCCCAGGACAGACCCAGCGGTACTCCAGCTTTGATTGAGTGAAATGGCGATGTACAATCTTCTTCTCTTACTTGAAATATTCTTTCTGTTAGATAAGATTTAATGATGGGGAAGAATGTACAGGGTAGAAGAGTTTTTACTTTATACAAGAGACCTTTGTGCCATACTCTATCAAACGCCTGCTGCACGTCTAAGAAGGCAGAGGAGCTGTACTCCTTTCTCTATAGTACCTTCCTTATTACAGAGCAGATTCTATGGACTTGTTCCACAGTGCCATGCTGCTGGCGAAAACCAAACTGGTGGTCCGGGATTATGGCTCTTTAATGAATCTCCTCCAATAATCAGTGCTGTAGGACTGACTCAAAAAGTTTTGACGTTACGGTTAGCAGACTAATCGGCCTGTATGAGCTAAGTTCGTTTACTGGCTTCCCTACTTTAGGTATCATAATTACTTGTGAGACTCTCCACAGCGATGGAAAGTGTCCAGTTCTTATTATGCCATTAAATAAGATGGTTAGAAAAACTATGGCTTTTTTGGGAAGTTCCTTCAAGACTTTTTTGTCTATTAAATCAAACCCGGGAGACGACTTCTTTCGGCGTTGTAGGCCTAATCGGCAAATCGAGCTGAAAGTCTTGACTTAGGACCGAATCTATGAAGGAATCATCAGTGTCTGGGTCAGCTTCATTAGGCGTGAATACTTTTGCTAAGTGAACAGCTAAGGCGTCAGCTTTTTCTTGTTTTGTCCTTGCCCAAGTGTTATTCTGCAACCGTAACGGCGGTTTGGGATCTATCGGTCTATTATAGTTCTTACAAGCTCGCCATAGAGAGTAGTTTGTAGCATTTGTTGCAGTTAAGGAATCTAGATAACATTCCATAGTTTTGTCCCTTGCATTTCTTATGGCAAGTTTAAGATCATTGACTGCTTTGTTAAGAGCTCTTTTATCTACTGCAAGCCTGCTAGTGTGTCATACTCTTTGCTATCCTCTTCTGTTTTAAGTGCTATTTTTAGGCTTAGCTCTGTGTCAACTATTTCCCGGAAGCTATCCCAGTCTGTGTATTTGTTGTACAATGTTTGCCGAGCTTCTTTCTTAAGAATAGTGGTGCTCACTGTCAATATTATAGGAACATGGTTAGATGAGCTATCGAGGCATGACTCAACATTGAAGAAAAGTCGAGACAGCCCTGTTGTGATGAAGAAGTCTAGAACGTCTGGCAGTCTGTTCTGGTCTGTGGGCCAGTGTGTTGGTTCCGGAGTTGAGACAGTAGTCAGGAACTGTTTATCTACACTTTTCTTTAGCTCCCTTCCACGTGTAGTTATTAATCTAGAGCCCCAGTGCGAATGCTTCGCATTCCAGTCACCCCCAGCAATAAATCTGTATCCCAAGCTTACAAAGTAGTCGGAAAACTGTGCTTCACTTATTTTATGTTTTGGGGGACAATAAATTGATGATATATTAAAGTCTCCATTTCTGTCACTGACTGCTACTGTGGTAGCCTGGATATGTTCGGTACAGTAGTTTGGTAACACATGGTGTCTAACAGTGGCTTTAATTATTACTGCTGTCCCGCCGTGAGCTGTACCGTCTGGATGATTTGTGGAATAGATCTTATATCCTTTAATTCTTATCGACCTGCTGGTTGTCATATGTGTCTCTGAAATTAGGAGAATGTCTAGACTATGAAGACTGATCAATATTTTCACTTCATCGATGTTGGATGCCAAGCCATTGATGTTCCATGTAGCTATTTTTAGTGCAGTCATTTTGTTAACTTAGTGACTAGTACTGCAATGAGTTCAAGTAATGTACTCATTTGCTGTAATACAGTATCAATCTTTTGGGATTGTTGTATAAACATTTGTTCTATGACTTTATAAGAGTCAGGTTGATGGATTGTATTATTTTGATGTACCTTATATCTGGCTGTATCGGCATACGATTTGTGCTCATGTGCTTTCCTCTGCTCCTGCAGCGGTTCATTTTCCTCTTTATTCTGATTAGCAGAGGTTTTATTATCAGTTTCTTCATTATCTTTTTGAGGTTTATACTCAAATTTCTTATGTTTACGTGGTAAGTGTTGCATGGTTTTCCTTGATAAAATTTCCTTGTAAACCTCACAGCCTTTATAATTTGCTGGGTGGGGTCCTAAACACAACGCACAATAAGCAGGTGTATTGCGATCCACTTTTGTACATTCCGATGTTTTGTGCGGTCCAGCACACTTGACACAGCGATATGGTTTCATAAGTTCTTAAGCTACTTTTATCACATCGCTTATGAATTCATATTGGGTTTTTACAAATCACAACTTCTTTATTCGTTAGACTTAAAATAATACGCGCGCATAAGAGACCTGCGCTTGGACAAATTACATAATCAGTTTCGGTCACAGCGATAATTCGAGTGAAGGGTCAATAGGTAAGTAGGGCAGGGCAAGGGATATAAAGATATTTCCTTATTTTTCGCAGATACGCTATGCTGACAAAATATATACACAAAATGGCATGGCATGGCATGGCAATGGCGTTGCTTGTAAAAATTATCAATGGGAACCATTATATAATATGTACAAGTACAACAGATTTAATTCAAATTTTTGAAAATCGTTTAATATCGTTGAGCTCTTGTGCGTTATCATTTTAATGTGATAACCTATGAAACACATAGTACCTATATAAAAACACAGACAGCGAGGCCAACATGTTTTTGCACATAAACATTTGGGGTAAAGGTTAAGCATATCATTATAACAGCAAGAGATGTTATAATAATAAATTGTTTATATATTAAAGAATATAATATACATTAATTGTTAAGTTCTTAGTAACTGGACAAACTATGAAAAATTAAAGAACGATTATTTAATCTTATATATAAATTAATAATATATGCATCACTCAACTTCCCAAAACATTTTACTTGTAAACATTATGTTTTCTAGAATCTATATTATGCAATATAAATGTTTATACTTATTATCACCACGAAAGATTTCATATAAATGCAACGAAATACTGTATTGTGAACACTACAGTGCTACATCTGCATTAGTATACTTGTCATAAATTCCATTATGTTTTCGATTTTTGAAATATTAGCTTTAACAACACTGTGGGCTAGTGTCGCTCAAAGTCGTAAGTTTTATTTTAATTTTAACTACCTTATGTTAACTTTTTTATAAGACTTGTAGCATTTTCTCGTTAAGCCTTTGAATTTGAATTTAATGGATTAAGTCTAAGGAATTGAAGGATAAGGTGTGGAATGGTAACTCTCAATGTTTACTCCCGTTATTTTAACGCGTACGTAATCTTTGTTGTATAAGTGTGTTCTTATATAATACTGACCTGTTAAAAATGGAGTAGCATGTCCGTTACAAAACTGTATATTAGTGTATCCCGGGAATCGAAACCTGGGTCAGTATGTAACTTCATTAACAGAGCCACAAGTTTAATCCTTCAAAATTAGCACATATTCATTAAGCTATCTTACGCCAACTTTTGAATTTTGTTAAAATAAGAATTTAAAAAGGTACAATAGATTAACATAATAGATTATTGCGATTTAGTATTAAATAGGGACGTAAGCCAAAATACGAAATATTTTGATTAATAAAGGTCGAATTTATTCATATTTTTAGGTAAAAACTTATTATACTTTCATATAATTTGAGTTACAAATTGGCAGGTCTCTCAAAATAGTGTAAAAACATTATTACGTCCGAGTATACGTGATTATTTCTTTTTAATTTTTTTTAAATTTATTTATCATTTAAAATTTATATATTATATAAGAATGTTTTTGAATGCATGCACAATGCACATATTATGTAATAATTAATCATACCACATGCTTGTTTAATATATTATTCATTATGGAAATAAAGAGGCTATAATAAAAATAATAGGGATTTATAGAATTATATTTTATAAAACTAAATCGAGTTTTGTAACACAAGCTAATACATATTTTTTTTTGTAGAATATGGCGTATATGTATCAAATAGTTTTGTCTCATAACGATGGGTGTCCTTACACCAAGCCAAATATTTTAACAATCATAATTATGTATTCCATTTTTTACAGAATTATTAGCGCCATGCCATCGTAACGACAATGTCTGTTTTGAGAAGTCCGTTAACAAAGCCCTGCCTCAGGTCATGTCTGAAAACAAAGCCCTTGGGGCCGATTCATGTGATCCCTTGAAACTTGACCTAATTGAGGGCGACATGCCCGATATTAAATTTAAGTTTATTTCCCCAATCACTACAGGATTCAAGAAATGTGTTATCAAGAATGTGAAGTAAGTGATTTATACTTATTTTAAAATGTACATGTATCTATATTAACGTTTAATACCTGCAGCTGAGTTTTATGATAAGACGTCAAGGCAGAATACAAAATTCCATCCGTATCACCTCGACGTCCATCATTTCACAACAGAGCGTTTCTTATAGTAGGGGAGCCCACGATGCTAAATGGGGATTTACTCGAACGTCATAGAGACATATTGGGTTGCGAAGTTTAGATAATAATAAGAAAGAAATTTTATATAATGTACACCTTTTCATCGGTGGTGGGAGCGGCTATAGATTTTCAAAAATGTAAGAAAAAGAACTGTGCCATGGACATACTCGAGTGCGTCAGATTTTGATAGCATCCATGTCCTACGTATTTTTAATAATGTACGTATGTTAATCTGATTGTTTGCATGGTCGTACGTAAGGGTTGAAAATGAAAAAAAAATTAATCGAGCGCATCAGATTTTCTAAGGGAACCTAAAAAAAGCTCTCATCTAATAATCTGACAATTTGGATGTGACGCAAACTCGTGGTCATTAAAAGAATGTGCAAAAAAATTCGCCATTTTGACATACTCAAGCGCGACAGATTAAGATATATATGGCTCATCTTTATGTCCTAGACTTGATGTCTCATAATCTGACGATTATCTGGAGGGATTCGCCTAATCTGATAATTAAAAAAAATAATAATCATTGAACTTAATTGATTGATAAGCTCTGAAAATAGCAAAAAGTGTAAAGCGGAAGAACCGGTTTACTTCAACGATATTCTAATATATTTATACATTTCCCTAATACATATTTATAATGTATTTATTTTATTTTTGCAAAGTTGTTTCACCACAAAATACACTTTATCGACGACTTATATATTTTTAGTCATCCTTGAATTATTTCCTTCAAAATAAAAATAAAATCAGCCACGCTCGCGAATGTCGAGATGACTTTTTTTACAGCTTTACAGCCCTCCCTTTCCATACGTTACTTGCAAATTGTCAGATTAGTAAAATATACACTTCTTAGCATGTAATTAACTCACCTAACAACGAGAAAGTCTGATGATTATTTTTTTTTTTTTACTAATCCTTTATCCTTGACGGGCCATATATATGGGGCTCATATATGGTAGAGGCACTTAACCGGGTACAAGGCATCTCCATGTATATTTATCTGCCACGCTGTACTAAATCCCGAAATCCCCTCTTGGGTTCCCCTACTATTAAGGCAGTTTTTGCCGTGCATCACTATTATGTGGAACCAGCTGCCCACTGAAGTATTTTCGAACCAATTCGACTTAGGGTCTTTCAAAAAAAGAGTGTACCAATTTTTAAAAGGCTGGCAACGCAATTGCGAACCTTCTGGCAATATGAGTGTCCATGGGCCTCCTGCCCGTTTGCCCCCTGTTATATAAAAACAAATAAATATAAACTGCCAAAACATAAATAAAACAAGTATACGGTATGGTAAGGTACGTTCATCTTACGATTTAAGCTATTTGATTTAATACACATTGAAAAACACTTTTTTTAACGGATTTGAAGTTATGTTTTATTATAAATTTACAATTATTTTACATAATTTTAAATTTAACCGACGTTTCGCGTGCTTTACAGCGTGCGTGGTCACGGTGACTGAAGACAAAAGGTGTTGAATGTCAAAAAGTATCACAGCTGTAGAAAAAGTTGTGTTATCTGTATTTATTTCCCCGGAGTTGGTATCGACTAAAAGATGGAGGGTTTTGGCAGAAATGGCTCACGGTGTCCTCTATTTTCGCGGATTGTTTATCTTGAGAAAAAAAAAAGACAATACTATTAATAAACATTGAAAGAATTTGTCTGAACTCTAGCTTAATATACACAAGCAATAAATATTTTAGAACTGTCTCTATGCTATGCTATCGTGGCTTCATCAGATCGAAGTGTCATTTCTAAAATTGTTTTTTTATAATGATTTTATTAATCCATTATTTGAATCTAGGGCATCTTAAGTAAGCATTATCATGGGTCAATACTTAAAAGTTCCATATCTTTTTTATTTATTTATTTGGTTATCAAGCCCACGACATCACACACAGTCCTAAATCTACCAATTATTTCACAAAATCTTACATCCAAAATGTGCGACAATCAACGCAAGCATAAGTTTCTCAAAAAAAAATGAAATAGAAATTAAACAAAAATACAACTAAAACACACACGACAATACAAGCACACATTAAAATAAAATATTTTTTTTTAACATAAACATAAAGTAAAATTTTCAACAAATTTCATTAAATTGTTGGCACTAAGCAGAAAAAAAAGAAAAATCATCAGAAAAACAGCGAAATTAGGTTCGAGAAAGGCACCCCACAATGCTTTCTCTAAAACCGATCAGCCCACTACCGAATATATTCAGCTCCGGATAAGCTGTGTTCAATTTGTTAAAATCACGAAGAATTCGAACGAGAGGTGCCTGAACTCCTAGGTTGGTTTTGGCAGAAGGAATTTGGAAAATATTGTTGATTTTAAACCTAGGGCATGAGTAAGGGACGACAATTTATTGATATCCTGTAAGAGGTCACTGCTTTGTATATTTTGATTAAGTCAAACACATGTATCGCATGCATCTACACAATACTCAAACACATGTTAACAGAAATACTCCAGCCTATTTTATTCTTATTTCCAGACTGAACTTAGATGCACTTACATTACACGAGGAGCTTAACTGTCCGAATTTAGAAACAACTGGCAAATACGAAATCTCTGGACGTCTCATCACTTTACCAATTGAGGGAAGTGGAGACTTCAAAATCTCTGCCGGTGAATATGAAAATTACCTAAAAATAACATCAACATGAAAATTAAGTCAATAGCACTAATAGATCCTTTGATGAATGTTTTACATAAAATGAAATGGTTTACGTGTGTATAATTTCTATGAAAATTCTGTAATGTGTTCATGTAATAAGTGATATTATGATAAATAGAAACATGTATACTGATGTCAAATTGCACTTACCTTATTGTTTGATACCAGCCAGGTACACAACTCGTTGGCCCATCGTGGCGAGAGTGATATTATTTACCAATTACCAGGAATTTTAAAGAATAAAATGTAACATTTTGACGTAGGCGTTTCGCTTTTAACTTTTTAGTACCTGATAAAACTTGCAATGCATGGGTGAATTATATGAAATTGTTAATATTTAAAGTAAGTAATGGTGATAGTACAGAATTCTCGCGTTCACATTATTAAATGTTATTTCAATACTAACAATGGATTGTCACAT
Source organism: Pieris macdunnoughi (assembly GCA_905332375.1). NCBI lineage: Eukaryota > Metazoa > Arthropoda > Insecta > Lepidoptera > Pieridae > Pieris > Pieris macdunnoughi. Next base: position 1,940,362 of record CAJOBZ010000016.1, read on the forward strand.
TTCCTATAAAAATGTCAAATCGTGATTATAATGTTAATATATATAAATTACGCGTCACGTTGGTTGTCCGCTATGGACTCCTAAACTACTAAACTGATTTCAATCAAATTTGCAAACCGTATGCAGTTTGATCTAACTTAAAAGATAGGATAGCATATATATATATATATAATTCTGCTGTACGTGTGTATATATTTTCATTGACAGATTAATGTTAAACCCGTGAACGGCCACCTAGGCTTGGGTTACACAAGCGGGCAACTATCTAGGCCCTACCCTCTAAAAACAGCGCCACTCCTAAAAGTTCTGGTTGGTCGTATTTCATAATATATAATAATTACTATTTTTCAGGGTCATACAATATCATCCTCGATTTTGATTTGGAAAATGTGGTTGGAGATGACAACAAAGTATATCTCTCCTTGAAATCTTACAAACAGAAAAACGAAGCAACAGCTCCAATTTCTTTCGACTTCAAAAACCTTTTTAATGGACAAAAGGATCAGGGTATGAACTATATTAAATTTTCTGATATACAGCTATTATAATATTTAAAGCTTACTGATACTTATACTTAAAAACGACTTATTTTTCCAAATTATAATATTTGGATGAATTTCCAAAGAAATATTTGATTAACTAAGATATAGTGATCGCATTGCCTTTAATAAATGAAACCTTTTTTACCTTTGGTTTTTACGATATACCTATTCAAATAAAACTTTTTGTGCCAGCAAGTGTGTTATATATATCGTCTCTTCACTTATTAACATAATAGTTTTTTGAAAATATATACATATTTGTAAAGAAATAAAATATGTTAGGGTGCATGATATGGCTTTATAGCGTTGTATATATTACTTAATAATTTCAGCTGACAAAGTCCTCACATTTGCTAACCAGAACTGGAAGCAGGTCTTCCATCTCCTGCAGGAACCTATTTGGAACGAAAACATGAAGAAAATCATTTCTAACGGCAACAAATACTTAATGACTGAACCCCTTGATCAAATGTTCATATCACCTTAGGTTGTTAAAGTAAAAATACTATATATACATTTGTTACATACAAAGAACACACTTGTATTAGTAGCATATACTCGTATAATCCATGTGTTTGTTTCTTTTCTACATGAATGACAAAATATTCTTCGGCTATCAGTCACTATTATAGTAGGTTTTTTGAGCTTGAAAGAGCTCATATGAAAGAGACCGTAGTTTAAAACAAATTATTTCTATTTTTACTTTGATAATAAACTATTATATGTCTATCATTGGTACTTATTTATACACCTATTACACACCTTTAAATATAATTACTATCATATTGTTAGAAGTAGCATATAAACCGAAAGTTTATAAATATAATGAGGGGACAGAATCTGCTTATACACATTTAGTTTTATTAGTATTATGTAATACGGTGAAGGAAAACATCGTGAGGAAATTAGCATGCCTGCAATCGAATTTAAAAAACAATAGAATTGTCATATTTTGGAATAATCAGATTTTTTATCGAACTAGAGAATAATAGTGCACACCAGCGCAGTATAGTTAAACTTAATATGTACAGTCTTACAGATAAATAGCCTGAACAGTTTTCTTGTACCTTATATAGTAGTCTAAATTCTTGTCTAGATACAAGGAATGTACAATCTAACTTTATGCCACAAACGGGGGAGCAAATCACCAATAGTTAAGATGAAACTTGGAAATTCGTGCTTGATAGGACTATCTCTTCGACATGTTAAAAATAAGGCATTGATTTACTTGGGGTCTGGTTTTTCCTAATTGCAATGTTATTCGGTTCGGTAATTTGGAATATTTCAAATTATACCAAATATAATCGGCAAAATATATTTGTCTATTATGGTGAGATAATTTAATAAAACCAAATTATAATACCACCTTTTTAATTTGACTTATATTTAAGGAGGTCCAGGCTTCGATTCCCGATAGAAACAGAATGCTGAATACCTATCAAAAATCCTACGTACAAAAATATCACCTACTGGAAATATCAATGAAACGGACGCAGATACGTGTCTGTCTGTTAAGGAGATTCAAACGTAATCATTAGCAATAGTAGGTATTTTACGATGGCATGTATCAATATTTAAACAATAGTCAGAAATCATATAATATAATAAATATTAGGAAATCATTAAAGATTAGATTTATTAGAAATATTATCTCAATCTCAATCATTTATTCATGTCTAGTTTTAAAATATTTTCTACAAATTATTTACAACCATTATTTTATACTAATATTGCACTTTTAATTAAATTTTTATCATTTAAACTTTCTTCCCATTAATTGTCGTCAGCTTACTTCGATGTATTTTGTCAAACAATAGCAAAAATATATACATTATATACTCTTAGTTTAACTTTATTACTTATTCATAATTCAATTATTCACAAATCACACAGAATTGAATTTTGTTAGAAAAAAATTATTCTATGGAAATTAATATTAGACTTAAAATTAATGCGCTTAAGAGTCTACATACACAAGAATTAAAGATAATATTTATTATAAAAATTTATTATTATTAATGTATTATAAATTAATATTAGACTTAAAATTAATACGCGCGCTTAAGAGACCTGCGCTTGGACAAATTACATATACATAACCAGTTTCGGTTACAGCGACCATTCGAGTGAAGGGTCAATAGGTAAGTAGGGCAAGGGATAGAAAGATATTTCCTTACTTTTCGCACAATAGCGTAACACAAAAAGGCAACGTTGCTTGTAAAGATTATCAATGGGAACTAAAAATTGTATTTTTACTGTAAGTACTATGTGATGTTTTTTTTTAAAAAAAACAAAGAACATTTTAGGGACCACGTCTATCGTCGACGATATCGTCGAGGTCTTGGGCGTTATCATTTTAATGTGATTACCGATGAAACACATTGTATATAAAAACACAGATCAGGGATCAGTTATGGTGGTTTTAGAACGGCTATTTTTGCAGAAATAACATTAAGGGTCAAGGTTAAGCATAGCATGATATGAGCATGAGTTGTTGTGGAAATTGTTTATGTATAAAAGATAAGTGGGTCACTCAGCACACTGAAAATGTTTAGAACTGGCCAGTTAGAAACGTTGCTAATGAAAACTTTTTATGAATTTCAATTTTAGAACTCTTTCGTAAACTAATGGTAAATTGCATTTATTTGTCATTTGATTTTGTAAATTGGTGTCAAATCTAAAATTCTTGTTACACGTGAAAATGAACCTAACGCGCGAAAATTTTCGGTCAATGATTTCTCATGACTTTCGTTGTAGGCTTAGTGAACAACAAAGCTGCAATTAGCATTTTTTTATGAAGCCCCATCTCGTGCCACTAATTATAAATGGTTTAACGAGTTTAAGCGTGGACGTAGCAATCTCAATGAGATCCGCGCGAGGGACGTTCTTTAACAGCGACAACTGAAGATAACATCAGTGATGTGCGACGCGTGATAGAGGAAAATAAGAGAGTGACCTATCAGCGGATACGGGCAAGCCTAGGCATTGGTATTAGTTCAAAAAATATTACACGAACATTTAGGCGTCAGAAAGCTTTGTACCAGATGGATTCCCCATACTTTAACCGAAGCCCAGAAACACTTTCACATGCACTTGTGTCGCCAAATGTTAGATAAGTTCAAAGGCGGTGAATCAAATTCTGTATTTGACATCGTCACAGGTGATGAATGCTGGATATATTGCTACGAACCCGAAACCAGCTCAGTTGACAATCAGCTCAGTTGGTGTTTCCTTTCGAGGATCGGCCAACTAAGGTAAAGACAGGAATAAGTCAAAAAAAGAGATGATTGCCTCATTCTTTGGTCGGAAATATCATTTCGCGACAGTTGTGCTAGAAGATGGAAGGACAGTTACTGCAGTCTTGTATGTGAATCAATGTTTGCCTGTTGTCTTGGAAAAAAATTCGATATTACCGCCCTCGAAGCAGGATCAGTCTTCACCATGACAATGCTTCAGCGCACTCAGCAAAACGGACTGTTGAATATTTGACTATGGCAGGTGTCGAGATAATGAGTCATCCGCCATACAGTCCTGACCTGGCGCCCTGCTAATTTCATTTATTCCCAAAAACTAATGATAAAATTCGCTTTACGAGCCCTCAAGATGCGGTGAAAGCGTACGCGATAGAAGAGACCCCTAAGGAAGTATGGGCCCACTGCTTTTCTCTGTGGTTCCATCGAATGCGACGATGTGTAGAGAGGAACGGACATTACTTCGAAAAACAATAAAAGTATTGACAACGTTCTTCATTGAGCCGTTTTTCGTTTTCTAAACATTTTCAGTGTTACCTAGGTATAATATAAATTAATTGTTAAGTTTTTATAATACTTCTTAATAACTGAACAAACCATGTGAAATCAAAGAACGATTATTTAACTATAATTTTTTTACTTCAATCCATAAACGCAACTCGAAACATTTCACTAAAATATATCATTTAGTTGTCTATCAATTATATCATTTTAAAATGTACAGTATACAAGATTATATTAGGAGTTTCAATTTCACTATCTTGGCAACGAAAACTATTTTTTCCCTCACTGAATTAGGTAATAGATAAATGCGTCACTCAATATTTTACTTATAAACTTTATATTTTTCTAGCATTTATTAGCAATAATAATAAAAGTTAATTACTTATTATCATCGCGAAAAATTTAATATAAATTCGACGAAGTTCCATATTGTGAACACTACAGTGCTACATCTGCATTAGTATACTTGTGATAAATTCCATTATGTTTTCGATTTTTGAAATATTAGCTTTAACGTCACTATGCGCTAGTGTCGCTCAAAGTGGTAAGTTTTATTTTAACTACATTATGTTGACTTTTTTATTAGACTTGTAGCATTTTCTCGTTAAGCCTTTGAATTTGAATTTAATGGATTAAGTCTAAGGAATTGAAGGATAAGGTGTAGACAGTGGAATGCTAACTCTAAATGTTTAGGTACTCCCGTAATTTTACGAGTACATAATCTGTGATGTATAAGGTTATTCTTATAGAATAACACTCAATATCTCTCAAAATACTGTAAAAACGTAAAAACAAAATGTATTGATTATTCAAACAAGAATAAGGTAACATTATACATTATTACGTCCGAGTATAGGAGATTTAATATAAAACTAAATCAAGCTTGTGTAACAATAATTTTTTTCGAAGAATATGGCGTATATGTTTCAAATAGTTTTGTCTCATAATCACCGCTGTCCTTACACCAAGCCAAATATTAAGAAAATCATAATTATATATTTCATTTTTTACAGAATTCTTAGAGCCATGCAATCTTAACGACAATGTCTGTTTTGAGAAGTCCATTAACAAAGCCCTGTCTCAGGTCATGTCTGAAAACAAAGCCCTTGGAGCCGATTCATGTGATCCGTTGAAACTTGACCTAATTGAGGGCGACATGCCCGATATTAAATTTAAGTTTTTTTCCCCAATCACTACGGGATTCAAACAGTGTGTTGTCAAAAATGTGAAGTAAGTGAATTATTACTTATTTTCAAATGTATATATTACCGTTTAGTACCTGCCGCTGAATTTCATGATAGGACGTCAAGGCAGAATACAAAATGCCATCCGTATCACCTCGACGTCCTTCATTCCACAACAGCGTTTCTTAAGGCCCCGTCAAATTTTCACGCCATTGTGTACAGGAAGCTATATGATGGCGGACAATTGTCAATCGTGGCGCGCAATCGGGAGCTGCCGTTTTGGGCACACTTCAAAGTATTCGTGGCGTAGCGTGGCCTGTGGTGTTTACACAATGGCCATTCAAATTAGGGTCTTTTTTTGCAAGAAAGTTTATTCAAATATGAATATCTAATAAAAATTAAAAAAGTACCTTGCTTATCTTTTTTAACCATTTGCGAGACACCTTCTGGTAATATGAGCCAATTAACGTCTATCCAATGGTTGAGGCAGCTCCTGCCCGTTTTGCCCCCTGTTATATAAAAAATTAGCTGCTTACAAAGTATTTCCGAACAAATTAAATAAGGCTCTTAAAAAAAAGACCAAAATTTTTTTTTTTTTAAACCCCGCGCTTGCGAGCCTTCTGGCAATATGAGCAACCCTCCCCCCCCCCCCCCCCCCGTGCCCCCTAATAAAAAAAAATTAAAAAGCGCGTGCGTACAAGTACACATTCATACTTATACAATTCTAAAACTTTAGATTTCCGAGACTTAATAAACTAAGAAAATATTAATAGTGTCGAAAATTTATACAAATTATATATATTTTTTTTTATTTAATATTCTTCGATAATAAAAATACGTGAAATTTTTATTTACGATTCGTCTTTCGAGATTTCAATAAATTATTTTGCATAAAATATAAAATACTAATATTTCATAAATTCTCTTTACGAAATTTTAATTTTATAAATATAATTTCTATAAGGTAATTCACCCTTCTCACTCTCTCTCAATCGGTCTCAATCGCTCTCTCCCTTTTCTTCGACAAAAACGCTGCATCATACACTGATGCTCACATTAACAGAAATACTCCAGCCTATTTTATTCTTATTTCCAGAATGAACTTAGATGCACTTACGTTACACGAGGAGCTTGACTGTCCGAATCTAGAAACAACTGGCAAATACGAAATCTCTGGCCATCTCATGACTTTACCAATTGAGGGAAATGGAGACTTCAAAATCTCTGCCGGTGAATATTACCGTATAAAAATTACCTAATAATAATATGTGGCAATATCACTGATGGAAGTTTTACATAATATGAAATGGTGTATTTAAGTTCTATGAAAACTCTGTAATGTGTTCATGTAATAAGTGATTTTATTTTAATTTTAAAAAACTTTGAAAAATGTAAATTGATGTCAAATTTCACTGACGTTATTGTTTGATACCAGCCAGTTACTTTGGTCTATCGTGGTGATATTAATAATATTTACCAGGGATTTTAAAGAATAATTTTTACGCAGGCGTTTCGCTTTTAACTTATTAGTACCTGATAAAACTTGCAATGTGTGAATTATATGAAAATGTTAATATCTAAAGTATTAAGTATTCTTGCGTGCCCATTATAGAAAGTTGTTTCAATACTAACAGTGGATTGTCACATTGCCAATTCCTATAAAATGTTAAATGGTGATGGTAATTAACTGTAAAACTCTGTCGAGATATTGATTTAACATTTCTGTGTGTTTGCCAGTCTTCACAATCTCTAAGAGATCTCATTATATCTGCAGGAGTCAAATTATTCTTTTATATATTTTCATTGACAGATTAATGTTAGCCCCGTAAACCGTTACCTAGGCTTGGGTTACACAAGCGGGCAACTATCTAGGCCCTACCCTCTAAAAACAGCGCCACTCCTATAAGTTTTGGTTGGTCGTATTTCATAATATATAATAATTACTATTCTTCAGGGTCATACAATATAATCCTCGATTTTGATTTGGAAACTGTGGTTGGAGATGACAACAAAGCATATCTCTTCTTGAAATCTTTCAAACAGAAAAACGAAGCAACAGCTCCAATTTCTTTCGACTTCAAAAACCTTTTTAATGGACAAAAGGATCAGGGTATGAATTACATTACATTTTTCTTTCTATTATTTTCTGATATTTAAAGCTAACTAATACATAAACTCAAAAACAACTTTAGTTTCTAAATTATCAAATGATTGGATGAATTTCTTAAGATTTATTCGATTTACTAAGATCTCGTTTCCTTTAATAAGTAAAAACTTTTTTTACCTTTGGTTTTTACGATATATTCAAATAAAACCGCATTTTCTGCCAGCATGTGTGTAATATATATGGTATCTTCCTTTATTTAACATTAAAATTTTTTGAAAAAAAAATAAAATGCTAATAATGCATGCTAATATTGGGCTTTATGGCGTTGTATATATTACGTAAAAATTTCAGCGGACAAAGTCCTCACATATGCTAACCAGAACTGGAAGCAGGTCTCCGAGCTCCTGCAGGAACCTATTTGGAACGAAAACATGAAGAAAATCATTTCTAACGGCAACAAATACTTAAAGACTGAACCCCTTGATCAAATGTTCATATCACCTTAGGTTGTTAAAGTAAAAATACTATACATTTGTAACATATATTAGTATGTAACAAATGAATATACATACATTAGTTGCACATATAACCCATGTTTTTTCTACATTAATGACAAAATATTCTTTGGCTATCAGTCGCTCTAATAGTAGGTTTGAGCATAAAGAGCCCAAATGAAAAAGACAGTAGTCTTAAACATATTATTTTTATTTTTATTTCAATAATAATCTATTAATTATATATCTTTCATTGGTACTTATTTATTACACACCTATAATATATAATTACGATTATATTATTAGAAGTAGCATATCTACCGAATGTATATAAATATAATAAGGGGTCATAATATATTCATGTACATTTAGTATGCAACACGGGGAAGGAGAACATCATGAGGAAATGAGCATGCCTCCAGTCGAATTTAAAAAAGGATTGAATTGTGAAATTTTGGAATAAATCGAATTTTTCACGAACTAGAGAATAATAGTGCGCACCAGCGCAGTACAGTTAAACATATATGTACAGTCTCACAGATATATAGCCTGAACAGTATTCTAGTAACTTATACAATAGTCTAAATTCTTGTCTAGATACAAGGAATGTACAATCTAACTTTATGCCACAAACTGGTGAGCAAATATCTCCAATAGTTAATACGAAACTTGGAATAGTTGGCACGTTTACTCAGTATTAACTTTAAAGTTAAATTTGTTTAAAAGCTATTTAAATATGTTAAGAAGATAATATTTGTAATAGATTACAAAATAAAGTGCTCAGGGGAATAGTCAATGCTCCCTGGTATATTTTCAATAACGACCTAAATCGGAACCTTAATCTAGAGGACGTCACCACAATAATAAAAAGGCTGCTGGAGCCCACGAACATCGGTTGCACCACCACGTGAATGTCGAGGCTTTTCCACTTCTTGACACTACGGGCCCAGTGAGAAAGAAAAAAAAACAATTTGAACTAGTGAATTAGTATTAGTGCACGTTAGTCTTAAGTGCTAAACAGTGGGAAGTGATAAAAAAGTTGAACACAAGACAGAGTGTCTTCCATTTATGTAATTAGTGTTATTGGATACTTTCTTATGTTAATATCCTTTATATTAATAGTAAATCAGGTTAGATTTAAGTTACTTATAAGTCTATTTTTATAAATTTCCCAATATCTCTGACTCTTGTGGTGTAATTTATATAAATTGTCATTGGAAATTGATCTCACGACCAATCATGCGGACTTTAACACAGTAAGTGTTATATTATACATATAAATGCGTCCTTTTTACGTATTTATTATGTAGTGTATAGTTTAAATTCAATAATTATTTACAGACAGCAAAAGATAGAAAATTCTAGAATTTCTTGGAGGAGGCTTTTACCTTTGGGATTTAGAGGCTACTTTAGAGGTTTGCTCTTGTTTAGCTATTGTACATAGTATTCAGATTGATGCCTCCCTTGTAAGTAAAATACCTGTGACAGGGATGCACCATAGAGTTTGCAGTTTAAAAAAACAAATAATTACATTATTTTTGCTTTTTATACAGAATTTTTACTATCATTGTTTGAATTATACAAGTTATAAATTATAAATTATAAGTTATTAATTATAACTTATAATTAATTAAATTAATATAATTCTGAATAAAATTTATTATGTTTGTTTAAGATATAAGACAAGACGCGCAAGAAATACTATGCCTTATTTTATAAGTTTTCTTCAGCAAACTAACGACTTAAAGTAGGTATGGGGTTATGATTTTAATATTAAAATTAGCGTTGTCCTTGTGGCTTCAGCGACTCGCATTCCTTAGGTAGCAGACTCGATCCGTGTCTGTACCCCAATTGACTTTGTGTCTAAGGAAATCATCGTGAGGGTCACCAGTATGCCTAAGACCCAAAAAGTTGATGTCGGGTGTAGGGCGAAGAAAGCTAATATACTTGAATTTTAGAAAAGGCAAATTATGACGAAACAGATACACAATTCACAAACCTGTGGCCCGGACCTAAAGGTTTGACACTTGTTTTTTTAATACAGTTCAGTAATACAGTTGACCTAACAATACACAAAACAGATAAAACACAGTAATGTAATCAGAATAATTTATATAAGTTTTTAATTTCCTTAACATTGATTTGCGATTAATAATTGTTATAGCTAAGAACTACGTATTTATATCAATATATTTGTTTATTAGCTGACGTGATTCACCAATTCGCGAACGAGAACTTGAAAGAAGTAGCTAATCTGGTGCAGGATCGATGACTTATTCAAAGCATGATGATCACATGATTAATAGGTCCCAGGTTATCTTAAGACCTCATCAATTTTTTTTTAATATGAGCAACGTATTACAGTTTTATTTGTTAAAAAATCAATGCAATTTAAAGTATTGTTTAATACTTTAAATTGCATTGATTTTTTTACGCTTTACGATTTCCGTAGCTTTCAAGCTTTAGGAGTCTTAAAGATACCCTGTATATATTTTTTTTGATTCAATTAATTTAAAATTGGTAAACATATTAAATACTTTTTAAATTGATATTATATTACATATTCCTTTTTTTTTTTTATACGAGGTGAAAATGCGCTTACGCAGGCCCGCATCAAGGATGTCGAGCTTGACGCGGGGACTGTGGGGCTGGGTCTACACTCAAAACCCTCTGCTATTCAGAGGGGTAGCGAGACCCCACCCACTAAAAAAAAAAAAAAACACCTCAGCCCTTCACACGCCCTTAATATGGGCCCTCGGGGTTTGCTAGGCATTCTACCCAAGGGACCCGGGCTTATATCCGACATAGAGGGCTCATTCAAGACCTGCGGTTCCGGGCCACTCGAGGTCGAGCCCCCAGCCTTGAACTACCGGTCAGTCTACGGTCATCCCCAGACCTTTCCCTGAATCGCTCAGCTGCCTCCTTCTGCAGCATTACATGCTCACAGAAGGTAACCATTGCACTCCAGGCCTCCTCACTTCCTAGCATAGCTAAAATAATACCCGGTAAAGAGAGGTCCGACCCTATGACCGATACCAGGTCATGACGCTCCCTTGTCCAGGTGACACACTCAGCGACAGTATGCTCCGCCGTGTCATTTGGAGCGCCGCAATGGTGGCACAACGGATGCACCTCCCTTCTAGGCACCTTATGCAGATACCTCCCAAAGCATCTATGGCCAGACAGTACCTGCGAAAGCCGAAACGTCACAGCACCCCAACGCCTATTCACCCAGTCATTTAAGACTGGGCGAATTGCCCCTATTGTCAATGCACCAGCGCGGGGCGTTGCTAGATCGTAGTGGTTTGACACCTTTCGAAAAGAATTTCTCTGGCATGACGCCTCATATGCCCCGCTATTTCCCCCCACGTGACGTTCCCGTTAACTATTACCTCGGCTTTCGCACGGTATAAGGCAGCGATAAGTTCCACCTCCCGCTCCCAAGGAGGATTACCAGCTAACACACAGGCCGCCTCGAACGATACGGTACGGTAGCAGCGAAAAAGAATGTTGAATTACTTAACCACTTGTAATTGCCATCCTCGGCCTAGAGCGTATTGCTACGTTCTAAACCTACACAGTCTCCTTTCTATAGTTGGGTGCCCACTGCACACTATATAAATTTGACCGTGCCCACCATGTACGGTTTAAGCACTCGCCTCGTTTTAATTTAAATTAAATTAAAACTTGCCCTCGAACCGGGAATCGAACCCGGTACCCCTCACCTAGCTGCCACATCCAAGACCGCTAGGCTATGAGGCCCTTAATATTACATATTCCTACCGTAGTTATGTCTGGGTTGGCATTCTCGGTGATAAAAAATTTTTGTCCAATTGGTACATCATGCAGAATTTGTAAACCCGTTTAGCTTTCAACGCAAACATAATTACAGCTTAATAGAGTTTATTAAATTCGCAATAATATTTTGTTTAATAAATTTATAATTAAAATATTATTTAAGAAAAATGATAGTTATAAATTATTTGCTAAGTTTTTATAATGCTTCTTAATAACTAGACAAACTATGAAAAATCAAAGAACTATTATTTGAGTATATTTTTTTACTTCAAACCATAAACGCAAATCAAAATATTTCACAAAAATATATGATTTATTTGTCTTAAAGAATTGTTAGATTAAAAAAATGTACAGTATACAAGACTATATTAGGAGCTGGAATTTGTTTCACTGACTTGACAACTGAAACCATTTTTCCCTTCAACACTGAATTAGGTAATAATATATGTCGTCACTCAACTTCCCAAAAGATTTTTTTTATAAACATTATATTTTTCTAGCATTTATAAGCAATAACAATAAAAGTTAATTACTTATTATCACCTCGAAATATTTATTATAAATTCAACGAAGTAATGTATTGTGAACACTACAGTGCTACATCTGCAATAGTATACTTGTGATAAATTCCATCATGTTTTCGATTTTTGAAATATTAGCTTTAACGTCACTATGCGCTAGTGTCGCTCAAAGTCGTAAGTTATATTTTTAATACCTTATGTTGACTTTTTTATAAGACTTGTAGCATTTTCACGTTAAGCATTTGAATTTGATTTAAGTGGATTAAGTCTAAGGAATTGAAGGATAAGGTGGAATGGTAACTCTCAATGTTTGCTCCCGTAATTTTACGCGTACCTTATCTGTGATGTACAAAGGTATTCTTCTATAATACTGTTCTGTAAGAAATTGAGTAGCATGTCTGTTACAAAACTATAGCGATTACCGTATCCCGGGAATCGAAACCTGGATCAATATGAGTCTTCATTATCGAAGCTACAAGTTTTATCCTTGCAAATTAGCACATACGAGTACGTGGGTAACACTGAAAATGTTTAGAACTGGCCAGTTATAAACATTGCTTATGAAAACTTTTTTTAAATTTCAATTTAAGAACTCTTTTGTAACCTAATGTAGTATATTGAATTTATTTATCATTTGTTTTTGTGAATTGGCGGCAAATCTAAAAGTCTTGTTACACGTGAAAATGAACGTAACGCGAGAAAATTTTCGGTGAATGATTTATTATGACTTTAATTGTGTGCTTACTCAACAACAAAGGTATAGGAGGAGTATAGGAGATTTTATATAAAACTAAATCAAGCTTGTGTTACAACAATTTTTTCGAAGAATATGGCGTCTATGTTTCAAATAGTTTTGTCTCATAATCACCGGTGTCCTTACACCAAGCCAAATATTTAAAAAATCATAATTATATATTTCATTTTTTACAGAATTCTTAGAGCCATGCCATCTTAACGACGATGTCTGTTTTGAGAAGTCCATTAACAAAGCCCTGCCTCAGGTCATGTCTGAAAACAAAGCCCTTGGGGCCGATTCATGTGATCCGTTGAAACTTGACCTAATTGAGGGCGACATGCCCGATATTAAATTTAAGTTTTTTTCCCCAATCACTACGGGATTCAAACAGTGTGTTGTCAAAAATGTGAAGTAAGTGAATTATTACTTATGTTCAAATGTATATATTACCGTTTAATACCTGCCGCTGAGTTTCATGATAGGACGTCAAGGCAGAATACAAAATGCCATCCGTATCATTCCACAACAGAGGGTTCTTAAGGCATTTTTTGCCACGCACGACTATTATGTGAAACCAGCTGCCCACTGAAGTATTTCCGAACCAATTCAACTTAGAGTCTTTTAAGAAAAGAGCGTACCAATTTATAAAAGGCTCGCAACGCACTTGCGAGCCTTCTGGCAATATGAGCAACCATTGGCCTCCTGCCCGTTTGGCTTCTGTTATATAAAAAAATAAATATAAATTACCAAAAAATAAATAAAACCAGTATATGTGTCAATTTTAGACAAGGTTAAAGGCGAAAATTATAAAACGCATACATTTATCTAACGATTTAAGCCATTTGATTTAATAAACATTATAATAATTTGTCTTAACTCTAGCTTAATATACATAAGCAATAAATATTTCAGAAACTTCTCTATGCTATATGCTATCGTGGCTTCATCAAATCAAAGTGTCATTTCTAAAATTGCTTTTTTTTAATGATTTTATTAATCCATTATTAGAATCTAGGGCATCTTAAGTAAGCATTACCATGGGTCAATACTTAATAGTTTCATATCTTTTTGATTATATCAAACACTTGTATCGCATGCATCTTCACAATGCTCGAACACATTTAATCAGATAAACTCCAGCCTATTTTATTCTTATTTCCAGAATGAACTTAGATGCACTTACAATACACGAGGTTCTAGACTGTCCGAATCTAGAAACAACTGGCAAATACGAAATCTCTGGACGTCTCATCACTTTACCAATTGAGGGAAGTGGAGACTTCAAAATCTCTGCCGGTGAATATTACAATATGAAAATTATCTATTAATAATATGAGTCAATATCACTAATAGTTTCTTTGATGAAAGTTTTACATAATATGAAAAGGTTCACGTATGTATTAGTTCTATGAAATGTCTAATGTGTTCAATGTTCATGTATGTTGTATGTACATAAGTAATTTTACTTTAATTTTAAAAAACTTTGAAATTTCACTTACCTTATTGTTTGATACCATCCAGGTAAACTCTTTTGTTTATTGTGGCGATAGTAATATTATTTAGCAGGGATTTTAAAGAATAATTAACATTTTTATGCAGGCAAGTGAAACTTTTAACTTATTAGTACCTGATATAACTTGCATTGCATGGGTGATTTGTATGATTAATTACATGAAATTGGTAATATATGAAGTAAGTAATGTAGATAGTACAAAATTCTCGCTTTCAAATTATTAAAAGTTATTTCAATACTAACAGTGGATTGTCACATTGCCAAGACCTATAAAATGTCAAATCGTGATTATAATTAACTGTAAAAGTCTGTCAAGATATTGATTTAACATTTCTATATATTCCCGAGCCTTCACGATACCTGAGAGATCCCATTATATCTGCAGGAGTCAAATTATTATTTTATATTAATTTTTATTGACAAGTTAACACGTTCGCTGCGTTACGAGATCTATCAGATCTCTTGCAGGACTTTTGTATTGTGCGTTGAACATAATCGTGTTTTTTCACTCCTTGCGGGAGGGTCTAACTTGTAGAGTTCTTTAAGGATGAACAGGACAAATATACATATTTGCTTCCTACTTAAAGCTGAATTCAAGGACATTAAAAAATAAATTAGAGATGGATTAGGTCCCTAACGCACAGTTTTGTAATTATTTTAATTCCTTGCGTTAGGAGATATGTCGGTACTCGTGAAATCGTACGCCTCGTAGACGCAAGAGAGGGAGAGTGGGCGGCGCGGGCGCTACGTGACTCGTTTTAGTGTTGTCCTAGCTTCGACATATGAGGTCGCGCGCATGTTTTGTAAATAACACTCGCGTATATACCTACGTGTTGATTAGTTTTGATAAACAATGAGTGCTTTTAGAAGAAAAAGGTGTAAAAAATCTATTTATTTTGGTGAGGTGTCTAACAAAAAATCAACGCCGGATACTGCTGCATCGTCCAGTAAAATAAAAGTTTTGGAAAATGTTCAAATTTACCCCCCATTGGGTAATACTGACAGTGATTCTGATTATGAAATATTTGACCTACCTAAAAAGAAACCGATAAACCTTTCTACGTTGGAGCACTCGCAGTTAAGTAATAAAAACATATATATCAGTCCATGTACTGGAAAACGATTTAATGTGCTTCAGAATACGATATCCAGTCAAAAATATAGAAACAATAATACCACATTATTGATGACGACTACTACACCGACGTATAGTCGGTGTAGTATTGCTACTGATCCTATGACACCTACTCGTAGATTTTATGGTACTGATTCTCGGAACCATGGTGGTTTATCTACTCCTACCTCGTGCAACCAAATGCTAACAGAAACATCGAACACAAATGCTAAAGCTTCTCCTGCCTCATTAAATTCTTTATGTACATCAAGCAGGTGCTCGTCTTTGAATAATATTTCAAATTCATGCTTATTGCCTTTAGAATTTAATGAGAGCAGTATGCAAAAATTGATTAAAACAACTATAAACGAAAGAAGAACCACAGGTAATACAAACAATATTCCAATTTCTTTTGAGTATACTTTTGAGGAAGATGCGCTCACCTTTGACGAAAAAACAGAAAGAAAAACGTCTAAATACAACTTGAACAATAATTTACAAAAAAAAATAGAAGAGAGAAACATTGAAAAGCAACAAGAAAATAACATAATAGGACAAGAAAAATACCAGAATAAACAAATTGGAAGTCTAGAAATACAGAATGAAAAAGAGGAAGAACTAGAACAGAACGTAGAAAACGACGAAATACAAGAAGACGACCCGGAGACGCAGACTGATGAAGCAACCAGTACTGATATAGATGAAATCGCTTCAAATGGAAGTGTTGATGATATAAGTGAAAATGTCTCATCCGATATAATAACTGAAGATGATGATAATATATCTGAAAATATATCAGAAAGTGAGGGTGGAGTGCTTGAGGATGAAAAAGAATGGATTGACATTCCCGACACTGACGTATTGAGCTTCGATGAGAGCATACTTGATAGCGTCATAAATGTACATATAAATAAAAAAATGCCCGTTGATATTTATAGTTTGTTTGTAACTGACGATATTATAGATAAAATAGTTGAAGAAACGAATAAATATGCAGATAAATATTTATTAGAAAAAGAAATTACTGTAAAATCACGCTCTAAAGCTTGGAAACCTACAGATGCAAATGAAATGCGTCAGTTTTTCAGTGTCATGCTTACGATGGGCTTGAATAAGGTTCCACATTTTCACGATTATTGGTCAAAGAAATCCATTTACAGAAATGAATATATATGCTCTCTCATGGGAAGAGACAGATTTATCTTAATTCTAAAGTTTTGGCATTTCAGCGATGAAAGAAATGATACTGGAGATAGACTCTACAAAATTAAACCAATACTTAATATGTTAAATAATAGTTTTAGAGATATTTTAACTCCAGGAAAATGTATCGTGATAGACGAATCAATGATTCCCTGGCGCGGGAGACTTATTTTTCGCCAATACATCAAAAATAAATCTCATAAATATGGAGTCAAACTATATAAACTTTGTACTCCTGAGGGGTACACTTTTAAAACCATAGTATATACAGGTAAAGAAGGAAATAGCAGAGAAGTGAACCATGGAAAAAATGTAGTTATGAAGCTCATAGAGGGTCTAGAAAATGAAGGACGAATTTTAGTAGCCGACAACTTTTATTCTTCTCTTGATTTAGTAGAGGAACTCTTAAAAAAGAAAACATTTTACTGTGGCACGCTAAGATCAAACCGAAGAGGACTGCCCAAGCAATTTATGTCAAAAAAATTGAAAAAAGGCGAAGTTGAAGGTAAAATGCTGCCTAGTGGTGTAAAAGTTATTAAATGGCACGATAAGCGCCAAGTTTCAATGATAACTTCCTGTAAAACACATAAAGCGTCTCTAGTAGATACAGGTAAGATACATAATAGAACTAATGAAATGATCAGAAAGCCACTGTGCATATTAACTTATAATGATAATAAAAAAGGCATAGACTACTCAGATCAAATGTCGGCATACTATACAACTTTACGACGAGGTCTAAAATGGTATCGGAAAGTGATGATGGAATTTTTATTTGGTACTGCACTCATAAACGCATGGATAATATACAATTCCAATACAGAGAAGAAAATGTCAAAAAAGAATTCACAGAATCAATAATCGAAACATTCGGAGGCCAAAAAATTTCCGGAACAGGTATGATTAACTTATTATTGCACAAAGTACTACTTTTAATGCAACTCGTGTGACAACAAACGTGTATATTAAACCTGCCGGTTTGTTGTGACATGACATTTAATGGAAAGCAGATATACACTAAGCCATCCCTCTAGCCTTAGAGGGCTCAAAATACTAGACACGCACTTGTGTACCTACTGCGTTTCCCTCACCCTTTTTGCAGAGTATCATGTTGTTATTCACCATTTGTTAGAGGAAATCATCACAATTTCA
This sequence comes from Pieris macdunnoughi, assembly GCA_905332375.1. Classification (NCBI taxonomy): domain Eukaryota; kingdom Metazoa; phylum Arthropoda; class Insecta; order Lepidoptera; family Pieridae; genus Pieris; species Pieris macdunnoughi. Next base: position 1,958,481 of record CAJOBZ010000016.1, read on the forward strand.
TCTTAATTTGTTCTAAACATAACCGTTTAGTTTCATGGGTATGTGGATAAAACCGATGGCGAGCGTGGTGGTGTCAGAAGATTGCCGTGGTCAACATACCAAACAGTTCTTCGAACACAAACTGTTCTTATCTTACTCATAAAGGTAGCTAAAATCTCTCCAGAAACTTAGGTAATGGTTCCACACAGCGGGTAAGCTTAGCATCGTCAACTATCTGCAGCAGGCTTTGCATGAAACTGAGCATGTTATGCACTTTAATCATTCGAGTTTACTGTACAAAAATCTTCTTGGATACCATTCAAATAACATCAATTAATGAGGCTTTATTTAGAACTAACAACTGCCTGCCTTTTTTCGACTTTACGTGGTTTTTATTTTTTGTGTTTGAAACGCGTTAATGTACTTCTTCTGTTGCTTGCCTAAAAATGTTTGGTTGTTATTTTTCGAGATTGTCTTAGCTTAGTAGCATTTCTGGTGGGCTTTGCTACTTATCTCTAATGCTAGAGTGTTATTATTATGTAAGCATTATACTACACAGGGGGAGGTGGGGAGGGGGTTCACATGTCTCTGGTAAGTTCTTTTCTGGTAGCCTTAATTTCGGTTATTATAAAAAACGTTGCTATAGTAAACTTACAAGAGACCCGTGAAATCCAGCTTTAATTTCATACCACCGTATATTTTTTTAAAGCAACAACAGCCTAAAACAAAAATATACATAAGACACTCGAATAACTTTTCACTATTAGAAAAACTGATAAAATTAGATTCCATAGCATTTACTTCACTGACATAGTTGCCTGCTGTTTATTATATAAAGCATTTTATTACAGAACTCCCCAAAGGAAGATGTACTGATCATATTTTCCAACGTGGCGCCAAAAAAAGACGTTGTGTGGGTTGTTACGAAAAATTACGGCGCACATTAAACAGCATTGACGCTTCTAAAAAAACTAAACGAATTGTTACTATTTGCGCGCAATGCAAGCAATCAATGTGCTTACCATGTTTTAATGAAAAACACTTTGCATAATCAATAAAACTTTTTGAATCGATAACTGACATATTATTTTATTCCCATCACTACTTACTACACATATTGAACTATCTTCGGTTGCGGTACGAGATACAATCGATATCTAATTTTTTTTTGGTATTTGTAGTTTATTCAAATGTCATAACTACGTGCGAACCTAGCAAATTACAAAGCAATAGGCTATCTTTCACCCACAAAAACTTCAAATATATGTCATTGTTTTTTGGAAGATATAAATTATTTTCAAAACTGTATTTTTAGGAGACTGATTAGGTCTCAAACGCACCAGAGGATAGGCTTGTTACGAGATCTTTTAGGTCTCCAACGCACCAGCTGAAAGTTCTTATAAAATGATGTCGCAGTGAACGTGTTAATGTTAGTTCCGTAAACAGCCACCTTGGTTTGGCTTACACAAACATCTCAAAACATCGCCACAAAGTAGGACTCTTCAAAGTTCTGTCTAGTCGTATTTCATAATATTAAAATACTATTTTTCAGGGTCATACAATATCACCCTCGATTGTGATTTTGAAACTGTGGTTGGAGATGACAACAAAGCATATCTCTCCATCAAATCTTTCAAACAGAAAAACGAAGCAACATCTCCAATTTCTTTCGACTTCAAAAACCTTTTTAATGGACAAAAAGATCTGGGTATGAATTACATAACATTTTTCTTTCATTATTATATTAAAAGCTTACTGATACTTATACTCAAAAACGACTTAAGTTTCCAAATTATAATAATTGGATGAATTTTAAAGAATTATTCGATTTACTAACATAAAGTGATCTCGTTGCCTTTAATATATTAAACCTTTTTTACCTTTAGTTTTTACGATATATTCAAATAAAAAAAATTGTGCCAGAAAGTGAGTTGTACCTAGGCCAGCCATAAGTTATGTTACAAATGAAAATGTAGTAAAGAAGTAATGTACTACATATTTATTAAAATCTCAGCAAAAAATTTAAAAAATATTCTATTCGCAATGGCTTTTGGCCTTTAATCTATTGTGTCTGTGAAGTTAGCAGAGCACTTACCAGCAGAGCACAAAAAAATTAGAGTTCTGGCAGCACACTCAATAGTTCTATAGTTCCTGATAGTTTTTAGAAAGAGTTCTGGGCTTTTTAGTCCAGAAAATATTTTTTTTAAAAATCGTAAAATGCTCTGCCAGCTTCCCGAACACAGCAGAGCATTTCTTACCGATTTCGATAAATAAGGTCTCATTAAAACAATCATTTCAATTGTAACAGTTCCCTATCATTTAAATCCAAAAATAAAAAGGTTTAATTATCAAAAAAAAATTAAGAAGAGTGAGAGAAAACGAAATAGTGAGCATTTTTGAAAGATTTTACTAAATGAAAAAAAAACCATATTGTACAGACATGAGAACTCCGCGGTTTCTATTAATTTTTTTAGATGTCTAGGCATCACAATTAAATCATAGGCCAGAACTCTCCGCTTTCTCTCAGCAGAGCATACCTCTATGATGAAAATTGGCAATTTTTCACTTATTTTAGAAAAATTCAAAAAATTATTAAACTTTGGGTCTAGGCATGGGAACTCCGCGGTTTCTATTAGATCTTTTAGATGTCTAGGCATCACAATAAAATCCTAGGCCAGAACTCTCCGCTTTCTCTCAGCAGAGCATACCTCTATGATGAAAATTTGCAATTTTTTCACTTATTTTAGAAAAATTAAAAAAAAATATTAAATTTTGGGTCTAGACATGAGAACTCCGTGGTTTCTATTAGATCTTTTAGATGTCTAGGCATCACAATTAAATCCTAGGCCAGAACTCTCCGCTTTCTCTCAGCAGAGCATACCTCTTTGATGAAAATTGGCAATTTTTTCACTTATTTTAGAGAAATTAAAAAAAATTATTAAATTTTGGGTCTAGACATGGGAACTCCGCGGTTTCTATTAGATCTTTTAGATGTTTAGGCATCACAATTAAATCCCAGGCCAGAACTCTCCGCTTTTTTTAATTTTTCTAAAATAAGTGAAAAAATTGCTGCTGAGAGAAAGCAAAGAGTTCTTGCATAGGATTTAATTGTATTGCCTAGACATCTAAAATATCTAATAGAAACCGTGGAGTTCCCATGTCTAGACCCAAAAGTTAATTTTTTTATGAATATTTCAAAAATGGGTGAAAAAATTGCCAATTTTCATCATAGAGGTATGCTCTGCTGAGAGAAAGTGGAGAGTTCTGGCCTAGGATTTAATTGTGATGCCTAGACATCTAAAAGATCTTATAGAAACCGCGGAGTTCCCATGTCTAGACCCAAAATTTAATTTTTTTTTTATTTTTCTAAAATAAGTGAAAAAATTGCCAATTTTCATGATAGAGGTATGCTCTGCTGAAAGAAAGCGGAGAGTTCTGGCCTAGGATTTAATTGTGATGCCTAGACATCTAAAAGATCTAATAGAAACCGCGGAGATCCTATGTCTAAACCCAAAATTTATTTATTTTTTTAATTTTTCTAAAATAAGTGAAAAAATTGCCAAATTTCATCATAGAGGTATGCTCTGCTGAGAGAAAGCGGAGAGTTCTGGCCTAGGATTTAATTGTGATGCCTAGACATCTAAAAGATCTAATAGAAACCGCGGAGTTCCCATGTCTAGACCCAAAATTTAATATTTTTTTTAATTTTTCTAAAATAAGTGAAAAAATTGCCAAATTTCATCATAGAGGTATGCTCTGCTGAGAGAAAGCGGAGAGTTCTGGCCTAGGATTTAATTTTGTAATATTTTTTTAATTTTTCTAAAATAAGTGAAAAAATTGCCAATTTTCATCATAGAGGTATGCTCTGCTGAGAGAAAGCGGAGAGTTCTGGCCTAGGATTTAATTGTGATGCCTAGACATCTAAAAGATCTAATAGAAACCGCGGAGTTCCCATGTCTGTACAATATGGTTTTTTTTTTCATTTAGTAAAATCTTTCAAAAATGCTCATTATTTCGTTTTCTCTCACTCTTCTTTTTTTTTTTTTTGATAATTAAACCTTTTTATTTTTGGATTTAAATGATAGGGAACTGTTACAATTGAAATGATTGTTTTAATGAGAACTTATTTATCGAAATCGGTAAGAAATGCTCTGCTGTAATCGGGAAGCTGGAAGAGCATTTTACGATTTTAAAAAAAATTATTTTCTGGACTAAAAAGTCCAGATTTCTTTCTAAAAACTATCAGGAACTATAGTACTATTGATTGTGCTGCCAGAACTCTAATTTTTTTGTGCTCTGCTGGTAAGTGCTCTGCTAACTTCACAGACACTAATCTATTTGGCCAAGAACCTACGGATTTTCGTACTGTTTCCAAGGGAAAATCGCCACTGCTTGCTCTAAAGATTTTTTAAGAGACTCAATGTCGCCGTATTAGTTGACACTGACCATAATTTGAAGTCTATAGGGTTGAGGTCTGGGCTCAGCTAAGGCTCAGCAGTCTTCAGCTCTTATAAAGTGCAGAAGTTAGTTTCAAGCCAGGCTTGGGTATTTCGTGCCTTGTGACCAGGTGCAGAATCCTGATGAAAAGTCCACGGTATATTTTTAAAAAGTGTATTGCTGAGAGGTTTCACAACATGATATACGGCTGTAAATTGATATACTTTGGCTGAAGTTTTCACTCCTTTTTCACAAAAATGTAGATTTGTGACTCCTTGATATAACACGGCCCACCAAACCATCGCTGACGCAAGATTATGACGACGTTTTACCTTTCCGACCGCTTGAGCAGATTTTTTAGAACTGTGAGCGTACACTATATCATTTAGCTTATTGTAGTGTTCTTCAATCATGAATATTTTTCATCGGTAAAGAGGATTTTACTGTGCTTTTCACCTGCGATGCCAGATGCCTGTCACGATGACAGAAGGCGTTTTTATCGATCCATTCTGTTCAAATACATATAAAGATTGATTTAGGGCATGACATGTATATCGACTTTAAGCATCGAGCTTCAGGTCTTGTTTTATAATACGAGACAGATCCAGCGGGAATCTTCATTTCTCACGATAAGATTTTTTGCTTCCCAATGGATTTTCGACGAATTCTCGCTTTAACAGTAGTAACAGCCTTTGTAGTTCTAACAGCACGCCGCTCCGATCTTTTCTGGTCTTCGACAGACGAAGTGTTGTTGTATCTTTTGATAGTACGATATACGAACAAACGGCTGATACCAAGCTTTTGAAATGTCTGGAATATGGCCGACGGCTCCATACCCACTTTGTGCCAGGCGATCACTGCAATCCTATTTTCTTTAACATCCCATATCCATATCCCAATTTCCATATCGTAATATTTGATAATTGACACGAAAAAATATGTGAATTGGCGCAAAATCTAAAGAAGTTTTAAAAATAATATACTTGTTCCAAATTCAAAATAATTAAAAAGTTGAAAAAAATGCATTTTCATTTGTAACAGAACTTACGGCCAGACTGGTTATGTATGGCCTCTTCCTTTAATTAACATTATAATTTTTGAAAAGAGTTTTTGTAAAGTAATAAAATATTATGTTAGAGTGCATGGTAATGCTGGCTTTATGGCGTTGTATATATTAATTTACGATTTCAGCCGACGGTGCCCTCACTTTTGCTAACCAGAACTGGAAGCAGGTCTCCAGTCTCCTGCAGGAACCTTTATGGTACAACAACATAAAGAAAATACTGTTTAACGTCAACAAATACTTAATGACTGAACCCCTTGATCAAATTTTCATATCATCTTAGGTTGTTAAAGTAAAAATACTAAACATTTGTTACATATTATAGTATGTAACAAATGAATACACATACATTAGTAGCACATATAACTCATGTATCACTCTCGTGTTTTTTCTAGACAAAATATTCTTCGGCTATGAGTCGCTATAATAGTAGGTACCTAGGTTTTTTGAGGTTTGAGCATAAAGACCTCATAGGAAAAAGACCGTAGTTTTAAAGTTACTAATATTTTTACTTTAATAATAAACTATTATATATATCTATCATTGGTACTTATTTATTACACACCTATAATATATGATTATATTATAAGAAGTAGCATATCAACCGAATGTTTATAAATATAATAAGGGGGCATAATCTTTTCATGTACATTTAGTATGTAATACGGTGAAGGAAAACATCGTGAGGAAATGAGATTGCTGCAGTCGAATTTATAAAACAATAGAGTTGTGACATTTTGGAATAATCAGAATTCTCATGAACTAGAAAATAATGATGCGCACGAGCGCATCATTGTTAAACATATATACAGTCTTACAGATAAAAACCTGAACAGTTTTCTAGTAACTTATATAGTAGTCTAAATTCTTGTCTAGATACAAGGAATGTACAATCTAACTTTATGCCACAAACGGGGGAGCAAATCTCCAATAGTTAAGACGAAACTTGGAAATTCGTGCTTGATAGGAATATCTCTTCGACATGTAGAAAAATAAGGCATTGGTTTACTTAGGCTTTGGTTTTTCCTAATTGCAATGTTATTCGGTTCGGTAATATGTAATTTTACAAATTATACCAAATAAAATAGACCGCAAAATATATTTGTCTATTATGGTGAGATAATTTAATAAAACCAAATTATAATACCACCTTTTTACCTTGACTTTTGTTTAAGGGGGTCCAGGGTTTGATTCCCGGTAGAAACAGAATGCTGATTACCTATCAAAAATTCTACGTACAAAATTATCACCTACTGGAAATCAATGAAACGGACGCAGATACGTGTCTGTCTGTTGAGGAGATTTAAAAGTAATTATTAGCAATAGTATTTTACGATGGCATGGATCAATATTTAAACAATAGTCAGAAATCATATAATATAATAAATATTAGGAAATCATTAAAGATTATGAAATATTATATACTCGTAGTTCAACTTTATTACTTATTCACAATTCAATTATTCACAAATCACACTTAATTGTTTGTGAAAATCTATTCTATGGAATAAAATATTTTTGTCTACATACACAAGAATTAAATTTGAAATTTATTATCATTTATTTATTTTGCTTATTATATTGAATTTTTACTATCATTGTTTGTAGATACATATTATAACTTTATTTAATTCTTAGTAAAACGTATTTACGTATGTTTTAGATATAAGACCTTCTTTTTGCGTTTTGTTTCTTTAGGAAAATAACGACTTAAAGTATGGGGTCATGTTTTATAAGATTGAGGATCAGCGTTGGCCTAGTGGCTTCTATGCTTCCTTAACATTAATATATCGATTTATGTGATTGCGTATTAGTATGAGAATACTAAGTCTTGGCAGAACTACATATTTATATCAAGACATTTATTTTTCAGCTGACGCGGCTCGCAAATTCGCGACCGAGAATTTAAACAGCGCCGAACAGTTTTATTTGTTAGAAAATCAATGTAATTTAAAGTATTAAATGTCGATTCAATCAAGTCTTCAATGCGTATTTGGCGAAAGTTTTACGATTCCTGTAGCTTCCAACTTCCAAGCTTTAGGAGTCTTAAAGATATCCTGTATGTACAACGTATAATACGTCATCAAAGAATTTTTTTCCATTTGAAGGATATCTGTGCCAATGTGCATATTAACGTACAAGTACAAGGAAATATAAATAATTAAGAAACCCATTTCCCATACAAACAAATTCAGGTAAAATAAGTCAATAAATTAACATCCTTGCAAATTCATCCATACAAGACATCGGTGAAAAACGGCAAGGCCGCCTATTTGAGTGCTAGTTGGGTAAGATTAAAAGAATACCTACTTCCGGGACGTTAATATTATCGCTAAGTATACTTTTTGTTTATTAGAGTGCCTAACGCCAACCAACGTAAACAGTAAATTAAAAACTACTTTTATATGCATTTGTCGCGCTCCTAAACAAGACTGCTATGGTTACATTAATACAAACCACAGCGGTTTTTCTAATGTAACTTATTGTGATTGTATTATATTATATTATTTTATAAAATGAAGAAATTAAAAGAAAAAACTTATGTCGAAATCATAACAAAAAAAGATTAATAGGATACGATTGTTTACTCTTTAGATGTTCAGAAATGTCATATAAATATTTCAATTAATCTCAACTATACGTAATGTGTGCCATGTAGCCTATATTAAAGAATATTATATAAGTTAATTGTTAAGTTTTTATAATGCTTCTTAATAACTGGACAAACTATGAAAAGTCAAAGAACGCAAATCTAAATATTTCACAAAAATATATGATTAAGTTGTCCCAATGAATTGTTAGATTTAAAAATATACAGTATACAAGACTATATTAGGAGCTTGAATTTGTTTCACTGACTTGACAACCGAAACTATTTTTTCCCTTCAACACTGAATTAGGTAATACATAATGCGTCACTCAAGATTTTACTTATAAGCATTACATTTTTCTAGCATTTATAAGCAATAAAAATAAAAGTTAATTACTTTATCTAATTATCATCGCGAAAAATTTATTATAAATTCAACGGAGTACTGTATTGTGAACACTACAGTGCTACATCTGCATTAGTATACTTGTCATAAATTCCATTATGTTTTCGATTTTTGAAATATTTGATTTAACTACACTGTGCGCTAGTGTCGCTCAAAGTGTTAAGTTTTATTTTTAATACCTTATGTTGACTTTTTTATAAGACTTGGAGCATTTTCACGTTAAGCCTTTGAATTTGATTTTAGTGGATTAAGTCAAAGGAATTGAAGGATAAGGTGTGGAATGGTAACTTTAAATTTTTACGCGTACATAAAATCTGTGATTTATAAGGGTATTTTTTTATTAAACTGTTGTGTAAGAAATGGAGTAGCACGTCCATTACATAACTAAAGCGATTAGTGAATCCCGGTAGGCTTCACCAATAAACCCACGAGTTTCATCATTGGAAATTACCCATTCATCAAGCTATCTTACTCCAACATTTGAATTATCTTAAATTAGAATTATAATACAATAGTCCGAGTATAGGAGATTTTATATAAAACTAAATCATGCTTGTGTTACAATATTTTTTTCGTAGAATATGACGTATATTTAGTTTTGTCTAATTACCACCAGTGTCCTTACACCAAGACAAATATTTAAACAATCATAATTATATATTCCATTTTTTACAGAATTATTAGCGCCATGCCATCGTAACGACAATGTCTGTTTAAAGGAGTCCGTTAACAAAGCCCTGTCTCAGTTCTTCTCTGAAAACAAAACCCTTGGGGTCGAATCATCTGATCCCTTGAAACTTGACCTAATTGAGGGCGACCTGCCCGATATTAAATTTAAGTTTTTTTCCCCAATCACTACGGGATTCAAGCAGTGTCATATCAAAAATATGATGTAAGTGTTTTATTACTTATTTTCAAATGTATATATTAACGTTTCATGATAGGACGTCAAGGCAGAATGCAAAATGCCATCCGTATCACCTCGAAGTCTTTCATTCCAAAACGCTCTCTTGTGGCAGTGGCGGACTTAAAGCAGTTTTTGCCGCGTACCGTGTGGAACCAGCTGTCCACTGAAGTATTTCCGAACCAATTCGACTTAGGGTTCGTCACTTGCGAGCCTTCTGGCAATATGAGTGTCCATAGGCCTGCTGCCCGTTTACCCGATGTATTATAAAAAAAAATATAAATTACCAAAACATAAATAAAACAATTTCAATTTCTAAAATTGTTTCTTTTAATGATTTTATTATTCCATTATAATAATCTAGGGCATCTTTAGTAAGCATTACCATGGGTCAATACTTAATAGTTCCATATCTTTTTGAATATATCCAACACATGTAGCGCATGAATCTTTACAATGCTCGAACACATTTTAGCAGAAAAACTCCAGCCTATTTTAATCTTATTTCCAGAATGAACTTGGATGCACTTACGTTACATGAGGATTGACTGTCCGAATCTAGAAACAACTGGCAAATATGAAATCTCTGGACGTCTCATGACTTTACCAATTGAGGGTAATGGAGACTTGAAAATCTCTGCCGGTGAATATTACAATCGGAAAATACCTAAGAATAACATAATTCAATTTCACTTTCCTTTGATATAAGTTTTACATAATATGAAATGAAATGAAATTCTATGAAAAGTATGTGGTGTTCATGTAATAAGTGATATTATTTTAAATTTAAAAAAACTCTGAAAAATGTATATTGATGTCGAATTTCACTTACCTTTTTGTATGATACCCGCCAGGTACACAACTCTTTGGTCTATCGTTCTATAAAAAAAAAAGACTTTTTTTTTTTACTTGATACACTTTGGCTGCAGTTTTCACTCCTTTTTCACAAAAATGTCGTTTTGTGACTCCTTGATAAGAAATGGCCCACCAAACTATCACTGACACAGGATTATGACAACACTGTACCTTTCCGACCACTTGAGCAGATTCTTTAGAACTGTCAGCGTACATTTTATCATTTTGCTTATTGTGGTGTTCTTCAATCGTGAATATTTTTTTCATCGGTAAAGAGGATATTTCTGTGCTTTTCACTTGCGTATCGTGACAGAAGGCGTTTTGATCGATCCACTCTCTTTAATTGTAAAGATTGATTCAGGGTATGTCCTGTATATAGACGATAAATACTGAGCTGCAGTTCTTGTTTTGTAATACGAGACAGAGTCCTAGCGGGAATCTTTATTTCTCGCGATAAGATTTTTTGCTCCCTAATAGGGTTTCGACGAATTCTGGCTTTAACAGCAGTGACAGCCCTTGTAGTTCTAACAGCACGTGGTACCAAGCTTAAATTTCTGGAATATGACTGGCGATATTTTCTTTAACATCACATTCCATATTGTTTTTTATTATTTTTGGCGTCGGGACGTGACGACCCCATCGCCCACTGGTAAAATAACCTGTGACAGAGGTTATTTCATCAGCGCAATCAGTCAACCCCTTCCTAGTGGGAGTGCCATGCTGTTGCCTTCGGGCTTCAGCCAAATGGGCAGGCACGACCGGGGCAGTAGATACCACTGTCTCTTAGAAAACCGCCGTGAAGTGATGCAATAGGTTCGACTTATTGTACTCGCGTTTCGTGCGGTGAGAGAGACTCCCGGAGCCCATCCCCCCATATGAAATATGAAGGTGCAGAAAAAACAGAATCTACCACACGCGCTCGCGGTGGAGAATCCCCCTCTGGGCGGGGACACTCAGCACCCGGTGGTGGACGCACAGGCTGCCCTTCGTATTCTGGGGGGGGGGGAGCAACTCTGCGCTCTACAAAAACAGTTTTCGTTCTCGGGGCAAACGGAGCAGTTCAACAAAGGCACCCCCGTCCACCCTCGCCGTGGACTTCACAAATGTTAGGGGGCTCAATTCCAATATCAACGCAGTCCACTACCATTTAGAGACTGCGAAGCCGGCGTTGCTCTTTCTTACCGAGACTCAGATTTCCTCCCCGGCTGATACTTTCTACCTCTCCTACCCGGGGTACAAATTGGAACATTCATTTGTGCCGCGGGCGGGAGTTTGCGTGTACGTCAGAGAGGATATCTGTTCTCGTCGCCTCGGGACGCTTGAAGGAAGGGACCTATCTAACCTCTGGCTGCGCGTAGACTGCGATGACCATCCGCGATTCTACGCATGCCTGTATAGGTCCCATAGCGGAAATACCGAAACTGACCGACTCATTGAGCACATCCAAATGGCTACAGATTCCCTGCTCGAAAGGGTTCCTACCGCTGAAATCGTGATACTTGGCGATTTTAACGCCCACCATGCCGATTGGCTCGGCTCTGAAACCACCGATCACGCGGGAAGATCCTTTGACGACTTTGCTTTAGCCTAAGACCTGACACAAATGGTCCCTGCGATTACGCGAATAGCAGATGTGGATGGTCATAAACCCTCTTTGTTGGACCTTCTGCTGACTTCACATCCGGAGAACTATCAAGTCTCTGTTGACCCGCCGATTGTTCATCGGATCATTGTGTGGTCCGGAGTACTGTGCCATCTACGCGCCCTTCACGGCCCCGCTTTATGGGTTGTCGCCGTATTTGGCACTATAAGTCAATTGGGACGGGATGCGGTCATTCTTTGCGTCCTACCCTTGGGGGCCTATGTGCTTTTCGCCGGAAGCTCCAGATTCCGTCGCCGCCTCTGTCACCGAAGTGGTTCTGCAGGGCATGGAACTCTTTATTCCATTTTCTGCGGCACCCATCGGTGGCAAGTCTCAGCCCTGGTTTAAACGTTCTTGCAAGGCGGCCTCGCGTCGAAAGCGAGAATGCTTTAAGGCATGGGCGGAAGCGGTGAAATCTCGTGATGCCAATACCAGAGAACTTAAAACAGCATATAACTCAGCCTCCAGGTCCTTCAAACGGGAAATCACTAAGGCAAAGTCAGAGCACATTGCCAGATTCGGCGAGAGATTGGCCCAACTCCCTTCAGGGACTCGAGCCTTCTGGTCTCTCGCCAAAGCTGTCCAAGGGAATTTTTGTCAGCCCGCCATTCCGCCACTGCACAGGGAGGATGACTCTCTGGCCCACACTGCGAAGGAGAAGGCCGACCTTTTGGGCTGTCTCTTCGCGTCCAACTCGACTTTGGATGACCGAAGGAGATCACCACCGACCATTTCGCGGTGTGATTCTTCGATGCCGGAAATCACATTCCGGCAACGTGCTGTCCGCAAAGCACTGTCTTCCTTGGACATTCATAAGTCGAGCGGGCCGGATGGTATCCCCCCAATTGTGCTGCGTACTTGTGCTCCTGAGTTGGCTCCGGCCTTAACGCGCCTTTTCCGGTACCTGTACTCGCTCGGCACTGTCCCGAAGTGCTGAAAGACCGCTTCGATATATCCGATCCCTAAAAAAGGCGATCGCTCTGATCCGTCCAACTATCGCCCAATAGCTATAACCTCCTTGTTCTCCAAAATAATGGAAACCATTATTAATAGCCAGCTCTTGAGGTATCTAGAGGGCCACCAGTTGATTAGCGATTCTCAGTTCGGCTTTCGTCGTGGTCGCTCAGCTGGTGACCTCCTTGTATACCTTACCCATAGGTGGGCAGAGGCAATTGAGTCCAAGGGGGAGGCGCTGGCGGTAAGTTTGGACATAGCGAAAGCCTTCGATCGGGTGTGGCACAGAGCTCTGCTCTCGAAGCTTCCAGCCTATGGGCTTCCCGAGAAATTATGCGATTGGATCTCCAGCTTTCTGGCCGATCGGAGCATCAAAGTCGTCATCGACGGAGCATGTTTCGACCTTAAACCCGTGAACGCTGGGGTCCCACTAGGCTGTGTTCTATCCCCGACCCTATTTCTTCTGCATATCAATGATATGTGGCAAATTAGCAACATTCATTGCTATGCGGATGACAGCACTGGGGATATTCTTTACACTGGCCGGGCAGGTATTTCTCGGGCAGTTGTTGATGAGTACCGGAACAAACTTGTGTCTGAAGTCGAAACTCTACTACGTGGAGTCTCAGACTGGGGCAGACAAAACCTAGTCCAATTTAACCCCAAGAAGACACAAGTTTGCGCGTTTTCCGCTAAAAAAACACCCTTTGTCGCTACTCCTCTTTTCGATAACACTCTTCTTAAAGCCACAGCCAGCATTGGAATACTTGGCGTTGACATATCGAACGACGTTCAGTTTCGCGGTCACTTGGAGGGAAAGGCTAAATTAGCCTCCAAAAAGCTTGGTGTGCTCAGCAGGGCGAGGCGGTACTTCACTCCGGGCCACCGCATGCAACTATATAAAGCGCAAATTCGGCCCCACATGGAGTACTGCTCTCACCTCTGGGCGGGGGCACCCCAGTACCAGCTCCTTCCACTTGACCGTATACAACGCAGAGCGGTTCGAATCGTCGACGACCAATCCCTCTCCGAGCGGCTTGATCCTTTGGCGTTGCGTAGAGATGTGGGGTCACTCTGCATCTTCTACCGCATTTACCATGGAGAGTGTTCAGAGGAGTTGTTCGGATTAATACCTGCAGCTGAGTTTCATCATCGGACGTCGAGACAGAATACGAAATTCCACCCGTATCACCTCGACGTCCGCCGTTCCACAACTGAGCGTTTTTCAAGACAGTTTTTGCCGCGCACCACCACTATGTGGAACCAGCTGCCCACTGAAGTATTTCCGAACCAATTCGACTTAGGGTCCTTCAAGAAAAGAGCGTACCAATTCTTAAAAGGCCGGCAACGCACTCGCGAGCCCTCTGGCATTGAGAGTGTCCATGGGCGGCGGTATCACTTAACATCAGGTGAGCCTCCTGCCCGTTTGCCCCCCGTTCTATAAAAAAAAAAAAATTTTAATTTGATAATTGACACGAAAATATGTGTGAAATGGCGCAAATCAAAAGAAGTATTATAATAGACGAAACTCAAAATAATTAAAAAGTTAAAAAAAATGCGTTTTCATTTGTAACTGTACTTTATAGCCAGACTAGTTATATACGTATTCCTTTCTTTAACATTAAAAATTTTTGAAAAGAGTTTTTGTAAATAAAATAGGTTAGGGTGCATGGTAATACTGGCTTTATGGCTTTGTATATATTACTTAACAATTTCAGCGGACAATGCCCTCACATTTGCAAACCAGAACTGGAAGCAGGTCTCCGATCTCCTGCAGGATCCTATTTGGAACAACAACATGAAGAAAATCATTTTTAACGCCAACAAATACTTAATGACTGAACCCCTTGATCAAATGTTCATATCACCTTAGGTTGTTAAAGTAAAAATATTATACATTTATATGTAACAAATGAATACACATACATTAGTAGCACATATAACGCATGTTTTTTCTACATGAATGACAAAATATTCTTCGGCTATAAGTCGCTATAATAGTAAATAGCAAATGAAAAAGACCATAGTTGTAAACATATTAATATATTTTTATTTGAATAATAAACTATTATATATCTATCATTGGTACTTATTTATTACACACCTATAATATATAATTACGATTATATTATTAGAAGTAGCATACATATCAACGAATGTTTATAAATATATTAAGGGGTCATAATATTTTCATGTACATTTAGTATGCAACACGGTGAAGGATAACATGGTGAGGAATTGAGCATGCCTGCAGTCAAATTTAAAAATAATAGAATTGTTTTTGGAATAAATAGAATTTTTCACGAACTATAGAATAATAGTGCGCACCAGCGCAGTACAGTTAAACATATATTTACAGTCTCACAGATATATAGCCTGAACATTTTTCTAGTAACTTATACAATAGTCTTAATTCTTGTCTAGATACAAGGAATGTACAATCTAACTTTATACCACAAACTGGTGAGCAAATCTCCAATAGTTAATACGAAACTTGGAATAGTAGGAACCTATACTCAGTATGAACTTTAAAGTTAAATTTGTTTAAAAGTTTTTTAAATATGTTTAGAAGATAATATTTGAAATCAGTAATTCGTATTGATTCCTAAATAAAGTGCTCAGGGAAATAGTCAGTGCTCCCTGGTGGATTCTCAATAACGACCTCCATCGGAACCTTAATGTAGAGGACGTTGCCACAATAATAATAACGACTGGAGCCTATGTTCGTGGGCTCCAGCCATCACGTGAATGTCGAGGCTGTTCAAATCCATGACACCACGGGCCTAGTGTGAAGACTGAAAAGGACAAAACTATTTGAACTACTGAAGAAGTTCACGTTAGTCTTAAGTGCAAAACAGTGGTAAGTCAAAAAAAATTGAACACAAGAATCCATTTATTAGACTACATATATTCATTTCTCGCTTCCTCTCAAAGTGCCGAAGACTACATCAAGCCCTTAATTATTGTGGTGAGCCTGCCCGGTAGCTTTGAGATAATCCCACCACCTCGAACCTTTGATCCTACCCGTAGGGCTCCGTCTGTTA
Organism: Pieris macdunnoughi; assembly: GCA_905332375.1. Taxonomy (NCBI): domain Eukaryota; kingdom Metazoa; phylum Arthropoda; class Insecta; order Lepidoptera; family Pieridae; genus Pieris; species Pieris macdunnoughi. The sequence continues at coordinate 1,974,355 of CAJOBZ010000016.1, forward strand.
CCTTAGGTCTCTCGGTGCAGACATCCCGTACTTATTTATATATTCACTATTTATGAGTACGTCTGTATGGCTTAGAAATCCGTAGGGTTGTTAGGTTCTTACGTCTCACCCTCTCATATATTTAGTCATCTAGTGCAGCTTGCTCATACATACATTACATATACTATTCAGATACTCCTGACATTCAAGACATATAAATTTTAAACACAGATTTTACAGTCCACTGACTAGCAAGCTGTACATACTGTAAGTAGTTTTATTGCATACATTCTTATGTAAATATCCTTATTGCACGCCTCGCAGTGCTCTACTCTCGACATGTCAAAAAACCCAGTCTTTCGAAACTTGAATGACTTTTTTCTCACTAATATAACACTTACAGGATAATATGAGTGCACTAAAATCGAGTTAAATAATCTATCAAGCACATAATATGGTATTTTTTATGAACAATTATTTTGTTTAACATAGTAAATAATAACATTAAAGTCAATCATTCTTGGACGTCCGTCAGTCTGTGTTTATGGATCCATCCATGTATGTGGCAGAGAAATTGGTCGAAAAATTTATCGTACCAGAATACTTTTTTTCTTATTATATAAAGTTATACCCTGGGCTGATTCCTAGTTAATATTAGCGTTCTAAGTACTTTTGTTTAATTATAATTTGTAAAAAACTAAAATACGACTGTTCCTCACCTTAGAGTTATGGCGCCACTAAATATGTATGTTTAAATATTCTTCGTTGCGTGAGACTTAAAGATAATAATTTATTTGTTATTTTGTTTTAAACAACTTGAGTTTTTGTTTTAGATTTTTTTTTATAAATGTGAATGACAGCTGAGGCGTGCACTTTTGGATTTTTTAGTAAATTAGGTTAGACGTAAATTACTTTTTATTTTGTTTATTTAACTTGATGTTAATTAATTAACTTAATTTTCCATGTCTTAGTTACATTGATTATTTACGAATTGCTCCTATGGCAAGCGACGGTGATAGTTCTGTCATCAGCGGAACTCGGTAACTGCGAGCGGTTTGAATCGATCGCTGATAGAATATACTACACTGTGTAGATGCCAACTATTCCATTTTTTTTCTGAATTAGTAATTAAAACTAGACAAACTCCAGTTATTGCTTTCTTATAAATAAATGTATCCTTCTACAATAAACACGTGCTTTCCACATATTCATTGTGTAGTGCATAGTTAAAATTCAATAAATATTTACAGACAGATGAAGATAGAAAATTCTAGAATTCCTTCGAGGAGGCCTTTACCTGTGAGATTTAGAGGCTGCTTTAAAGGTTTTCTCTTGTTCTTCGTGTATAAATATTTGTTTTACTTACTGATAACGCCTTGTGTATAACACAAGACGTATATAATATTTGTCATGGTATAAAAAATCTGTATTATTATGATTAAAACGCTCTTCTTCAACAAGCCATATTAGCAATGTGCGTTTTAGTAATTTCGAGGTATTTAAGCTAACTTATGATCAAATTTTGAACAATCACTTCTTTTGTTTAACCTGTCAGTTTGATTGAAATATACTTTTTCTAAAACCGGATTGACAAACTTGATAGGTTTTTTTGTGACTTCTAAGAACTTCTCTAGCATAAGGTCATTGATCCTTTTAGAACATTAGTAGTTACCTACGCCATATAATGGACAAATTGACGAAAGAAACCAATTTTAACGTGATGGTTGTACAAGATATATTAAAGTTTTTATATGGTTTTTTGAAACCTGCATCTACATATACCATACCTTGCTTCGTAGCAAAACATAAGCTCTTCTATGTTGTCTGATATTTTATATCATACTAGCAGACCAGCTAAGCGTTGCTGTGGCTAAGGTTTTTGTTATATTACATAGTTGTAAACTATTCAAGGTACACAAATTCAAATTCAAATTCAAAAATCATTTATTCACGTAGGTAACACAATGTACACTTGTGATTCGTCATTAAAGAAATAAATATTCATGCTTCTAATTTTACATTTACTGCCAGTTCTCAAATCAAGGGCGTAGAACGGAATAGAAGAACTGGCAATAAACTCTCCGCCACTCTTTTTAATCGCCATGGTTTTTTTTTTTTTACACAACGTTTGTAAGGAGCTGCAACCATTACACCATGTTCCACATGACATTTCAAGTAATTAATAATAATAACATAAATAAAAACAAAGACTTGTCCCCTATCAGCAGGAGGCATGGTGAAATAGGAGCACGCACTTACATTCTCGTGGGAACAACACGCAAACACATAGTCGAAATAATTAACATCACCGCATACACGAATTCAAGTACGACCAGTCACCACAAGCAGCACCCGTTCACGAGTATGACGCATGGCCAGCCATCGGCCCCCTCGCCATATTTTAGGGAGAGAGACAACCCGACGCATGGACGCCGCCACAAGCAATGACATTTAAGCGAGCATGACGATCCTTGAAATGTGGACTTGGCTACATAAGAAAATAATAATAATAATACTGAAATAATTGGATACCACATGGATCACGGTTTGTTCCCACTTTACATTAAAACAGTCGTGGATGTTGACGATCACCCCAGAGTCTGGAAATGCAGCCGAGAGATTCAGTCGTGTTACCTATAATATATACTGGAGCAACTCATATCCAAGCACTAGGATCGTTTAAATATTCATTTATATTATAATAAGCCTTAGCCAGCAGTTTTACTTTAATGTACGATTTAAATTTATTTATTGACAACGCTTGTATCTCACTAGGGATTTTGTTGAAAAAACGTATACAATTGCCTTGGAAAGAATTACTCGTTTTATGCAGCCTTCTGGTTGGTGCGCTCATTTTGTCTTTATTACGAGTACTATAATTATGGAAGCTACTATTCTTTTTAAAGATATCTATATTTTTCCGCACATACAAAATATTCTCATAAATGTAGCTGTAACTTGCCAGAGTCAAAATATGTAATTCCTTAAATTTGCTTCGGACCGACTCCCGTGGGGACAACCCACAGATCGCTCTTATAGCCCGCTTTTGCACTACAAATATCGATTTAATGTCAGCTGCATTACCCCACAAAATAACACCATATGACATAATACTATGAAAATAGCTGAAATAAACAAGCTTTGCTGTGTTCTCATCCGTAAGATCGCGTATCTTTTTTACTGCGAACGCTGCGGAACTTAGCCTATTCGAAAGACCTTCTATGTGTCGGCCCCACTGGAGTTTACTATCTAAAGTAATTCCCAAGAATACCGCATTATCAACAAAGTCTATTTCCTCGTCTTTAATTATTATTTGAGAATGACTACTTTTTACATTTGTAGTTACAAATTTAACACATTTTGTCTTCTTTTCGTTTAACTTAAGATTATTTGTATTAAACCAGTGAACTACACTGGAGATGGCACTGTTTACGTTATCAAGTGATGGATTTTGTCGTTTCACTTTAAATAAAAGCGAAGTGTCATCAGCAAACAGTACCATCTCGTGAAGCTCCTTTACAAGAAATGGCAGGTCATTTATATAGACGAGGAATAAGAAGGGACCAAGTATGGAGCCTTGCGGTACTCCCATAGTAACAGAGGATCCCTGCGATATAGCTCCATTTACATTTACCTTTTGAATTCTATCGCTCAGGTATGATTCCACAAGATTTAGCGCTTTTTCGCCAATGCCATAGTGTTGAAGTTTCTTGATTAGGATTTTGTGATGGACACAGTCAAAAGCCTTTGATAAGTCATAAAAAAACTCCAATGGCATCATGAGAATTTTCCCAAGCATTTAAAATCTCGGAAATTAATTGAATGCCAGCATCTGCTGTGGAGCGACCTCTTGTAAAACCATACTGCTGGCTATGCATAATTTTATTATTATTAAAATGTATCAATAATTGTTCAAGAATGATTTTTTCAAAGATTTTACTCAAAGCCGGCAGCACAGATATGGGTCTAAAATTTGTGGGGTCCGAAGTGCTGCCCGTTTTGAATAACGGTGTGATTTTACTTATCTTCATCTGGTCTGGAAAGACTCCACAATCTATACATTCATTAAATATTATAGCCAACTCTGAACTGATAGTATTGATTACTGATTGTAAAATGAAAACAGATACACCCCAAAGATCTTTAGTTTTTTTTATTTTTAGCTGTTTAAATGTTTTTATAATGTCATTGCAGCTAATGCGGCTAAATACAAACTTATGATTGCATACAGGTACATTCTTTTTCAATAATAAAAGGGCGGCTGATGGTGAAGAATTTAAAACGCTGGTTGTATTTAAAGGAATGTTAGTAAAAAACTCTTCAAATGCAGAGGCTACTTCGAGGTCGGAACTAATTACTTTGCCGTTTATATTCACTTTAAATTCAGTATCCTTTCTGGAGGTTCTTCCAGTCTCCTCGTTTATAATTTTCCAAGTAGCCTTTATCTTATCAGAGCTGTTGTTTATTCTAAGACTTAAGTGTTTCGCCTTAGCGATTCTACACTCTTGCCTAAAACTTTTTGAGAATATCCTAACATAAGTTTTAAATTCTTCACTGTCATTATACTGTTTTTCATCATACAACTCATACAATTTTAGCCTTTTTTTGTGTAGCTCCGGAGTTGCCCAGTCACAAAAGGTTGGTTTCTCCGAGACCAAAAAAGTCTTTGGACTGAACACATTTTTGAATTCACCAATAAATTAATCAAAGAATGTGCTATATAAATTATTAGGGCATTGGTTACTACGCAAAAATGGCATTTTAAATATCAAATTTTTCCTAAATCTGTCTAACCGATCCTCTGTTATAGGAATTGTGCATATTTTCTTTTTTGATCTTTACATTTTAGTATTTCAAATTCAAACAATTGACCAGAGTGGTCAGATGTAAGTTTGTTGATAATACAGGCGTTGAGAGGAACTATATTACTATAGATATTGTCAATACATGTTGCCGTGGTGGCTGTTACCCTAGTTGGTACAATAAAAGTATTAATTAAATTATATGATTTAAACAGATTTAGCAAACGTTTACTTGAACTACAGTTGTCAAGCAAATTTACATTAAAGTCTCCACTAACGATCAATTTTTTCTTGGATTTTTGCAATTTGTACAGAACCTGCTCCAATATTTTTTCTAAACTATCATATTGAGCTGAAGGAGGGCTATACAAACTAACAATGATAAATTGCTCCAGCTCCACACAAGATACTTCTATAAGGCGTTCCACAGAGAGGCTCACTATGTCCTTCCTTTCTTTAAATTTTATTTTTTTACTAAGCAATATTAATGAGCCACCGTGTATTGCATTTCCTCTGCAGAACGAACTACCAATCTGATGATTACAAAAATTGAACATAAGTTCACATGTCTTTAACCAGTGTTCTGTAATACACAGTATGTCAACATTTTCACTGCTCAAAAACAACTCAATTTCTAGTAATTTACTTTTCATGCCTTGTATATTTTGGTGAACCAGATTGATAGTATTGTTCTTAAATTTACTTAGCTTACTTTCTAATTCTAGGCCAGAGAGACTCTCTGTTGTCTTAGTGTCTAATTTAAATTAGATATACTATTTCTTGGAATATCTTCCAAGGTCTTACTAACTAAAACCTGCTCAATAGAAGCAGGTTGTCTAGCCAAATTCTTGGCTGTTATATACAATAAATATGATAGCGAATCAGCTATCTGTCTTTTAAAATATGTAGGTAGATTATATCTATCCTTTGTCAAAAAATAATTATTACAACTAATGTACCTATTGGTATCAATTAGTGTAAAGTTTTTATTGTACAATGTTAATGTGTGCATTGTCTGATTTAAAATATGTCTCGCATTATTTTCATGCTGACTAAAGTGTTTACTATAAGGGAATGTAAACATAATTAGATTTTTAGTATTAAGTAGGCACAATTTTTCATAGCAGCTAATAAGCTCCTTTTTGTTTAGATTCCCTCTATTGCCTATAAATATAATTAGATTATCCGCTTTACTGGAAGTCTCTCTTACAATGTTCTTTATAATATATTTAAAAGTAGCATTTGGGTAACAGCTGTTTATAATATTTTGTTCCTTATTTAAAAATTGGCTCATTTGATGGCCTATTTGGTCACGGTAGGAGAACTAATGTGAAAGGTAATAGCTTATGTAAAACGTTGGTACTTTCAACATAGCGCCATCTGTTAGAATTGTATCAAATAATAAACAAATATTTGTAATAAAATAATATTGCGGGTATAAATTGAGATGTAAGATATCTTATCTTCTAAGTTAGATCAAACTGCACACGGTGTGCAAATTGATTGATTGATATCGGTTCGGTAGTTTAGGAGTCCATAGCGGACAAACAACGTGACACGTAATTTATATATATTGAGATCAGAAAAAAGAATTATAAAATTACATTAATTTAATGTTTTACATAACTAATTGTTATTACGGACCGGCGCGCCTCAGTGCTGCAGCTCTCCACTGCGCACCGCAGTCCACCTCGAGACACTGACACGGCAATTCGTGCTGGGATAGGGCCTTAACTAAAAAGATTCGATCATTGACATTATTGGCCATAATTCTTTATTTTTTGGTTGTTAAACATACCCTTCTCCTCATCGTATAAGTATCAATCGCATAAATACATGGAAAAAACCATTGGTCGAACGAACACCCCGGCCCGCAAGAATCAATTACGCACAGCTCGATAAAATTACGCACGTACACGTTTGCTTAACTGACGTGATTTTTATATGGTATTACGAACATAAAAACACGTTTAATTAACTAAACACTAACTCAATAAGCCAAACATCACGATTACCATCTGTAATATTCTGAAGTTATTTAGTATAGAACATTATTTATATTATACTAAATACATTGCTGAAAGATATTCCTAAGATTATAGATTATTCGGTCGCTATCACGTCATTACGAAAATATTTTTATAATAGTTCGACAGGTTATGTACAATTAGTAAAAACATGGTATTGTACACAATAGTCATGTTTTATTATATATGTAATTATCTTAAAGTTAGTTGATTTCTAATTAGAATTGTTTTAATGCTCTATTTATTATTTTTTGGGGTTAAAGGGTGTTAATAATCTAATTGGCTTTAAGTATAATAACAAATTTTACTATTACAAAAACATAGCTCATTTATAATTATGAATTTGTTTTTATTCTAAATTAGTTTATAATATTTCACGATAAAATATTGGTACTAATATTATTCCTAAGTCGAAATTAAGTTAAAAATTAAAAAGTTTTTTTTTCAATACCATTTTGAAATCGGAATCAAGATCAAAATCGTTACTAAATAGCAAGATTACTGACGGTTTATTTCTTAGAATTATACAAAAAAGTCCAAACAACTATATTCAATCAAGCGACTAACATTATGCTTATGAAGTTTAATGTGTCTAAAATAACATGTACCAACAAAAAATAACTTTAAATTTAACCTATACCAACGGTCATAGTGTTCGCAGTTGATATTATCTTTGTTGTTGAACGTTTAACAAAGTCTAGGAGTCACAATTGTATCTAAATTAAATATTTTAAAATAGTTAAAAAAAACCCTTTCTGTTTTAAGAATTTAAGAAATTATACAAAGTGAAACTTCCTGGGTATTGATAAAAGCATAGTAAACAATTTTATTATATATTTATAGATTGTGACACCTGATGTCATATTGTCAAACTAAATATATTATTAATAAAAAGTACACAGCTACAAATGTTTATTTTCAGGTATGAGTGCAAACGTCTTAAAGATCAGACTGTCCCATATTTCTTCGTAATTTGTCAAGTCAAGTCTCAGTATGAAACATGGACTAAACTACTGATTAATACGATGTTGTTATACTCAACTATCTCGGACTAAATGAAGATGTAGAAACGTAAACGATAGTATTCAGTCTTCATATAAGAGGTCTTCATATAAAGAACTACAAACTAAGACTTCATAAGCACCCCAATCAGCTAGCAGGACAGCTAACTATACCAGAAAATACTCGACGACTAAAAAAGCGGCGAGACATTTTTGACCAGGACAACCCAACAGACTGAGTTTAAATAAGAATAGGCAGGCTTCCCTGGGAGTACCGCCTAACACGTGAAGAAGCACTCAACGTATCTACTTTTAGTCGCAAAGACTGATTGTATGATAAATATTTATAAAAAATAAAGTTCACGAGCTCTTAGTCCATCAATCAAAAATCGATGGTTGATGGATGGAAAATACCTGATAAGTTTTTGCCAGCTAATATGTTAAAAATAACGAGTAAAATGCTGGTTGTTTATAAAACGGCGAGTAGGACGTGATCAATGTGCCATTTAGCATTATTGGTTAACGGGTAAAGTTGTGCGCGTAAAAATTAATTTACATTTTTGATAAATATGATTGATTTGAAATACTTTGTGGTCATTCTTGCGTTCGCTGCTTATACTAATGGAGGTAATATTTCTATATTTTTTATTTATTCATCACGCCTTTTCAAACCATCAGGCATTACGGATCCACTTCTCTCGCTTCATCCACTTTCATGATTCACCATTTGGCTCGTCGGTTGTGGGTACTTTTAATTTTTACTGTTGTACCTCCTATTTCCAGGTATGTATGACAAGGAAACCTGACCTCACTAATCACGGTTGCCTTGGATATTGGCTTCTGTATTTTATTCAAGCTCAAATACTGTTTTTACTCCAATTCTCGTTATAGTTTTTTTAATCTAAGCTAATATAAAGGAATTATTTGTAACGAATAAAGTAAAAAGTATTGAACCGATTTAAATAATTAAAAAAAACTATCCCAGGATATTCTGTAATGACAGATCATCATTTGTAGAGTAAAGATCGTTATATAATATTTAATCTGAGTGATTATTTAATAAATTGTTCAATAAATAAACCTATGTAATGTTAAAACTTATTTTAATCCACTTCGGATATTTAAAAGTAAATTATATTTTTGAAGTTATACTTCTTTAGGCACGTTATGAAAAATTGATGAGAGTGAAATTTTACGATGCGCGCGCACCGTGACACAAAATTAACAGAATGAAGTTGCCCACGGAAGATGCTACGGCATTGGACATCATTTAAATACAACATTCGAATAATAATAGAATTTGTGTTACACTTAATGTAAGAGAATAATAATAAATATTTATTTATTTAATTTTTCAAATGTAAACTGAACTTTATTGACTATAATGACTCCTTTTCCAGTCTTTGATTATTTAATTGTAATTAATTATTTGCATGCAATCAAAAACTATTTTTAATAATGCCAAAGAAGTATAACTTTTACGCGCGTACATAAGTACACGCACCCTTTTTTACATAAAAAATGATTTCTAATAATTGTTATATGCACTCCGGTCATAGATACTAATATATTTTTATTTTTTAAATTCTTGAATAACCTAGAAAGTGTATGTTTCCAAGGCAAGTAAGCAGATAGAATTCTGCCTCTGTCCTGACCTCGGTCATGAATATTTCATATATAAATTTTATATTACTACGCAATTGTTAATATTAATACCAATTAAGGTAAATTTTATTTTAATAATATGATGCCAAACTATAGATCAATATTACTTAAATAATTTTTGGATAATTACATAGACAACTTAGTCAGATTTTTCTCTTTATAGCAGCTATAGATTTTTAAGTTCATTTTTACACTCCTCTTTTAAAACACATACATTTACCGTTTATTATTAAAATACATATGTTTTTATTAACCATTAATACCTGCTTAATATAAAATGCCCATAGAATATTTATTATAAGTATATTATTGCTCTGCTTGGACCAATATTTTAATGAAGAAACAACGAAACATTTATCCGTTTTTTTTAAACATCTTTGACAACGGAAATTACACGGTTAATAAAAAAATAAAGGTAAACATATCTATCTAACATTATGAAACAATTAAAACAAAAATATACATATACCGTACTAGGCCGTCTTGGTTTCACCCACGTTCATTGGAGAAGTTCTGCTTTGCTTCCGTTCAGTTAAACTCCTCAGCTTTTTAATATTAGTAAAGATTTACATAAGAACAACATCTAAGAATTTACGAACTAAGATCACTTTTGTTAATTTCCAGTTCCATTGGTAGCAAAATGTAAGGTCGGAGACTCGAAATGTAGCAAAGAATCGGCGCAGGCGGCGATAAAAACCTTCGCAGCTGGAATCCCTGAGTTACAAATAAAGTCATTGGACCCTTTGGTCATCAAACACACTGATGCTAGTTCACCTAACCTCAAGCTGACTTTAACTGATTATACTGTGACTGGGCTGAAAGACTGCATTGTTAAGAAGACTAAGTAAGTTATTTTCCATATGGCATAGAAAAGTCTGGTATTGGGTTCGATTCCCTGTACCACAAACATAAGACAGTTTCAACTTTAACCCATTTTATTTCATCATCGCATAATCGTATGATCAAAGATCCAATAACATCCACGGAGCTTTGACAAATAATAATAACGCACGTAAAATATATTTCATTGATTTCAAAAAAATTGGTATCAAATAAAGTCAAAGTAGACTTTACTTAATCGAATAAAAAGGCATTTATTTTTCACATTGAAAGACAGAAAGTCAATTGTGTAAATGCGTATGTACTCCAGGAATACAGAAATAATGTTTTTTGGCGAACAAAAAAATACACGTCCAATTGATAACCTCTTCCTCCGATTTTTAAGTAACAACCAAAAAATATAATATTAGATTATATGAATAAGACAGAATTCCTTGGACTTTGCCATCATATAAACCATGGCATCAACATTATTTTTGCTAAAAGAATAAAGAAATTAATTATGGTTTAATTTTAATAATGCTTCCAAAATTAAGAATCATAAACTATTGAATAACTAAATCTGTAATAATATCTAAGTATTGTCAAAATATTTCAGTTCCCTTATGGACAGGCCTCTACTTAGTTCCCTTGTAAATAATGCTTTTATATTATATTTGTGTCAAAACGTAATACAACATTTTTAAAACAGACCTCAAACACACATTTCTGAAGGCACTTATGTATGACAACCAAGTGACGGTAAATAATGCTTTTAATTTACGAGTTGAAAGAGATATTTGACCGATACTATATTGAACTTATGTTAGTTAGTTATGTTAGTTGTCACGTTTTTATTCCGTGTCAATTGATGTTTACTAATTAGTTTAATGTAGGTCAGTTAATAGCTTCTAGTAATTATTCCTATTACGTTACTAAACACGGAAACTGGTCAATGTTTTATTTGCAGTTCACCTTAGAATATTTTAATAAGTTTTGACTTGTTTAAAACAAACATTGGCCTCGAATCTTTATAATATTTATTTGTTTGAGATCTACCTAATTAAAATGTTGAATACTTTGAATGACATTCCTATGGATAGAATATCTGCCTTATAAAATACCTGGAAAGCAATTTATTTTTTGTAACAGTAATTATTCAAATGTGTGGTTTATTAACGACGCGGAACGTAATAATATATAAAAGAAAAACAGTTAAATTCTAAATTTTATTAAAATTAAAGTTTGCTAGGCTTGTTTATGGTATCTTGTATTACTGCATCACACGTAAGCAGAATAATCAATTTAAAATTTTTAATAAGATCAACTTTTAATGATGGCATCTGCGTTCGGCTTTGGACGTGTCATTTATGACACATAGTATGGAAAAAATTCATAAAATGGTCTTAAATTCTCAATGCTTTCTTTTAAATACCCAGACAGACGTTTCAACACAATTCCACTTGATAAGTTTTATTTAAGTGCCTTGTGACCTAAGTGCGCCTGTGAAATACCATTTCATATTCCCCGAAGGGGACAAGGAGTTCCACCTTTTATTTCTTACACTTATATCATAATTTATTTTAGATACGACAAATCAAACTCCAAGATACTAATAAAACTGCAATGTTCTCCCAAAGTTGAAGGAAGCTATGAAATGAATGGACAATTACTAATTTTGCGTATGGAAGGAAAAGGACCTATTCACGTACAACTGAGTAAGCATAAATATTTAGTATCGCTTAATTGCCTTGAAGCCACGGCGATGAATGACGTTTTAACAGGAGTAACAAGTAAACTCAATACTATTAAATGATGCCTATGACCAATGCTACCAGAGTATCGCGAATCAATTACGATATTATTCTCTCAAACGTTACGACTTTGTATAGTTAGACGAATTCAATTTGAAAGATGCCTGATCTTGCTTTCGTATGAGCGCTGGCAGGCACGAGGCTCTGCTCATTTTAAAATGAAAATGATATATTTTATCGAGAGCTATTTGATTTTACGTGGGGTTAATACTAAACGACTGGCTAAGACGGTCTGCTTTATTTTTCTATATTTTTTTTTCTTTTTGCTGCTTTTTTTTCTATTTGTTGTATTCAAATAACATAACTAGTTAAAGCAAGCTTATTATTTTTATATACATATTTGCAATGTAATCATATTTTCCGGTCTTATCCGAGAATATGGGAATTGGATGGATTGTGAATAATTTTGTTCTAAAATCAAACCCTAAAAATATTTACCTATTTCAACAAAATTGATGGATTGACAAATATTCTAGTACATGACTATTGGAGAGGCAAGGTCGGCAAAAACTTCAAAGCCTATATAACCTTGAAAATTTCTTAATCCGCCACTGTATTTCAGATATTATATAGTAAATTAACAAAAACATCAACACATTCTTCCACCAAGTTCCTAAAGGTGAATTGATAATTGAATAAGAGTATAAATTATCCCAAATATACAAAGATAATTATGATCACAGTTTGGGGCATTTTATGTTCAACATTCAATTATTTCTATAAGTAGCTAATATGTAGTTATATCGTTAGGTAAGAAGACTGTGACTGACATATTCGTTTCCCTGCATCTATTGAGTAACACCAATTAAGTAGAAGTAGAGTAAAGGAATTGGATGCTAAACAGTAGCTCGGTACATTCACTGAGTTGCTTTGTCAAATTCTTTATTTAAATAATGTGCTAATAGCGAAATCGGACTTTTCAGGGAAGACAGAATTCAGCGTGGAATACAGTATCGAAGAATCTGAAAAGGATGGAGCTAAATACTGGAATATCAAAGATTACAAACACAGTTTTGAATTGAAGGACAAAGCGGACGTTGTGTTCGGAAATCTTTTTAATGGAAATGATGTGCTCGGTTAGTAATTGTAAATGTTAACGCATTAATAAACACACTAGGACTTAGGAGTCTCTCTTCCCAAACTTTTTTTGTGCCATGCCCCCCCCTTTAGCATTCCTAAAATTCTTATGGCCCCCTTAAGTTACTTAAGAAACTTAAATGATGAGTATGAAACACACTAAGTAAATTTTCTTAAACTGAAATTAAAATTCCAAAATTTTAATTTGTTTTATCAATCAAATTGCCCCCCTGTGGGATGTGGGGCACACGTTGGGAAACACTGCTATAAACCCAATAACGATGGCGATCGCAATTGAGTACTTGTGGCTTTTGAACCACTACATATTCAAGTGTTACGGATGTTAAGAGAACTTAGAAATTGCATACAAAAACATGGAGACAGTTTAAATTTTTTAGTTACAACAATTAAAAGATGTATACATTTGGCGCATTAAAGGCGCAGTCTTCATTGTATGTAAATAATAGTATGAAAAAATGGCAAACAATAGTATTATCAATAATAGAGTCTTGACAGCTTGCCTATAAATGAAATCGAACAATGGAACAGGTTCTGAAATCTGTAAAACTAGATTATTAGGCTTATTTATAATTTTGACAGAAATTATTATATTTTTTCAGGACAAGCTGCAAAGGAAGTTATAAAAGAGAGCGGTAATGAAATTGTCGAAGAAGTCGGGAGCCCAGTTATTTCTGATATTATAAAAGAAATAACCAAAAACATCAACACATTCTTCCACAATGTTCCAATTAGTGAATTGATAATTGAATAACAATATAAATTATCACTTATATACAAAGAAAATTAATTTAAATATTTAATAAATTCTATTTTATATAATTCTGTTTTTCTGTTTAAAAAAGTAATCAATTACAATCCAATACTAAGATTATATTTAAAAACACTATAAAAAACTTGGTTGATGTTTAGAATGAAAAAGCTGACAAGTTTGAGACCAATACGAATGTTTACGTGGTGTTAAAACTACCCGACGCATTATAACTGAATTAAAATCTTTAAAGTTTAAACAATCCTCTAGTCATAAGCATTGTCCAGTGTTAAAGAAGTAATAAAGTATATGAAAGCCACTAAAATAATGCAAAAAACTTTTAAGAAATAATTATTTATCTTGCTGCCCTGGGCATTGCAAAATTATATAATTATAAAATAAAAATATTTAATGACCTTTGCGATGATAAATAATATGGTAGTTGTTTTCACGTATCAAAAACAACACGTATTTTTTACAGGTCACTCTAATGCAACAACAAATATTCAAGGAATTAATAATATTTAATAACAATTAAAACCAAAGCTTAAATACAAAAAAACTACATATATAATATTAATAATTACCTCAATAAAACATTACCTTACATATTTTTAAATTATTTAATATTAGGTACTGACGTAAATCCAATATTTGCCAGTTCACTCAACGGATAATTTAAAACGTCGGTCATTTTGTGCAGCTCTATCACAATCCTGATGTATTGTACTAACTAATTATTAGAAGTTTTTTGAACTCATATTGCCATCTCAGGGTATAGATAGCAATTCATGAGTCATATCAATGAAGTACTATTGAATTAAGAAAAACAATATACATTCAATTATAGGCAACTATCCGTTTGCACAAAAAATATATACGCAGGCTGCCTCGGCACCCCCAATATTGATTTGATGTCAGCTTCCCGCATTAGATATAGTTATGAAAATAGCCAACATATACGAGCTTTTCTGCATTCTGTTAGTGGTGTCGCGTATCCTTATCACTGAGAACGCTGCAGAAGACTCCGTTATTCAAGAGACTTGTACGTCGGCCCCAATGGAGTTAACAATCTAAAATATTACCTAAACAAAGATTTAATTTAATAAAAAAAAAGGGTGAGTGTACTTATGTACGCGCGTAAGAAGTTATACTTATTTGCCATTATTAAAAATAGTTTTTGATTGCATGCATAATCAAAGACTGGAAAAGAAGTCACTATAGTCAATTAAGTTCAGTTTATATTTGAAAAATTAAATAAATAAATATTAATTATTATTCTCTTACATTAAGTGTAACATAAATTCTATTATTATTCAAATGTTGTTTTTAAATTATGTCCAATGCCGTAGCATCTTCCGTGGGCAACTTCATTCTGTTAATTTTGTGTCACGGTGCGCGCGCATCGTAAAATTTCACTCTCATCAATTTTTCATAACGCGCTAGTATCACTTTACAAATTTCGAAACTAATAATTATAACTAGTCTGGACATAAATACTGTTACATACAAACTTTTCTTGTTTACAACTTTTTAAATATTTTGAATTTGGAACACGTATTTTAAAAACTTCTTACGACTTTGCGCCATTTCACATATTTCTTCGTGTTCATAATCAAATTAAAATATGGAATAGGGTGTTAAAGAAAATAGAATTGCAGTGATCGCCTTGCACAAAGTGGGTATGGAGCCGTCGGTTATATTCCAGAGATTTCAAAAGCTTGGTATCAGCCGTTTGTTCGTATATCGTACTATCAAAAGATACAACAACACTTCATCTGTCGAAGAAAAGATCGAGGCGGCCGGTTGTTAGAACTACAAAGGCTGTTAATGCTGGTCAACATTCTGCGTCAGTGATGATTTGGTGGGGCGTGTCTTATCAAGGAGCAAATCCAAAGTATATCAAAATAGTCTTGGATTATGTTGTGAAACCTCTCGGAAATACTTTTTTTTAAATATACCGTAGCCTTTCCAGCAGGATTCTGCACCTGGTCACAAGGCACGAACTACCCGACCCTAGCTTGAAACCAACGTTCCAGACTTTATAAGAGCTGAAGACGGGCCCTCATCTAGCCCAGACCTTAACCCTTTAGACTTGAAATTATGGTCAGTTTTAGAAGACATGGCCCATCGCACGACACTGCGACATTGATTCTCTTAAAAAATCTTTGGTGCAAGCAGTGGCGACATTTCCCTTGGAAACAGTACGTAAATCCATAGATTCGTGGCTAAACAGATTAAAAGGCCTGTGTAAAATCCAAATTTCGAATAGATTTTTATTTTAGTTTTTGTTGAGACTTTAATAAATATATAATATGTAGGAACAAATTTTAATAAAATTACATTAATTTATTTAAAAAAAATGCATTTTCATTTGTGACAGAATTTATGGCTGGACTAGGTATAATGTAGTTGATATTTGAATTTACAAAAAGTTCAGATCAGAAGAACAAACAAGAAATAGAAAAATTGTTCAATTTTGTTCGTTTTACGCAAATAAAATACCTCCTGACCTTTAAGACGACATAAGATGAAATACTATTCTAAATACATCTACATAATTATTTTAAGTAGGAATGCATCGATACGCTTTTACAATTTTACGATACCGATGCCGATACACTTATAGGAATATCGTCGATACCGATACCAACTTTTTTTAGTTTATATGTAATATGTATTTTTGCCCTCCTTTTCATTTAATTATGTTAAATTTTTATATTGTAATGCAACAAAGTTTTAATAAATAAATAGTGTTTAGCGAAATGAAATACATATATACATAAATAATAATGCTTTGTCCCCAAGCGAATGATAGAGACAACAAACTGAATAAAACGCGGGGATTTCTCGGGCAATAATAGTCCGTGCCGTGGCTCGTTTGCAACAAACTAGATCATACAAAATGCGCGCTTACATTATTTTTTTAAAACGTGAAATTTGAAAAGTATCGGTGAATCGGCAATGAAAATATCGCCGATGCCGATATATCGGTATCGGCATCGGTATCGGATGCATCCCTAATTTTAAGCTTTATTTTTGTTTTTTAAAATGGAAAATAATGTTTTAAATTATTTGATGTGTCTGATTTCTGACTAACAATAGCGAAATTAAGTTAACTTATTAGAAAATCTAATTTATATGACAAACTTTTTAAAGAATTATCAATTCAAAAATTCACTTCCGCGTTTCAGAGTTTCTGATCTTTCCAGAGACTTATAAGCCAAGCTATACAAGTGACTTACGCTTCATGCGTACGGATATATTCAATTTTGTAAAACGCTATTGCTGTAACGTTGTTGATATCAAATTGGTAGCCAACCGTGGAGTTGTCGAACGCGCAGTCATAAATTTTACGATAACAGTCGAAGTTCATTCGCAACACAGGCATCATTTCTAATTTGACATATTGACAAGAGAAAACGCGATAAATTTAAATTTAATAATTATTTTTGTTTGTTGATGATAGTTTTGTTGTCAGAATAATATTAATATTTTATTGAATATTCTATTAATTAAAAATAAACAATTTACTAATGTACAAATTTTACGTTCCTCAGTTTTTACAAACACTACATTTGAACATACTTAGTAAGTCCTTCATTAAAAATATATTAAAAATGTGAACAAAAAATAAGTAATAATGTGAATAATATTACTTATTAGGTAGGTAGGGCGGGGCTAGTTGAGCAATTTTTCACTTGCTTGGATATAGCTCCTCAATGATAAGTCTCAATGAGTTGTTATGTGTCCTGATGGATTAGTAATTTATCCCTTACAAAAGTGTCCATAGTATTTTTTTGTAACAAGTCCAATATAATAGCTACAGATGTTTAAATGCAGAAAGTCAAGTATGCTCAATGTACCCCATAGGTGGGGTAAGTTGAGCAAGGGTATGGGGCAAGTTGAGCACTAAGAATGTTTAGGCCAAACCATGGGTTCTATGTTAACTTGAGATGAAATAAAATATGTGTTAGACAGTCAGCTTTTTATTTATAGTCTTTTATTGACAGAACAACAAAATTTAAATAAATTTTCTTTGTATAATTAACCGAAACTAGAATCAACAAAACATGAGCATCCATATCTATCCATTACTTCCGATAATTTCTAAAAAAGATTACCAAGGCTGGTGGGTTCTGGTTTCTGTATGGATAGCTACGATTTTTTTGTTTTTAAAACATCATCAACGATTCTTTTCCGGAAATCTTTTTTGCAATTCAGCTTGGTGGACTTTCAGCACACTCTTAGCACTCTTTTTCAACAGTTCTCTTGTGAGAGAGGATATACTTCCCTCGGTGTTGTATAGCCCATAAATGAATCATCACCTTCATTTAATTTATTTAAAAGTCAACCAATACCGAATTCTTTAGCGGCGGTATTCACACTTTTTCCCTCATCGTGGACGGCCTTTGCAGCATTATTTAAGTATTCAGTAGTGTAAGAACATCTTGTAGTCTTCCTCTTGTAAGTCCGCATCCAAACAAAAAATAAAAGATTCATTACTCATCAGTTGTTTAAGTCGTAGAGTTAGTTGAGCTATAGTTGCTCAACTTACCCCAACCCGGAATTTTAAAAGAAAAGTAGGATTTTAAATAAATGCCTAGAATTAGACCCAAAACCTATTTACAAATCAAAAATACAATAATCTTCTGAAAGATTAACACTCTCCTGATTGAACACAGAGAACATTTGACAAAGACAGACGAAAACTTGCGATAAACAATGTTTTTACTTTTTGGTCACAAAATAAACAAACGCCGTGACACTTCACTCACTAGTCGAGCTGCCACTAGCTATCGTGCGATGATTACCTCTCCTACGGCTCCTTCTTTTCGCTATTTGATACTCCCGCGTAAGGTGAATAGTTTCCGAGATGTTTCGATTGCCCAACTTGCCCCTATGCTCAACTAGCCCCGCTCTACCCTATAGAGATTTCCTAAGCATTATCATGAAAAGTGACAGGTTATGCCAGAAATAAATATTTATATTCCCGTAGTTGTGGCGCTTTAGATGGGAATAGCTGATAGATTTTAGTTTGTACAAAAGACTACAGCAAATTGTACAGAGAATTGTACCTGCGCGGCAGCATCAATTGAACTATGATGACAATGATGAAACCGCACCGTGACGCTAGTCAGTGATTTAATTAATTTAACGTTATGTTGTAATTAATAGTTAAAATGAAAACGCAATGTAAAATCAATATTTTTGATTTACGTGATCTACAAAAGAAAATACACTTAATTAAATGAAAATTCATGTTACGACAGTATAAGTCTAGTATTTTCTAAAACACAAATATGTTTCCACAACAATCACCAGATCACGCGAGCGCCATTTTGTCTAATTTCTTCACGGCATTGGCGCTCGCTACGGTTCGAACGCTAGTAGTCGAATTGGCTTGTCAATAAGTATTAGCCCTGTAACTTATGTTCCATAATAAACATATTTTATTTTTATTTTACAGTGTATATTGTACGACGCTGAAGATTCGTTTCATAGAATACCAATTATCTGTTCGATATGTTACCTCAAATTACATAGTAAACAAATGTCAAGCCATAATGTATTTATGTTGTCTATTCTACATAACGCTAATGCAGTTCCCCTAAGGGGGCAGTTAATATATTGAAAAACTTTAAGTTAATATCCAAAATATCGCAACCGATACTTGACCATCTCTTTCTTCCTAGATGGTCTATGTATAGAAGAGGGACTGAATCTTTAAAAAATATACACATCGAATTATAGGCCACCTCCTTAGAAAAGACTCTTTGACTCTTTATATAATTGGAATTTTAAATTAAAATGTTACCATATCGAGTACGTATACGTGCAGTATATTAGCCCAAACGTTTTCTACGTTTAACTTACAAGTACATGGCTAAGACAAGACCTGGCATCTCTTGCCATAAGTAAATAATGTATGTATAACGGTCATGATAACATATTTTACATTTCTTATTTCTATTTACTATGATGAATATATAAGAGTTCATTACTTACATGCTACACAAATCATAACTTACATAAAATATGCCTAATAAATAATATTTGAAATTAGGCCCACACCTGGCAAGCCAATCGCGTGCTTTCTATTGCAGTCGTTGTAGTTTCCAAAATTTACTAATGATACAGCTACAACTAAGTGTGAGTTATTGACACACTACACTCACAGAATAGTAATATCGGGAAGAACGATTCCGCCCCATGGAAAAATTTATTAAACAGCTTACGCAGTAAAATTTTGTTTTGGGTCGAACGGAAAGTGATAGCCTGTCTATAAACAAATCAAAAATGTAACAATACCTTTTTTTTTTTTTTTTTATAGATAGGCAAACGAGCTTGCAGGACGACCAAAAAGGGCAGTCTACGCAGCCCATAGACACCCACTTTTAGTGGGTGCGTTGCCGGCCTTTGAGGGAGGAGTAGACTCGCTTTTTAAACATTTGGAGGTCATATCTCTGAGGGAAGACCCCCCCCCGGGAGCCGATTCCACAGTTCGCTAGTAGTACCTAAACTACAACGAGCAATGTTGGCCAGTGGCTTTAGTGAAAACCTCTCATCCCAGACCCAGGTCGTCCGATCGCATCAGGGCTGTACACTATAATTTTATTTGTAGGCGCAACACTCGCTCGCACGGGAAAGGAAAGCCGGCATCAATGGCTAATCACCTATTAAGAAAGTCTAAGGCCCAGACCTGGCGGTTGTAGCGCCACTGTTCTTTTATGTTATAAAACAAACAGTACAAGTTATAGAATCTGCTGAGTTCATTCTTGTTATTTTTTGTTCTTTTGTTTTAGTAACTCAGTTCTTCTTAATATAATATTTTGTTCGATAGTTCACAATTTTACAATCAGTTCTTTTATTTATTTATTATTATCTCTAAAAAAGCTAACTTGAAATACTTGGTTTTACAGTAGTTTTCTTTTAATGCAAATAATTGTTAGTTAGCCCGTTAGCCCATCGAAATACTAATGTATTTCGATAAATCAGTATGAATGTAGTAATATATAGAATATTACTATTAGACTACACTTCATTTTATCGTTACAAATATTTATTTAATAGTACTAACAAAAAAGTTTTTATAATTAAATTGGCTTATGAAATGATTAGGCAAAGCATGGGAGATAATTACTCAAATATTTTTATTTGTATTTTATAACTCATTAATTTTTTATTGAATACATTAAACAAAACTTTTTATTAATAAGGAAGATAGATATATTAAAATACCAAGTTGGCTGAACAAAAAGTTGTTATAACAATGTAATGACGTCTTCACACGGGATAATTAAAAAATATTTTTCCTGGTATATAGGATACAGAAATATTACTTCCTTACTACGCCTCGACTTTCATCATTAAATAATTGATCAGCTCAATAACCTTATGTTCCTTACGAAACGTCATATGACGTACCGTTTAAAAACAGAACAGGAAGTCGGTATGCTTTTGTTTGGCACATTGGTAATAATAATTACTAGAAACTTAACGAGCGATCTGCAATTTATGGTTTCCTTGTTTAACTAAGTTTTAAAACAGCTTAAATATTTTTGAGGCACAATACTAATTATACTGTTACAATTAACGTTAATTAATCGTACACAAAGGTAATTAAAAAAACTTTTATCTCTTATTTTGATGGCATGGGAGTGATGAGGTATTAAAAAAAAGATTAGCAAGAAGCCGGAGTTAATAGCCAATTCATACGTTTGTGAATTTAATTGTCTGTTACTTCCTATCTAAGAATAGCAATATATTAATAACGAATCAAATCCATGATAATAATAATATAATCACTAAGAAATTAATGCTGATCAATCACAATTAATATCAAATCAATCAACTATTAACAAGGAGAATAAAGTGCAGAATACGTCGGAGGCTATAGAACCAAAAGCCATGACCCAGAGAACGCCACAGTGGAAAGATTGCGCCGAAGAAAATTGTGTAGGAATTAAGTTTGTGTGTTAAACTAGAGAATATTCCGTCTATATTTGACAATAATACATTAAAAAAAAACCAGTGGCGCGGCTGTTCTGAATCTGTTTCATGATCATTTTTAAATCTAATAGGCAAGTAGGTGATCAGCCTCCAGTGCCTGACACACGCCGTCGACTTTTTGGGTCTAAGACATGTCGGTTTCCTCACGATGTTTTCCTTCACCGTTCGAGCAAATGTTAAATACGCACATATAAAGAAAGTCCATTGGTGCACGGTCGGGGATCGAACCTACGACCTCAGGTATGAGAGTCGCACGCTGAAGCCACTAGGCCAACACTGCTCTCTATATTTGACAAGCGTCGTATTATCAAAACACAGATTCCATTAAAAAAACCAAAGCGCTATCTATTAACAAAATCATTTATTAATGAAACCATTGTGCGTCACACCTCGTGTGTCGATGCCTTTATAACGTATCTGTTAAGGTCCTATTTAAATGTGATTTTCGTTAAAACAGGGCAGACTTGTATTGATCTCAGTACATAAAACTTGTTTATAAGGAAAAATGCATTCGCTTGTGATTCTCAATATTATATTCGTGTCTATAGTTTGTGCCATTCCAGGTAAATAAATACTTATTTTTATTATTATCTATTTTTTAATATCATTTTAAATATTTATTTGTGTTTTCTAAATATTATTATTAATATGAGGGAGATTTATTTAAGAAGGACGTTCCTAAATATATATTTCAGACACGATAATATTATGTTTATATGAGTATATTAATTATTACTCTTTCTGTTATTTACTGTTTTTAGTTCCATTCGAATTGACAAAATGCCTATCAACGGACTCGAAATGCTTGAAATCAGTAACACAAGCTATGATACCAAAATTCGCCCCAGGGCTGCCAATCTTCAACATCAAGTCTTTAGATCCAATGGAAATTGAAAAAGTCGATGCGAGCACCCCTAACCTTAAACTATTGCTAAGTAATATTAAGGTAACGGGACTTAAAGGCTGCACTGCAAAGAAAGTAGAGTAAGTACACAATTTTGAATAATATCAAATCCTAGACTACAAAAACCTTAAAGCTGCTGAAGAAAAAAATCAATGGTACAACAACATTTTCAGGTCTAGGCCCTCATTTTCTGTATCTGTTACATGATCATTTGTCAAACTTATAGGCAAGTAGGTGATCATCCTATGCCAGACACACGCCGTCGACTTTTTGCGTCTAAGGCAAGCCGGTTTCCTCACGATGTTTTCCTTCACCGTCCGAGCGCATGTTTAATGCGCACATAGAAACAAAGTCCATTGGTGCACAGCCGGGGATCGAACCTACGAAATAGGGATGAGAGTCACACGCTGAAGCCAATAGGCCAACACTGCTCTCTAAAACACACATTTTACTGTTTAATTAGTAGTAGTATAATTAACAACATCGAGCTAAACAGTTATTAGTAGGCTCTGGCATTGAGTGTTTATGGGCATGTCCATCATTTAACATCAGTCGAGCCTCCTACCAATTTTCCCCATGTTCTATAAAAAAACTTACACATAACAATTAACACAAATATTATACACTGGTGCCAGGTTAATAAATGTGTTGCTTCAGCGTTATCATACACGGGACGGGACCTATTCCTTGATGCCGGAAATCGGGAATATCGGTAAAAAAAATCACGATTTTTCATTGGATTTTTTGGTAATAAAAAGGCATAGCGCAAAATATGTTTGTTGCCTATAAATACTTAAACGTGTTGACATTTTAAAGTGGTTAAGTGGCTAATTAAATTCATTTAATCTTAATCAGGCAATCTAAATGAATAATAATGCTTATTAATCCTAGAAAAAACGTGAGAACGATTTCTGTAAATTATATTGTTAATTGTGTTTGTACTAACTGTAACTTACACAAATTAGACATTAAGCGTTTCTCAATGCGGCACCAGTTGGTAAGGAATCGTTTGACACCTTAATCATTCAGTTCTGTTCACGGACATAGGAGCTATGCTTTGACCAACACAAAAACATACGCGACGAATATTAGGCCTGTTTCTCCGTCAACAGAAAGTTAAATTAATAATCTATAAACAATTGCAATCGCAGAATAACAACTTTCTCTAATTACCGCTATTTTGAATTTTGCCCTTAGACGTAATACAAAGTAGTAAAAAATTCAGTCAATTAAAAAAAGACCTATCATATCGTAGTCATTGTAGTAAATAAATTGTTTTCAGACGAGATGCTGCAAAGAAAATGATCTCAGTGACTCTGCTATGTAATGTAGATGCTGAAGGAAACTATGACATGAAGGGGCGCCTATTATTTCTTCCTCTTGAAGGAAACGACAAGTTCCAAGTCAAACTTAGTAAGTTGTTTTTAATATAGCAGTGTTATTAAAAATAGATTAGATAAAGAAACCTGATTTTTATTTATTAGGTTAACGTAATTTTAAGGCTACGTAATGTAATCTTAATTTTCTTAGCCTCTCCTTTTATTGCGATAAATTCCTCAGTTTAAATATTTAATACTACCATCGTAGGCATACAGTTCAGTTAAATAATTGTAGTAAATTCTGCTTACCTAATTGTTAAAATATGCTAGTCATAAACACTATAAAAAGATGGTACATCCAAAGCTAAGGCATTTATAGGAGACTCTACAGTGCTTTTATTATAATATTATATTTTTTAGACAAAGCGATCTTCAAAGTAGAAGGTAAATATGATGAAATCACCAGAGACGGAAAGGCATACTGGGATATAAAAACCTGGGACCATGCATACAAACTGCAAGAAAAATCGAGTGTCCATTTCGAAAATCTTTTCAACGGAAATAAGGACTTGGGTAAGTTGTCATGGACTGAAAAGCGTTTGTTTGAACACGCTACTCTCAAGCGCCGGTACCGCGTTTTTGTAAGCAATTTCGCTGTAGTTATTACAACATTACGGATGTTGATGAGCAATCAGGGGATCGCGCTTATACAAAAACTCGAAAGTTTCAGAGCAGGTTCGATTTGTAAATTTAGTTTTTGAAAATAAATTTATCGAGAAAAACTATACATAGCATCACGAAATTAAGGCGTGTGAAACCACAGCGCACAGTTAGTCAATAGATAAGTGCAAATAAACAAATTAAAACATAACGTTTTTGCGACCATCACATTTTATTTATTCAAATAATACAGTTACATATTTTTTTAGTGTTTTAAATATATTTATATTTTTTAGCTAAAGCTGCTCAAGATGTCATTGAAAGCAATGGAAACGAAATCATTGACGAGGTGGGTCCCCCAGTCGTCAAGGCCATCGTGACCAGAATTGTGGAGGGAGTTCAAGAATTCTTCCACGCGATGCCCGCAGAAAACCTAGCTTTAGATTAAAGTTAAGAGTATTTTTAAATAATTTAAAATTAAATTAAAGATGTATTTCTAAATTTACACACAATAAATATACCTCAAAATATTAGTTTTTTTAAATAAACCCAAAAGTATACCCTACTAAATTAAAACACTTTTAAAGATTCCCGTCTTACAATATTTTTTTTGTTTGTGTGTCAATAGTTGTGACCTAAATATTATTAGGGATGTCTTAATTTCGGTTCGAGTGCTTCAAATATAATCCGTTACTACCACATTGATACACCTGCTTTAGCAAAATCAAGAAGGAAAAATAGAGGATTTAAAATTAATTGGTATAATTATCAGTTTATGGCGTCTTTTTTCACTTCTTTTTTTTTTGGTAAATAACTTTAACCTTTTAATAAACTTTTAAAATGGATTGTTTACCACATCGAGCAAACAAACAAAACTGTAATTCGATCTAATAGTTAAAAGGATTTTGTATGAGAATATAGTTTGCCGAAATAAAGTACTCGTATAAAGTTTACTCTATAAACTTAAATTAACTTACGTAAACTTTTTTAATTAATATTTTTTATAATTAATGTTAATTAACCCAATTTTGTAGCAGAATAATAGTGATCATTTTTTAAATATTTAAACAAAACGTAAAATTTAACATTTTTATTATTATTAAGCCTCTCCATTTCCATCCTTATGTAAATAATCATATTTACAACATAACATACAAAAAACACTATTACTAATGTACCTAGTATGATATATAATGTAAACATGTTGGCTTGGAAGCCCATTCTGGGTATAGGCCTTCGTTCGCACATAATAAGTGTAGTGTAATAATTAAAATTCTTAACAAAATCATTGCGTTACAATTAAAAAAAAACACTGGTATTATCATTGACATACTACTATCGTAAATTCGTGAACCGTAGCACTCTTTAAGCTCAGTTTTGTAACATGATCCGAGCAAACATAAAAACTTCTAATGATTTATATCACAAATTCTATTCTCACATTTGATAACTCGTATAAAACATTCCTACAGTAAATTACGTTAAACATGAAACTGTCATCGTTGTCTAAACGCTGGCATCATGTAGAACCATAAAAGAACAATTATTTCGGTTCTTCACAGAGGAGCCCATAAAACCGTCAACATGAACGTGAATATTTCTAACATATGGAAGATATAACGATTTGTGAGACATCTCGAATTAGATGTGCTAAATCATTTAAAAAACGTGGAAAGCTTATTATGACTATACTGTGACAGACGATTTTATTTTGTGTGGTTGTTAAATTCTTGGAGCGATTTTAAAAATTAATTCCTATTACACAAAAACCCTTTCATAAATTGAAGCGTTATTAAGGGCAAAATTCGCTTAATAATAGACAATTATTATTAAATAATTCATTAATTAGAGTTAATAATAGTATAGAATTCTTTTTGGCAAATAAGCAGGCCAGATGCACAGAAGTTCTTCCTAGGATGATCCTACTATAAGTAGGGAGAACTTTCTCCCACAACGCAAAAATAGCCAAGATACAAACAATTAAAAAAAAATTGATGTAGTTAAGTGCTCCCCTGTGTAATGTACAAATTAAAATAATTTCTATAATTATTTCGCGTGTTTTGTTTTAACGTCACAACTATAAACTTTGTTAGGACACAACTACGCATTTATATTTCACTCGTGTATTTTTCCAAATATTAGGTCCTTACAGATGAAATTGGCGTTTTGTATGGGAGCAACAAAAAGTCGAATATTTTTAAATATAATATATTTAATTAATCAAAGTATGAACCATTGTTTTCTATGCACTTTTGCCATCTCATAGGTAGTTCATTGATCCCTTTACTAAAAAAACCAGTCGGACGGGAATCAATAAAATCTGTGAAGGCGATTTGGACTGCCCCATCAGAGTTAAATTTTTTCCCTTGCAAGAAGTTGTCCAAATTTCGAAAAAAATGGTAATCTGTTGGAGCAAGGCTCCGGGGAGTACGGAGGACTGTCTTAGACATTCCAATTGAAGCTCTTCTAATTTGGTAGCCGTCTGTTGTGCAGTGTGTGGTCTAGCGTTGTCGTGAAGTAGCAGTGGCGTGGAGCGATTGACCAGCCAGAACGAAAACGTTGGAACCAAAAACGAACGAACATACACCATTCACCCTTCGAGTCGTTTCCGCAGCACTAGTGCCACGGCGGAACTCGTACTCGTAAATAATGCGATACTTTAAGTTTTCCATTTGTAAAACGCAAACAGAAAAAAACAGAAGAAAAAAACAAATGAATGACGGTCATCGAAGCACAAATACATAATTTGAATTTGGAATTCCTTACCAAAGAGGAGAACATCGTGATTAAAGTGGCCAGTACGAAAAACGCCATTTTCATATGTATGGACCTAATACAATCCGAAAGTCAATATTTTTTATTTACTTATCCTATAAAATAACAAAACAATGACGTCACGACTCGACCTCTATTAAAATCGTGTATCTTTTGTCTATTTTGACAAATAGATAATCACTGATGTAATCTATTTGGTTTGGTAATAAGTCCGATGACTCGACACGAACAGAGCCATCGCATCGAGATCTATCTTCACATATTTCAAATTCTCAACTGCTAGTAAGCGATCCGAAAAATTTAAATTGAATCGTGAATCTTGTAAAACCTTTTCGCAAATAGATTATAGGATGGTCTTAGAAGTCAAAGTGCGCGCGATTGTTAGAACTATTTTCACAGTTACATTTACCTTTATCTTTAACATTAAAAATTATTATCATATATAGATATTATGTTTGGAATATCGTAATTATTTTTTGTATTTGGGCCTTTCTCTACTAACTGGAAACTTGTCTATTGACAATTGTCCCAACCATATTCTTCTAGAATTCTAGAAATTTATGTTTTGTTTACAGTAAATTTTTGTGTAATTGTTCATTAATAATGTATGTGGTTAGCTCAGCTATGGTAACCGATTATAAAAAAACACACCGAACACACCGTGTAACACCATACAGTTCTATTTTCAAAAACTGTAGAAGCTTTATTAAAACAATAGAAATAAAGTTAACTGACATATAAATCCTCTTTTGTGCAATAGTTTTAAAAATCGAATTCGTATAAATCAGGAATTGCTTGGATATCAGCGGCAGCGATTAAACATGTACGTCAGAGGGCAGCACCCTAGTTAGCTAACTGGCAATCAATAACAAACTCATTTATCTATCAGGGAACTTGACAGGACTTAACACTAGCCAAGTACATTCGCACTTTATATATAATGGACCTGTATATTTACTGATAAAAAGATCAATATATTAAATAAAAGCATTTTATTTATTACATAATATCTAACAACCAATAGTTTTGATTCGTAATTCGACCTTCTTATAAAGTTAATAGAATTTTTTTAATATAAGTAAGTATATAATGACTAGCTAAGTTTACTTTACATAATTTCAATGCAAACAACAGAGTATATGAATTAGCCTCGAAATGATTAAACTATTTAAATATATTAGTACCTTCAAAAATACTTTAGAACAGGCTATTATCTGGTGTTTAGCTGGAAGACTGCTATATGTATCGCAAGTATGTTGCTGGCCTTTTAAAATCGGTTAGCTTTTTTCTTAAAAGACTCGGTTGTTTAAATTTTTATAACAAAACACTTATAAATTCTTTACGATTTCACATAAGGAATTTTATTGGGAACCCCAAAAACGTATCGTGGAATGTCAGGGATTCCTAATGGGCTGGGTTTAAGCTCGATTTGTAAATCGCGGAAGGTTGTTACAGTGATGGGCGGGAAGAAAAGGGAAGACACGTGCCGTAGCCATTCGCGTTCAATTTAGGACTTAGTCTAACGATATGGTTTGAAAAATATTTGAGGGTAACGCTTAAATGAATTTATTGAGGTTTACACATGAAAAGACAAATTACGCAAACTTTTGTTGATGTTTGTTGAGACCGTATTATATTATTTGGAGTTTTAAGAGCGAATGTTTAAATTTTAGCATTAGCTTTACTTAATGCGTCCGTTTTATATATAATAAATCATGTCTTACAACATTTAAGAAAAGAGAAACATCATTGACTTTCAACTTTAAACAAATTGTAATATTATTTATTAACCCCTAACATAAACTAGAAATGAAAAATGCAGTTATCAATATATACTTGAGTGCAATACTCTTATTCGGGATCTCCCTATAAGAGATATAGGTACTTTGGTTTATTTGAACGAGACGAGAATGCGCTCGCGCAACGGATGGCAGACTTGGGACAAATGGGTAACGAGGCCCGAACCCACAGAAACACTTCAGCCCTCCACACGTCCTTGAGCTGGGCCCTAGAGGTGAGCCGACCACGTTCGACCTAAGGTGATATGATATGAGAGAAAATGTATAGTAAAAATATATTTATATACTAGCGGACCCGACAGACGTTGTCCTGCATAATATTTCAAGCGATTAGGATATTTAACAAAGTATGAAAGTACAAACTGCAGCGTCATCTGCCGGGCTGATTGGTAAATCTAAACCATCCAGGGCGCCACACAAACGCATACATACAAATTCATTCAAATAAGTCCAGCCGTTTAAGAGGAGTTCAGTGACATACACACGTACAGTAGAATTATATATATAAAGATATAAAACAATACTAAATATTTATACATCACAATAACCAAAGAGTGATATTATAAATGTTTTATAAGTTGGTTAATTCGTTGGATTCAGAAAAACCTGTTCAATAATATTTGTTATGCATTTTAAGTTATTGCTAAGTACATAAGTTGATTTAGTTCTTACGTGTGGCCATCGATTGCATGACAAACACTTTAGATGTCTACTTGATACCCATGACTGGACAAAGTTTTGTTTATGTCATTAAATAAGATCCTTTTATATTAAAAAGGTCCTCTGGCCATGTATCTCGTGTCTGTATGAAGGCGATAAAATCAAAATGGATTATAGGAAGGGTTACGTGTGTTCTATTGCTTAAAATTATGATTAAAATGTTGCCGAAATGGACGAAGACGCGAATAGATTTTGATATATACAACTTGAAGAGTTGTGTTTAAAAGTTACATTGTTATAGATAATTTTATTATTAATTTATTAATTATTAACATGTTCATACAGCAAAACTGATTTAGTTTTTTTTAATACAGAACACAGTTGTATGATGTCTGTTTTTAATTAACATTTTCTTAATATATATAAGTGACTCGTCACGTTGTTTGTCCGCTATAACCGATTTCAATCAAATTTGCACACCGCAGTTTGACCTAACTTAAAAGATAGGATACATCTTAATTTATACTCGTAATATTATTTTATTGCATATTATTTAACAGTCACAATTCTAACAGATAACGCTGTGTTGAAAGCACCAATGTTTCACCACCAGAAGCATGGTGGTGCCCATCACTGTTGTTCTCCTACCGGTACCCTTGGATAGTTTACTACTATGTAATACAAAAACCTTAGCCTCAGCAACGCGTGGCCCGGTCTGCTAGTAAATGATATTTTAGAAAACAAGAGGCTATAACTGACCTACGGAAAGGTTGGACTGTGTAGAACAAGAATTAAGAACACTGGGTACATTTATGATACGAATTCATCTAAGATCGTTTTAATGATTAGTTATTTAATTATAGAAACATATGTGTGTTTACTTAGCCGATCAGCCGACCTCTCTTTACGATGTCCCTCGAGAGGTGTTATCCAACAGTTCGTAGATTATGGTTAGATTTTCGGACTAAGTTATAATTTCGCAAGAGTATCCATAATTGCACAGCTGAATATCGAACGCAACAAAGTATTAAAAACGACTTACTTTATTATTTCAAAATTCTATTTTAATATATAATATCTAACTTACAAAATCTACTTGACTTAATATTTTTCCACAGCAAATTATACGTTGTCACAGTTTGAACGTGGCGTGCAGCTTATTAAAATGAAACAATAAATTGTTTGAAATTATAATAATGCATGAGGGTAAATGCAACTTACAAATGAGTAAGAAAACAATTCACAGCACGTAATTTGCCGTGTGCATTAGTATTAGTTTAATAATTGTAAAAATCTGATTACGTCTGGCAAACAATGTTTGTTTGATTTCGTTGCGTGCAATCACGTTGTGATTTTAAATAAAATAAATATAATATACATATGTTTAATCAGACAAATTGCAGGGTCAAGAACCTTATATATTACAAGAAAATTATACAAGTCATAACTATAGTTCAAAGAGTATTTGTTGGATAAAAAATTATTTAAATTATTTCGTCAAACTATAAATTAAATATTTTTCCTTTTCCAATAAAAAAGTAACAGGTTATTGAACTAAAATCAAGTGTTGTATATTATATGAGCGCTAGAAGTTACATTCAAGGTTAAAAATTTATTATAATAGGACTTTTTCCTTAATAGTTATAGAATTAGCTTTGATTTAAATTTCATTAACAAGTTGATGTTTATTTTTTGCCTTAAAAACGCTCAGTTGTCGGATGGTATTTTGTATTCTGCCTTGACGTCCTATGATGAAAATCACCTGCAGGTAGTAGTCCGAACAACGAATCTGAAGACTTTCCATGGTAAATGCGGTAGAAGATGCAGAGAGACCCCACATCTCTACGCAACGCGGAGTTATTCGGAAAGTGACTGGTTGTCGACGTGTATAGACGATGATGGTATACTTAATAGAAATATTCAACATACAAAGATGTTATTTTGATTGCTATTTACATTTATTTCAATAAATTATTGCGCATCTCCCAACCATTCATTCAACAGTAAACCTAGTCATTTTAGTCTGCGATTAGCTACCCTGAGGTGTTGGGTTCCAATTTTACTTCCTATTTGCAGTTCACACTTGCTTTAACGGTAAACGTAAAAATTGTGTGGAAATGTGTGAAAACATGTCTTAGAACCAGCCGTCAGACACACAGAAGGCTGATTACCTGATTGTCAATAAGAGAAAAATTATCAGAGAAACAGTTGCAATCTGAGGCCAAGAACCTAATTTGGTTGGTTGGGTTGGGTTGTAATTAATAATATGCAGATAGCAGTGTTGGCCTGGTTTAGTTTCTTCAGTGTGTGACTCATCCCCGAGGTTCGAACGCTGGCTGTGCCTTAGACCCAAAAAGTAGACGACGTGGGTCAGGCACAGAAGCCTCTTCAACTGTACTACTCAAGCAAGTACCTATTAAAAAAACTAAATGATCACGAAACAGATACACAAATCTGAAGCCCAAACCTAAAAGCGCTTGGAAACCAATTTTTGAAGTGAAACTTCTTTAGGCGCATGAGAGTAACATTTTTACTGATAAGTCACGAAGATGTGCAGCGTTTTTGTTGAAGAAAAGGGAGAGAGCGATTGAGACCGATTGAGAGAGAGTGAGAAGGGTGAATTACCTTATAGAAATTCTAATTTTAATTTTAAAATTTCGTAAAGAGAATTTATGCAATATTAGTATTTTATATTTTATGCTAAATAATTTATTGAAATCTCAAATGCCGCTGTAAATTAAAATTTTTTTTTATTATTTGTATGAATTTTCGACATTTTTAATATTTTAATGACAATTAAATTCATTAAATTCCTAACCTATCTTTCTTTTTCCCTCCCTCTAAAAAAAGTCTCGGAAATTTTTAGAATTGTATAAATATGAACAAGACTTAATAATTAGTTTGCCAAAGAAGTTTCACTTCTGACATGTGTACTTTGTACGCACGCACTTTTTTTTCTTTTATAAACAAATTAAAAAAGGTCATGTATTTTTCATTAATACACATTCCTATGTGGTCAAGGGTCCCCTGAATATAATAAAAATATGCGCCTTACATTTTATTTTGCTACAAGCGGTGTTTTGGGAAAACATGCAATTGTTACAAGCCGGAAAGAATTTTTCGTGTTCATCCTAATGAATATACAACGCCTATCATGTTTTATTAATTTTCAACAATAAGGAAACCTTCGACGTAAATAAATATAAAATATTTAACAGTAATTCTCTTAATTTCGATCGATTAAGTTGCAGAGACAGAAAAGTTTACGCGCTTACGCCTACCCACTTTTTATTAATACGCAGTCAAGGTGTTTAGGACTATCTAAGCATTATATAGGTGATATTATCGCTACTCCGTTGTAGATAGCGTGACAGTTGGGGTGAAAGCACTGCTTCAATATTTCATTGGCATCGCAAATCGTGATAAGCAAGTGGAAGACGGCTCGCGTGCTTTTCGAGGATGACTCATTCGAATTTTGAATTTCTTTACAACCGATGTTTTATTTGTGAATAAGTTAATAGTAATTATAAGTTTGAACTAATGGGAATTATAAATAATTTATATTACACAAGTGTTTTCTATCCATACGAAAATGTATGTTCTGATTTTAATTATAATATGTAGATAATGATATTTTTTAAAGATAATTAATAAATATTGGTAATTCTTTGAGTATTTGAAATTTATGTAAATTAGTGTTAGCCTAGCGTTTAAACTGGCGAATCTCAACTCTGGGGTTCCAACCTGTGCCTACGTTGGAGGAAAATATCGTGATGAGACAAGCATCGAACCATAAAATCGATGACGCGTGGCAAGCTTACAATTTTTAATACTATCTAGAACAATAAAATAGACGAATGTGTATGAAATGTCTATATTTTCACTGTTATGTCACAAAGAAACGTGTAGCTCTTTAGATAAGTATAAAATCAAAATGTAAGCATATGAATTATGAAAGGCATTTACTAATTATCTACCCAACCCTTTAACCTTCACATGTGACATTGTATAACGGACGCACCTGTACCTTCCCCTATACTTGCTCTAGATTAAGCCTTATTTTTAATCAAGCAGTGAGTACTAATTGACGGATGACTCAAGGGGTTGCGTACCAACAAACCATTCATATTTTATAAAAAATGTACACAATATTGTAAAAGCTGTATGCAAATGTTCGGTTCAAAAAAATCAATAGGTTTTTGCTACAATTAATTTTTAATATTTTCTATTTTAGATTATTAACTTGGGTAGATTTCAATAGATTCGATCTCGTGACATATATCCAATGTGGGGGAATATTAAGTATAAAATATTAATTTCCCGTGTAAAATACAATCGATTAATAAGCTTTATTTTCTTTATTAAATCCGTAAATAAATCATGAGGACTGTATGATTATTTTATTTTTTGTGGGTCAGGAGGCAATGGAGCAGGCAGCCTGCAATGCCAGGGGACATACTTCTACTGGCTGGTTCAAGAGGTGGTGCAAAGACAGTGCTTTAAAAAGCGCTGACTTGTGGAACGGGCTAAGACCCCGTACCACCCTGTATCAGCAGGGTGCGAATCAAGAACACCACCCGAAGGGGGCATACGCCCCGAACGGGCCAAAGCTCACCCCTCTCGAGGGAGTGTGCAACAAGTACCACGGGAAAAACGGGCTTAGAAGGATGGGATGACATTAAAAAATAGTACATTTGGTAAAACTTCTTCAATCGCAAAAAGCAATCGCGATAGGCCTCGGTCTAGGTTTTGTGAATATCGGATACGAACTACAAATGAAGGGTCACAAAGTGTCGTGTAACATGCAACGCTAGACGTAAGTGATTGCCGTAAACCTTGCAAACTAGCATACATGGCATGCAATGTGACGTAGCAGAATAACCAAATCAAAATTGAAACCATTTGTTTTTCCGCATGGCAAATGAACCGCATGCATTTGTTACACCCGAAACGGCTGAATGCGGCCATCTATATGTACCGTCATTTATAATAGTTTTATTATAAGTTAAACCTTTGTTGCTTTTTTATCCAGGCATTGTCTAGACGTACGTATTATTATGTAGCTCTATTGTACTCGTAATTATAAAATATAATAATGATGTAATAATAAATAAATCTATATATATAATTGGCATATAATCGTCAAGTCGAGCAAAAGAGCGACACGGCCGTACCATCCTTTTCTCGAAGCAGTTCAGTCCATTTTTCACCCCAATAACTTCGTTATGGATAAAATTAGAGAAGTATGGGTATTGTTTAGTGGGATTGCCAAGTCAATCTATATATTACAAACATAAAAGATTTGTAACATTGATATCGTCAGTATAACATGTTCTTAGGTTAGCTAATTACACAATAACTAAAGACGGACCTATCTGTCTTTCGGTCCCTACTTAAGGGCCTACCCTTAAGTAGGGACCAAATAAATCAACCGACTTGATATTACATGGATCTTTCACCCGAACTACTTTTTACGTTAGAAGAACTGCGTTCCGAGACCAGTTTTTTTAAAAGTTATGTTTTTGATGACAAATTATTGATATAGCCAGTATAAGATGTTCTTAGGTTAGCCAATTCCACAATAACTAAACAGAGAAAGACCCTTAAGTAGGGACTGAATAAATCAACCGACTTGATGTTACATGCATCTTTCAAACTTTTTACGGTGGAAGAACTGCGTTCCGAGACCAGTTTTTTTACAAGTTATGTTTTTGATGACAAATTATTGATATAGCCAGTATAAGATGTTCTTAGGTTAGCTAATTACACAATAACTAAAGACAGATAGGCCCTTAAGTAGGGACCGAATAAATCAACCGACTTGATATTACATGCATCTTTCAAACTTTTTACGGTAGAAGAACTGCGTTCCGAGACCAGTTTTTTTACAAGTTATGTTTTTGATGACAGATAATTTCACAAAGTAATACATTATTATAGCAACTGATATAAGTGCAACGCGCAATAAACGTTGCCTAAATCTCTACTCCGCAACCAAAATTTTGAGGCATAATTTTAAGAAAACTCGAGGTATATATTTGAGGAAAAAATAAAACTCAACTATTGAATGAAAATCTTAAGGAGTTTATCTTAAACGTGAAGCAAATTTCCAGTTATAAACTAGTTGCTTATAAAGAAAAGCATTTCTATACGTTGACCCATTTCTGAAGATTAATTACAAGACGTCAACCTTGTACACTTAAATGCTTAAAGAGATTTATGAGTCAATATAAGTCTTTTCAATCTAATTGCTTCCAAGTTCTCTATTGAAACTCGTAGAATATCAATTCAATTAAATGTCACTCGGAGCTGTGTTCCAGTACTATTCTGTTTTTTTTGCTAACATTTTTGCAATAATTTTAAAAGTAGATTATTAATTCGAAGTTTCTTTACAAATCAAATCAAAACAAAGAGAAATTCTAAGTATGTTACAATTATCATTTTTAATGTCGGTTATATATTGTAAGATATTTTATATGTATAAACAAATCGAAAGGTGACGTCAAACGTTAAATTATTTCAAACTCTTAACCATTTTATCAACGCGAAATTTTATTAAAAAAGTAAAGAACAATGTTATTATCGTTTATATATAGTAGTGTGTTTTACCATAGATAATTAATTTAACCACACGTCTGTTCCTCTTTCTTTAATCTGTGGAGATGTCAATGCACATGCCTTTGATTAAAGCTTGACACGTGACATTTAACCTCAGACTAGATTGTCTTCTAATGCCAATACAAAATAGTGCGCAAATATTATAACAATATAAAATTCTATGCTACATGACCGGATCTTAATAGAACCTTTTTTCCTTTTACATACAGTCTCGGTTAATTATATACAAAAGCTAGCGTTTCCATTTATTGCAATAAAATATGTATAATAATGTCTCAACCACGCACTCAATTCTCGGAAGTACTGAACCTGCAATTATTTCATATTCAATTCAGTTTGCATTAAAACTTATGAAGTTTGAACTTCAATTGAAACATAAATATAATTGGAGACATGTTAATGAAGTTCTGAGAACTTGTTTGCTTCATAGATAGAAAATTCCCTCAATAATAATAAATAATAGTTTAAAAAAACTAGAACACACAAAGATCAAACAAAAGTGAAAAAAATCTAATTAGCTGAAAATGGTAATGAACAAAAATACTGTTGCTCGATAGACGAAAAATATGGCACAGAGCGCCCCACGCCTTTTCACAATAATACCATTATTTATTTTTTATTTTTTTCATTTTTTTCGGCTTTTGCATTTATCGATCAGACAGGTGCGCAAAGTTTGAATTAAATCTGTCCGAAAAGTGGGTCAAAATCGAGTCCGAAGAGTCGGAAATACATACATACATATATACATACAGGTGAAGCCAATATAAAGCGTGTAATAAGCGAACTTAAATGAGAGACATACAATTACTTATTTTCACTCTTCTTTTGACTCATACGTTATCAATTATAGATTTTGCAAACCAACTGTGTCGAGTTCTGAATCAATTGGAACAGTTCTCTATCGTTTCGTGGTTCGAAATGAAACTTCTTTGAAGCACATTTTTGAAGTTAATGCGCACATAGGAAGAAAAGTCAGTCAACCCACTAGGCCATTACTGTTTATGCTAAATATTGGCAATTATTTTTTTTATTTACTTTTTTCAAATACAACAATTTATGTGACATTCAGTTGGAACACAAATTAGTAAAAATTTCGCCGTTCACCGAAGCGTCGACATTCATTACAATAAGTAATATTATATTTAAAAAAACGAATGAATCAAAGATATAGATAATAAACAAAATATAATGATTGGTGTACGATGATTTGATTTGACATATCATATAATAATAATAGCGTGTGTGCCCTAAGGCCAAAGGCCGTCTCCAAATCCCGCCTTTCCTCTATGCACTGTGTCACTCTCTGTCTTGTACGACCTGCTGTTTCTTTAATTTAGTCTATTCAGCTTCTAAATTTTCTTCCTCTTTTTCGTTTGCGGTACCTTCGCCATCTACTTTTATATCTACGATGCGAAAATAGTTACAATAGAAAGTAACGAAATTAACAACGCTTTCAGAATTGGAAAGAACAACGTGACAAACCCAGATAAAGATCTATTTTTGTCTAATTTTTTCAAGCTGGAAAAGAAATGAGATAATAAAGAATAAGAAAAAAATCTACCTCGTGTATTGGGAAATACATGTTTCTTTGCTAGTTCTTTAAACGATTATACAAAATAAACAAACATTGCGAATTCAATTCATAACTTATAAAACAAAATCAACCAGAATTATTCTCGAAAATATTACAAACATCTTTCATAATTGCGTTGACTTATAAACATTCTGATCATACCAAGTCCCCCTGCATCAAAGCTATATTAAGAAAATGACGACTAGCACTTAACTTCAGCGGGAGTTTCATTATCGACCCCTTGGTTCTTACACTCCCTTGTTCTTGATAATAAATGATAGTCGGTATAAAGATCTCGGATATCAGGGGATCACACTTGTTCCAAGATATATATGATGGATGTTATGGGGAAAATAATTGCATAGCAAGGTTACATATAAACGCCATGAATTTGAGCGCTGAACATATAGAACCTTAATTAGATAACTAAGACACTTGCACTGTCAATTGCATTACGCTTATTAGTTATAATGCTTTTGGAATGATTTGACTTAACGGTGTTAATTTATGAGCCTTATGAGCTAGGTTATTAACAATATGCAACGCGTAGTAACGTCATTATTCCGATACATCGATCGCGAAAGTTATGTATCTTCAACATTCGTATTTTGCGGCATAATTTACTAAATATGTAAACGCTTAAGAGATTACTATTTCACGTAAAACCTACAAGCTTATCAGGGATTCGTATAGGTATGTTTTAAAATATAAAGTATATCAGCAATCTATATGCTAGAAACCCTAAACGTACATTACACGAAACACATAAATCGCACCAATTCAAATCGTTGTTAAAATCCTATATTTTTTCAAAATAAGAACAGGAAATCATTAGTCGCTGTGAATAAACAATGCGAACATTTACTTCCGGGCGTCAAATATACTAAACTCGTAGAAAAATTAAAACTCTCGGAAAGAATGTGCGTCGGAAAGAGAAACAATTCAGCTTTATGACTTCCGCCCCACGCATTATGAAAATGAACTTTTTATGCTTTTAAGGCAGTGGCGCCATGACGATTATATTTTTCGAAACATACCTGGGTTATACCGGTTAATCAGATTTATGTGTGGACAATATACTATTAGTTTTTTAAAGCTCTCAATCAATTATCTTTAATCTAAGTTATCATTAAACTTAAGTATAAATGAATTATATAAATTATTTAGACAACTATTGTAACTAGGCTATCATAGGCTTGCGGAGTCGGGATGGGCTAAGTATGACTCTTGTATGTCAAAAACTTATTGATATTTACATACGAAAGTGTAGGACTTTCACATCAAAATTGTACAATGAAACAAAACTTCGAATGTTTAGACAAATATAAAAAAATCAGTGGCCTTTTTTTAGGTCTGGGCCTCAGATTTCTCAAACTGTTTCATGATCATTTGTCAATCTAATAGGCAAGTAGGTGATCAGCCTGCGGTGCCTGACACACGCCGTTGACTTTTTTGGGCCTAAGGCAAACCGGTTTCCTCACGATGTTTTCCTTCACTGTTCGAGTGATTGTTAAATGCGCACATAGAATGAAAGTGCATTGGTCGCTCGCTGAAGCCACTAGGCTAACACTGCTCTGTTAGACAACTATACTTATAATAATATTCCGACTTTTTTGGAAACAAACACCGCCACACCACATCATACACAACTTAAAACAAACATATTATTAGCTACCCAAAAACGCACTTTCTTCACCCAACGCTTTTTCTCGTTCTTTAACCACTTTCTTAAAAACTAAATTTTCACTATCGATTCAAAAGCCTTAAGCAACATCTTCACCACCTGGCCTATGCTGAAACCAAAAGTTATTTCTTCTTAGGTTTCTTCTTGTGTAATTTGATTATAAAATTGTGAGTGTTATATAGAATTTATTACGTCAAGTCGCTTCGTTAATATGTCAAATGGAAGAAACTAGACACAGGGAATCTTAGTGTGGGGGCTAGTGCATTTTCTTTTTTAACTAAACAGCCTTTTTATTATGAGTAAAAAAGGTTATTTTTTATTATTTTTCTTATGTCATTTTTCAGAATGTCTATGAATTTCTGAAGACATTCTGGTGTCTTTATCTCGCATTTTTTACCTACACACAGCGAGCAAGCGTTATTTCCGCTCATTTTATTTGTTATTTCCGCTCATAAAAAAACCATTACACCGTGCCCAGCCGACATATTATATTGAACTATAGTATAAATTAATAACAGAACACAACCAATATAAAGGTTGCAAAAATAGAAGTGTTATCTAGTGTGTAACACTTTCTTTGTATTATTTGTTATTTCCGCTCATAAAAAAACCATTACACCGTGCCCAGCCGGAATTTGAACCATAGTATAAATTGATAACAGAACACAACCAATATAAAGGTTGCGAAAATAGAAAAATGTTCTCTAGTGTGTAACACCTTCTTTTTATTAAACTAGTAATCTCGTAAAAAAATAATGACACTTATTATATCTTAAAAAAAAAATTATACTAAGGGTCTGTTTCACAATGTATATGGACCAAATAGCTATGCAACACATAAATTATTTGGAAGATAAATTGTGCTATTTGAAATTCATCGGACTCATAACTTATGATGGACTTTATGTGATAATTAGCGCTATCTGACAGTCGTGAAACGCAACAATAGTGTTTATCCTACATACTATAGCTTATTTGGAACTTATGTAGAACTTATCCGTACATTGTGAAACAGACCTTAGTATAATCTAACGGATATAAATCTTTACACGGAAAATTTAATCAAAGGAGAGTGTTCATCATACCTATCTAGAAATACGTGATTTTGTAACTAAAGAGTAAAATTAAGGGCTTGGTTACGAGCCCATAGGCTGAAGCGGTTTTTAGAATCCTTTGATTATTATATTTGCAAATTTATTTAGGTGATTCCTGAAGTAAATTAGTTAGTATTAATTGGAGGAGGCCTTTGCCAAAAAGGGCACACAGATATATAAAAGAAGATTGAAATATACATTTGTTATATTTTAAACAGTTAAAATAAAGACTATTTGTATCTCTGGCAAAATACATTCAATACTGTAACTAAACGCTGTTTTTAAATGAAAAGTAAAAAATCTAAAATGCAGAAATTCCGCAATACTTCTATAGACTTTATAATTCAAATTACGCATTTTCAGTTACAACCGCCATAGACAATAATAGGAAGCGTTTTGAACAGCGATTTCAATTCTAGCCACGCCCTTAATCGCGATTAAAGTTAACGTAGTCGTAGCATTGTCCTTACAAGTGTGATAATATCGGATTCAGGTAACTCCCGACTTAATGTCGACTAAGAAACCGTAAAGATTAGCACCTTCCTAATGGATTATCTAATTAATTATTTAACATCCCTTTTAGTAAAGTAAAACTTTAATATTTACGGGAATTAACATGCCCTATTTCGCGCGAAATGTTATTAGTTCGCTTTAGCATGTAAATTACATTAAAATTAGTATGTATTAGTTTTAGAATATTTTGATTTGGAACAATAAAATTAGTACCACATTGAGCGTTTTTAAGGCAGTTTTTGCCGCGCACCACCACTATGTGGAACCAGCTGCCCACTGAAGTATTTCCGAACTAATTGGACTTAGGGTTCTTCTTAAAAGGCAATGCGAGCATTCTGGCATTGAGAGTAACAATAGGCGGTACATCACTTAACATCAGATGATTTGCCTGCCCGTTTGCCTTTGCGTTTGTTTAAAATAAAGAAGTCATAACTAGTATAAATATATATTATATATACATGCTTATTGCTTATAGAGGTATAGAGGAGCCTATAGGCCACCTATACCGAAGGTAAACCTTGATGAGTATTACCTGTCTGGATGAAGTTTGTCCTGTGAAATGACGAATTCATTCATAAACGTCATCATAACTATTTTGTATGTTTATCTTTAAATAGATCGTTGCTTAGGAAATAAACAAAAAGATACTTTAAAATTTAATAGAGAAATTCACGACGTGTAACGAAACAAAAGTCGTAATGCCTAAACCCTTGGTTTGATATGCAGTAAAACAATAAATCGTTTTGGCACAGCAGGCAAAATATAGAAATAAAGACAAATGAAAAAAAAATCCTCACCATCAATCACAATATCTACTCTACTGCAAACTGTACCTTCAATTCGCAAAGTAGGGGAGACCGGGTACAAAAGTAACGGCGGGTCGAAAGTAACAAATGCTCTCTAGATTCATCCAATGGGCGAAAACAGCTTCGCCGCCGTCAGGCGATAGCTGAGAGTGCCCCCCTCACTTGTAGTTAGTCGCCGCGTACTCCACGCACTGTTAGGTTGTGTGAGAGGATACTACGTGTTTTTACAAACCAAAACTAAGTTTTTCGATATTTTGTTATTTAATGTTTACATAGTCGTAAAAGGATGGTAGTAATCTGAATGTTTGCATATCTATTTTTGATTAGATTGAGTATACAATGTTTAAATTTGTTTTTGTTTAGCACGTTCCGTTTTTAAGTTATATTTCATGTTTCAACAAAAATGAGGAAGGGTACAAAAGTAACATAGTCCTATGGGTAATGGGACAAGTAACAAACAAACCTAGCAAGATTGTTGCTCAAAAATTAACTAAACAAGTAGGTGCAGTAACCTCAGAACGTGGAAGATTAGGAACTGTTGCTGTTGCCATTAATGCTCAAGGAGGACACATACCTCCTTTTTCGTATTCCCATTTAAACAATTTCAAGACCACATGATTCTTGAGGGTCCTGTTGGTTGTGCCGGAGCTGGCAATACTAGTGGATGGATGCAGAATGCAGAACTTTTACTTTTTAAATAAATAATTGTTGATTAAACATATAATATTGTATTAATTCAACCCAACAATAGAAACACACTTAGCCAAAGAAACATTGAAAGCAATCACCCCAAGACGGTTGGTCACCGTGGGGGAAAGCGACCATTACCCTCCAAATACTACTCCCACTCCCCACACCTAAAACTTGTGCAACTGAGAAACAATTTTATACCAAACAAATATATATAGCCACATTCAACACATTATCCCTAAAGTCTGAAGAAAGCCTTAAAGAACTTCTATATTCTATCAAAAATATTAAGTGGGACATTATAGGCCTGAGCGAAGTAAGAAGGATTGGCGAATCAATTCAGGAATACGATGAAGTCATATTATATTATAAAGGTGAAACTCCAGGAAGACATGGAGTAGGTTTCCTGATCAAGAAAGAACTCAAAAACTCTATAGTGGAAATAATCGGCATATCAGAAAGGATCGCTATATTGAATGTTAGAATCCCTCCAGGCAGAGAAACATGGTCTATAGTGCAAATATATTCACCAACTGAGCAATCAACGAGTTCAGAGATCGACCTTTTCTACTCATCCCTTAACACCGCCCTAAAAGAACACACACACAAAAACTGCATTATAATGGGCGATTTCAATGCACGTGTTGGAACCCCAAGAAACGGTGAAGATGTCGTACTAGGTCCTTACAGTACTGGAAAACGAACACGAAACGGGCAAAAGATGATGGAAATGGCATTTGAAAATAATATGAAAATAATGAATAGTGTATTCAAAAAAAGAGCTTCCAGAAGATGGACATGGATATCACCAGATGGTCGATACAAAAATGAAATAGACTACTTTTTAACGAACAGACCCAAATCAATCGACGACTGTGGCACCATCTCTACCCTTAACTTCAACAGTAACCATAGAATGCTTAGAGCGTGTTTAAACGCATCATTTAGTTTGAAGTTATGTCGACCCTTCAAAATTAAAACATCCACAATGTGCAGCAACACTAGTATTGCCAACATAAAAGAAAACCTCAAGTCCGTGCAGGTATCATCGCTCGAGCACCTAAAAACTCAAGAGAAATACAACATAATACACGAGATACTAACAGCAAGATCGAAAACCACGTCTAAAACCAAATCACAGGAGAATGGCCACATATCAGCTAAAGCAAAAGACCTCATAGAAAAAAGATCAAAATTAATTAAAATGA
Source organism: Pieris macdunnoughi (assembly GCA_905332375.1). NCBI lineage: Eukaryota > Metazoa > Arthropoda > Insecta > Lepidoptera > Pieridae > Pieris > Pieris macdunnoughi. The sequence goes on from CAJOBZ010000016.1 coordinate 2,018,624, forward strand.
CTTACAAAACAAAATCTATCAGAGAACAAATAGGAAAAACTAGCAAAGAAATTAAGAGCCAAATGAGAAGAGACAGAGAACGTCTTAGACGTGACACTTTTGAAAAACATATCATCAAGACGGGTGGCATAAAAAAGGCTCTTAAGCTCTTATCTGACAATACAAAGTGGATACCTAATATGAAAGACCAATTTTGCAAGACAAGGACTATCAGATCGGATATTTTATCAATAGCCACAAAATTCTATGAGAACCTTTACTCCAGCAAATATCATACATACAATATAGACTTAACTAGCAACGATAATGTTCCTCATATAATAGAAGCAGAAATAAACAAAGCAATTGAATCCCAGAAGAAGGATAAAGCTTCCGGCCCTGACGGGATTAATAATGATATGCTTCAAGTCTGCAAAAAGAGATATCACCACTACTAAAATACATCTTTAACGATATACTGAGCACTGAACAAATTCCGTTACAGTGGACCACATCAACGATCATCCTCCTCCACAAAAAGGTGACAGGAGTGACATGAACAATTATAGGCCGATAAGCTAATGTCAAACATCTATAAAGTCTTTGCGAAAGTAATTTTGCGGCGAATAACCCGAAATCTGGACGAAAATCAACCTATAGAGCAGGCTGGTTTCAGGGCGGGATATTCAACATTAGACCATATACTTACGGTAAGACAAATATTTGAGAAAACCAAAGAATTCAATGTGCCGTTCTATTGTTGCTTCATAGACTACAACAAGGCATTCGACTCAATAGAGCACGAAAATATCTGGCACTGCCTCAAAAATCAAGGAGTCGACCCAAAGTACATCAGAATATTAAAAAATATATACACGAATAGTACCGCTAGAATAAAACTAGAAAAAGTAGGAAAAGAAATCAAAATAAATAGAGGTGTACGTCAAGGAGACCCCCTATCACCTAAATTATTCACAGCTGTACTAGAAGACATCTTCAGAGAATTAAAATGGGATGGGTACGGACTAAACATAAACGGGGAACAACTAACACACCTACGATTCGCCGATGACATCATACTATTTGCTACAAACAAAGAGCATCTACGAATTATGATTACAGACCTGGAGAGGGAAAAGCCGCAAGGTAGGGCTAACAATGAACACCTCAAAAACTAAAGCCATGACGAATGCATCAGAAGATATTATTATAGTAAATGGAGAGTCAATTGATTATGTGAAAGAGTACACATACCTGGGCCAACAGATCTCAACCACTGGTATAATGTCGAAGGAAATTGATACAAGAATTGGGAAAGCGTGGAAATGTTACTGGGGGCTTAGCGAAATCATGAAAAACACAGAAATAAAAATAAATGTCAAATCAAAGCTGTATAACACTTGCATACTTCCGGTATTAACATACGGCTGCCAAACTTGGGCACTCACTAAAATGCAAACCAGGCAATTGAAGACATGCCAGACGGCGATGGAAAGAAGCATGCTAAATATCAGGAAGTCCGACAGAATCAATAATAAAATCATACGAAACCACACGAAGATTGAAGACGTCACAACGAGGATACGAAGATTGAAATGGAAATGGGCTGGTCACGTAATAAGAGGTATAGAAAAGTGGAACAAAAAGATCATATATTGGTTCCCAAGAAATAATAAAAGAAAACGAGGTAGACAGTTTCGAAGATGGGAAGACGAAATAAAATCCGTAACTGGGAAAATTTGGACCAGGAAAGCTCAGAACAGAGCAGAGTGGAGAGAAATGGAGGAGGCCTTTGCCAAAGTTGGGCAAACAGATGGGTTGTCGGTGTCACCGACTCACTAGTGTTAAGTTTAAGTTTAAAATTATGTTATTATTTTCTATCTGATTAAAGGCTTTATTATTATTATTATTAGTATTATTGTATTAATTACCAACCTCTTCGTCTTGTTACTTTCGACCTGCCTACGTGGTCGAAAGTAACAACTGATGATTTTTTTTTAACTCTCTGTCATTCATATAAAACACACCATAGTAAAAAAAATCGAGCTGCTAGTGTAAAGAACATAAACTGAATTTATACATGGTTATATTAATTTAATGACAATATTAAAACCTGGCCACAAATCAAGTGTGAAGTACAAAGTGTTACTTTTGTACCCGGTCTCCCCTACTTAATATGATAATTTGACATTTCAATAATATCAATTTATTTAATGAAGCACGAAAATGAATAATGGTATTTATTTAATCCGAAATATTAATTACGCATTCTGATTTATTTACTAATCAAATTTATCAAGTACGCTATTAATTATGTTTAGTTGCAAACGTAATGAGATATCGGGCTTCAATTAATCTGTGAATTAATTTATGATTTTGGCGATACGAGTTTTGGATACGGTGTATCAACTTCAACACATTATTATAAAACAATAAGTCATTTAGTGATTGAACAGCCAAAACCGTATGTCTTTAACTTAACCTTATTTTATAGAATACAATACCTTAGTTTATAGAATCCGTAGTAATTTTATGAGTGACCAAGACTCCATTGAACGAATAATTTCCTCTAATGTAAAACTTTTTTATATCCCTGGAGGAAATGCTATGAGCGAAGCGTAACAAAAGCTGGTTACCAAAGCTAATCGAAAGGCATATAGGTACTTTAAGATGTATCAGCTGACATCCAAATTTATGGCTTCTACACATAATCAAAGAAAATATAACTCGGCTAAGTGTTTTGGAAAATTCTTGTCAGACCAATATCTTAATCAAATATCATTTATTTGTATATCACACTATAGAGGTAAATTGTACCGTCCGTCTAATAAAACAATCATTATTGTCATCAAAAGGATTGTACCTTTAACGTATTATTATGAAACAGTCAGATTTCGACCGAGTTTGCAGAGTTGTCATAGCTGATCAAAGCACGCTGGTCAAGGCGAGAATCCTTTCAAGAGGTCATTACGTCTGACGTCTGACATTAAGACTGAGAAACGTGTGACGTCACGTTTATCACCTGATTTTGTGTAAACTCCACTAACATATTTATACAGACCAATGTTATTTGTTATTATTTTCAGATACTCACTTATCTTAATATATATAAATTATGTGTCACGTTGTTTGTCCGCTATGGACTCCTAAACTACCGAACCGATTTTAATCAAATTTGCACATCGTGTGCAGTTTGATCTAACTTAAAAGATAGGATAGCTTACATCTCAATAATTTATACCCGCAATATTATTTTATTGCAAAATATTTGTTTACTATTTGATAACAGATGGCGCTGTGTTGAAAGTACCAACGTTTCAAATAAGCTACAATTTAATGGCATTACCACCAAAAAAGCATGGTGGTCCCCGTGACTAGTGTTCTCCTACCGTTTCCCTTGAATAGGTTACTACTATGTAATATAACTAAAACCTTAGCCACAGCAACGCTTGGCCGGTCGGCTAGTAACATATATCTAATTTTTACCAAATAATTAAATAGGCTACAATAGGGATTAATTGTGATTTAAGGAATTTATTTAAGAAGTGTGTAGGAAATGAAACAAAATCAGCTAGCTAATATTTAAATGCGGACGGAAAGAACGACCGGTGCGAATTTTACGGCGTACGCTACTCACTACGTACAAGTTTCAGATTGTGAGTAAACTTCTAAATGTATTATATATATATATATATAGACTAAAAATGCAGTAATTGTTTGACAATTATCTCAAACACTTTTCCTATTATAGCGCTAATGTTTAACTGTACAGTACTAATAAGATATTCTAGTTTAACATCTAAAATTACTTTTTTATCGGTTGAAAAAAGATCCTGGACCTCACGATAAGATCTTAATCAGAATCCAATTAACACCAGACACAAGACAGAGTACGGAAGCGGATAAGGTTTTGTTTTGTTTCGGCGGCGTATCTAAAAGATAAGAATTAAATACCTCCAAATTATTTTGTCACTTTGCCGCGAAGCAGGTGAATTACGCGATCTGTCATAGATATTTTTATAAAATTCAGATGCGATTGGAACTAAATAGTAAGTAACAACATCATCTTGTAAGCAGCAAGATTTTTGACTAAACTTGCAGATAGTATGAAGATCTTTCTTTGTACGTAGGTACGGATATGTGCGGCGGCACAGGCCAAGGTTGTTTGCCCGTAAATAAAGACGTGCTTACTAAATGCTGTCTCCGTAACTATCGACATATTTATATGTTCTCAGAGTGTGTTCACATCTATATTGTGTATCTTATGTCTCTAATTAATTATTATATATTGTAAGGATAGTGTATGTATTTTTGCGTATATACTAATTAAGTCAAAAATAGCTATCTCAGGCTTATAATGTTTGTATACAAAGAAGCAGCCAGTCCTAGCTTCGCACGACATATTAAAGTTTGTAAAAAATATTGCCTATCAGCGTTAAGAGAGAAGTTTATTATAAACCCAAAGAGTTGGATATAAAATGTTTTTATATCCTAAGCGAATGCAAACATTTATTAATCTTTGACCTCAATACTTCACTTCCTTCGGGACCGTGAGCTGTATCAATGCTTCCACCTGCGTTCACCCACCGTGACCACTTTATCTTCATTTTATGTCATTAGACACACCTTTCCTTTTACTATAATATCCTTTTTCAGTATATTTGCCTGGGAAATAGATGATAACGTTGGCTGTGGATATTGAAATTGTTTATTTAACACTTAAATGCAGACTTTTAAATTTTAAATTATTAAAAAAAAAACGCGTTCATAAAATATTATATTATTAATTTATAAATGTTTAAATCCATATTTTGTTTAACGTCGGGGTTGAAACGGACGTACTATGTATAATTTACATGTGTGAAACTTTGGTTTTTAAAAGTAATGAGTTTAAAATCTACTCGGACGAGAACAAGTTCGTGTAAAGCTCCATAGCACTCAATTGTCTAAGCTATCACAAAGCGCTATCGAATTAAGTTTACTATATGATATGAATTAACTATACTTAAGACACGTTCATTATGAGTTATATGAAAAGAAACATCGTGAGGAAACCAGCATGCCTTAGACCCAAAAAGTCTGAGACTTGCCTATTAGAAAAATAATGACGAAATAGACACAGAAATCTAAGACAGACGTTAAAAAGTTGTAAGCTTTCTTAATATGACAATAGTTCTATAATCAGAGATAATTTTACTAATGACTTTAATATACTGCTGCATAACTTTCATAATAATAATGTTCATTTATAATAATTGTATAATAATCAAAAATGAATAAACCATGAAGATTTGAACATCACTTATGAATGCGTGACAGAATGGATCCTTTGATTAAAATTAAAGATCTTAGATAACTTTTTAGAGTATGGGATTCAGCGTAAAATTCTAAGCAGGTGCATTTGGCGACAGGACGTCACACACCGTGACATACGGATGCTTAGAACAAGAACGACACTTTTCAAAGGCATTTCATAACACAGATAAACCTTTAAAAAGCATGACATTAAATTTTTGAATTACATTCATAGGGGCTTTGGGTGGAAGAAACTGAAAAGAGTCTACACGGTGCTATAATATTTTATAGTCTTGATGAGCAAATTGATTTTGTAACGTTTATATAAGATAACATTCTAACAGCCAGTGACTTCACTGTTAGAATGCCTGTTAGAATTTCAAAGCTAGATAACAAATCCCTTTCAATAATTTTAAAATATATAATCAATTTGAAGCAGTCATGTACGTTTGGCATTCGAATTAACAATAATAATCTGTCCTAATAATAGTGGGTTTTTTACGTTATTGTATAATATAGGAATCAACTGATTCGTTGATATCAATATCAAATAACTTTTGGTCTGTATGTTCGTTGTGGTGATCGTAAAAAAATGGTCGCCACTGCATCGTCTGTGCTTTGTCGGCGGCTTTTTGTTGACAGCCCGTGACTGTTTTAGTAATCCAATATCACAGGCCTATAACCAGGTAGCGATGAAGTAATAAAATAAATATTATGGTTTATTAGGAGTTTGCTTGCTCACTGTTTCTTGGACGGTGTCAAGTTGCCATTAACTGAGGCTGGATTGTTTCAAACCACCGTGACGTAATTATTACACGACAAATGAAATGTTTAATCAACAAACATTGATTTTTCAATACACTTCTTTTTATACTGTATTTACTGTGGCGTACATAAAATTTGTCAGAAATAATTGAATGAGAAGTTTATTTACTAAATAATAATTAAACTAATTTAGTGTTTATGAATTAGTTAAATACGTTTGAGACCCTTAATGAGAGTACGTACGTGGCTACGCGTAAGGTGAATTTTCTTCTGCATGGCTAAGTAACGTAGCACGATTAATGTAAAGGTCCTGGGTTCTACTCTCGGCGGAACGAATGTAATATAGTATAAGTAAGATGGACTCATTTTCCGGACTAAGACATTTGGTCCGTTGCTTTGTCTTAATTAAGACTGTCTAGCCACTTCAGAAGTTTCCTGGGCACTTCGCAGGCTTCTCGCACTTCTCCGAGGTTTTCCGATCATGGGGAAGCCACAGCCAGTCCTTCAGGACTAGGTGGATGACTGGTACGTCTGCGCTAACAGCCTCTGCACAAGGAACTGTCTGTTGTTTATTTGGGACACAGTAATTGTCCCTATCGTTGGAAAGTAACTCGGTGGCTTAATATGACTCAATGGGCATAACCTACATTTTTACTTCGGATCTCGGCGAAACGATAATTGGTAGGCGAGGTACAAAGGAATAAATATTTAAAAATAGAAGTAATACTTGCCTGTGACAAAAGAAGATCTACGTACCTTCATGGTAATACAATTTTGCATCTACATTCTCATCTTGGTTGGGAGTGGGGATAATTTCTAATCGCATCATTTTTGCGTCCTAATTTATTTAAATATATATGGGACAGCCCCAAATGGCACTTACTTACCAATTAAACAATTCAATTATCATAAAATTGGTGTGCGATATGTTTATTATAATAGTATTTGTATGTTTATTTATATGTATATTCACGCCTATTAGCCAAAGCGGTATCTCCACTTGCACGGTAAGACATACCTCTCTCACTTCATCCACTTTCATGACATTCACCATGCATGTTCGTCGGTTATGGGAACTTTTGACTAGTCCTTAGTGATATTATGTAGTTTTATATAAATGCTACTAGTGCAGAAGAAATTCTTCATTAGTATACCACTAACGCCATCTGTTGCTTAGTAGAGAAACTATTTGTAGGGAAACCTGAAGTTTGTTATAAAAACATTTTCCATATGTTTTAACTTTTTTTAATAATAATATAGTAACCTTTATTTAACTTTACTGTATATTTTAATACAAATAAAAAAATTAAATTACTTTTTACTTATTACGCCTTACCAATAGATGGCGGTAACCATAACGTTTTCACATTAGATTTAGAAACACCTAAAATAAGACAAAAATCATCTGTATTAAAGCGTAATAATATCATTGTATTAATAATATTATTACGTTTTAATATTGTTTGTAACTAATGAACTCAATGATACTGGCTGATTTAACAAATTATTTCACCTTTAAAATTTCGAAAAAGAGAAAGAGACAAAAAACATGTAATTAGAAAAAAAGCAATTAATTATAATAATAAAAATAATATATCCATAACATGTATTATATTTGGTTGGTACAAGTAAGCTGAAAATGCTGCTATTAGACAACTTAGTTTTAAGCAAACTGTAAATATGATATTTTATTGTTTGACTATGCACACCAAAATATCTTATGTAATGTTCAAACATGATGATCGTAATACATTAGCCTCCTTTAACATAACATTTTGTTAATAAGTCGACACAGAATGTCGCTTTTTATTTGTTAAATATTCTATGTTCTATTTTATTTATGACTACAACGTTGTAGTGATTGGGTAAATATTACTTTAGTTCTTATTTTAGATTCTCTTAGGTAGCTCTTAATATAGCTGTAAATGGTAGTATTAAAACAAATTACCAGCAGATATATATTATATTTAATACACCTCAAAAACGTTTGACAAATAATATAAAAAATCTCTGGTATCCTTTGTTAGACATAATGGCTTTGTTATTCCTCTTTTATATTAAAAATATTATAATGATCAATCCATCTTACAATTTACTATAGATTTTTTTTTAGTTTTTGGCTTTTATGTATAATGTTTAGATATTATATAATAAGTAGCTGTTGGAATACTGATAAGCAAACAAAAAAATATTAATGTTCCAACTTTTATACGGGTACGAACGCAAACATTACATCCAAAGTATTTCGCTAAAATAATACGCAATGATTTGTAAATTTCCTTCGGGTTTCTGAAATCAGTTTAGTAAATAAATCAGTGCCACTGCAACCTTTTTAGGTCTGGGCTTCAGATTCCTGTATCTGTTTCATGATCATTTGTCAATCTAATAGACAAGTAGGGGATCAGCCTCCAGTGCCGGACACACGCCGCGCCGTCGACTTTTTGGGTCTATGACATGTAAATGGAATGGATGGAATTTCAGATATAAGCAAAATGTGAAATTCCATCTTTTCCATTTCGACACAAAATACGGTTTGTAAATGACCGATCTCTTCCAGTTTTAAGTTATTTTGAGAGTCTTGTCACAACTTCATTTGTAGACACAGCGGCCTTCAAATCAAATAGAATTAAGTTGGAAACTTGAAACAACTACAAATACAATTAACTTACGTGGATTTAATATTAACCAGAGGATAATTGTGTTAAGTTTCACATTTGGTATATTAGACGATACATTATAGATGAGACAAGGATAGCTTTGCTCTGATTTAGTAATTTGATAGAACTAACTTTACGTGAGTATAATTTTATATAACGCTCAGTAATATTAACGAAAATTATGTTTTAATCGAGAGCAGTGATGGCCTAGTGGCTTCAGCGTGCGACTCACATTCCTGAGGTCGTAGGTTTGATCTCCGGCTGAGCACCAATGGACTTTTTGAAGTGAAACTTCTTTATCGAGGTTGGAAAAAAATTTAGTGTAACATTTTTTCGTTACGCGTCACATTTTTCGGTTACGCGCCATGTTGCTTTTTGAAGTCAAACTTCTTTATCGGCGTTGGAATGAAACTTCTTTATCGACGTATGGGAGAAATTTTGTAGCAAATCGTCACTTTTTCATATAGTAATAATTCTATTACAATTAATGAAATTCTATAATAATCTTCGTAGTAATAAGGTAAAATGAAATATTTGTATTCATGTCTATGATAATAAAAGCCTTTTGTTAAACTTTATCTAATTTAACGAATTTCTGTAAAGTTGCATATAGTAGATCATTTTTCGAAAAATAAGATCATAAAGAAGTTTCACTTCTTACGTGTGTACACCTAGTACACGCACAATTTATTTGTGTACCATTCGCTCGAAGGGTGAAGGAAAACATCGTGAGGAAACCGACATGACTTAGACCCAAAGAGTCGACGGCGCGGCGTGTGTCAGGCACTGGAGGCTGATCACCTACTTGCCTATTAGATTGAAAAATTATCATGAAACAGATTCAGAAATCTGAGGCCCAGACCTAAAGAGGTTGAAGCGCCATTGATTTATTTATATTATTTAAAAGTCGTAAAATTTTACATCAAGTAATGTTGTATTCACAAAGAATTACCGATTATTAAATACACTCAATTTAATTCAAATCTACCTTACATCAAGAAGAATACGGAGAAACATTCTTTGTTAATCCTGCTTCGAAAAATCTCGTTTGGATTTAAAGGTTCTGTCACAAAAGCTTGTAAATATTACAAGGGAAAAACATCTCTTCATCCCAAAATGTTTACCTTACATATTCATGCCTGACCTTATTTACATTCGGGTATTCAATATTGACATTTTATCAAATTTATTTTGCGATTTCGTGTTTAGGAGTACAAAAATTAGTTGCGACATTAAATGTTTTAGACGACTAACTATAAAAAGTATAACGAACGTAAGTGCGATGCTGGTTTTTCATATTTTTGTATGCAATTTAGATATAGCTTTTTCAGTATCGTAGCATTTCATAACCTCGGTATCGCTACTAGAAGTTACAGATTACTGACGCTGTTCTACTAACACTTAATTGTTGATTCAAAATTTATCCGTTTCTTTATATAATATGTTAGTTATTGGACACTTTCATATGTTAAATGTCCTTTCTAGTAAATTTACTTGCTTATTAGTCTTAAGTAAGGCTAGACAATTTATAAAATATATGTTAGGAAAAAACTAGAGTCGATATTTTATACTCGTAGTCCAAGTCTTAAAAGGCCGGCAACGCACTTGGGAACTCTCTAGCAATGTGACTGTCCTGTCCTTTTCCCTCCTATTACATAAAAAAATATAGATATTGATCGTGGCTCTATAAATGCAGTTTCCTATAACACTGCCCCTGAGATAATCGTGTTCAACTTAACAAATTTATTAACTCTTTAGTTTAACAATCTAAAAAATATCATATCATATTAACTTAAATGTCTAGAAAGAGAAGTCTTATCAAAATAAATTTCAGATTATTCAAATGACGATAATATAACCATAAATATACGTATATGTTGCACAGGTAATCTAGATGGAACGCAAGCTTTTATCGGAATCGGATATTCGAAGGAAAGTTATTGTTATTGAATAAGAACAAAAATCTCTTTTAGACACGAATCCACCCTTATAAAACTGGAGTCATACATAATCTTTAGAAAAATGCGAAAAGCGATCGGAACAATCTTCTTTAGATAGGTATCTTAAATTAAAAAGCCAGTTGCAATTGCAACGAGTCGATTTTGGCTAGAAAATTTACTACAAAATTGTTATTTTGTTGAAAATCTAAAAACTGAGAGATCCGCGTGATAAGTTTTTGTTTTCCCATAAATTTCATTTTAATCATCTATTACGATCGTTATATATACTTATAAAAAAAGATCGATCGTCTAGTCTGTCAGATGAAGTCGTAAAACCAAGGACCCTAAACTTCCTAACCACCAAAACCCCAAATAGCGCACCTGGAAAAAGGGACAACGACAAAATGAAGTATTAACAACTACAGCACCCCTCTCACACGGATAACATTTTAAATAAAAAAATATCAAAAAAGAATACACATCTTCCAAGCCGGCTGGTCACCGAGGAAGACCATGACCAAAACCCTCCAAAGGTTCAAAATACCTACCCCTAATAGCACCACAACTAAGACTAGAACATCAGGAAAACTCTATATCTTAACATACAATGTTAAAACACTCTCAACATACGATCGCTTAATTGAATTAAACGAATCCTTATCAAACATTAAGTATGACATAATAGGACTGTCTGAAATCAGACGTATGGGAGACAGAATAGAAGAGTATGACAATTTTATACTATGCCACACGGGACAAACGCCAGGCTTGTATGGTGTAGGCTTTCTAATAAAAATGCCACAAAAACAGCATAGAGAGCTACATTGGCCTATAAGAAAGAATCGCTATATTAAACTTGGTATTCGAAGATACGCGGCTGTCAATTATACAAGTTTATGCCCCTACGGAAAAAGCTATCAAAGACGAGATTGACAAATTCTACTATACACTAAACAAAGCGATTGATAAATCACACAAAGACTTCATACTCATGGGTGACTGGAATGCGAAAATTGGTAAACCAAGGAAGGAAGAATATCTAGTCACGAAACCGAACGGATATGGAGAGAGAAATGAGAGGGGACAGCTATTGATGGAATTTGCTAACATAGTAAACAAAATAGTAAACACATTTTTCAAGAAAAAAGTAAAAAATAGGTGGACTTGGCACTCTCCTGATAAAAAATACAAAAATGAAATCGATCTTGTTTTATCAAAACGCCCACAGATATTTCAAAATATTGAAGTTCTGAATATAAAATTCCCCTCAGACCACAGGCCCGTCAGAGCAACGATATTATTTGCACATACGAAAAGCCGAACAAAGTACAATAACCATCAAAAGAAAACAATAACGAACGAAGACGATATCTCTCAATTCAACAAGTGCATAAATGAGACACTGAAAGCACCGCTAAATAAAACAGTACAGAGCTATTACGACATTATTGTCAAAGATATCACCAGAAGCCTGCAAGAAATTCAAAACAAAAACAAAAAACACATAAAATACTGTCAGAGCTACAGCTTATGGAGAGACGAAAGGAACTTCAGAAGACAAAACCCAAATCAAGAACAATTAAAAATGAGATATCTGCCCTTTACAAGCTCATAAGTAAATATATTAGAAAATACTACTCAAACCACACATATAATACTATCGAAAAACATATAATTCAAACTGGAGGCACGAAAAAAGCTTACAAAGAGCTGCAAACACATAAAACATGGATAGAAGGTTTGAAACAAGGCAAAAAAACACACAGCAACCGTAAAGACATAATCACTGTAGCAACACAATTTTATAAAGAATTATACAACATCAGAGAAACAACTAACACAAATGGAAGAGTTCATTACCTAAGCCCAAACATTAGAAATCCACCTATACCTCAGATTGAAATAAGCGAGGTAATAGCAGCAACAAAAACTCTTAAATCAGGGAAAAGCCCAGGAATTGACGGCATCACAAATGAGATACTAAAAACCGATTCAGAAACTCTTATAGTCCACCTGACTGAACTGTTTAACCTCATTCTTAACACTGGAGAAACACCCACCCAGTGGTCAGAATCTGACATTATCCTTATCTACAAAAAGGGTGACCCCAATGATATAGTTAACTACAGACCAATAAGCCTGGTACCTGCCATCTACAAGCTCTTCTCTTCAATAGTGAATAAGAGAATATACCCTACAGTAGAAGCGCGTCAACCTGTCAAGCAAGCCGGATTTAGGAACGAGTACTCAACGATCGATCACATACACACACTGGAACTTCTGACTGCAACATCTTCTACCCGCATGTTATCCATTCATAACGCCACACCGGTATATATAAATTTGTGGGGGCATTAAAATAAAATAAAAATTCATTATAAGTAGATATTCATTACAAGTAAATTTGGGAACCCTTTTAAGTAAAAGATACCTGTGTCAGGGTTCCCAGCTCTTCCATAACAAAGTATTTTTTTAAACTGTTTACAACAAATTCTTCTCCAAATTTTAAACAACATACGAGTGAGTGAGTGATGTTCAAAAGTTCCAATAGTTACAGCGAAGATTTTTGTACCACAAGATTGCATTGCAATATCTGTACTAATAACTGAATTGAGATACAAAATCTTAATTCGCTATTGTAAGTGGGTAACCGTACTGATTGAAGATAACAAATAAAAAAATTCAACTTTGCATATTTCAACTGGTCGTTTTGTAAAGCTTACTTCAAATGTCACGGTTTCTTAATAAATATTTCGTAAAAAGATATTCATTCAGAGGGAGCCCGATAATCCTTTTTCATTTTAAGCTTTATACAGTAATTAGTATAATTGAATATGAATGGAGCAAAAATGTTCACTGCTCATTCAAAAAACGTACCGCACACAAATTTAATTTAATATAAAATTTGAATGCAAGAGAGGCAATTAAGCTTAAGAAATATACGGAGCATACTTTAATTAAGTGACTCTATAGTTTTATGATCTTAAGAAACCCGGAAATTGCTCGACGAAGAATTTGAGTAAATTAAAGTTTTTGTATGAACATGACTAGACTACGAGACGATGTTAAAAAGAAATAAAAGTGATTTGTTTTGATTTAAGGAAAAATGTGACAGTGGAAAATTATTACCTACCTCATTGCGCCTATAACAGGTAACATAATATCAGTAAAAATAGAGTATACACTAAAGAAATAAGTCTTATTACGATACCTTAGCTAATAATTAGATGTTAATTTAATTGAATGACACTGAAATTAAGAGTAAGTGTTAGTAGTACCTAGAGAGCACATTAATTTCTCACACAAATAGAAAAAACTAAGGTAACTTAGAAAATATAAGTTTTTTATATAACAGGGCACAAACGGGCAGGAGACGGGCGGTCCATGGACGCTCTCAATGCCAGAGGGCTTGCGAGTACGTTGCCGGCTTTTTAAGAATTGGTACGCTGTTTACGTGAAGGCCTCTAAGTCGAATTGGTTCCTAAATACCTCAGTGGGTTGCACAAAATGCTCTACTGTGAAACGACAGTTGGCAGGGTATTACAGTTGTCATTTAATGGGCTGGCCCTCAGTTTCTGTAATTGTTTCGTGTTTTTTTTTCTTTATAGGTAAGTAGGTGATCCGCCTTCTACCTATTTTGATACACGCCGTAAATTTTTGGGACTAAGACATGCCAGTTTCCTGACGATATTTTCCATTACCATACAAGAGAGTGTTAAGTGCGAAGATAAATATTATATTGGTGCACAGCCGTGATTCGAACGCATGACTTCAGCCTTGAAGTGCGCACTTAAACCACTAAGCCAACACTGCTCTCTCACTTATTCATACAGTCACTCAAAATACAATATTGAACGATCAATCTTACGAACCCGTAAGAAGCCCATTAAACTTTAAATTATATACTTAAAACACTCATTCACTATCGCATAATACACAATACAAGTTACCATTCATAAGTCTTCAGAACAATTTCACCGTCCATTTGCCCAACTAGAGTACACTCGATATAAAGCGAAGCATTCGACTCGCGAGCACTCGACCAATAAACGATTATCACGCTACCGATTTTCATTCATTCGTGAATCGTTCATTCAAAGAATGATTTGATAATCGGTCTTTCAAATCGAATATCTATTACAGATGTCGTTAAGGGAATTTAGATTTTCCAGATATTATGCAGAGCATTTTTTGGAGTTTACTCCTTAAGAAACGATTTGAGTTATAAGGCCCGGTACGGAAAAATTTCCGAGATTTATGAGGAGTAAAATCAAGTGTAACACGAAAAGTTGAGGCGTTATGTAGAAAGAGACAAACATATAGAGTTTACTCCTTAAGAAACGATTTGAGTTATAAGGCCCGGTAGGGAATTTTTTTTTTGAGGAGTTAAAATCAAGTGTAACACGAAAAGTTGAGGCTTTGTGTAACACGAAAAGTTGAGGCGTTATGTAGAAAGAGACAAACATATAGAGTTTACTCCTTAAGAAACGATTTGAGTTTTAAGGCCCGGTACGGAAATTGTATGAGGAGTAAAATCAAGTGTAACACGAAAAGTTGAGGCGTTATGTAGAAACACGAAAAGTTGAGGCGTTATGTAGAAAGAGACAAACATATAGAGTTTACTCCTTAAGAAATGATTTGAGTTATAAGGCCCGGTACGGAAATTGTATGAGGAGTAAAATCAAGTGTAACACGAAAAGTTGAGGCGTTATGTAGAAAGAGACAAACATATATATCTGTAGGATTTAACGTGTAAAAGAATGAGATGGAATACATTACACAGACTTTTCTATTTTGAATTCACGTTTTGACAGCCACGCTACAGCCTACAACATTGTCAGTGATGACAGGTGTAAAAAATAAAAGTAGATTGTCTAGCGTGCCATAGAGTTTTGTCAATAGTAATGGTCAGTGAAATTAAAACTAAAAAGATTGTTCATTCTTATTCTTCTCTTACTATAAAGGTAACTTTGGTCACAGAAAGAAAATCCTATTTGGGCATAGATGATGTAGGTACGTTTTATTACTACTACAAACATTTATATTATAAAAACATATATTCTTACCACCTTTAGTATGAAAATATGGTCGACAGCCACAGAACATTATCGCCATTTTATCGTTCTTAAGGAGTAAACTCCAATCGTGCGTCGTAGCTGACACACACACTTTTTTTCTAATAGAATATGTGTGTAGAAAAATGAAACATAGCTACATAATGCTAGATAATGCGTTCTACATATTTTTAGATACATTAAATTTAGCATATATTTTTTTTTTATAATTATGTGCTGCGTTTTATTTTTGTTTTTGGTCTTGTACATTGTAAATAAAAAAAGATGAATTACTAAATAAAAGGCATTGAACATGACAATAATAATAATTTATTATTTATTCAAGTTAACAGTCATAAGTCCATATGGTCATTATTATGTTACTTACAATATTTTCCTAAATATTATATGGTAGGTTAGCTTATGCTATTTAGCTAATTTAAGCTAGTTATGCTGTTATTTGATTAGTGAGTATGCGTTTGTAAATTTGAGATATATCAACTTGTGAAAATATTCCCTCGACTATTATAAATAACGAAGAAAATTATTATTTGTTATATGTACAGTTTTATTTGATCTTCGCCCTAGGTTAATGACTAAATACTGTTATCAGAGCTTTTAGAATTCAAAATGGTGGGCGTGTATTATTTTTGATTTAAAACTCTCAGTCGGGGGTATAACAGATTTATAAAGTGTGAAACGATAAGTCTAATTTAGTTGTTAGCGCTTAGTTGGATGGGATTATGCCGTTTAGTTACTCCACGGGTGGCATTGGCTGTTTCATTGAGTATACAATTTGGGGTTCAAGATTGGTAAGTGCTACGGCTATTTGCCTCTATCTCTCGGTTGTATAGAGGGTAACGCGGTGTCACAATTGCACTGACAACTTGACTTGCGTCATCAATAAGTTTCTTTTCTTGGAATGCCATTTATCAATTTATAGTTTTGTCTTTGATTTATAAAAACTTTATCAAAACTTCGAGATACGGCAATTATGTAATAAATTCGCGTTTATAATAGAAGTTTCATTAAAATATAATTTTTACTATATAAGAACAATCCAACTGTCAAATATCACCTTCATACAATTTATAATTAGCAGCGCAGCGCAGCAGTAAGATCTCAAAACCAACATTGACCTCATTTTTTTAGAATTTTTTTAAAGCTTACATGTCAAGTCAGAGACATTTCCGTCGTATTCCTACGGTAAGGTACCTAGTGTCCTGCCAGTATATCTCCAGTTTATTCGGTCTATAGCTTCCCTTAGCGCAGATGTTATGGTGAGACACGTAAGAAGCGTGATTTGGTCACAGCAGCTGGTCGGTGGGCTTGTCCAGGTTATCGACGGTTCAAAGTAATTAAGACTCATCTATAGCTGTTTTTGAGTCTCGTACCGTTCGACAATTCGTCCAGTGACAAAGTCATGATAATGGTCAGCCTTATTCCAAAAAGTGATTTGGCTTCGCGTCACTTATGTTTCAATATTCACGAAATTATTTACATTTTTACAAATGTATACAAAATGTTATAAGATACTTTATAAAAATAAGCAAGACGTTCATTTTAAAGTATTTGCACTGTCCTTTCTTAGTCTTCGTTAACGGCAATGAACTTATGACAAACAAACATAAAACCACACTTGTTTTATATTCAAACAAGCTTTCGCATTGAAATATATTTTTTCATAACTTGTTTGCTAATTAATAACACTAAAAGTACTTAAAAACAAAATGTTCTAATATAAAACCCAAACATAAAATCCTATAATCCTAAGCTGAAAATAAATAAAAATAAAAATACAAATAAGACTTCAGCGCTCAGATTTATGCGAACATAAATTATGTTGAATATTAATTATTATGAGATGAAAGACTGTGTAATTTGCATTTGAAAAATTGGATTTTTTAGATTTTACACTCGCTTGTCTGCAAATTAGTCAGCGTGATATTAGATAGCAATACAGCCTTTTTAATCTATGATTTATGTATATCAATGCCATGGTCCAATAAACAGTTGGGACAGTTACTTCGCACGAGTTATGATTTTAATAATTACAGTAGGTATATTTGTATCGATCAGCCCGGACATACGACGGCCACTATTTAATACTTGACTTGTTCAAGCTATCGCGGAATATGCTTAAAAGGAGTATTAAGTATCCATACCGCTAAATTACTTGCATCGTGAACATACAAAGTGTATACTTTTTCCGTAAATTTCACACCATCACAAAACAGCCGAATTAGTATGTATTTAACATTTTTTATTGATTTTTTCCTTTCGTAACTGTTGGAACCTTTTTGTATATATAATATATATATTCCATATTTGGCTATCTCAGTATAATTGTTTTTTTTTTGTTATAATATATAATTAATGTTAGCTGTAGGATTACGCAATCAATACATTATTACGCCAATCTTTGTGTATAACATCAAAAACATAAACTTTACTGGATCGAAACGCTTTTAATTAAGTCAAATGTATTCACGACATATTATTTTAAAAATTATTTATTTTGAAAATTAATATCTGGCGTGACATATACTTTGTGTATCACAATAAATACTTTAAAGTTTGTGTTTCCTTTTAATATAACAGAAGGCAAACTGTCAGGAGGCTCATCTGATGTTAAGTGATGCCCATGGACTCACATTACCAGAAAGCTCGCAAGTGCGTTGCCGGCATTTTAAGAATTGGTACGCTCTTTTCTTGAAGGACTCTAAGTCAAATTGGTTTTGAATTACTTTAGTTGAAAGCTGGTTCCATATAATGGTGCGCGACAAAGTCTGCCTTCAAAAACGCTGAATTATGAAACGATGGCCGTAAAAATTGCGAGTTAATAGTCTTAAAATTTATGAGATTTGTGTAAAAAAACAATGTTAACTGCAAAATAACCTATTACGTTCTTCGGATTGATTAATAACGCACACATGCTCAGCATGATAAAATCGCAAGCACAGATACAATAAAAAAATCCCAAAGGGGCAATTTCAAATAGTAAGTTTCTTACTGAATTAGACTAGATAAAATTTTATGAATGCTTGAGGCATTCCAGCCATTTGTCGACTGAGAACAATGCAGGGGCAACTCCGAAACGATTTGAAGGGTTCTTGATAAATTAAATTGCTCAGCACTATGACAGTTTGATAGTTATTTTGAGAGATGAGAAATATATCGCGTTTGACACACCCACATTTGTATTTATTTGATAAAATTACATTACAAGTATTATAAATGCGCGTATGAAATCGTATTGTTCTTAAAGTTGGAGGCGTCTGTATTTTGTTTTTCATAATTTTTTAAAGTGCTCAGTCTTGCGATTCTGTAACTCACTTTTCGAACTCTCACAGCGGTTTTCGCAGCGGCGGTCGCACTCAAATCAGTCGTGAAGCAGTCATTTTACGATTTGGCATTCTGATAAACAATAAAGTACAAGCTCCCACCGCTTGTCAAGGCGTAATGTGAAATTGCTTAACAGAATACCATGAGATTCCAAAAATGACGTGAGTGACGATTGACGAAGGGAGCGTTGTTTGTGCGAGGTGAACTCAAGGATTAACAGAATCGCACGGCTGTGCTCGCGACTGACATAGATTACGTCACACGCTAGAATGATGAGCAATTGGTGCAGCGGTCGGGTCTTGAACACAGGACCGCAAAAGTCGCGCGCTTCTTACTTTTGTCCGGATGTTCATTTTATACTTAAGTCATATATTACGTACGAAAAGAAACCATCAGTCTACAAGAGTTACTTATTATACAGGCTTCAGATACGATTATGGCGTCGGGACGTGACGACCCCATCGCCCACTGGTGAAATAACCTGTGACAGAGGTTATTTCATCAGCGCAATCAGTCAACCCCTTCCTAGTGGGAGTGCCATGCTGTTGCCTTCGGGCTTCAGCCAAATGGGCAGGCACGACCGGGGCAGTACCACTGTCTCTCAGAAAACCGGCGTGAAGTGATGCAATAAGTTCACCTTATTGTACTCGCGTTTCGTGCGGTGAGAGAGACTCCCGGAGCCCCCAACACCCCCCCATGAAATATGAAGGTGCAGAAAAAGAGAATCTACCCCAGGGGGTACCACACGCGCTCGCGGTGGAGAATCCCCCTCTGGGCGTCCAACACCGGGACATTCAGCACCCGGTGGTGGACGCACAGGCTGCCCTTCGTATTCTGGGGGGGGCAATTCTGCGCTCAACATCAAAAACAGTTATCGTTCTCGGGGCAAACGGAGCAACTCAACAAAGGCACCCCCGTCCACGCTCGCTGTGGACTTCACAAATGTTAGGGGGCTCAATTCTAATATCAACGCAGTCCACTACCATTTAGAGACTGCGAAGCCGGCCTTGCTCTTTCTTACCGAGACTCAGATTTCCTCCCCGGCTGATACTTCCTACCTCTCCTACCCGGGGTACAAATTGGAACATTCATTTGTGCCGCGGGCGGGAGTTTGCGTGTACGTCAGAGAGGATATCTGTTCTCGTCGCCTCGGGACGCTTGAAGGAAGGGACCTATCTAACCTCTGGCTGCGCGTAGACTGCGATGACCATCCGCGATTCTATGCATGCCTGTATAGGTCCCATAGCGGAAATACCGAAACTGACCGACTCATTGAGCACATCCAAATGGCTACAGATTCCCTGCTCGAAAGGGTTCCTACCGCTGAAATCGTGATACTTGGCGATTTTAACGCCCACCATGCCGATTGGCTCGGCTCAGAAACCACCGATCATGCGGGAAGATCCTTTCACGACTTTGCTTTGGCTTATGACTTGACGCAAATGGTCCCTGCGATTACGCGAATACCAGATGTGGATGGTCATAAACCCTCTTTGTTGGACCTTCTGCTGACTTCACATCCGGAGAACTACCAAGTCTCTGTTGAACCGCCATTGGGTTCATCAGATCATTGTGTGGTCCGGAGCATTGTGCCGTTCACGCGCCCTCTTCGGCCTAGCTTCACGGGCTGTCGCCGCGTGTGGCACTATAAGTCAGCAGATTGGGATGGGATGCGGTCTTTTTTGCGTCCTACCCTTGGGGGCCCATTTGCTTTTCGTCGAGTACTCCAGATGCCGTCGCTGACTCTGTCGCCGAGGTGGTCCTGCAGGGTATGGAACTCTTTATTCCATTCTCTGCGGTGCCGGTCGGTGGCAAGTCCCAGCCTTGGTTTAGGCGTTCCTGCAAAGCGGCTTTGCGCCGTAAGCGTGAATGCTTTAAAGCCTGGGCAGAAGCGGTGACATCCTGTGATGTGACTATCGGCGAACGTAAAAAAGCATACAATCGAGAAATCGCTAAAGCAAAGTCAGAGCACATTGCCAGATTTGGTGAGAAATTGGCCCACCTCCCTTCGGGAACTCGAGCCTTCTGGTCTCTTGCCAAAGCTGTCCAAGGGAATTTCTGTCAGCCCTCAATTCCACCACTGCATAGGGAGGATGACTCACTTGCCCATACCGCGAAAGAGAAGGCCGATCTTCTAGGCTGTCTCTTTGCGTCGAACTCCACTTTGGATGATCAAGGGAAGGAACCACCGACATTATTGCGGTGTGATACTACGATGCCCGAAGTTATATTCCGGCAACGTGCTATCCGTAAAGCTTTGTCTTCCTTGGACATCCATAAGTCGAGCGGGCCTGATGGCATCCCTCCAATTGTGCTGCGTACTTGTGCTCCTGAGTTGGCTCCGGTCCTAACGCGCCTTTTCCGGTACCTTTACACGCTCGGCACTGTTCCGAAGTGCTGGAAGATCGCTTCGATACATCCGATCCCTAAAAAAGGCGATCGCTCTGATCCGTCCAACTATCGCCCAATAGCTATAACCTCCTTGTTCTCCAAAATAATGGAAACCATTATTAACAGCCAGCTCTTGAGGTATCTAGAGGGCCACCAGCTGATTAGCGATTCTCAGTACGGCTCCTTGGCGCCGGCTGGTGACCTCCTTTTATACCTTACACATAGGTGGGCAAAGGCAATTGAGTCAAGGGGAGGCGCTGGCGGAAAATTTCAAAGCAAGCCCTCGGGGGGGGGGGGGAACGGGCCCCCCCCCTCCCCCCCTTCCCCCCCCCGGGTTCCAAATTATGCAACTGGATTTCCAGCTTTCTCGCTGATCGGAGCATCAAAGTCGTCATCGACGGAGCATGCTCCGACCTGAAACCTGTGAATGCTGGTGTCCCACAAGGCTGTGTCCTATCCCCGACCCTGTTTATTCTGCATATCAATGATATTCTGCAGCTTAGCAACATTCATTGCTATGCGGACGACAGCACTGGGGATACTTTTTACACTGGCCGGGCAGGTATCTCTCGGGCTGTTGTCGATGAGTACCGGAACAAACTTGTGTCTGAAGTCGAAACTCTTCTACGTGGAGTCTCGGACTGGGGTAGACTAAATCTAGTCCAATTTAACCCCAAGAAGACACAAGTATGCGCGTTTTCCGCTAAAAAAACTCCCTTTGTCGCTACTCCCCTCTTTGAAGACACTCTCCTTAAAGCCTCAGCTAGCATCGGAATACTGGGCGTTGACATATCGAATAACGTTCAGTTTCGCGGTCATCTGGAAGGAAAGGCTAAATTAGCCTCCAAAAAGCTTGGTGTGCTCAGCAAGGCGAGACGGTACTTCACTCCGGGCCACCACTTGCAACTATATAAAGCGCAAATTCGGCCCCATATGGAGTACTGCTCTCACCTCTGGGCGGGAGCTCCCCAGTACCAGCTCCTTCCACTTGACCGTATTCAACGAAGAGCGGTTCGAATCGTCGACGACCAGTCACTTTCCGTGCGGCTTGATCCCTTGGCGTTGCGTAGAAATGTGGGATCTCTCTGCATCTTCTACCGCATTTACCATGGAGAGTGTTCAGAGGAGTTGTTCGGTCTAATACCTGCAGCTGAGTTTCATCATCGGACGTCAAGGCAAAATACAAAATACCATCCGTATCACCTCGACGTCCGTCGTTCCACAACAGAGCGTTTTCTAAGGCAGTTTTTGCCGCGCACCACCACTATGTGGAACCAGCTGCCCACAGAAGTATTTCCGAACCAATTCGACTTAGGGTCCTTCAAGAAAAGAGCGTACCAATTCCTGAAAGGCCGGCAACGCACTTGCGAGCCTTCTGGCATTGTGAGTGTCCATGGGCGGCGGTATCACTTAACATCAGGTGAGCCTCCTGCCCGTTTGCCTCCTATTACATAAAAAAAAAAAAAAAAAAAAGATTAAAAAAAGATCCATGCAAATCATTCAACTTATTATAACTACGGTTTTTTCTTATGATGTATTTATCATAAGAAAAAAACCTGAAATTTTAATTTTGGTGAAATATCTTAGCACAATACGGCATAAAATAAACATTTTCTATATATTTTGGACAAATACGATATAGCACCTTTCTTTGATCGAAAGACCTTTTCCTGACCGCAATAAATGCCTGGTAAGGGGATAAAAGTAAGTCGGATTCCTTTGTAAGGGAAGTCGGCCAAGTAGAGGGATGTAATGAAAATCTTTAGTAACAGTAGGGAGATTTATCTTGGCCAATAATATATTGTTATTTGGGAATCTGAAATGTGTCCCTTGTTTACTTTACTTCGTAGATTGGAACAAATTCGAATTTTATTTGTCAAACCTCAGGTCCGAAACAATTTTAATTTTTCATTATTATAAAAGAGTACCAAGAGTTTTTTACGCCGGCTTTTTCAATAAATAAACTATTAATGTTTAACAATCGTACATCTAATTATGTTACGAGGAACTAGATCCGTAGTCATAAAGAAATTAAGAAAGACAGTTTGATTTATGATACTACTCCACGAGTGTTGGAGGACCAGATGCAGCTGAAAGCCAGCAATTGGCGGGAGGTGGCACAGGACGGCACTGGAAGTTCATCTTGGAGACACTTTTTGGGTCGCAGAGCCAGCGAAGTGAGTGAGTGTGAGCCGTGATGGCCTTCTGGCTTCAGCTTACGAATCCGTCCATGTTTCTGTCGCATTTAACACTGACATTAAAAAAAAACGGCATTCCTGAGACCTAAAATGTCGACGGTGTGTGTAAGGCACAGAAGACTGATCACCAAATTGCCTATTAGAAAAAACTAATGAACAAACAGATACATATGCCACTGATTTTTTTAGCATTAGCATTACCATAGGCTATTTTTCGACTTCGTGTGGTAGTAACCGTTCTGTTTCGGTTCTCAGCAAATTGTTACCGCCTTAAAAATTATCAATGATAACGAATTATCTCTACGCATATTGCGACTGTAAAAGTGACCTTTGTTAGTCCCTTTCTGAATACGATTTATGAACAACTATTACCTTATGCTAATAAGGGTAATGCATTGATCGACCTATTCAAATGGGTTTGAAACTGGGCCGCCAAAATTGATTCCTATAAAAACACCCTTGTAATCTATAAGATATACAGCTTTTGATCGGGGAATTGAGGTTTTTTCAAGTAATAATATATTTGGATTTGAACTTCCCTTTTATTAAATTGCGTTTAAATTTTTTTCATGAACTAATTGAATTTTATCTTATTTAGTTAAGTAGTCGCGTGCATTAGAGTGTGCAAAATATTGTATTATGATGATTTAGTCCCGACGCAAAAATCGTATACTTTTTCTTAGTTATCGTGGCATCGTCACTTAACTGTTATCGATATCATTTAAAATTTAAATTGACTTAAAAATAAAATAAAAACGATAATGTCTTAGCTAGATTACACTAAAACCGTTTTAGTTGTTTAGATATCTAGGCATTGAAGCAATCAGTAATTTAATTATAGAAGTTTAGATAATTTTATTTATGCTTTTATTTTATTTCAAAACTGTTCGATTGTGATTAGTCAACATCATTTCTAGTCATCTGTCAGTTTATCTTGCGTCTTTGGGAGCGTTCAAGTATTACGTAACGAATTTTGGGGGGGGGGTCCTTTTGTAAAACGTTATGATACATGGCGGGGATTGAATTACGCGTTATTGTTAATATGATTTTCAACTTTCCAGTACTTTACACCACATAATGGTAACTTTTAGGTATAAAGAGTCACTATGTGGTCACGAAACGTTTGACTATACTTGGGTACAGAAAAAAGTTACGGCGCGTTACATGGGGCCCTCCCCCATATCAAGGTCAATAATCTCCAAAAATTGCGTGACGTAATACTTGAACGCTCCCTTCCTTAATTATTCTTTAATATGTAATATAATATTGCCTCACTTAAAATGTAACTAGAAACTCATAGGCTACTGAAATACATTCCAATACATAAATCCTGTCGTAAACTTTAATAACTAAATAAAAAATATGTAGCTATGGATAGTCACTATCCTATATTATTTATTTGTACATAAGATTCAAGAGTTTTTAAATCCATCAAAAACATTGTTCACTCTAGAATCACAATTATATGAAAGCCACCACAGCATTCACATACCTTTCCGGCAAACCCTTTTATCTTAACATGATTTCAGAGCAGCACATTCCTCTAAAATCATGTGGTCACTAAACAAAGCGTTGGAGCTTTGTGGTCACGTGCGAAAATATCATCTGACCATTCTCTGCGGTCAACTGTTTGCATATTTTGTTACTTGTTGCAAATAACGCTTAATATCTAACCATTGTTAACGCTATAGAGAATGTTTATTTTAATAGATCATTATATCAATAAGGTGCCGTAACATGTACTGGGGATACCCCAGGACCAATTTCATTAAATTAAGGCAACCGCCTATACATCATCTGGTTACGCCCAGATCTCCATACCTCCACTAAGCAACGGCCGCGGTAATTAACAAGAAAAATGATACCTATTTTTAGTAATTCAAGCTTTTGAATCCGGTATTATGTATGTGATCCCAAAAGTATACAGTAGGTAATCTAGCTTGTTCTAGCTAATAATGTTATTAGGCTATATTTAAAAATAAATTAATCAGTGGTTGTACAACCTTTTTCTTAGGTCTGGACCTCATTTCTGTGTCTGTTTCATGATCATTTTTCAATCTAATTGGCAAGTACTTTTTGGGTCTAAGTCGTGCTGGTTTCCTCACAATGTTTTCCTTCACCGTACGAGCGAATGTTAAAAGTCCACTGGCCAGTCGCAGTAGCAGGAGAGTCGCACGCTGATGCCACTAGGCCAACACTGTTCTATTTTACTCGTGGATAATGCACCATTCATACATTGATAATTATAATATGCGGGTTTCCTAATATATACTTAAAATCTATCTATGAATCTAAAGTATGATGGCCGGCCATGCGTCATGCTCGTGAACGGGTGCTGCTTGTGGTGACTGGTCGTACTTGAATTCGTGTATGCGGTGATGTTGGTTATTTCGACTATGTGTTTGCGTGTTGTTCCCACGAGAATGTAAGTGCGTGCTCCTATTTCACCATGCCTTCTGCTGATAAAGGACAAATCTTTGTTTTTAATTTATGTTATTATTATTAATTACTTAAAATGTCACATGGGACATGGTGTAATGGTTGCAGCTCCTTGCAAACATTTTGTAAAACAAAAAAATTGGCGATTAAAAAGCAATCTTTGTGGCGGAGAGTATATTGCCAGTTCTTCTCTCCTGTTCTACGCCCTTGATTTGAGAACTGGCAGTAAATGTAAAATTAGAAGCATTAATATGTATTTCTTTACTGACAAGTCATAAGTGTACATTATGTTACCTATGTGATTCAATGATTTTTACTTTACTTTTATTAAATTATTGACTTTAAAAGTTCTGGTACTGCTAAAATCAGATGCCATTAACTCCTCTAAGCTATACCTGTCTAGTTTACGCTTGAGATCAAACTTTGAATAAACAATATATAAAATTTAAATAGCTCGACTTCAAAACAAAAACAGTAAAACCACATTTCCGACTTTGCCTCAAACGCTACATAAATTCTACGGTATTTACAGCTGTATGAATAGAATTCCTGCGCCGTGTCAGATATTTATTATGAGTTGTCTCGCTGTGAAGTCACGACGTCAAATACGGAAATCTAACTGCGAATGAACGATAAAACGCTTACTCTGAATATCTGCGGTTCCTCAAGGAACCTCTCTCTTGCTGTTTGGTGCAAGATAAAGGCTTAAGAAATGCTTGGACCGAACGCCAAACGATTATAATTCAAATACAAAAGCAATCCTCGTATCGCATTTTATATTATTAAACTCCTACAAAACGGCTTGACCGATATTTATAATAATAAATATTAGCATATAATAAGTTTGAGAATATGTCGTACACAATTGTTTACATCCTTAAATGATAATAGTGGCTCACGGATTTTCTTAAACAAATTTTTATTATTTGGCATTTTAAAAAATCCCTTAATTTTTATCCTTTCACCACCACCACTATTTTTCTGCAATTGTTGTTTTGCTATATAAATATCTTTATATAGGAAAACAACATTTGCCGGACGTGCTAGTATCCATATAAAAATACGTACATTCATAAGAACTATATCAGTGTTGCCGACATTGTTGTTATGAAATTGGCTTCTGATTTATTGTGTCAAGATTCATATAAATTAAACATACACCTCACTTATAGCAAACATTCATGGTGATTCTATAAAGGTGATTTGTACGTCATGACACATAATATCAGTAATGTGTTTGTACAATAAACAACCACATTCTACGTCCGCTAGGACGACACTTTTGTAATAAAAATAAATGTCAAATTTTCAGTGCGTGCAAAATAACAATGTCTATTGTTTAAATTAAAGTTAACGTTTAATTTAGTTTAAATCTACGACTGTACATATACCTACATAAGTAATTTAGACGAATATGATACTATCTATTATAAAATTAAAATCCTCCAGTGATTCTGATAAGGAGGGAGCTTGTAGTTTGTTGTATATCAGAATGCCAAATCGTAAAATGACTGCTTCACGACTGATTTGAGTGCGACCGCCGCTGTGAAAACCACTGTGTGAGTTCGAAAAGTGAGTTACAGAATTGCAAGGCTGTGTGCGTATTTGCCCCTAGGCAATTCTTTTTTAACTCTTCTTTAACTTCTTAAAAATATTCTTGAAAACAATCAAAGGAAATTCGAACACTTTAATTTATGTTTTTAAAATTATCTATCATTGCCACTAAAGTAATAAAACAAAACACACGCTATTCATAGAAACTTTCAGTCAAGCGTTTCTCACTTCCGCCACTCACCTGACCGTAGTTCTAGCCTTATAACAGCTTAGTTGTCTTGTTACGTCTTTCGCGTTGCAAGCGAATAAAGTTTTCTTTGACTCGTCTCCATCTGCATATGTACTTGAAATCCCTTAGATTCCACATTGGAAATGGTGTCGATATTGAATGATTTGAAGGAAATGCTTTCGGAAAATCGTGAATGCAATCTATGTACATCAACAAGTTTATTTAATGTGACTTCGGATGTTTGAATTTTATTAGAAATATTATAAAGGTCACAGTAAAAATGTGTTATTTTGAATTCGTAGAGAAAACATGTTTCAGTGGATTTATCAGTATTTACGCTTAATCCATTTAGCAGAGTTTTTTATTTATTTATTTTGCCAGTTTCAACGTCTGTACATGTAACGTTATATTGTACAATTACAAAATTCTAAAAAGCGTAGAACTTCATTAAGTATTCATTATCTCTTTTTACTTTTACTTAAAAGTTAAAACATTGTAAGTATATGATTAGACTCTAAAACAATATTATTTTGCACCGATTGTGAACTGAATTTACGTATTTTAGTCGGCCTTAATATAAGATATATTCGCGTAACTTTTAATTGTAAGCATTCGCATTAAAAATATTTGCAGTAGGATAATTACTCGAACACCGCCTCATTATATCGCACAGGAAGCGTAAATAAGGTTTTTATGGAGTAATTTTCGCTAGAACAATTACGCTGCAATTAAAACGTGTGTTGCCTTGAGTCCACAGTATCCTGGGAATCCGGGGTTGGTATTTCCAACACTGACCGTTCAGTTTCTATTAAAATTTCTCCCTCGAATTCAGAATACAAGGGTTATATAAATTTTGTGCAAAGTCCCTAATGGGAATCAGAAATTTATTATTTATATTTTTTTCGAAAACCCATCTGTTCACAGAGGGAGTTTGAATGTACGACTTTTATGTAATTACCACTGAAACTTGATAATTTATATTACTTTCTTGTTTCTTTCTGGGCCAGGTATAATATATATATTCGGCGCAAGTCAAAATGCAAACTAACAAAACAAGTATGAGTCATCTGCACGTGCGTTATGGCGCAAAACAAGTATGAGTCATCGTCCACCTGCTCCGAACAATGTAAACAAGTGACGCACGGCTCCCCGCCCCTACACATCGCCTATAAAACGGGCGGGCACTGGAGTGAAAAGGCATTCCGGATTCGTCTGCCAGTGCTCGTACCGTGGACATCTCTGTGTAAATTACTTAAACATCTCTTACTTAAATAAAGTGTTGTGTTATTTGAGTTTATTGTTTTATCTTCGTTATGGAATACACAAGTACCAGTGAAGTAAATGACGTCAGCACGGCTGACGTCACGGTTTCTAAAAACAATACGGAACCAGTTCTTCCGTCATCGAAGTGGGATCTTCCACTACCGCTCAACAACCTGATGAAACAACGGAATCACCGTCATGGATTACTACTCTAGCAGTAATGAAACTCCGATCCAGAAACCAACGACTGAATTTCAAAGTTATCCATATGGACATATCTGGCAAATCGGAACATCCGAAAAGCAGCAGTACGTTTTGTAACTTAAAATTGTATTTTATTGTTTCACAGACTGATTTGAGCGCGACCGCCGCTGCGAAAACCGCTGTGCGAGTTCGAAAAGTGAGTTGCAGAATCGCAAGGCAGAATACGAAATTCTACCCGTATCACCTCGACGTCAGTCGTTCCACAACTGAGCGTTTTTTAGGCACGCGCAACTCTGCTATGTGGAACCAGCTGCCCAATTCAATTCGACTTAGAGTCTTTCAAGAAAAGAGCGTACGAATTCTTAAAAGTCCGGCAACACACTTGCGAGGCCCATGGCAATGTGAGTGTCTATCACTTAACATCAGATGTGCCTCCTGCCCGTTTGCCCCAAGTTATATGAATACATAATAGGAGAGATCATTTTATTGATACTAAACGTAATAAAATGTAAATGTCATTAAAAAAATCTCACTCAAGTAAAACTCGAAATAATTATGCCTTTCTGATAACGTACCTTTACAAATAATATAACTTCCCTTTAACGATAAACATTCGTAGTTTTCCTAATGAACTTCCCAATAAGACCCTAGTCTTTTTCCCCTAACACTTACTTCCCCTTCATATAAGCCCCTCAAAACCTAACTAAGAAAAGACCTAGGTCCTCGTTAGCGAAGGGGAGCCTTGTATATGAAATACCTATATATTAAATAAAACAAAAGCTTGCTATCGTATTTTATTATTTCTCTATTAATTCAGTTTCATTTATACTGGTATTTATTTAAAATATAATACGTAGGTATGATAATTTGATCTCAAATGCCTGTACTCTGCAATTTCCAATAGTTTTTGTGTGCAAGTTCGATGTAGTTCTCTTAATATCCATAGTGCTGAATCTTGGGATCACGGATGGCTGAGAGATCACACGGTTCTGTACAAAGAATAATCGTATCAGGTGGATAATTATCAGTTTGACCAAATCTAATCTAAAATCTGCGTAAAATTTTATACAATTACTAGCTGACCCGGCAAACGTTTGTATTGCCATGTATATTATTTGTAGGAAAAAAAATTTAAGTTCAATAAAAATCTTATAATCTTAATATATATAAATCTCGTGTCACAATGTTTGTCCTCCATGGACTCCTAAACTACCGAACCGATATCAATCAAATTTGCACACCATGTGCAGTTCGATCCAACTTGAGAGATAGGATAGTTTAAATCTCAAATTATAGTCGCAATTTTAATTTATTGCAAAATATTTGTTTATTATTTGATACAGATTCACACTCTAGCAGATGGTGCTGTGTTAAAATTATCAACGTTTCACATAAGCTGTCATCTACCTTTCACATAAGTTCTCCTACCGTTTCCCTTGAATAGTTTACTACTATGTAATATAATAAAAATCTTAGCCAGAGCAACGCTTGGCCGAGTCTACTAGTTATAATATAATTTTAAAAACTATCTACGATAATAAAAAATAGGGCTTGATCGTAGAGGGGTGAAAAGTATCATAAACAAATTTAAAAAAAATTGTCAAGAAAATAAAATTTTTTTTTGGGGTTGAAACCTCTCATCACTTAGGGGTTTGAAAGATAGATCGTAGCTAATTCTCAGACTTTCTGAATAATAAAAAAAAATTCATGCATAAAAAATTGAATCGGTCGATCCGTTTTGGAGGAGTAAGGGAACGAACATTGTGACACGAGAATTTTATATATTATATTACGTATAATCTCCCATCATCGCGTCGTAGTTATGTTTTCCCTTGATTCAAACATAAGCCTGATAATTGAGTTCGTCAGAGTAGTCATGGAGTCTGTGAGCTCATCTTTCAGACAACAATAAAGTAATATCAAGTAGATCGTAAAGAGGCAAATTACGAAATGTACTTGGAATATTAAAATAAGCAATTTCACAGCAAAGTGCATAAATGTGTTTTGCTAAATCCTTTTCTTCGAAATTCAAAGTTCGAGAGCTCATATACAATTGTTAAGTGCATTAGAAAGCTGGATGCCATTTCTGTACCCTTACTAACAACTCGATTTGTTTTCGAGTAAAAATGTACTCGATACGATAGCTTTTGTCGGAAATACGAATGCTTAGTATACGTTTAGTATTGTAAAATAAATGAGGTATCTCCTTCAAGAAAAGAGAGTTACAATTCCTTAAAGGCCGGCAACGCACTTGCGAGCCCTCTGGCCATGTAAGTGTCTATGGGCGGCGGTATCACTTAACATCAAACGAGCCTACTGCCCGTAGCCCTATTAAAAAAAAAGTAATTTCGATATTTGTTTTTTAGAAAATATACCAAAATAGAAGACCCAACAGACGTTGTCCTGCATGATATTTCAAGCGATAAGAATATTAAACAAAGTATGAAAGTACCGACTGCAGCGCCATCTGCCGTGCTGATTTGTGAATCTAAACTATCCAGGGCGCTACCCAAAGATATACAAACAATTCATTCAAATCGGTCCAGCCGCTTAAGAGGAGTTCAGTGACATAGAGACGTACACTAGATTTTTATATATGTATACGTATGAAGATAAGTCGATGGTCTGTTTACTATTTATACGTTAACTATTCGATAGTGTTCATACTAAGGGTAACTGAATATTCTGAACTGACATAAAATTTATTTCGCATTTATTTTATGAAATACTAGTGGACCCCACAGACGTTGTCCTGCATGATATTTAAAGCGATTAGGATATTAAGCAAAGTATGAAAGTACCGACTGCAGTGCCATCTGCCGGGCTGATTTGTGACTCTAAACCATTCCCAGATCCCCTTGAACACACACAAAAAATTTCATCAAAATCGGTCCAGTCGTTTGAGAGGAGTTCAGTCACATACACACGCACAGAAGAAATATATATATTAAGATTGTCTAATATACCTATAGAGAAGTTGATAATACGGTCATCGCTTATTCTCTATATTCTCCTTTGTTAGGTTACTTCCTATAGCTGTAAAGGAAACCTATTTTTTTTTCATTATTTTCTGCTTTAAAATAAAATATTCATGTATATTAATAACGTATAAAGTATTTATGTAGATATAATTCCATACTTTGAGGATCAGTCACCAAAAATGCTTTCTTAGAGATTAAATAGAAAAAAAATCAGTGGCGCTACAACCTTTTTAGGTCTGGGCCTGAGATTTCTGTATCTGTTTCCTGATCATTTGTCAATGTACTCGTAATAGGCAAGGTGATCAGCTTCCTGACACACGCCGTCGACTTTTTGAGTCTAAGGCAAGCCCGTCCTTACGATGTTTGCATTCACAGTTCCAGCGAATGTTAAATGCGCACATAGAAAGAAAGTCCATTGATACACAGCCGGGAATCGAACCTACGACCTCAGGGATGAGAGTCTCACGCTGAACCCACTAGGCCAACACTGCTCTACATTAAATAGAAATCCATTGAAAATAATAATGTTAATTTGACGAAAGTTTTAGGTTTTCGTATGATACCTATACTCACTATATAATGATTGATGATGACAATACCAAAATGTCGGCAAAATTATTCTAACAAACATCACAACTTATCAGACAACTAATTAAGCTTTAATAGATCAGTTGTAAGAGTTCCCCCAGTCTGCTGGCGTGTAATTAAAACGATGGCAACTTGCACAAAGTCGGATGTGACATGCATATTTTATAGTAAGTCTGCTGAAAATTCAACTCTACCTTAATAGTTAATTTTCACGTAAGTTCCATTCCTTTACAGTGCATGTATGTAAAACTTGTGAATAGTAAAATGAGGCTAGGTAGACTCCACAGACATATAGCTTGTTAATATTATTCCGAATTTTCATATATAATATATAACAAAATATTATCACTATATAACTAAGAAAGCAAAGAAGCAAACTTAGTTTGAAGTTTGAACTAATAATCAATAAAGACATTACTTTTATAAGTTTATAAATAAAACCGAGCCCATATCAAAAGGATTAATGTTAAAATACAGCAGTATACTTCTTTTAAATCGTTAACAATATAATTAATACATTAAGTACCTTAACATTTGATCTTTAAATTACTTTTCTAGAGTGCCATTACTTTATCAAGTTAACACAACTAGAAAATCTCGGAATTCGCAGAATTGTTCTCTTAATTAAACTCACAAAATCTTGTACTCAAAAATTGAGAGACACCTACGAAACGGCATATTTTGTATGCAACCCTTGGCCCTAAGCAATTAGTGACTCTAATTGCTACCTTGCATAAAATGTACATTAAATTTAGTCCAAGAAACACGACGAGATGCGCTTAATTGTAAACACGACACAAAAGGTCTTTGACGGCCGACCCTCGCTGCATAGTTACGCCCTACTTCCACTAAGCGCTATATAGCGCAGATAAAAACATTTATTTATTTTGATTCCATATACAAAGTAACGAAGAAACACTATTCTCTTATTTATAACGAGGTCATACGCAGTCACTTATTATTGGTATGAAATGTTCGTAAGCTGACACATAGATGGCGCTAGTAGTTTTAATTAGATATTATTTTTAATTAGCATTAACCTTCAAAGGACACGTGTAAAAATTTGACAACAGCGGTTTGTGAGTTTGTTATATGTCATAAATAAGCAATTATTTTAATCATGGATTATAATTTAAGTTGAGGCAAGGTATAAGATTCTGAGCGAGCACAAAGCAGCTTATGTCTATTCGATACGATATGAAATGATCGAGAATAGACTGCTCATTGATTTGTTCTTATTAGAAATCTGTAAGTGTTATTGAAGTAAAACTTCTTTAGGCGCGACTAGGGAGTAACTCAGATCTGATCTGAGACTCTGACGGAAGTAACGCTTACTTGTAGTTAGTAAGTCTGTGTAGTTCCGCTATTTAAAAATAATAATTCGGATTGGTCGTAAGTATATGTCAATTGTCATATACTCCACGCTCCTTGACATATACGTCATCTAGTGGCGAATATCATAATCAATTAGGATTATTTATTTCCAAATTTTCAAACGGATCAATTGTGAATAGCAAAGTGATGAAAAAAATTCAACAGTTTAAAAAAAATGTATTTGAAATTGCAAAGTTTTTTGAAAACTCTAAATCTAATCTTTGCACAAAGCACATGAATAACAATTAATATAATTAAATTATAATATGATATTTATTATTTATGTTAATATTTAATCATTTCAGTGATATATGCCATCAACGCCAAAGAAGTTTTACTTCAATGGCGCGTAAAGGTTACAGGCACACACTTTTTTCACTTATCCTATTTTTAACAGGGTAATAACTCAAAATCATAGCTGTCACTGGCAGAAGAGCCCAAAGAAAACTTTCACAAATAATTACAATGTGTTGAAGGAGCGGCACCTACAACGCACTCCACAATAATGATGAGGGATAGATCAGACCTCCAGACCTTTGATTACAACTCGAACTATCATTGAGAATATTTGAGAGCAAATATCATAAATATATAAGTCTTTCGAAAAGCCTATTTTCGAGTTTTTTTGATATAGGTCATTTTGAACTTCCACTAGATATTTCAAGACTTTAATTGCTCATTTTTAACACAGTGAGAGGTGTTGCCGAGTGGCTTCAGCGTGCCACTCCCATCCCTTTAGGTCATAGGTTCGATCCCCGGCTTTGCACCAATGTACTTTCTTTCCATATGCGCATTTACGCGCTCGAACGGTGAAAGAAAACATCATTAGAAACCTAATACACGATCCAACCTATAGTAAGTATTTAGTGCACTTATTGCTAGAAAAATCCATTGGAGCAACCAGACAAATGACCTCACGTGTGTGAGCCTCACACCACACACTCAAAGTCTGTCACACTAATCCTAGAGTTATGATATTACTACCTAGTGTAATAAATGATTTATATAGTCAGTAACGCAGTTTATGGAATAAAACAATTATGTCTTTATTAGGCGACCATTAGGTGATAGCCTATACAATCAGTGTTGCAAGCCCTGGTTAACCTTATCCAACGGCACAGACACCTCTGGTAACATCGGTCTCTATAAAACAAAAAATGTACAGATACCGGCAAACATCTTGAACAAAAGTCCTTGCCTGCGCAGAAGCTATTTTTAGGTATCACTGGGAGGGGAGCGGCGGGCGGTGGTGCGCGGCGGCGGGATAGTGACATGTCGATCGCCTGATTCGTAAATCAGTTGACGTTTGTGTCCCGCACTGCGCAAACTTTCCCCCACTCCTTTGTTTAATGTTCAAGATGTTTGTCGGTATCTGTACTCGAAACTGACAAAAAAACACAAGCATGTACACTAAGATAGCTGTATGAAGAGCGAGATGCGCGAGAAACGTCTAAATCGTAGGAAAACGCAGAGATACTTTGGAGAATCAGATACACAAATACAAAATAAATAAAAAACGTATTTACTTATCTAAGAATTAATGGATCAAGTTTCAACGAGGATATTTGCAAACGATTACAAATGCTAGCATATTTTATGCAACAACAATAAAGTTTATTGAAATAGCTCTGAACGTTCATTGATGGCGTGTTTTTAATTAATAGTGATTGTATTGGATTAATTTGCATTTGTAAAGCATCAGAGGTTAAAATCATTTACGGTTCATAGTTTAAATAATAACTATATCCGGCTGGCACTAATGAATTTGCTTATTAAAAACTCATTACAGTAATTAAACAAATAACAGAGTATCGTCCCCTAATCAGATTACTGTTCCATTTTAATATAATACCTTTTGTCACGTACAGTATGAGAAGCGACTGGCATAGCCAAAGTGTAAACACGCGACCACAGCAAACTTTACTTCCAAGCTAACACGTAATAAATGTATAATGTTTTTTTTTATTTGGACCAAAAAATTAGGACAATCACATGATATTAATTAACATACATACAAAAATATAAAAAGCGGTACCGTCCCTATAACATGAGGACACGACCGCGTATATTATACATGATAATTAGCATATGACCAAAAAAAAGAAAACAAAAAAACATGTGTGTGTACTTATCTACACGCGTTAGAAGTTATACTTCTTTGGCGTAACAAGATACAATTTTTTTTTTGCCCTATTCTACGTTGTAGAAAAAACTACACTAACAATAGAAAAAAGGTATTTAATACATTGAAAGTTTTATTACAACGCATTATCTAGTTAAATTATGTTTATTTAAGTCATAATTTTAGTTTAGTCATAATTAATATATAATTAGACAATTAACGTACTAGTATGATTCCCTAACATCGAAAAGATGTATTATGTTTTTCTACAAGCATGTGCATTACTAATATCGCATAGCTTATATATTATTAAGCCTTGTATCGTGATTTTTTTTATATGAAGACCTTATTTTTTAATGTTCAATTAATATTCATAAGTTTGTTTAGTTCCGACTTCAAAGAAACTTCCTACTATTTTATTAATATTTAAATTTATAATAAACAAGTTGAAAAACGGCTTAACTATTCCTATCTTATGAATTGTGTGAATGCATGGAACACCCCAATTAGGTTTAAGATACACATTTCTACCTCTGCTGGATTATGTAGTCTCAAGTCTTATTTCGCACTATCTTTTGTTTATCAGTCACTGTAAAACAAAAGACTCGAGACAAAACGTTTCGATTTTTATTATATTATTATTATATTAACGTTGGCCTAGTGGCTTCAACGTGCGACCCATATCCCGGAGGTCGTAGGTTGAATCCCTGGCTGTGCACCAGTGGACTTTTTTCTATGTGCGCATTTAACATTCGCTCGAACGGTGAAGGAAAACATCGTGTGGAAGCCGGCTTCCCTTAGATCCAAAATCCCGGCATGTGTCAGGCACAGGGAGCTGATCACCTACTTGTCTATTAGATGACAAATGATCATGAAACAGATCCAGATATCTGAGACCCAGACCTAAAAAGGTTGTAGCACCACTGTTTATTTTTTATAATTTCGCGTGCGCCCACCAATGTAAGTGTCCAAGGGCGGCGGTATCACTGAGATGAGATGAGCCTTTAGCCCGTTTGCCCCGTGTTATATAAATAATAATAATTTTCCTTCGTCGTGTGAGTAATAGCCTGGAAACGGTAAAGATGCATTTACCGTTTCCGTGGCTAAGTGGCGTATGGCGTATATCCCAGAGGTCATGTCTTTAATTCTTCGATGCCCATGTTTTTCGACAACGAAAACTACCTACTACTTTCCTTAAGAACCCTTCCATGAAACAAACGCAGAAATTGGTCCAAATCCATTATTTATTTAAATGCTTATGGAAAAAAAGTAATACAATGTACACCTATAAATGTATCTTCATCGTTCATTTACATAATCACCCGGGTGAGTTATGAAAAATCAGATGTCAAGGTTAATCGAGATTATATAACTTGTCTGGCCATAAATACTGCTACATAAAAACTTTCCTTTTTCTTTTCAACTTTTTAATTATTTTGAATTTGGATTTTGCGCCATGTCACATATTTTTTCAAGTTCATTATCAAATTACAATATGGAATGTGTGTTGTTGGATTGCAGCGTCGGTCATATTCCAGATACTTCAAAAGCTTGGTATCAGCCGTAGGTTCGTATATCATACTATCAATAGATACAAGAACACTTCGTCTATCAAAGATCAGAAGCGATGCTGCAGCCGCGTGCTGTTAGAACTACAGGCTGTTAATGCTGTTAAAGCCAGAATTCGTCAAAACCCCACAGGGAAGCACAAAATCGTTTCGCGAGAAATGAAGATTCCCGCTCTCGAGAGAAAAAATATACGAGATACCCTCAATCCCTTTACCATATAAAATCCCCACTAGCAAGACTGGCCCTCATCAAACCCAACCCCCACCCCTTTTCCAAATTATGCTCTAAGACTCTGCTCTAAACACACGGCGACATTGGGTCTCTTACAAAATCTTTGGTTTTTTTTTTTTTTTTTTTTTTTTTTAAATTTATTAAATAAAAAAATCCAAACAGACGAGAATGAACTCGGAGCTTATCATCGATTCCTTCGCGTTACGCACATGAAAAGCACGGAAATATCCTCTTTACCAGTTTAAAAATCCGTCCGAAAATGTTCACCCAAGCCTGGCAATTGAAACCAACGTTCCGGACTTTCATAAGAGCCTGAAGACTGGCCCTCATTCTAACCCAGACCTCAACCCTTTGGAGATTTCAAAGGGACAGACAGTCGCAACGGGCGATGCAATTATGGTGGCAGTCTTAGAGGACCGTCTCTTGGCAGGCATCGCCTTTTTTGCAAGAATTGCCCCCTGCCACACGAGGCCGCCTCCCCCAGCAAATCTTTTTGTAAAGGGGAATTTTTAACATTGGGGTTTTCCCCCCCTTCGTGGCTTTTAACTGCTCTAAACGACACAGAAGACATTGACAGGTGCTATTTTATTCTTTAAAATACTATCTTTAGTGCTTTTGCATACAATATTTTTCACTTTGACATGCCAAGTGATTTTTTTTTTTTTTTTTTTTTTTTTTTTTTTTTTTTTTTTTTTTTTTTTTTTTTTTAAGTCTATTAAAAAAAATTTCCATTGATGGACGAAACATAAATTTTCTATAGATTTTTGGCGGGGGGCTCTGGGGGGGGGGGGGCCCCCCCTTTTTTTCCGGGGGCCCGGGGGGGGCTCCCGGGGGGGGGGGGGGGGGCCCCCCCCCTTTGGGGGGGGGGCGGGCGCTTCTTTCCGGGGGGGTGGGGGGGCCCTGGCCAAAACAGATAAATCTTGCACTGTTTACACCTATGTCGACATAGAAAGATAGAGTTTTTTTCCATTTCTTCCAGGGCGTCGTTAGAGTAGGATACATTTAAAAGTGATTTATATAGTCCTACTTGCAAGAATAAACTATTTCATTGGAGACGGGAAGCCCAATTTTTGCTGACGACTTTAATAAATATGGATAGGTATAAATTTTAATAATATTACATTACTTCATTAAAAAAAATGCATTTTCAATTGTAACAGAACTTATGGTTGGTCTCCCACGCCTTGTCCGGGTCGCCCCAAGCCTCCGCGGGTCTGCCGGCAGGCGGCCCCCCCCCCCCGCGGGCGGCGGGGCCTGCGCCGCTGCCCCCCGCGCCCCCGCCCCTCCGCCTCCGCGCCCCCCCCGCCCGTCCCCCCCCCGGCGCCCCCCCGGGCTCGGCCCCCCCCCCCCCGCCCCGGGCGCCCCCCCCCCCCGCGCGGGGGGGCCGGCGCCGGGCCCCGCGCGCCCCGCGGGCCCCGGCGCCCGCCCGCCCCCCGCCCCGGCGGGCGGGGCCCGGGGGGGCGGGCGGGCGCGGCCCCCCCCGCCCCGGGCCGCCCCGCCGGGGGCGGCCCGCCGGGCCGGCCCCCCCCCCCCCCGGCCCCCCCCCCCCCCCGGCGCCCGGGGGCGGGGCCGGGCCCGGCGCCCCCCCCCCGGCGGGCCCGCCCGGGGGGGCGCCGGGGGGCGGTGGGCGCGGCCGCCCGGGCCCCTGGGGGGGCGGGGGGTGGGTTGGGGGGGTGGTGGGGGGGGTTTCCCGGGGGGGGGGCCCCCCCCCCTCCCTTTTTTTTTTTTTTTTTTTTTTGTTTTTTTTTTTTTGTTTTTTTTTAGGTATATCAAATTATATCTCACTCAAACATATTTGAATAATATAATATAGACGCGCTTCTAAAATATATTCTTTGAGATCCCCTAAAGCACTCAAACAGCACGCAACTTTTCTCCCTACAAACATCTGTATAAATCTCCAATCTATTGTTTTAGAATCGTAGGGTGTTGAGATAAAACGTCAGTCACACAAAAAATCAATAGCCAGTCGCAGCCAGAAATACAAGGAAGTCACAGGATAGTACATTCTAAAGTATTTTAAAGAAACCTATAACTAGCGCCAACGTAAGACTGAGTATTTTGAGACTAAGTTCCGAATAAATTACTGATTAAGCATCTATATTTGATCACGTCTAAAATGCGTCTACCTTTAACCAACTTTCCTATACCACTATAGTGCTGCTACCGTGTTATTTAAATGCACAAGCTGACGAGAGATAGGTAGTAGGTTGAAATGGACAAAAATTATTACAGAATAGCTACCACGAGATGGAAAAAGGAAAAGAGGAAGACAGAGAAAGAGATAGCCAGACGATATAAAGAGAATAGGACGCACTACTTGGACAAGAGGAGCAAACATTAGAGGCCTATGTGTTACAGGACACGCTGATCACCAAAACCGGCACATCTGTAGTAGATTAAGTTAGTTTATGTAACTAAAACAAATGTTTATATATATTATACTGGGTGTTAGTAATAGAGAGCAGTGTTTTTCGAAATAATGTTGTATTTTTCTCGCTTATCTGTGCAATTTACAACAGATAACAAGTATATTGTAAAAAAAAATAACATCTAATGTTAAAGGTAACACGAAGACTACAAACAGTTAAATTTGAGTTATAATTATTATTATAACTAGTTGATATGTACGCTATGCAGAAGCA
This sequence comes from Pieris macdunnoughi, assembly GCA_905332375.1. Taxonomy (NCBI): domain Eukaryota; kingdom Metazoa; phylum Arthropoda; class Insecta; order Lepidoptera; family Pieridae; genus Pieris; species Pieris macdunnoughi. Next base: position 2,059,447 of record CAJOBZ010000016.1, read on the forward strand.
AAAATTTCTATGTTGTTGAATGCGTACTAAATTCAATACCATAACCCTAATATCGGGTATGTAGCAGTCACATTTCTGCAACCGTTTTCATGTAATTTTCTTAGGAAAATAGGAGATCTGCTATCTGTTCCTGACACAAGGGGTTTACTGGTTTAACGCCTTGTAGAACAAAAACATGAAGACAAAAAACTAGAAGAACTGGTACTGTGCCTACATGACTAATATACGTGTATTGATGTAAATTTGATTACATTTAATCCACACAGAAAAATCTCAGCCAGGATTCGAACACGACTTCAGGCTTCCAATCCATTGAGTTTATTGATTGATCTTTAACTTAAATTTAATTATGTGTGTTAATATAATGTTTAATTCTGACAGAGTTTACACGCGTTTTTGGATTATTTTCAAAGATATACATTCTATCAGTTTTCCGATAGAAAAGCAACATATCAAATAGGCGTACGTGATTCTTCTATAGATTTCCGGATATCGAGCATGTATTTTAAGTATTAAGTAAACAGTCCTTTAGCAAAACTGCAAGTATTATTTGCAACTATTATGAATTTGCAATCGTATTCTATATTTCGGGTCTGAATAACGTCAAAAAAATGTAAACACTTTTAATTATTTTTCTTCACCGTAGGCGAAGTTGATATGTGTTATTAGTTGGTGCATATTCGAGTGCAAACCTTAGGCTTAAGAATCGGACGCTAAAGCGCTAGGCTAAGCATAGTTTTGGATTTGTCGTATTGTTATTTCTTAAAACATATTAGGTAACTTAGGGAACACTTTACATTTGGGAATAAGCTACGCGTGATTTAAGTGTCATTCTCTTAATATTAGAATATAATTAGGTTAATCTGTACCTTCGGTGGCTTAGTTCTACATCAATTAAATTTCATTCTGGGGTGATTTAGGGTAAGCAGCGACTTTGGGCTTAGTATGGGAAGTATATAAAATATTAGTTTGTTACAATGGTTACGCTGTTATTCTGATTCTATCTTTAGTCCATTTTATGATACGGCTGTAAATCTCTAACACCTAAACTTAGGTTTACATTTTCCGACTACGACGTAACATATAGCTGAAATCGTTTCAAAAATATTCTATACGATTTATTCGCTAAGGATGAGCATACAATTTATCTTCGTACTGCATCCGGTATTTCATACAAAATTCATCACACCCAACTTCGATCTGCGGAAGTTCAGTGCCCATGTACTCGCTACTTATTCACTAAGAACTGATGCTACAAATGTATTTAAAACAAGAGTAAAATTCATTTTATTATAACTGTTTATAGACTAGCCCATGGAATTTTTTTTTTCGATATTTATTTTTAATCATCTATACACTATAACAAAGCCGTAAATTAATAATTAGTCGTAATTCCTCATTTGTACCTGAGAAATTCCATTCACTCACGTACTCACCTGTACCGCTCAGAAATGACGGCATGGTGCTCAGAGTTATTTTCTGATATAGTAACAGCCTTCAAAGCGTTATTCACGTTGGTTCATTTCACAGGTAATTTTTTTCCATGAGCTTGTAGTCTATTATAATAATCACAAAATTGGGATTTTGGTATTATTTTACAAAACTAATTTTGACCCGCGCTTTTCTAAACTGTACAATTTTCGTGAGACCCAATTCGAGTATATCAACAGCATTTCAAAAACACTATTTTACTGGAATAAATGACGCATACTTTGGAGCAGCCATGAGTTTTAATTGCGGTAAATGTCAAATTTTATCTTGCTACCGTCAACTATTTCGCTATTTATATTAATTGAATTATATTTTGTTTATATAATATATCGGACTCATTAATTTAGTTTATTAACATAAACAAAATCGTAAATAGCTTTTGATAAATATTACCTTGACCATCATGTTTATTAAACAACCCGGATATAAATATTGTACCATAGATTAAAGTGTATTGGACAATATTCGAATATATAATAGAACATTATAATAAAATAAACATTTAATTATATATAACTAAACTCGGGTCTAATGCCCGTTTGCCTCCACTGTCAAAAGGCTTGCAAGTGCTTTGTCGGCATTTTTATCGCGGTACGCGTATAGTTATCAAATCATTGGCGTAAGACACAAGAAGAAACGCTCCACCACTCATTTCAGTCACCAAGATTTAAGTATGGAGCTGCTCATCTATATTACTCACAAAAAACATTTATCTTTAAAGAAGGGATTTTATGAAATGCTCGATACATAAAAACAGTCAAGCTGCAACCTTTTAGGTCCGGTCCTCAGATTTCTGTATTTGTTATTTGTGTCCGCTTTCAGACCCTGGCACGCCGTCGTCTTTTTGTTTCTAAAGCATACCGGTTTCCTCACGATATCTTTCACCGTACGAGTGAGTGTTAAATGCGCAGAGTCCCATTGATGCACAGCCGGGATTCGAACCTACAACCTCAGTGTAGAAAGTTCACTGAAGCCAACACTGCTATAAGTATATACAAAATAATGCAAACAATTCCATTTCACCTGTGTATAAATCAAACTAATCGGAAAACGCAGGACTGCAGTGTATGCAGAACGTGCCGATACACCACAACACTCCTTACATCTGTAAATCCTTTGTAATAACCATACCTGAGCTAGAGCGAGACAATTTAAAATGTGATGACCTTCTTCGGAAACGAAGATTGAATTAAACTGAATGAAGATTTCTCCAACTTCTTGATTGTGGCCCATGAAGGACCTAGTCAGGGAATTAAACATGTAAAAAACGTTTTAGTTCCACGTATTAATGCATTGAAGAGCAGTGTTGGCCTAGTGGCTTCAGCGTGCGACTCTCATACCTGAGGTCGTAGGTTCGATCCCCGGCTGTGCACCAATGGACTCTATGTGCGCATTTAACATTTGCTCGAACGGTGAAGGAAAACATCGTGAGGAAACCGACATGACAGACCCAAAAAGACGAAGGCGTGTGTCAGGCACTGGAGGCTGATCACCTACTTGCCTATCAGATTTTTAAAAAAAATGATCATGAAACAGATTCAGAAATCTGAGGCCAAGACCTAACGAGGTTGTAGCGCCACTGATTATTATTATTAAAGCATTGACTGCTATAAACTGGTAAACAATACCAGGGTATCTGCCGTAATATAGATTTTATATAGTGTTAATGGACACTTTGTTATGACTTTTATGGTGAATACGGCGAGGTTTTTTAACTCATTAGTCTTATATTGTAGTGTTAAAACATCAATTACGAGACGATTTATTTTATTTGATCTAGTTTCATCTTTTCCCAGGGTTATGTCATTTGTCATATGTGTATAAATATCTATATGCAATATGGGTACAATGTAGGTAGTAGGCTGACTATGCTGGGATGTTATTGCATACGTTTTAAAAACTAATGGTTATTTAATTAAATTAGCAAATACGGCGACCCTGCAACAGAAGTCTGGGGATGACAGCTTTCCACACTGACGCACCCAACATACTTATATCTTTATCTATGACAATTCGTTACGATACTATACTCTAAGAAACAGATTCTACATGAAACCACAGACACAATGTCGCGAATTCGGAAAAAAGACAAAAGCTATAAAAGCTATAATTAAAGCTACCTTTAATTATATTTAAACTTGGGCTTACATTCTGGAATTTTCTATTCCGTTCTCGTTAAAAACCACAATCAATTTTCGTTTAAAGTATAGTGTATAAATAATTGAATTGCTATGAGATTGGGCAAAAAATACAGAATCTTGTTATCATGTCATTATATAATCAATTTATTTTAATTTGATGATGTAATCCAGAGTAACCAAATTATGTCTTTAAACGAGCCGAAAACAACTTTTTTTACAAAGAGTAAAGGAAGCTTAAAATATTCAAATACTTACTAATTTATTTATTTATTTATTTCGTATTCCTACAGCTAACACAAATTATATAGAACACAACACAATTGTAGTGAAGATATAGCCAAAGATGGAATACATAATACATATATACAAAAACGTTCAAACGGAAAAAAATAAATAAAAAATATTAAATACATTTACCTAAGCAATACCTAATTCCAGTGTATTGCATGATGGTGTGAAAATGAGGCTATGTACGTGAAGGTGTGTATGTGAGGTGTGCTCTAATTACTGTACTTTCACATTCATAAACGTACTCATAAGGCTCAATTAGTTAAACCTTTATAGAAAAAAGGGGGAGAATATGGAACTTGATATAATCTCACCAGATTCTTGGATAATTGTCTTTTAAAGACAAATAGGTGATCAGCCTTCCATGACGCATATAGTCGATTTGTTGGTCTGAAACATGGTATCGCCACCATGCTTTCCTTACGAAGCCTTTATTGTGCAGAAAGAAAGAAAATCCATTGCACAGCCGGGATTTAAACGCAAGACCCCAGGGTTTACAGTTTCTTTTCATCTTAGTCAAGGACAATATTCCTCAGACTCAGGAGTCAATTTGATACTTTATGGCAAATTTCACATAGATTTAATAAAAATATTTCTCTATATCTATATATCTCTATAGTCTATAGTCTCTGTTACTCTATGGTAAAACAACGGTAACTTTTAAATATCGCAAAAAAATCTTCCATTTAAACTTGATGCAAATTATTTGGTGAAGTATAAATATGTGATATTTGTTAGAAAATTTTAGTATTCGTGTGACCTTAGCATTGAAAAGACTGGTTGTAAATAAAAATGCTTAAGATATTTTGTTTTGTGTCGTGTATTGCATTTTTAGATGCCACTACAGGTTTGTGTTTTAATTTTAGCGTTATTAAAGCTTTTAATTTATAAAATATTAAACTCAATATTCAATCGCGATCTGGGCTCCTTGTGAAAGAAAGCATTGGGTGTTGCTGGAGAGGGTACAAAACAAATTCATCGGGCACATGTATTGTAGGATTTACTGTGTATACCCATTTTAGTACCCAACTTTTGATAATAGGTTCTGTGGGTTACACTCAGAGTGAGGCGAGATTTTGTGATTACCATGTCTCTTAAAAAGTCGTTACGTGAAAAGGAAGACAATCTGGCATTGAAATATTTTTATCTATTATATTACTGTGATGTTGTTTTTTTATGTGTATCTATTTTTTGTATGTGATATAAATGTAAATAGTTGCCGCGTTGGAGTAATCTGTATTGGTAGCTTATTTTGTTAAAAATAAATAAATAAAAAGATACAAAAAGAACACATACTCATATAACTGGGTAATTTTGTATGGAAAATTTCTTACATTAATAAATGCTTTATTATTATTTCGTTATTGTTTACTTTAGATTTTTAAAGTTAATTTAATTCGTAGAAGTTATACTTAACGATTTAACGCTAAACGGGATGGTTTTTTTTTTTCAAATATTTGACTAAAATCGACGTGTACTTTTCCATCAGCAAGAGTTCCTGTCCGTATACACGAACAACGACAAGAACCATATGTACTTTTTGCAGTTCCCTACATAACTCCATGCAAGTCAGTTGATACGCCGTGCATGATCTCCAGTGCACACAGTGCCCTCGAAAACCTTTGGCGTGGTGTCCCAGAATTTGGAGTACCTATACTAGATCCGCTAGAGATCGGCAGCTTACGCAACGATGACAAAGACCTGAAATTAGGTTTTAGAAACATGAAGGTTCATGGACCAAGCAAGTGTAAATTCTTGGACATCAAGTAAGTTATATTTCATTAAATTTGTGATACGACTGTTTTGAATATTCTATTATATATTTAATTGTAGAATAATGATAGTTATTGTACAAGAAGGCACGCGTCCCGTATAGTATACATATAGTGTCCGCCAACACATTAGATACGCAATTTTTTTAGGTTTTCTCAACGAAAGTTCTATCTTTACGCAGCTTGGCGAACGTTTTTGTTGAGTTTTTGTAATTCTAAATTATTTTTGATGTTGCAGACGTGAACTATACAATTCAACTATATCACTGACCGTAGAGTGTCCTCTAAGAGCAACAGGCCAATATGACTTGAAAGGAAAGATACTGTTTATTGAAGCCTACGGAGATGGTGATTTTGATATTAAGACAAGTGAGTATAATTTTTAAACCAGCTCCATTAAATATAATGTTATATAATCTGTGCCGATATTTATTTCTCTTTGTTGTGCTGCTGAATTACTCAGATAAAGCCAGAGCATCATTACGACATTTATGTAATAAATAGGCTTCAACTATTGAACCGATTGACCAATTTGAATAATTCTTTCATCATTAGAATTCTCAATAACCTTGATGAACTTAGGATATTTCCAAAAAAGCTAGGGAACCGTATGAAAACTTTGATAATGTAACCCAAGATGTGAAAAAACTACCAATATCGCGTTCGCCGTGGAAACAATTGAGAATACAGCAAAGATATAGTACAGTTTAAAAGAAGACATTTTTATCTACAGCAAAAATATACCGCGATATCCAACTATTACATATTTAATCAAATAAATATCCAGTGCGAAGGGACTGAACGCTAGAGTTATATAAAATAGGTATTTACTTTAAGCATACGTGAACTTTTGCAAAATTCACATGTATTCATCATCGTACATCGCACTTGTAATAATCATTGTAAAATAGAGCGGTTTTATTATTGTAATACCATAAGCAATCGGACTTTTCAGTATTTTTATCAATGTTATGTAATACCGAAACAGTTTTAAATTATATTATTACTATTATTTAATCATTATATTACGGCAAACGTTGTTTTGCCATTTATATTATTTCTAGGAAAAAAATTTTAGTTCAATAAAAATAACTATCTACCTACTATGTATAATAAAAAATAGGGTTGATAGGGATGAAAATTAAGGGTTGTATGTATTTTTGTATGCTGTATCATAAAAAAATAAAAACAAAAAAAAATGTTTAAAAAAGTATGGGGTACCAACCTTAACTATTAGGGGGATCAAAAATAGATGTCTGATTCGCAGACCTAACCGATACGCACACAAAATTTCACGAAACTCGGTCGAGCCATTTCGGAGGAGTTTAATTACAAACACCGTCGAGAATTTTATAGATAAAGTTTTTGAAGTTATACATCTTTAGACGCGTTGCGCGCGCACCTTGACACAAAATTAAGAGAATGAAGTTGCCCACGGAAGATGCTACGGCATTGGATATAACTTAAAAACAACATTCTAATAATAATAGAATTTATGTTACACTTAATGTAAGAGAATAATAATAAATATTTATTTATTTAATTTTTCAAATGTAAACTGAACTTTATTGACTATAAGGACTCCTTTTCTAGTCTTTGATTATTTAATTGTAATTAATTATTTGCATGCAATCAAAAACTATTACATATAAGTACACGCACCCACTTTTTTTTTGAGGTTCTTATGATATGTGACAGTACATTATTATAGTAGTTATAAGTATTTTACTTTGTTTTCAGATAGAGTAAAAATATATCTTACACCGAAAATCAAGACTATTGAGGACGCGGCTGGAGTTAAACATTGGAAAATTAAAAGCTTTGATTACTCGTACGATTTGGTCGAGATAGTAGATATTCAATTATATAATTTGTTTGGGGGTGATGAAACCAGAGGTATAGTATTTATGGAGATATATACCGTAGACATAGGCGGTAAAAAACACACGCGGAATTTCGTCAAATGTTAATGCACTTAATTTGAATCCTTGATCGGCGCGGCGGCTTGATCCTTTAGCGTTGCGTAGAGATGTGGGGTCACTCAGCATCTTCTACCGCATTTACCATGGGGAGTGTTCAGAGGAGGTGTTTGGATTAATACCTGCAGATGAGTTTCATCATCGAACGTCGAGGCAGAATACGAAATTCCACCCGCATCACCTCGATGTCCACCATTCCACAACTGAGCGTTTTTTTAAGGCAGTTTTTGCCGTGCGTGGTGTGCGGAACCAGCTGCCCACTGAAGAATTTCCGAACCAATTATATTTAGGGTCCTTCAAGAAAAAAGCGTACCAATTCTTAAAAGGAACGCACTCGCGAGCCCTTAGGCAATGATCGTGTCCATGGGCGGCGGAATCACTTAGGTGCATCAGGTGAGGCTGTCCGTTTGCCCCTGTTCTTTAAAAAAAATCCCTTGTGCATTCTTTTTCGTGCAGTATTCAATTCAACAAATAATTATAAAACTGTTAAAAATACTCACTTTTCTACCAGTTTCACAATTTTTTTATAAAAATAATCAAAATAGAGGCACAATGTAGAAGTAATGTACAAAAACTGAGCTTGTCATTCCACGGGTGTATCTTGTTTTCAAAACATTTACCACTTACAGCGTATCATTCGTCATTTTGAAACTTTATTGACATATATAACACATCATTGAGATATAAATTAATTATAAATTAGGAAAGTCAAAAAGTATAACATTTTTAAGTGAAATCAAATAACATATATTTTAACTCCTATATGGATATCAAGCGCCTGCCATCTGTCAATGTCAACTGTCTCGTCTTGACGCACTTTTAAGTACAAAAAGTACATAGGATTCGATTTCTAGAACTACTACTTAGATTTTTAGTACCTGGTACTTCAAGAAGATATGAATATTTTTTAACATTGATCAGATTTCATTCAAGGATAGAAGGTAGAAAGCTGGTGCATCTGCGCTTGATATGTAAGACGGAATTGAGACTAAATTCTAATGATTCGTTTATATTTTAGCCAAGCCTATCCTTGAAGTGATCAACCATAGCTGGAAGGAAATGGTGATGGAGATTGGTGGTCCCATTATCAAGCAACTTTTGGACAAAGGCATTCATATTGTGAATAAATTCTTCAGTGCAGTGCCCGTCGATAACTTAGAAATTGTATAAGATGTTTCCAGATCTTGTAAATAAAAAACTTATTTTCTATTTAATTACTTTCAATGACTTCACATCTTCTTACTCATATGCAAAATGAGCTGAAATCCTACTGTTAGGTTAGGATATATAAATCTATTAATATAATATTATATAATAAATAATATTAATATAAGTAGACAATTTAAATAAAAACTTATTTAATTTTAAATATTATAATACAAATGTATTGGTAAATTACATAATATTTGTAATTAGCGCCCCTTTATGCTTAACGTGCTCGGCTGATTTTGTAAAGAGCTTTGTAGACATTACCTAAACAATTTGAATGTTTTATGTAATCGTTCTATTTCAAATTGGTCTTTGTTTCTTTTCATATTATGTGAAACTTAGCTACAAACAGGACCGGATTTAGGGAAGGGCGACCGGAGATACACCCCAGGGGCCTCCACAAAAGAGGGCCCCACAATAGACTTGGGAAAAAAAAGATGTGATAAATTCCGACTAGTGAATGAAAAGTAGTCATTTAATATATTTTTATATGTTTGTTGAATTCAAAAAGAAGTTTCACAATAAATTATTGATTGAAAAACTCGACTGAAAAGATTGTTGATTTTATTTGAAAAATAATTTGGGGCCTCCAGACCTCCGGCCCTGGCTACAAAATTAGAACAGTTGAAAATTGTAGTCGCCAATTGTATTATCAACAGATATCAAAGAGAAACCAGCCGACCCGTCTCCGTCATCTTTAGAAAAAATGGCGAGTCGTAGGTATTACGATTGATTTTTTTAGGAATAGAAAATCAAGCGTGACTATTTAACCCTAGATATTTGAAAAAAAGCTATCCCAGTAAACAGTTTTGAATGCCAATTACAAAGCGTCGAACAGTCATTTGTCTTGTTGACGAAGCGCCCTCTATTGGCTCGCTCGGTAATTAGACGCGGACTGACACTGCATATTGATTGCCGCTCATTATGACATCGATTTAGAGTGACAAACTGAAATAGCATGAAACTGTTGCTTATCTTATTTTTTTAACTATAAAAACAATATGCAAATAAAGCGACAATATTATTACAAAAATGCCAACCTTGACTATCGCTGTGATTCAACATTGTTTATTTATTTTATACAAATGTGATTGTATTTTATAAATTTACAGCTTTGACCTAACCTAAACCTTCTTATAAAATTATCCGTAATATAGATTTTATATAGTGTTAATGGACACTTTGTTATGACTTTTATGGTGATTAGGGCGAGATTTTTTAACTCATTAGTCTTAACGATAATTGTAGTGTTATAACATCAATCACGAGACGATTTATTTTATTTGATCTAGTTTCATCTCTTTCCCAGGGTTATGTCATTTTTCATATGTGTATAAATATCTATATGCAATATGGGTACAATGTAGGTAGAAGGCTGACTATGCTGGGATGTTATTACATACGTTTTAAAGACAAATGGTTATTTAATTAAATTCGCAAATACGGCGACCCTGCAACAGAAGTCTGGGGATGACAGCTTTCCACACTGACACACCCAACATACTTATTTATATCTTTATCTATGACAATTCGTTACGATACTATACTCTAAGAAACAGATTCTACATGAAACCACAGACACAATGTCACGAATTCGGAAAAAAGACAAAAGCTATACCTACCTTTAATTATATTTAAACTTGGGCCTACATTCTGGAATCTTCTATTCCGTTCTCGTTAAAAACCACAATCAATTTTCGTTTAAAGTATAGTCTATAAATAATTGAATTGCTATGAGATTGGGCAAAAAATACAGAATCTTGTTATCATGTCATTATACAGGGTATGTTCCGATATACACTGCGAGTACTGTATAGTGCTCCCACTGTTCAAAAATTCGTTCCGCAATGGCCAGATACCGCCAGTATACAGCCGCACTTCCTAGGGAAAGATATGACGTCACAAACCCCTATATAGAATGCTTTTCGAGGAGCTAGTCATGTCATTATCAATCAAAATCAATTTATTTTAATTGATAGATTTAAAATTCCACTTTTGTTTAATTCAATTGAAGTAATATTAATATAGATTTTTTAATGCGATAAAAATAATAGTTTTTCTTTTGAATTGAAAAATTTGATGCACTCATTTGAAAACTTTGAAAACGAAGACAAGTATACTGGACTGCGTTCGTTTTAATTGTAACAGTATATGGCTATAGAGAAAGTTTCAGTATACTAAATTGAGGTACTCTGTACAGTGGTGAGTGTATATCAGAACATACCCATAGTCAATTTATTTTAATTTGATGATGTAATCCAGAGTAACCAAATTATGTCTTTAAACGAGCCGAAAACAACTTTTTTTACAAAGAGTAAAGGAAGCTTAAAATATTCAAGTATTACTAATTTATTTATTTCGTATTCCTACAGCTAACACAAATTATATAGAACACAACACAATTGTAGTGAAGATATAGCCAAAGATGGAATACATAATACATATATACAAAAACGTTCAAACGGGAAAAAATAAATAAAAAATATTAAATACATTTACCTAAGCAATACCTAATTCCAGTGTATTGTATGATGGTGTGAAAATGAGGCTATGTACGGGAAGGTGTGTATGTGAGGTGTGCTCTAATTACTGTACTTTCACATTCATAAACGTACTCATAAGGCTCAATTAGTTAAACCTTTATAGAAAAAAGGGGGAGAATATGGAACTTGATATAATCTCACCAGATTCTTGGATAATTGTCTTTTAAAGACAAATAGGTGATCAGCCTTCCATGACGCATATAGTCGATTTGTTGGTCTGAAACATGGTATCGCCACCATGCTTTCCTTCACCGTACGAAGCCTTTATTGTGCAGAAAGAAAGAAAATCCATTGCACAGCCGGGATTTAAACGCAAGACCCCAGGGTTTACAGTTTCTCTTCATCTTAGTCAAGGACAATATTCCTCAGACTCAGGAGTCAATTTGATACTTTATGGCAAATTTCACATAGATTTAATAAAAATATTTCTCTATATCTCTATAGTCTCTGTTACTCTATGGTAAAACAACGGTAACTTTTAAATATCGCAAAAAAATCTTCCATTTAAACTTGATGCAAATTATTTGGTGAAGTATAAATATGTGATATTTGTTACAAAATTTTAGTATTCGTGTGACCTTAGCATTGAAAAGACTGGTTGTAAATAAAAATGCTTAAGATATTTTGTTTTGTGTCGTGTATTGCATTTTTAGATGCCACTACAGGTTTGTGTTTTTATTTAAGCGTTATTAAAGCTTTTAATTTATAAAATATTAAACTCAATATTCAATCGCGATCTGGGCTCCTTGTGAAAGAAAGCATTGGGTGTTGCTGGAGAGGGTACAAAACAAATTCATCAGGCACATGTATTGTAGGATTTACTGTGTATACCCATTTTAGTACCCAACTTTATTCATAATAGGTTATGTGGGTTACACTCAGAGTGAGGCGAGAATTTGCGATTACCATGTCTCTTATAAAGTTCTTACGTGAAAAGGAAAACAATCTGGCATTGCTCCAATGCCTAGGCCTCAGGGTGCTGACGATTCTATTCGTATATACCCTCAGCACATATGACGGTCAAAAGGTCTGCTTCATGTCATATTATACTGTAAGAAATAGTTTTTTTGTAAATATTTTTATCTATTATATTACTGTGATGTTGTTTTTTTATGTGTATCTATTTTTTGTATGTGATATAAATGTAAATAGTTGCCGCGTTGGAGTAATCTGTATTGGTAGCTTATTTTGTTAAAAATAAATAAATAAAAAGATACAAAAAGAACACATACTCATATAACTGGGTTCTTTTGTATGGAAAATTTCTTACATTAATAAATGCTTTATTATTATTTCGTTATTGTTTACTTTAGATTTTTAAAGTTAATTTAATTCGTAGAAGTTATACTTAACGATTTAACGCATTTAAACGGGATGTTTTTTTTTCAAATATTTGACTAAAATCGACGTGTACTTTTCCATCAGAAAGAGTTCCTGTCCGTATACACGAACAACGACAATAACCATATGTACTTTTTGCAGTTCCCTACATAACACCATGCAAGTCAGTTGATACACCGTGCATGATCTCCAGTGCACACAGTGCCCTCGAAAACTTTTGGCGTGGTGTCCCAGAATTTGGAGTACCTATACTAGATCCCCTAGAGATCGGCAGCATACGCAACGATGACAAAGATCTGAAATTAGGTTTTAGGAACATGAAGGTTTCTGGACCAAGCAAGTGTAAATTCTTGGACATCAAGTAAGTTTTATTTCATTATATTTGTGATACGATTGTTTTGAATATTCTATTATATATTTAATTGTGGTAGTATTATAGTTATTGTACAAGAAGGCACGCGCCCCGTATAGTATGCATATAGTGTCCAACATTAGATTGCGATTTAGATACGCAAGTTTTTTAGGTTTTTCAACGAAAGTTCTATCTTTACGCAGCTTGGCGACGGTTTTTGTTGAGTTTTTGTAATTCTAAATTATTTTTGATGTTGCAGACGTGAACTATACAATTCAACTATATCACTGACCGCAGAGTGTCCTCTAAGAGCAACAGGCCAATATGACTTGAAAGGAAAGATACTGTTTATTGAAGCCTACGGAGATGGTGATTTTGATATTAAGACAAGTGAGTATAATTTTTAAACCAGCTCCATTAAATATAATGTTATATAATCTGTGCCGATATTTATTTCTCTTTGTTGTGCTGCTGAATTACTCAGATAAAGCCAGAGCATCATTACGACATTTATGTAACAAATAGGCTTCAACTATTGAACCGATTGACCACTTTGATGAACGTAGGCTTTAGTATATTTCCAAAAAAGCTAGGGAACCGTATGAAAACTTTGATAATGTAACCCAAGATGTGAAAAAACTACCAATATCGTGTTCGCCGTGGAAACAATTGAGAATAGGTACAGCAAAGATATAGTACAGTTAAAAAGAAGACATTTTTATCTACAGCAAAAATATACCGCGATATCTAACTATAACATATTTAATAAAATAGATATCCAGAAGTGCAAAAGGACTGAACGCTAGAGTTATATAAAATAGGTATCTACTTTACGTGAACTTTTGCAAAATTCACACGTATTCATCATCGTACATCGCACTTGTAATAATTGTAAAATAGATCGATTTGTTATTGTAATACCATAAGTAATCGGACTTTTTAGTATTTTTATAAATTTTATGTAATACCGAAACAGTTTTAAATTATATTATTACCATTATTTAATAATTATATTCATATATAATATGCTAACGCGGCAAACGTTGTTTTGCGATTTATATTATTTCTAGAAACATTTTCTTAGTTCAATAAAAATAACTATCTACTATATTAAAAAATAGGGGTTGATCGGGGTGAAAATTATGGGTAGTATGTATTTTGTATGTCATAAAAAAATTTTCTCAAAAAATTTTCTAAAAAAATTTAGGTATTGACTACCCTTAACATTGGGGATGAAAAATATAATAATAATATGTTGTCCGGTTCTCAGACCTAACCGATACGCACACAAAATTTCACGAAACTCGGTCGAGCCATTTCGGAGGAGTTTAATTACAAACACTGTGACACGAGAATTTTAAATATTAGATAAAGCTTTTTGAGGTTCTTTTGATATGTGAGAGTACATTATTATAGTAATTATAAGTATTTTACTTTGTTTTCAGATAGAGTAAAAATATATGTTACACTGAAAATCAAGACAATTGAGGACTCGGCTGGAGTTAAACATTGGAAAATTAAAAGCTTTGATTACTCGTACGATTTGGTCGAGATAGTAGATATTCAATTGCATAATTTGTTTGGGGGTGATGAAACCAGAGGTATAGTATTTATGGAGATAGAGCGTAGCCATAAATGAATAGGTGGTAACAAACACACGCGGAATTTCGTCAAATTTTAATGCACTTAATTTGAATCCTTGATCGGCGCGGCGGCTTGATCCTTTGGCGTTGCGTAGAGATGTGCGGTCACTTTGCATCTCACTCACACGCACTCTACCACATTTACCATGGAGAGTGTTCAGAGGAGTTGTTCGGATTAATACCTGTCAGTTTCATAATCGGGCGTCGAGGCAGAATACGAAATTCCACCTGCATCACCTCGATGTTAGCCGTTCCACAACTGAGCGTTTTTTAAGGCAGTTTTTGCCGCGCACCACCACTATGTGGAACCAGCTGGCCACTGAAGTATTTCCGAACCAATTCAATTCTTAAAAGGCCGACGCACTCGCGAGCCCTCTGGCATTGAGTGGGTCCATGGGTGGCGGTATCACTTAGCATCAGGTGAGCCTCCTGTCCGTTTGCCCCTGTTCTATAAAAAAAATCCCTTGGAACCGTCGTGCAGTATTCAATTCAAAAATCATTATAAAACTGTTAAAAATACTCTCTTTTCTATCTAATTTTTTTATAAAAATAATCAAAAGTATAAGTATTGTAGTACCTAACCCTGAGCTTGTCATTCCACGGGTGTATCTTCTTTTCAAAACATTTACCGCTCACAGCGTATCATTTGTCAGTTTGACAATTTACAATTGTAAGTAAATTTATCATTGAGATATAAATTAAATATGAATTAGGAAAGTCAAAAAGTATAACGTTTTTAAGTGAAATCAAAAATATATATTTTAACTCCTACACGGCCATCAATCGACTGCCATCTGTCAATGTCAACTGTCTCGTCCTGACGTAATTTTAAGTACAATAAGCTTAGTATAGAAGCCCATCAATAAAGCAGGACACAGGGATTCGATTTCTGGAACTACCCAGTACTTCTACTACTTAGTTTTTTAGTACCTGGTAGATATGAATATTTTTAAACATTAATCAGATTTCATTCTAGGATAGAAGGTAGAAAGGTGTTGCTTCTGTGTTTGATATGTAGAACGGAATTGAGACTAAATTCAAATAATTTGTTTATATTTTAGCCAAGCCTATCCTTGAAGTGATCAACCATAGTTGGAAGGAAATGGTGATGGAGATTGGTGGTCCCATTATCAAGCAACTTTTGGACAAAGGCATTCATATTGTGAATAAAATCTTCAGTGCAGTGCCCGTCGATAACTTAGAAATTGTATAATGTTTCCAGATCTTGTAAATAAACAAATTATTTTCTATAAAATTACTTTCAATGACTTCACATCTTCTTACTCATATGCAAAATGAGCTGAAATCCTACTGTTAGGTTAGGATATATAAATCTATTAATATAATATTATATAATAAATAATATTAATATAAGTAGACAATTTAAATAAAAACTTATTTAATTTTAATAATTATAATGCAAATGTATTGGTAAATCACATATTTGTAATTAGCGCACTTTCATGCTTAACGTGCTCGGCTGATTTTGTAAAGAGCTTTGTAGACAGTACCTAAACAATTTGAATGTTTTATGTAATCGTTCTATTTCAAATTGGTCTTTGTTTCTTTTCATATTATGTGAAACTTAGCTACAAACAGGACCGGATTTAGGGAAGGGCAACCAGACATACACCCCAGGGGCCTCAACAAAAGAGGGCCCCACAATAGACTTGGGAAAAAAATATGTGATAAATTCCGACTAGTGAATGAAAAGTAGTCATTTAATATATTTTTATATGTTTGTTGAATTCAAAAAGAAGTTTCACAATAAATTATTGATTGAAGAACTCGACTGAAAAGATTGTTGATTTTATTTGAAAAATAATTTGGGGCCAAGAGGCCTCCAGACCTCCGGCCCTGGCTACAAAATTAGAACAGTTGAAAATTGTAGTCGCCGGTTCTATTATCAACAAATAGGTACCAAAGAAAAACCAGTCCGCCCGTTAACTTTAGAAAAATTGGCTAGTCGGAGGTATTACCATTGATTTTATTAGGAATATAAATCAAGCGTGACTATTTAACCCTAGATATTTGAAAAAAAAAGCTATCCCAATAAACAGTTTCGAATGCCAATTACAAAGCGTCGAACAGTAATTTGTCTTGTTGACGAAGCGCCCTCTATTGGCTCGCTCGGTAATTAGACGCGGGGACTGACACTGCATATTGATTGCCGCTCATTATGACATCGATTTAGAGTGACAAACTGAAATAGCATGAAACTGTTGCTTATCTTATTTTTTTAACTATAAAAACAATATGCAAATAAAGCGACAATATTATTACAAAAATGCCAACCTTGACTATCGCTGTGATTCAACATTGTTTATTTATTTTTTACAAATGTGATTGTATTTTATAAATTTACAGCTTTGACCTAACCTAAACCTTCTTATAAAATTAGATCGAGTCGTGAACAGAAAAAAGCGTTTAAACTTATACCGACCAGTATTATAAATTTATTTATTTATCTTACATACGCAGATGGGGTATGGGAGGGACTCCTATGTCTGTTAATTTTTCAAAGGGTTCTTATTTTAAATATAATAGGGGGCCAAACGAGCCTACGGGACGCCCAAAAAGGGCAGTCATCGCAGCCCATGACACCCTTTTAGTCGGTGCGATGCCGGCCTTTGAGAGAGGAGTACACTCTAACTTTGAATAGTTGGAGGTCGTATCTGTCAGGGAAGACTCCCACCCGTAGTCGATTCCACAGTTCGCTAGTTCGCAAAAGGAAATGCCTTGCGAAACGGACTGTGGAAACCTTCCAGCCATCATGATGATATTAATGAAATCTTGAATTGACACGTCTCGTACGGTGTTAAAACAAGAGAGGAGGGAGTAACCCAAACAATTCTTCAGAACACTCACCGTAGTACACTTTATAGAAAACGAAAAGAGACGCAATGTCTCTGCGCAGAGAGAGAATCAAGCCGATCAGTAATACATTGGAGATTCACAATTCGACAAGCTCTTCACTGAACTTGGTCAAAAGGAAGAAACTGGTATTTGGGAGCACCAGCCCAGAGATTTGAGCAGTATACCATATGAGGTCGTACTTGAGCCTGTAGCATCTACTTTCGTCGGTATTATTAATGAATTGTGCAGGAAGTGTGGGCTGTGCTGGCTCGATAAGTGGCACCTGACGAAAACCGGTCGTTTTCTAGGTAGGTTTGTATTTGTCGTCTGCAAAACCATTACTCGGCACAACCCTGCGATCGTGCTTTCTAAATTTTTCAAGCCGATAGCTGTGTGCCATAATATAAAAGTTCAGTCTAATTTTTTGGTTCATACTTCCTTCCTATCCGAAACAATTCAATGATTATTTCATCGAGAGTCGAACTGCTGATGACACGCGGTATTCTGTTGAACTAGACAACTTCATATGCACAAAACATCTAAATCACACTAGTTTTTTATCCTCGCAACTACCTATTTTAATATGTACATTTTTATTCAATGCTTTCGCCAGATTGCCTCAAATATAAGCACATGCCCGTCCGTGGGTGGTAATTAAAATGTAATGAACGTGTAATTATACCTCGGTGGTCAACTACCGGTAGGTAGCGTAATATTATTATATCGTAAAGCTATTTTTAAAATTATTTAATTAAACCATTAAATGTGGCGTATTCATTAAGCGGGTGCATTTATCAAATATAATTGTATCCATTCAAAATAAGTTGCTAAAAAGCACTTAAATTAAATAATGTACATGTGTGTAATGTATACATTAAAATACGCACACATAGCACAGTACTGATATTTAAATAAATTTAATCATTAATTGTTATTTGTATATTGTATTAGCTGGCCTGGCGAACATCGTACCGCCTAACAGTCGATTCTTTATTTTTTTTTAATACTTATTCTGTATTCGGGACACAGGTCTGCTAGTAAGTAAAAAAGAAAGTTGATAAGACATTTGTCAAAAAATAAAATTTACCTTCCGAACCCTCCACTAAACTTGAACATGGTATGGTATTAAAGTTCAAATTGAGTTTTAAGTATTATTACGAATATTTTGTATGGGAATATAGAAAAGTGTTGTTATTAGACTTTTCACTCAATTATTTTTTAATTTTTTCTCGTAAGAACCATTCTTCAAGGAATATAAAAAAAGAATTGGCCAAATTGGTCCAGGGTTGTTGAGTTATGCGCTTACCAACATTTTGCGATTCATTTGTATATTGTATTATTACAACTTATTTATTTCCCTAAGAGCATTTTATCTACGATAATACAAAGTAAGTATTTATATCTGAAAAGTTTCTTCTTTTATTTGAACCAGTTTAATTTTATTTTTTATAATCAGTTTATTTGTTGCTTGAGGATAAACAAACAACATGTTTCTAAAAGGTTAAGTTGTGGATCACAATGATTTATATACAAAACCTATTTTTATTTTATCTGACAAAGTGTTGAAGTAATTAAAATAAAGCAAATACTGTTTACGAAATATTTTGTTGACGCCTAATGAAAGTTGAAAGATATGCAAAGAAGAAATACAATAATATTAGGTCCTTACATATGAAATTGGCGTTTTGTATGGGAGGAACAAAACGTCGAATATTTTTAAATATAATATATTTAATTAATCAAAGTATGAACCATTGTTTTCTATGCACTTTTGACAACTCATAGGTAGTTCATTGATCCCTTTACTAAAAACACCAGTCGGACGGGAATCAATAAAATCTGTGAAGGCGATTTGGACTGCCCCATCAGAGTTAATTTTTTTCCCTTGCAAGAAGTTGTCCAAATTTCGACAAAAATGGTAATCTGTTGGAGCAAGGTCCGGGGAGTACGGAGGATGACTTAGACATTCCAATTGAAGCTCTTCTAATTTGGTAGCCGTCTGTTGTGCAGTGTGTGGTCTAGCGTTGTCGTGAAGTAGCAGTGGTGTGGAGCGATTAACCAGCCTAGGTTTTTTAGCCGCTAGCTTTTCCATCATGGTTTGCAATTGCTGACAATAGACATCAGCCGTAATAGTCTGGCCAGATTTGAGAAAACTGCAATGAACATTACCGGCACTAGTCCACCAAACGCTTACAAGTAACTTTTTTGGGGTTAATTTTCGCTTGGGGCAGGATTTGGCTGGCTGGCCAGGATCCAACCATTGCGCTGAGCGCTTCCGATTATCGTAAAGAATCCATTTTTCATCACAGGTAATGATTCGGTTTTAAATACCTTCATTATTGTGCCGGTTCAGTAATGTAACGCAGCAGTCGACGCGCGTTTGCCGGTTTGCTTCAGTCAATTCGTGAGGTACCCATCTTTCAAGCTTTTTATTTCGACATAGATTTTGAGAATCTTCCCAATTTGCTTCAAGTGAATTAAAACAGTTTTATCACTAACACCGCAGCCTACAGTTAACTCGGACGTGTATTGCGATGGATCTGCTTCCAGAATTATGAGTACATCGTGATTAAAGTGGCCAGTACGAAAAACGCCAATTTCATATGTAAGGTAATACAAAATTTGCTACGAGTCTTAAGATTATATCTGATTCTAAATTAGGAGGTAAGGTTTTATAGCTTCGTAGGTGACCAGCATTCGTGGTGATTCCACTTTAAATCTTCGAGCTTTATCTGAGGTCTAATACATGCCAACTTCCTTACGAAGTTTACCACCGTACGAAAAAAAAAGTTGACCCTATTAAGAAAGTTTGGGCAAACAGATGGGTTGTCGGTGTCACCGACTCACTAGTGTGATAATAGTTTAAGTTTAAAATTTTAGTTGTAAAATGTTCTGTCTAAATAAAGGCTTTTATTATTATTATTATTAAGAAAGTTATATGATTGCACAGATTAAGTTTGAAAGAAATATTTTAGGATTGAGTCGCTTAAGCCTTATAGTAAAACTTATCAGCATGAAAATAATGCGAGAATATTTTAAATCAGACAATGCACACATAACATTTACAATAAAAACTTTACACTAATTGATACCAATAGGTACATTAGTTGTAATAATTATTTTTTGACAAAGGATAGATATAATCTACCTACATATTTTAAAAGACAGATAGCTGATTCGCATCATATTTATTGTTAAAGCCAAAATTTGGCTAGACAACCTGCTTCTATTGAGCAGGTTTTAGTTAATAAACCTTGGAAGATATTCCAAGAAATAGTATTCTAATTTAAATTAGACACAAAAACAGAGAGTCTCTCTGCTAGAATTAGAAAGTAAGCTAAGTAAATTTAAGAACAATACCTACTATCAATCTGGTTCACCAAAATATACAAGGCATGAAAAGTAAATTACTAGAAATTGAGTTGTTTTTGAGAGTGAAAATGTTGATACTTTTTACAGAAACTGGTTAAAGACATTGAACTTATGTTCAATTTTGTAATCATCAGATTGGTAGTTCGTTCTGCAGAGGAAATGCAAACTCTTATTTGCTTACTAAATAAAATTTAAAGAAAGGAAGGACATAGTGAGCCTCTCTTGGAACGCCTTATAGAAGTATCTTGTGTGGAGCTGGAGCAATTTATCATTGTTAGTTTGTATAGCCCTCCTTCAGCTCAATATGATAGTTTAGAAAAATATTGGAGCAGGTTCTGTACAAATTGCAAAAATCCAAGAAAAAATTGATCGTTAGTGGAGACTTTAATGTAAATTTGCTTGACAACTGTAGTTCAAGTAAACGTTTGCTAAATCTGTTTAAATCATATAATTTAATTAATACTTTTATTGTACCAACTAGGGTAACAGCCAAACGGCTACATGTTTGACATATCTATAGTAATATAGTTCCTCTCAACCCTGTATTTCAACAAACTACATCTGACCACTCTGGTCAATTGTTTGAATTTGAAATACTAAAATGTAAAGATCAAAAAAGAAAATATGCACAATTCCTATAACAGAGGATCGGTTAGACAGATTAAGGAAAAATTTGATATTTAAAATGCCATTTTTGCGTAGTAACCAATGCCTAATAATGTATATAGCACATTCTTTGATTCATTTATTGGTGAATTCAAAAATGTGTTCACTCCAAAGACTTTTTGGTCTCGGAGAAACCTACCTTTTGTGACTGGGCAACTCCGGAGCTACACAAAAAAAAGCTAAAATTGTATGAGTTGTATATGAAAAACAGTATAATGACAGTGAAGAATTTAAAACTTATGTTAGGATATTCTCAAAAAGTTTTAGGTAAGAGTGTAAATCGCTAAGGCGAAACACTTAAGTCTTAGAATAAACAACAG
This sequence comes from Pieris macdunnoughi, assembly GCA_905332375.1. Lineage (NCBI taxonomy): Eukaryota > Metazoa > Arthropoda > Insecta > Lepidoptera > Pieridae > Pieris > Pieris macdunnoughi. The sequence continues at coordinate 2,081,420 of CAJOBZ010000016.1, forward strand.
CTCTGATAAGATAAAGGCTACTTGGAAAATTATAAACGAGGAGACTGGAAGAACCTCCAGAAATGATACTGTTTAAAGTGAACTAAACGCAAAGTAATTAGTTCCGACCTCGAAGTAGCCTCTGCATTTGAAGAGTTTTTTACTAACATTCCTTTAAATACAACCAGCGTTTTGAATTCTTCACCATCAGCCGCCCTTTTTTGAAAAAGAATGTTCCTGTATCAATCATAAGTTTGTTTTAGCCGCATTAGCTGCAATGACATTATAAAAACATTTAAACAGCTAAAAATAAAAATAAAAAAATCTTTGGGGTGTATCTGTTTTCATTTTACAATAGTAATCAATACTATCAGTTCAGAGTTGGCTATAATATTTAATGAATGTATAGATTGTGGAGTCTTTCCAGACCAGATGAAGAAAAGTAAAATCACACCGTTATTCAAAACGGGCAGCACTTCGGACCCCACAAATTTTAGACCCATATCTGTGCTGCCGGCTTTGAGTAAAATCTTTGAAAAAATCATTCTTGAAATTATTGATACATAATAATAATAAAATTATGCATAGCCAGCAGTATGGTTTTACAAGAGGTCGCTCCACAGAGTGCTGGCATCATTAATTTCCGAGATTTAAATGCTTGGGAAAATTCCATGATGCCATTGGAGTTTTTGCGACTTTCAAAGGCTTTTGACTGTGTCCATCACAAATCCTAATCAAGAAACTTCAACATGGATTGGCGAAAACGCGCTAAATCTTGTGGAATCATACCTGAGCGATAAATTCAAAAGGTAAATGTAAATGGAGCTATATCACAGGGATCCTCTGTTACTATGGGAGTACCGCAAGGCTCCATACTTGGTCCCTTCTATTCCTCGTCTATATAAATGACCTGCCATTTCTTGTAAAGGAGCTTCACGAGATAGTACTGTTGCTGATGACACTTCGCTTTTATTTAAAGTGAAGACAATCCTCACTTGATAACGTAAACAGTGCCATCTCCAGTGTAGTTCACTGGTTTATACAAATAATCTTAAGTTAAACGAAAAGAAGACAAAATGTGTTAAATTTGTAACTACAAATGTAAAAATAGTCATTCTCAAATAATAATAAAGACGAGGAAATAGACTTTGTTGATAATGGGTGTTCTTGGGAATTACTAGATAGTAAACTCAGTGGGCCGACGCATAGAAGGTCTTTAGAATAGGCTAAGTTCCGCAGCGTTCGCAGTAAAAAAGATACGCGATCTTACGGATGAGAACACAGCAAAGCTTGTTTATTTCAGCTATTTTCATAGTATTATGTCATATGGTGTTATTTTGTGGGGTAATGCAGCTGATAAATCGATATTTGTAGTGCAAAAGCGGGCTATAAGAGCGATCTGTGGGTTGTCCCCACGGAGTCGGTCCAAGCAAATTTAAGGAATTACATATTTTGACTCTGGCAAGTCAATACTTTATGAGAATATTTTGTATGTGCGGAAAAATAAAGATATCTTTAAAAAGGATAGTAGCTTCCATAATTATAGTACTCGAAATAAAGACAAAATTAGCGCACCAACCAGAAGGCTGCATAAAACGAGTAATTCTTTCCAAGGCAATTGTATACGTTTTTTCAACAAAATCCCTAGTGAGATACAAGCGTTGTCAATAAATAAATTTAAATCGTACATTAAAGTAAAACTGCTTGCTAAGGCTTATTATAATATAAATGAATATTTAAACGATCCTGTGCTTGGATATGAGTTGCTCCAGTATTTAGGTAACACGACTGAATCTCTCGGCTGCATTTCCGACTCTGGGGCGATCGTCAACATCCCGACTGTTTAATGTAAAGTGGGAACAAACCGTGATCCATGTGGTATCAATTATTTCAGTATTATTTATTTTCTTATGTAGCCAAGTCCACATTCAAGGATCGTCATGCTCGCTAAATGTCATTGCTTGTGGCGGCTCTGCGTCGGGTTGTCTCTCTCCCTAAAATATGGCGGGGGGCCGATGGCTGGCCATGCGTCATACTCGTGAACGGGTGCTACTTGTGGTGACTGGTCGTACTTGAATTCGTGTATGCGGTGATGTTAATTATTTCGACTATGTGTTTGCGTGTTGTTCCCACGAGAATTGTAAGTGCGTGCTCCTTTTCACCATGCCTCCTCTGATAGGGGACAAGTCTTTGTTTTTATTTATGTTATTATTATTAATTACTTAAAATGTCATGTGGAACATGGTGTAATGGTTGCACTCGTTGTGTAAAAAAAAAATATGGCGATTAAAAAGAGTGGCGGAGAGTTTATTGCCAGTTCTTCTCTTCCGTTCTACGCCCTTGATTTGAGAACTGGCAGTAAATGTAAAATTAGAAGCATTCATATTTATTTCTTTATGACGAATCACAAGTGTACATTGTGTTACCTACGTGAATAAATGATTTTTGAATTTTGAATTTAACTACTAGACCAATATAGCTCCTATAGAAATATTTAACTTTTAATATCGATTGGTATTTATCGAAAGCCTACTTATATAGTAAGGGCAAATCAGCGAAATTAACGATCGATTTGCGCTCACTCACTTTGCTTGTCTGAAGATTGTTCAAGTTCACGTTCAAGGCCGCCAGCTGATTAGCGATTGTCAATACGGCTTTCACCGTGGTCGCTCAGCTTTTGGAATACCTAGACATAGATGGGTAGAGGCAATTGAGACCAAAGGCGCTAGCGGTTAGTTTGGATATAGCGAAAACCGTCGATCGGTTGTATAAAGTGATTCCCTCGCTATGAAGCGAGAAATGTTGTCACTAGATTTCTAGCTTTCTGGCCGATCGGAGCACCAAAAATTTTGTTTGACGGAGAGAAAATCATAAAAAAATTATTTGCCTTTTATTAATATTTGCAATTAACGTTGCAACGTTAATTGTTATGTGGATGATAGCATTGGGGAAACTCTTTACACTGACACAGTCGTACCAGAACTGAGCGGTTTTTTGCCGTGCACCACCACTATGTGGGACCAGCTGCCCACTGAAGTATTTCTGAATGAATTCGACTTAAGGTCCTTCAAAAAGAGCGTTCTTAAAAGGCCAGCAACGCACTTGCGAGCCTTCTGGCAATGACAGTGTCCATGGGCGGCGGTCCACTTAACATCAGGGGAGCCTCCTGCCCGTATTCCCCCTTCCAATAAAAAACTCGAATCTGTTTATAGAAATATTCAAAAATGCTTCTTAGTCAAATAACAGGTGGGATTTTGTCCGATCTTAATCCTACAGTCCTATGCTTAATTGGATATTAATACATTAAAAATACACAATAGCTAATCGATCGTCGTTAAACGTGAAACTCTGTTCATTAAATCCCTCCTTAATTGCCGGGATCAAATGTAATTTTCCGTTTGAACGTCTTCGTCAAAATAATTGCTGTAATAAGACTTCATAAAGCCTTCTAGGTAATGTTAATTTATTATACACATAATTAACTTTACGATGTTTAACGAGCTTGACGTATAGGAGAAAGCCGCGTAGTGCAAAAACGCATTGTGTGTCACAACTCGGTCTAACAGAAATTTCTGCTTTTTAACCATGTTATTGATCGGCTTGTGACTTGTTTTTTTTTATGTAACATGAGGCAAACGATAAAGCTTTGCGGATAGCAAGTTGCCGGAATACAACTTCAGGCATCGTAACTGAAGATTGGTCATCCAAACTGGAGTGAGACGCAAAGAGACAGCATAGAAGATCGGCCTTCTCACTCGCAGTATAGGCCAGCGAGCCTTGCAAGAACGCCTGAACCATGGCAGTCCCTTTGACCCCAACGGTAGGGCCCAAAAAATGACCGCAACCCATCCCAATATGCTGACTTGTAGTGACAACCCGCGATGTGAGGCCGCGGAAGGCGCGTGAACGGCACAATGCTCCGATGAACCCAATGGTGAGTCGACGGAGACCTAGTAGTTCTCCGGATGCGAAGTCGACAGAAGGTCCAACGAAGAGGGTTTATGACCATCTGGTATTCATGTAATCGCAGGGACCATTTGCATCAAGCCGCATGCTGCTTCTGTGATAGTGTTTGAACCAAAACAAAACCATCGAGTCAAATTCACTAAAGCTCTTAATAATATTATATCCGCAACTATAGTTACAAGTATTGGCCAGAAATACTGACACTTTACTTGAAGTTTAAAGACGCCCTAAGTTACACAGATACCGTGAAAACTTTTAGATCTAAGCCTCTATAGAAATGGAGTTCTGGATTATTTGTATAATAACCAAAACCTTAATGCTGTGCTGATAAACACGGTTAACCGCAATATACACATTGTAATGTTCCTCTTACCACACTCCAAGAATATAATTATAATAGAATGAAATTGTAAGCCTGGTCCGTTTTATATAGAACGTAGGTCATTATAGTGTTTGCCTTCTGCCAAGTGTGAGTCTCACCCTGCCTGAGCTCTTGAAGGTTTTTTGTCAGGTTTAAGTCAGTTACTAAAAGGGTAGCGATGCACTGCAGTGACGTCATTCCCTGAAACGTGTTAACGATGTTATTCCGGGCGCTATGGATATATACAACTTCTCGATAAGCCACTGGGGCCTTCGGGCTTGCCAGTCAGTGGTTCGACTGGTCAAGGATCCTCCCTTTCTGTAGAAGGAACATTACACCTTCCTTCCTTCGCAAATGTAACAAAAACTCGAGGTAAATTGGCAGACTAGACAACTTATACATTTTAGAAATATACTGAAATAGTAGCCGAAATATGTAAATTGAATATAAAATGTTAACTCATTATGTAGTAAATAAAAGGCATGTATTAATAAGTTGTTAAACAAATGATAACGAAACAGATACATAATTCTGTGGCCCAGACCTAAATGGTTAGCGCCACTGTTATTTATTAACAAGCTGCAAATTTGTATGCGTTATAACACTTACAATTGACATTGTAACTGTAGATCGTTAACAAGATGTGGTTAAGTTAAACTGTTTGGTGTATTTACTGTAATTGCCAGTTATTACAATTCGTAGAAGCCTTTTATAGATTCTTGTTAATTTTTTCATTACCTTTTGCTCAGAAAAACAATTTAACGGAAATTTTTGTCTTTTATATTCTTGTGAGTTTCATAGAATTTTGGCTTTATATATCAGGGCGCCATTTTTGTAATACTAGCGGACCCGGCCGTCTAACAGGCTAATAATGTCGTGTTAACTTTAGTGAAACTTAATTTTGAAGAAAAAAAGGGGGGGCGGGGGGGGGGAAAGAAAAAAAAAAAAAAAAAAAAAATCCCCCCCGCCCCCCCCCCCCGGGCCCCCCCCGGGGAGGGGGAAAAAAAAAAAAAAAAAAAAAAAAAAAAAAAAAAAAAAAAAAAAAAAAACCCCCCCCCCCAAAAAAAATACTTTTTAAAAAAAAAAAGGAATAAAAAAAAAAAGACAATACTAACTTAATTTTGGATTTAATTAAGGTAATATTAATACTTATTATTATGAAATGTTTTATTGCTTGCCATTACGAAAAAAAAAACGGCAGTTTTACACATTAGGCTTCTTCTCTCTAGCGCCAATATTGCGATGTTAAAGCACTTTCTGATATATTATGTACAGTCTACGGGTTTAAACGATCTATCTAAGCACTTATATAATAATCAAAGCTTTTTAGTTTGTTTAACTTTAGTATTTAAACCAGGAGTGAACTTTTATAAAATGCTCATATTTGTTAATGGCTTGAGTTTGTAACTCAAAGCGTTAAGCCGAGGAATTGTATTCGGTGAAATAATATTGAAAAATCCAGCCAGAAATTAGACAATAGCATAGACAGAGAAACGTGGAACAACTCTTGATCTTGTGAGATCTTGTTTTTTTTCTTGATACAGTATCAAACACCCATAAGGCATCTAACGCAGCCCATGGACGCACAATTTGTTAGTCGATACGTTGCCGTCCTCTTTTTATGTTACAAATTACAAATAATTGTTAAGTAACATTTGAGTGAATGAATAAATTACCAAACAAAAATTTTAAGAAACGTTTTCGATTACAATTGTATTATTCAAAATGTGAGTTTTATTTCGAAATATAAAAGCTCTTCGTTGAGGAAGAAGATTCAAATATATTTTTTACAATATAAACTTCCTTTATTTTTCTCGGAACAAAAGCGTCGACTATAAAAAGAAAAACTGTCTAAGTGTATAGCTGTATAGTGTACAAGACTATTCCTTTAGAAAAGTGGCTCCTAGAGAGTTCTTATAACCTATTAATTCAAGTTGTATAAATCCTTTGAATTGTTAACTTAATTTTTATATACACAGTTCTTCTAACTATAAAGATTTTCATATTAACACTTTAAAAATAATATTAACGAACATTTCTTTTATTGATATTTTTTTATTACAGGTGAATCAGGTTAGTAATTAATTGCTTCCTACCTGAAAATTGTATTGTTTCGATGGAACCCAGAGTATTATACCGCTAAGCTGTAAAAATTCATAATTAAACGTAGGGTAGGGTTAAGGGTATTAGTTAATAAAAACTCTCGTTAAACTTAAATTAATCAATAAAGCTTTTTATAAATTTGACGATTATTTAAATGATCCTAATCCTTGGTATTGATTTGTTCTACTTCAAATATTTATGGCTCTGCTTTGCAAACAATTTGTATGACTCAAAACTAGGCGTTTCAAAAGAGTGGCGGAGAGTTTCTCGCCAGTTCTTCTTGCCCGCTCTACGCCCTTGAGTTGCGAACTGGTAGTAAATGTAAATTTAGAATCAATTTAACATCTTTTCGGTTGACGTTCATAAATATACTCGGTTACCTATATGAATAAAGTAATTTTGAGTTTTAGCTTGAGTTTGAGTTCATTATTAGTATATTTTAGTATTGAATCGTACATCAAACTACATACTTTACAAAAATCGTAAATTTCTCTATATAGTTGGCACTATTTGAAACAGAGAAAAGCGTGGCTTATGCCAAGTTACTATCTAGAGAACTATGCTAACATCCAACTTTTCACTCAAACTACTTATCTTATATTTCAAAACGGATAGCGTGTTTCCGCGGATTGCAAATTGCAGCTGATGATGTAATAGATATCTATGAGATAACAGTCGCCATTTAGTTGTCAAGTGTGTGACACCTATACCAGTTGTACAGTTTTCTATTTTTATGTAATCAGCCCTTGATCTAGTACTAAAAGAAAACATCGTGAAAAACGTATTAGAACCAAAAGTTAACAACAGAAGACTGACTACATATGTCTATAAAAAACATTTGTTCGTTTTGTTTTTCTTCGCCGTATTTAGTACTAATGAAGTCGGTGGAAGTCCGGAATTAAAATGGCCGACCTCGAAGTTGAGAATCGCTGCGAATGTACTTGTCGCTTGATCTAATTAAAAACCATACCAGAACAAAGGTCAGAATTGTAATAGAATGAATTGTAAACCAAAACCGAACACAATTCTTTGCGATACTCAATATTCCGCTATAATAAGACCGCAATGGATTTTTCTTTGCATGTGTGGTCCTTAGTTCCTTTTCTGAAATCGAAATAACCACCCCTAACGCCCCATCAGGGCGTAAGAGAGCAGTGTTACTATATTATTATTACTTTACCAAACTTAAGTCGCGTTTTGGAATACTGAATTTGAATTTCGAATTTATAAAACTTTGTTATGCATAGTAGACACTGCGTTTGATCTTTAAAACTCATGCCTATCAACTCTGACCTTTGCTGATATTGTTTTCATATCGAACATTCTGTTTTCATCAAACAAAATACAAAGCAATAATATTCATCTCAAGCGTGAAAATCCAGCAGAAAAGTTTCCCAGTAATCTCAAAGGTTCAATATTAATTTTACGTAAAGATAAGAAACATTTTTTCTAACAAAAAACGGTAGCGAACAAAAATGAAATATCGATTCTCTTCGAAACATGATAGGACACGACGCTTTTACGGAAAACTTTGAAATTGTTCACGGAAGCACTTTTTCTTGTTATCCATTTTAGTGTTATCAATCTGGATTTTAGCTGTTAAAGTTAGCACGTAGCCTGTTAAACTTGATTGAACATTCAAATTAAAAAAGGTTCACTGTGTAACATTTTTTCACGGCGACGAGGCTCTAAAACCTTTTAAAATACAGCTTGCTTATGCCAACATAAATTTATTACATTTAAATTAATATGCTCTTAATTAAAATTTATGTTTTAAGGAAGTTAACTCTCGACCTTGCCTACTATTACAAAGCTCGTGGACATCGAAACAATTCTATAATATTAAATAATAATTATTAGTATTAACTCAAAATTCTTATTAATTTCACAACTAGCTTATTTCCTTAAAAGTGTTTTTTAATATGACACTAACGTCAATTAGAACAACAACGATTATATTTCTACGATTTCAACGTTTTTGACGTTAACTCTTGACTTTGTTTGCTGTTAAAAAGCACGAGAAATTCCAGATTAAATTAATAGTTAGTAGCTTCTTCTCCCCCCTCAAACCCCCCCCCCCCCCGGGGGGGGGGGCCCCCCCCCCCCTTTTTATTTTGGGGGCCCCCCCCCCCCCCCCCCCCCGGGGGGCCCCCCCCCCCCCCCCCCCCCCCCCCCCCCCCCCCCCCCCGCCCCCCCCCCCCCCCCCCCCCCCCCCCCCCCCCCCCCCCCCCCCGGGGGGGGGGGCCGGGGGTGGGGGTGGGTGGGGGGCCCCCCCCCCCCCCCCCCCCCCCCCCCCCCCCCCCCCCCCCCCCCCCCCCCCCCCCCCCCCCACCCCCCCCCCCCCCCCCCCCCCCCCCCCCCCCCCCCCCCCCCCCCCCCCCCCCCCCCCCCCTTCCCTTTTTCCCCCCTTTTCCCCCCCCCCCCCCCCCCCCCCCCTCCCCCCCCCCCCCCCCCCCCCCCCCCCCCCCCCCCCCCCCCCCCCCCCCCCCCCCCCCCCCCCCCCCCCCCCCCCCCCCCCCCCCCCCCCCCCCCCCCCCCCCCCCCCCCCCCCCCCCCCCCCCCCCCCCCCCCCCCCCCCCCCCCCCCCCCCCCCCCCCCCCCCCCCCCCCCCCCCCCCCCCCCCCCCCCCCCCCCCCCCCCGGGGGGGGGGGGCCGTTTCTTTTTTTTCTTTCTTTTTTTTCCCTCCCCCCCCCCCCCCCCCCCCTCCCCCCCCCCCCCCCCGGGGGGGGGTTTTGGGGCTTGGGGGGGGGGGGGGGGGGGTTTTTTTTTTTTGGGGGGGGGGGGGGGGGGGGGGGGGGGCCCGCCCCCCCCCCCGGGGGGCCCCCCCCCCCCCGGGTGTCCCCCCCCCCCCCCCCCCCCCCCCCCCCCCCCCCCCCCCCCCCCCCCCCCCCCCCCCCCCCCCCCCCCCCCCCCCCCCCCCCCCCCCCCCCCCCCCCCCGCCCCTCCCCCCCCCCCCCCCCGCCCCCCCCCCCCCCCCCCCCCCCCCCCCCCCCCCCCCCCCCCCCCCCCCCCCCCCCCCCCCCCCCCCCCCCCCCCCCCCCCCCCCCCCTTCCCCCCCCCCCTGTTTTTTTTTTTTTTTTTTTTTTTTTTTTTTTTTTGTTTGTTTTTTTTTTTTTTAGTTAGTAGCTAAATTATTATTATTAACTCTGATTGTTATAAATACGTGCATATATAAAATATGTTTGTGACATTATTTTAATATTCATATCTCAAGTATATTAATTAAGATTTAAAATCCTTAAAAAATATATTATTAAAAGGAATCCCTTTAGGAAAGGTTCCGATGATACTGTCACAATTAATTAGTCATATTAATACAATATGTTTAAGTATTTTTTTAGAAAACGTAAAATTCACTTCAAGGCTTTGTAGCATGTAGAAAAAAATCTCTCAAAGATGTTTGAACAATAAATGGAAGTATGTAAACCTAACTAAAAATATAATACAAAAGTTTCGTAACAAGAGCCTGAAAAACTTAATTACACCAAGAAACAAATCTTATACGATAGAAATTGTATAGCCAAGATAATGTAGCTGGCCATCAAAGGGAAGAGATCACTTGGGGAAGAATCCCTTATAAATTGCTTTGCTATCTAAATGTAAGATAAGTTGAACTTTCCAATTCCGCTACACATCAATAACATTGACTTGGGGGTTACACATCAAAAACAAGCGTGGGGTGATATCTATGCATTTGTCATTGAGGTTCTACGTTTGTATGAAAAAAATAACATTCTTATTCTAAGGGTATGTTGCACCGACAAAATGTTTCAAATTATTAGAAATAAAAAACGCACGCGTTTTTAAGACAAATCCGTCGTTTTTACAATAGCAAGTAGTATTACGAGTTTGCATTTAACATGAGGGAAATGGTTATTGGCCTAACTTAGTGGTAGACCGCAGACTTCCAGATGTATAAATCCAATATGTTTTTGACATATTTGTCTCGACTCTGAATATCTTTCTAAGTTCCAGTTTGTCGACCGAAAATCGTCGAAATGTATCGTGTGGATTACGTCACATACTAATAAAATTATACGTATAAAACAGACACACAAACGTTTAATTCCCGTGCCCCTTTTATAATTCACTACTAGCTGATTCATACAACATTTTTTTAATTCCTTATCTAAATGTTATCGTATTTATTATCAAGCCTTCATAAGTTTCAAAATCAACATTTATATTGATTTAATTGCAGTTATCAAAGTAATCTACAAATTCAAAGTCAAAAATCATTTATTCATGTAGGTAACACAATGTACACTTATAAACGTCGAACAATAAATATAGATTAAATGCTTCTTATTTTAGATTTACTGACAGTTCTCAAATCAAGGGCGTAGAACGGAAGAGAAGAACTGGCAATAAACTCTCCGCCACTCTTTTAATCGCCAAGTTTTTTGTTTTACCCAACGTTTGTAAGGAGCTGCAGCCTGCAACCATTACACCATGTTCCACATGACATCTTAAGTAATAAATAATAATAAAATGAATTAAAAATATAGATTTGTCCTCTATCAGCAGGAGGCTTGGTGAAATAGGAGCATGCGAGCATTACGATCCTTGAAATGTGAACGTGGCTACATAAGAAAATGTACAGTATGAGTGTATACTTTAAAAAAAAACATAGTTCGATAAATATATAAATCACAATAATAGATATATAAACACATCCTAAGTTACACACATGATTATGATGTTTGGCACATGAACTGATTCACTATTCGATTAAATAATCGATAAGGCTCACCACTTTAGCAGCGTTGACTAAACGCTAAGCTGAATCGAGGCTTAACAGGGTAATGCCTTTAACTTGTCCCTGTTTAAGGACAATACACTTACGTAAGCACCACTTATCGTTGATAAGACAGTTAAAATAGGACCTTAGCATGTGAAACTTTAGAGCAACTTTAATTTTTAAAACCTAATTGCAATACTGCGTAATAGTTTATACGATTCTCAAAGATGATAGTTTAGCAATAGAATCGTGTTTCGCTTAAAAGTGCTCCTACAGTCAATGAAATCATCTTGAAAATTTGGTCGGGTTAGACCCAGTATGTGAGCCAGAACACTTACTTGCCTACGAAAAATATCAACACACATCGCTTATTAATCTTAATAATATTAAACAAAATTATTTTGCTATCGTTACCTTTTCATTATGTTAATGTGACTTGTAACTTATGTAAAGTTTAGATAAACTTTAGCTTTAAGGAAAGTGTCTATGAGTTTTGTAAACAGTGTATTACACATTTTCCTAATTATTTTTCATATGGTAAGTTCCGTTTTTCCAGAAGATAAAGCTTTCAAGTCTCCTTGTGCTTCTCTCCTATAAATTTATTTATTTGCGCCAAGCCAAATTCATTACTTTAATTTATCGCAAATTACTACATACATTTCGTCTCAATATTTCACTCAGTACACTGACCTATATTCTATTCTTAACGTTAACTCGAAAACTGAATTTTCTTAGATATTATTAACTATTAAGGAACTTTCTGACCGAAGGTCGGACGTATTGATATATTATTACGTTTTCTCATCAGTGTCACAAGAACAAAACATTCAAATGGCTTAAGGTCAACTATATGTATACAGGTTGGCCAAAAATTCGTGGATCGAACGCAAAAAGGGGACAGATGAGGTCATCAGCTGCAAAAAATTGTTCTACGGGAGGTCTTTAAGCTCAACCCCTGCAGAGTTATAATTTATTTTGCGTTTTTATAAGAAAATTGACTTTTTTTACAAATTCTTATTACAATTCGAAAAAATCTACATCCTGTATCATTTTCATAATATTTACTAGAGTGGTACTGATGAGTCCTTGCGTTAGACATACTATTTATAGTTGTTTATTGAGCGTATTGAAGATAATATTAAGTTATACGACATAATTTTGAAATCATAACTTTTTGTTTACTTCGGACCCCACTGTGAAAAAAATACTCTACGACTTGATCTTGATCCACGACTTTTTGGCCGTCCTGTATAAAGAGGCCAGAATGCGTGTTAAAATAATTTACTGGCCTTATACAATACGTTTGATACCTTACGTAAAAAGGCATTGCATATCTATGATGAGAATCGTCATAATAGATACCTCATCGCTGCCAAAACCATAATGGCCGGCGTTTTTAATTCCGATAATTTAATGAAATAAAATATGAAACACTGCAATCGAGGATTACGTCAAACGATCTCATTTAAAATTTTAATAATCCAGCTATAAACGTTATTAATGAATATTTCGTACAACAACGGGGATGTAACATTTCATTTATAGCGTTTAATATTTTAATGGGTGAAAAATCTATTTAATGGGAGGTAGGAAATGTGATGGAATTAATAAATATCGAGTTGCATTTTAATATTTCAGACATATAATACAAATTTGTATTGGACCAGGTCGGTTTTGTCTATATTAAATCTGTACATTAAAGATTCGAAACTCTAAAAAAATCAAGTGTTAAGATAATTATTTGTGACACAAACTTATGAATACAGCAGCGACATGCGACTCTCATACCTGAGGTCATAGCTTCGATCCCCGGCTGTGCACCAATGGACTCTCTTTCTATGTGCGCATTTATCATTCGCTCGAACGGTGAAGGAAAACATCGTGAGGGAACCGTCATGTCTTAGATCGAAAAAGGGCGTGTGTCACTGGAGGCTGATCACCTACTTGCCTATTAGATTAAAAAATATCATGAAACAGATTCAGAAATCTGAGGCGTAGACCTAAAGAGGTTGAGCGCAAATGATTTTATTTTTTTTATAACTACGATATTTTTTCATTAGTTGGAGGCCTGCCTGAAGGGCATGTTGCTGTACACAGTCTTCTCCGCCTCCAACACCATTGGACTTTTAGCTACAGGCACATTTTCACCATGCGGATCCCTGCAATAGAATTATAACCAAAAATAAAAATAAAGTTGTAATACATACAATTAGTTGAATAATTATAAAATAATTTATAACGTAAGCTAGTGAACGTGTCAAATACTCACGTTAGTTATAAAACACCTACGTTCTAACGTTTTCGTGTCTTACTAAAATTGATTTACCTATCAAAATACTTTTTGTGTAGGTATGTATTCAACATATATAAAATTCTCGTGTCACAATGTTCGTTGCCATACTCCTCCGAAACCGCTCGACCGATTCTTATGAAATTTTTTATGCATATTCAGTAAGCCTGAGAATCGTCTACTATCTATCTTTCAAACCCCTAAATGTAAAGGGTGGTCCACCCAATTTTTTTTTTTTTTTTATGATACAACATACAAAAATACATTGAACACCTAATTTTCACCACTCTACGATTACCCCTATTTTTTATTATTGTAGATAGTTATTATTATTGAATTAATAAAATGTTTCCTAGAAATAATATACATGGCAATAAAAACATTTGCCGGGTCAGCTAGTTTTAATATATATTTTACATCATATCCTTTAGCCGAGACTCGTATGGAGTGTATATCGTCGAATGGTCATTAAAACTGCGAGACTGGAATCCTCTCATTTTAAAGGCAATGGAATTTTCATATTTCTAGACGAGCGTGACTTAATTTAAAGTAGGTGTGGTTATTTAAGCAATTTTACCGTCTAGACAATGGAAGTCGGAGCTTGAAGTCACGTTAAATGAAGGTATTTTGTAGCGTTTGATGTAATAATTAATGATGAAACTGCAACGGAAACATGAACCGTCTTTTTCTGTTTTCATAACAAATCTCAAAGACAATTACTTTCGTACTGAATTAAAGTCATTATCATCGATATATGTACATTTATTCAAATAACGGGTATCGGAGTCACTCTTTGACATATGTCAGTGTCATGCACCAATCAAATCACTATTATTAATTTACGAATACGTTAACAATAAGCTGGCATTATTTTTTAATTAAAACTTTGGATTATGTGATACGAAAACTTAATTTTCCTTTAAGTTGAAGGTTTGATCTCGTTTTACATAATTGTGTAAATATTTTTTGCGTTTAACTCCCGTATTATCTATTAAATTTAATGCTTATGTATATAATTCTTTTCCGCCCCACGTATATTTACGCTCTAATAATAAAAAAGGCGGATGCCATACATTAATGCATCCATTTATAGCGTTTAAATTTGACATTGACAGTTTGATTATGCATTGACAGCTGTCACTCACAATGGGGAAGAGGGCTAGTCCTTATTCTTGCTTTGAAAATACAAATCACAGAAAATCGAAATAGTTTTTTTTTGTGTGAACGCAACTGTCTTACCTTATGTATATAGTTAAATGACTTTAGTATATAAGTAGAAAGGAAACTATAACGAATACAATAATTAATAGTCTGACGGCAACATTATTTTCTTAATTCCTACCCAACTTACCAACAATGGCAACGGCTCGTGAAATTTGAGAATGAAAGTGCTCTTTTAAAATAGTAATATAGGGGAGGGCAACCGGAGCTACAGCCCCGGGGCCTTCACAAACGAAGGCCCCCCACAATAGAGAAAGCGTTTTTTTTTAATTTTGACTAGTAAACTACTTTTCTTTCGATATTTTTTTTCTGACACACGCCGTCGACTTTTTGGGTCTAAGACATGTCGGTTTCCTCACGACGTTTTCCTTCATCGTTCGAGCAAATGTTAAATGCCCACATAGAAAGAAAATCCATTGGTGCACAGCCGGGGATCGAACCTACGACCTCAGGGATGAGAGTCACACGCTGAAGCCACTGGGCCAACACTGCTCTCTTTAATTATTTATAATAATAAAGCTAATTTCCATTTGAAATGTTCAATATAAGGTGAAGGTCTCCTTCAATCCTTTCTAGATGTCTCTGTTTTTGACAATAATATGCCAGTGTTTACCTTCTTTTTGGCTACAATTATGTATTTACTTTATTGAAATATGAAATTTAAGTATATTATTTTATAAATTTATAAAACGTATACAGTATACACGAATATTTATTTTGGTATCGCGCTGGCATAGTTCACAATAATAATGGCTGTTAAAAAGCTTTACAAAAGAAATCGTGCGTGTCGCAAGAACTTTTAACAAAGCAACTGAAGATTATCAAATTAGCTTTAAAGTACTTTGAAACTTGAACAATTTTATGCCTAAAACAAAGAGGACCATTGAACCGTTTCTCAAGTATCCAACAATTAATAATAGCTATTTTTTTTTTTAAATATATAGTAAAATACATGCTAAGTAATTAAAGGGGAATCATCACAGTCAAGTCTTCTGCTAAGTATGATTGTACGTATAACGAGACCAGATACAAGTCTTTGTGCGAGCCAATTCTCCTAAAAATCAGATGTTCATTTGTTCTATCCTTCAATCTAAGCCTAAATGGTCTAGACTCTAGATACACAGTTGCAATTGATTTATGAAACTCGTGGGACAAATTGTGGGACAGCGCTACCTACGGTTATTGATGGAACTTTTTTTATATAACAAGGGGGCACGGGTAGGAGGCTCATCTGATATGATGCCGCCGTCGGAGATGAACACACCCAGAGGGGTGACCGGCCTTTTAAGAATTAGTACGCCCTTTTCTTGAAGGATCCGAAATCAAATTGGTTCTGAAACATTTCACACGTTGAATACGGTTAAGTGCAGGGCCTGATTAACCCTTAGGCTAATTAGGCTGTAGCCTAGGGCGCGAAGATCTAGGGGGCGCTGAAAGCGTGTCTTCGGTAGCATCATCCCCTGCATATTTCAATTAGACCGAGACAAAACACTAAATGAACTGTGAACTGGATCTACAAGCAGTTTTAGTATCATCGATCAGCTAAAAAATGGTTTCAAGTCGTGCAAATTAAAGGACAGCGTTATATTCGCTTGCAGATCGATCTGAAAACTTTTTACCTAGAACCTTTTATAGCTGATAGGAATAGATAGGTATGAACCATGTTAAAATTTTCAAACTAGTAAACAAAGTCAAAACTAATATAACAAAACTTTTGAGACCGACCGTAACACACCGGTCACCTAGCGAGGGCGCATCCTGATAATTAGCCTAGAGCGGTCAGAACTCTTGATCAGTCTCTGGTTAAGTGGAAGGAGCTGGTACTGGGGAGGTCGAATTTTCATACAACGTCGGGATCGGTATCGCTATCGCTATTAGAAGTTACAGAATACGCCTGATTAAAAGCGAAATAAAGATGCCATGTAACCTATACGATGTTTTGCATCGGTTGACAGATCTCGTACTTTGATCTGACGGGTGACACTTGACATTGCCATAAAAAAAAAATGTCATTTTTTTTTATGACTTTCCGGTAGACTTGTAACAATCACATTACTTTTACATTTCATTACAATTAGGTCATTTTCATCATATTAAGGAGTGCCAAGCAGTTTAAGATGCTGAAGTGTCAAACATTATTGTTGAGACAGTATTTAGTCGAGTTGAATTCGCGTTTATACCCTAGAGGACGCAGAGTTCAGACAGACTCAGACATACCTGACTTGAGTATGCTTAATATAATTCATAGCAATATAACATATTTTGTATAAAATTATTGAAAAAAGCTACTTATAATCTCGGAATATATGTATTACTTTAGTCAACGAATTTTATTGTCCGTTGAGTGAACTGACAAAAGTTCTATTATTATTATTTTTTTTATGTAATTCTTTAGCTTGCTTTTTTAAATTAATTTCTTATGTTTGTTGGCATTGATATTCATTCGATTTAGGATCACCTCTTAGGATATTATTGTGTTTTGTTAAAAAAATAAATGTTTATTATGGAACATAAGATACATGTATCACTTATTCCACGTCAGTAAATTTGAATTTGTAGGCAAACTCATCGGCAAAGAAGACAGAGGGTGTAGGCCGAGAGAAAAAGCCGGCGTAAAAAACTCTCGGTACTCTTTTAAAATAGCAAATCATCAAACAACACTTATTTTAAAACAAATATCGCAAATTAATTAGAAGTAGCCTGTCTAGCACTAGTCCCAGGCCCTTTATCAAGTAGATAATCGTTAACCTTAACGTTTATGTTATGTTTATGTTACTAAATAAAATACTTCGAGATTTTACTCAGAGAGATATGTTAGTAGTAGCTTTAAGTAGATACACAAATGGCAGACGTGTAGTGATACCTTCAATCACTGCTATAACATACATGCCCTAAAAACACAAACTAAGTTATTTCGATGGCTAAGGCATTAACTTAATCAACTTCTCAGCCGTCCTTAGGCCTAAGTCGGCCAATAAGTGGTGAAACTGAAAAAAAAACACCAAACCGCGCCGAGGTCCGCCCCTATGACCGATACCAGGTCATGACGCTCCCTTGTCCATGTGATCCACTTAGCCACAGTATGCTCCGCCATGTCACGCTGAAGCCACTAGGCCAACACTGCTCTTACTAACTCTTACTCTCATTAAAAATACAAATTCAATTATCAAATAGAATAAACACCATATAAAATTACAAAACAAACAAGCAGTATAATAATTTAATTGCGAAAAGCTTGTTCAAGGAAAATATAATAATTAATTTAATTATGAATTATAACTTGAAACCACGATATTCGAAATACGATCTTACAATCTCAATTTGCATTGTTATTCCGAAGAGAATTGAGGTGAATGTTAATTTCTGACGCTTTATCTCAATACAAGTGAACTAATGAGACGCTTCAATTAATGCTTGCTTCTGTATTTACTAAGCCTTTTACACAAATATGGAAATAACAATTATTTGGTGACTACAAAAACATTTGTCCAGTAGTCCATATCTTGCCAGTTCTTCTCTTCCGTTCTACGCCCTTGATTTGAGAACTGGCACTAAATCCTAATAAAGCTAGAAGCATTTCATATACAGTTCTTTTTTTGACGATCATAAGTATTCATTGTGTTACCTATATGATTAAATGATTTTTGAATTGAATTGAATCACCTCGACGTCAGGCGTCAACTGAGCGTTTTTTAAGGCTGTTTCTGGGGCGCATCACCACCATGTGAAACCATGAAACCAGCTGCCCACTGAAGTATTTCCGAACCGAATCCCCCCCCGAAAACTAAAAAGAAAGTTATGAAGAATCATCGAAGTTAATTGTTAGTACAAAATAATAATAATTATACTACAAAATTATTATTAAAAATGTATTGAATTTTTTATTTTATATAATATTGTTTATTTTATAAATCATAGGTACATACCGAACATATTGCCTACGCCTGAACATTAATTACAGGAAGCTTATAGGTAAGAAATTCATTCAAAATGTGGTCGAACAAATTTTTCTCTATTCACTTTTGATATTCAAAAGCTAGATTATTACTATTGACATGAATTGGCCTCAGATGAATCGGTAATACAACAAGATATTTTTCCTTTTCAATCGATTCCCAAAAAATCTAAATATGAGTCTTTGTTTCCTGTATTTTATTTTTTACAATAAATTCACAAAGAGAGTGCGACTTTACATGAATTAAATCTAGCCTATACAATAATTATGGCTAATAAGTAATATTATGATGACTTAAGTTTTACAATACTAGTGAATAGCTTAACCTAAGGTAAAAAATGTATGCGTGTACTTAAACTCAAACTCAAAATATCTTTATTCAAGTGGGTAACCAAGTACACTTTTGAATTGTCAAGTTAAATTAATTGTAAATTTACATTTACTACCAGTTCGCAAGTCAAGGGCGTAGAGCGGGTAAGAAGAACTGGCAAGAAACTTTCCGCCACTCTCTCCTCGCCAAGTATTGTCATACAAATTGTTTGAACTAGAGCAAATCAGTCCCAAGGATTAGGATCATTTAAGTATTACTCAAATTTATAAAACGCTTTATAGATTAATTGCCGTTTAACGAGGGCTTTGAATTTATTTAGTGATAATTCTCTAATTTCGCTTGGGAGTTTGTTGTAAAAACGAATACAATTTCCATATAAGGAGTGGTTTATCTTTTGGAGCCTGGTTGGTCGTACACTCAAATTAGTTCTATTTCGCGTATTATACTGGTGAAAGTCACCATTTGTTTTAAAATAGTTTATATTTTTTTGGACATACAACAAGGCTTCAAGAATATATTGACCAGATAGTGTCATAATATTTAATTCCTTAAACTTATTCCGTACCGACTCCCTCGGAGAAACACAACAAATACCTCGAACAGCCTGCTTCTGCAGCACAAATATGTATTGAACCTCTGCAGCAGCACCCCACAGTAAAATACCGTACGACATAACGCTGTGAAAGTAGCTATGATAAACAATTTTTGCCGTGTCCTTATCAGTAAACTGTCGGATTTTTTTACTGCATATGCTGCAGAGCTCAGCCTATTCGAAAGAGTCTCTATGTGTGGGCCCCATTGGAGTTTACTATCTATTGTTATGCCTAGATAAACAGTTTTGTCAACAAAGTTTAGTTCACTGTCCTTAATTTTCAGGTTACCAATATCTCGCTTTACGCTAGTAGTTGTAAATCTAATACATTTTGTTTTATTCTCATTAAGCAGTAAGTTATTTACATTAAACCAGTTAACTATACGAGAGATAGAATTGTTGACATCGTCCAATAATACGTTATTCCTATTCCCTTTAAATAGAATTGAAGTGTCATCAGCAAACAATACCATCTCATGAACTTCGTTGACAAAGAATGGGAGGTCATTTATGTAAATCAGAAATAAGAAAGGCCCGAGAATCGATCCTTGGGGGACGCCCATTGATACCTGCGAACCCGGAGAGGTGACTCCATACGTGTGTACTAGGTGTACACACGTAAGAAGTGAAACTTCTTTATGACCTTATTTTTCGAAAAATGATCTACTATATGCAACATTACAGAAATTGGTTAAATAAAGTTAAATTATATAAAGTTTAACAAAAGGCTTTTATTATCATAGACATGAATACAAATACAATTATTTCATTTTACCTTATTACTACTAAGATTAATACAGAATTTCATTAATTATAATAAAATTATTACTATCATTTTTATCGTTATTATATATTTTTGTTATTAATGGCTTCGAATCTCTTCGGATCAACCGTGGTAGGGACAAGAAAAAGATGGCGCGTAACCGAAAAATGTGACGGTAATTTTTTTTCCAACGCCGATAAAGAAGTTTGACTTCAAAAAGCAACATGGCGCGTAACCGAAAAACGTGACGATTTGCTATAAAATTTCTCCCATACGTCGATAAAGTCTTAGTCTTAGTTTTCTATAATGTTTTGACACTTCGTGTGTCCGAGATAACGCACTTCCACTCATATTCACTACACTAGGTTTATTAACTCAAAAGGTTTAGTTCCCTATAAGCGTCTTGTTCCTGTTGTATCAAGTAGTTGGATTGCCTCAGCATTCAAATGGCTATGTAGCCCGTTTAAGTAAGCTAAGGCAAACCGTTTCACCGTATTTAGCACTGCATCCATATTAAGATCCTTGTTGATACTTTCATTTTAATATACCATGGTGAACTATACATGGCCGATATTACCAAACGATATCGTTTGGTTTTAATTAACACCTACTGCTTGGATTTCCATGTCTTAGTTAAAATATTCATGGTATAGTTTCCTGTAATAAATAAGAAAAACAATTTTATTTAGACAAAATCAGGACCAACTACGTTATACCTAAATTATATGTCACGTATCACGCTTAATTTGTCTCAATATGGTTAATGGCGCGTGTCTGTAACTATGTGTAATAAGTTCCTAATTAATTGTTACTGCCGATAGGGGATATCCAGTGTTTACTTAGCAAGATAAATGACGTGCAAAGCAAAGACGCTACTGTTAGACGGAAATCTAGCTTTCTATTAAATAAAATATATGAAAATATGTTTATTATGGAACTAAGATACATGTATCACTTATTCCATCTATTAAATGAAATATATGAAAAAACAACACATTTGTCCCTTTCCGTCAAATTGTATTTACCCTTCGGTGGATAGAGAGATTATTATTGCGAATACGATTAAATTAGATCTTTGAATTCACTAAAACTATTAATTAACATTATCTTAGTTATAGCTATTTACTTGAAACATATGAAATACATTTCACAATCACATTTGTACTTTATTATAGTATATTTATAATTATTTCTAACACACAAATATTTAGTAAGTATTTATAATTATTACTTAACCTACGAAGTAATAATAATAATTAAAAATTCATAAATATAAAGTTTTTAAAAATTTGGTCCCTGTGGTAGTACACTGCTTTGTGCACCTTTAATGCTGACAGCAATTCCTCACTGTATTGTGATACTTATCCTTAAATTTTTTTTTTGCGGGAAAAGTAAAAGAAGGTAATGCTATTATTACCAGGATACATATACAAATATATATCAAACGAAAGCATTTTTATTCCTATTTGACTATTTAAACATTGTTGTTATGTATGTAAGTTTAGCGTAAATAGCTAAAAAATACCTATATACATATAAATTATATTAACTAATTTCGACTTATCTTAACGATTGTTTCAGTTTTTAAACATAATTATTAGGCCGAAAAAATTAAAATGCTATTGTAATTAAAGGCAGAATAGGAAATCAAAACGTCAGGCTCCCGAGGATCACGAAATTTAGTATCACTAATGATTTTTATAAGCAAGGAATAATTTGGTCATTTAAGGATTACTAAAACGAAGTTCAAGTTTTGAAGAACAATAGAGAATAGAACGAATCATTTTCTGTATATACAATTTCCAAAAAAAATCTTCTACTTAAAAATATTTACGCCTGCTTCCAACCAGACAGCAAACAACAGTGTTGCAATTATTACGAGAATTAATGTTTTCCAAAATTTTTTTTTTCTTAAAAAATTAAAAAAAACATAAAAAAATTCAATTTTTTTTTTTTAAAAAAAAAAAAAACCCCTCCCCTCCTTTTAAATGTTAAAAAAATTTTTCTAAAAAAAAAAAATTTTTTGTTTTGTTTTTTTTAAAAAAAAAAAAAAAAACTTTTTTTTTTTTTTTTCCTTTTTTTTTTTTCCCCTTTTAAAGGGGGGGGACCCAACCCCCCCCCCCCCCCCCCCCCCCCCCCCCAAGGGGGAAAAAAAAAAAATTTTTCTTTTTTATAAGTTTCACTGCTACGGACGCATTTGACAATCTGGAATGAAAACGTCTTTTACATATTCGTAAAATCATCCGCCAATATTTCATGTCATCTTTATTTTCTCGCATATTAAATTGGGAAAAGGAAAAACGTAAAAATGGGACATGGGCATACATTTAGGTATGTCCAATGAAATTATAGTTTAGTGTAGAATCGAACCCGTTAAAAGCTATGAGTTCTTGATTGATGCTGAAAGAACCCCTTTTACCATACATTTATTTATTTGCTCAACGGTATTCCTACAGCTACTTATCAAACAATATTCAAACAATTACACTGTACAGTGTACACAAAGGCCAAAAACTAAATACACATTTAAACATAGGTACACAAAGCACAGTTTCACCTATACAAATACAAAAAATACAAAAAATATACAAAGAATATATGTATTTATAATAAATTCTAAGTTCTAAGATTCATTGTTCATCATCAATTAAATATATATTATTTAATACAAAGGAAGAATTTTTAAATTATTTAAGTTTTTTTTAATTATTTTTTAAACATTTTTTAGTTACATTAAATATATCTATTTGCTGGTAATTTGTGTTATAATCTGAAGGTATACGATACATGACTGAGTTACGTAAATAAATTATGATTTACTACAACATACGCTTAGTTCTTGAAATCATAAACGTTATTCAGAACACATCATAAATCAAAAGCAAATAAAACAGGGAATTCAAATTAACTGACAAACTCTTTGTTCTCACATTTTTAGCTTTTATATAATTTGACATATTACTATTTGAAATGAATAATGTCTTGTGTACATTCATTTTAATAAGACAGTGTACTAATAACGTTTTATTGCAGGAATAAATCACGTTAAAAGAGACTAAAATAGCTGAAAAAGGGAGCGTGGAGGCTGAAGTCGACTACTGACAGTTTTAATAAATTAGTTGCAATTTAAGAATACGAAAATAAAGAAATGCATTAGTGGACATGAAGCACGAAATAAATTAAATAATACTATTCCGATATTAGACTCAAGATAATTCTAATTATTTAATTAAGACAGATATATATAAGACACACTGTCTTACCAATGGTACCAGTGAGATGAGGTACTCGCAAAAAAATACACTATTCATAGAGACTGTTCGCTTTTCTAGAATAAAACAGTAAGTACTAAATCTTAATATATATAAATCTCGTGTCACAATGTTTGTCCTCAATGGACTCCTAAACTACCGAACCGTTATCAATCAAATTTGCACACCATGTGCAGTTCGATCCAACTTGAGAGATAGGATAGTTTAAATCTCAAATTATAGTCGCAATTTTAATTTATTGCAAAATATTTGTTTATTATTTGATACAATTCTAACAGATGGCGCTGTGTTAAAATTATCAACGTTTCACATAAGCTGTCATCTACCTTTCACATAAGTTCTCCTATCGTTTCCCTTGAATAGTTTACTACTATGTAATATAACAAAAATCTTAGCCAGAGCAACGCTTGGCCGAGTCTACTAGTTAAACTATATTTTTTTATGTCTTCAATTTTCTTTCAAAGCCTTCCGCAAAATTCAAGGAATAAATAAAAAAAATACTTCTGCTGTGTTCGAGCTTTGCGTTTAGAGACATGTTTTATTATTTAAATAACATATTATTTATATAAATAGATTACTTAATGCCCGCCTTGGGTCCGTTCCGCTCGCAGTGGAAGGCGGGCATTAAGGTTCGTTAGTAACCTATACGCTAACATTATATGTATATACATTCATTTACATATAGTGCAACCACACTTATGAACGTCAGTAAAAACGCAAAATGCTTCAAAACTTAAATTTTCTGACATTTCTTAAATCAAGGGTAGGAAGGGTAAGAACTGGAATAAACTCTCCGTCACTAAAGAGTGAGTTCGAATCGGATAGTTATTACATCATCCTCTTCACATCTTGCACCAATTAATCATAATAATAAATGAATAAGAAAAATAAATCAACGCTACCATGTCTTTCCATTAAAAAAATGATTACCGATAACATCGTCAGTTATTATTTTTTTTTTTTATAGAACGGGGGGCAAACGGGCAGGAGGCTCACCTGATGTTAAGTGATACCGCCGCCCATGGACACTCTCAATGCCAGAGGGCTCGCGAGTGCGTTGCCGGCCTTTTAAGAATTGGTACGCTCTTTTCTTGAAGGACCCTAAGTCGAATTGGTTCGGAAATACTTCAGTGGGCAGCTGATTCCACATAGTGGTGGTGCGCGGCAAAAACTGCCTTGAAAAACGCTCAGTTGTGGAACGGCGGACGTCGAGGTGATACGGGTGGAATTTCGTATTCTGTCTCGACGTCCGATGATGAAACTCAGCTGCAGGTATTAATCCGAACAACTCCTCTGAACACTCTCCATGGTAAATGCGGTAGAAGATGCAGATGTTAATGTTCTATGTGAAAATAACTCGGCTTACAGGAACAATAAAACAAAAGCCTTATTCTAACAATATCGTAGTATTCACGTATTTCTAGGTACTTCACCATTACGAATTGTACTCTGTTTCAGGTGACCCAGTTCGGTGTGATTCGGTACGTGGAACTGTCAGCAATCAATCACAGAGGCGACAACTGAGGGATGATGGAAATCGCGTAATTTACATAATCTGTTGGTTAAATTTCGATTTTAATATGTAAGTGTAAATGGATAGTACGGCATTTAAATCACACCATAACTAACACTGAATAGAAATTCATTTTCTCGCCTGTACGGAGTTTCGCTCCAGTTCTGGAGCTTAGTTCAATCAGATAGGATTTCACTAAACTATTTGACACGTAACTCGCCACTATTAAGGGCCTGCAGTTAGTTTGAATAGGAAATATATTTTTAAAATTAGATAAGTAGACATACATTACAACAATAATATTATAATTAGGAACAAAATTTAGTGACATTCACTACTTAAATATCTCAATACAGAATTCGAAATTCCACCCGTATCACCTCGACGTCCGTCGTACCACAACTGAGCGTTTTTAAAGCAGGTTTTGCCCCGCCCCACGGACCAATTCGACTTAGGGTCCTTTAAGAAAAGAGCCGATTCTTAAAAGGCCGGCAACGCAATCGCGAGCCCTCTGGCATTGAGAGTGTCCATGGGCACTCAGGTAAGCCTCCTGTTCTATAAAAAATCTCAGATATATGACATAATAATTATTGATAGCTTTGGGTACCCACATTTTACAATATTACCTTACTTTGTAACTTTCAATAGCTACACCGATCTCGACTTTTTGTAATCAAGTTCAATGTAGTTTTCTTAATAACCGTAGCACTGATGTCGCAACCTTGGAATCGCGCGGTAAACTCATTATTGAGATAGGCATCGCTTTTGGAAGTTACAAAGTAATGGCTCTGTAGTGTAGTATTGTATCAGGGTGATATTAAGAAATTACTTGACTGTGTTTGTCTATACAAGTATCCAATAAAAGAAGAAACAAGAAAGAAAATTATGAAATTTTATTTTTTCTTTGTTCGATGTTTTTAAGATTAAATTTAACATTTTAGTTAGTATTAAAAGTTGTTGTTTAATGTTACATTTCAGTTTTATTTTATTTTTGTTCTTTTTGTATATTAATGTACTTATGTTTTCTGTTTCATATATATATTTTTTATCTATGTAAACTGTTTCGGCTTTGTATATTGTCTAAGTCTTTTGTTTTATAACATGTATGTTAGCTGTAAGATAACTTATAAATAAAGAATATAAACTGACTTTCAACATCTTAGCACAAAAGTGGTTTTCTAAAATCGTACTGACTTCAAACCACAGTAAAACAAGTGAAGAACGGCGGAAACCACGAACATATATCTTATTTGCACGATCTCCTTTTAAAAGATACTGAAATCTACCGGCAATACAAGTTGAATTCAGTACAATTTATAATCGACTTTGGTCCAATAAGAGACGATTATGCCATGTACAGTGGACAAAGGCATAATCCCTGAAGACTAACACACAGATACGTTAGGCTATTGTCACGTTTCGTATACCACACTGAAAATATTACTACACCTTACTTCACCTTCGGATTATTTGAAGTCGTTTGTGTATACATATAATATGTATACGTAATCCAACTGCACACTGTCAATCAAATTAGATATTATGTTATATTACATAGGCATAATGTCAATATGCATATTTAAGTTCAGAACTTATAGGCCGGGAGATAGTGACACAAAATAGTGGGTCATTTGTACCAGTATGGCGGTTCTTCAGGGGTCTTATTACGCAATGAAAAAAAGAAAAATGATAGTCAGAGCGCTGGTACCGGCGGCCCAATCGCGTGGGCGTTACTCGAGCTCGTCGAAATCACGATTTGTTCCACAAAAATTCTAGTATTTTCCGATAGTCCATAAAAAAATAAGAGGCGGCAGTGTCATGCCATACTTTTCCGATGTGACTTACAGCCCGTCATACCGACGCGAATGCGTTTAGGCTAATCATCGTCATGCAGCCATTTACGAAAATCACCATGCCATACTTTTCGGAAATGGCCCCCATACCATTGTTCTACTGACTTGACACCCGTCCACTCTCGGATGTTCCTTAGCAAAATCCACTAGCTTTCTATTTTTATATTATTTCTTTTCTTTTTTTTTTTGCTATAGGATTTTTTTTCTAAATGTTTTCGTTTTTTTTATTATTTTTTTGGTTATTGTTGTTTTTTTTTTTTTTCTAAAATTTTCACAAACTTAATCCCAAAACTTCACTATTTGAGGAGAAACTACTATTACCTTAGGCTCCCAAAAAAGATTTTCAAAACACTGACATTTTGGGAATTAGCTACCTCAACATTATTAAAAGAATACAAAGAATGAACAATTTAAGTTCCAGAACGGCGAAAACAATTTAAAGATAAATTAGACGATTTTCTTTGCCCTATAAGCGAAATTCATATTTTTTAAATGAGTACTTTAAAGGTACTTTTTATTTATTCTTTCTATGATTTTGTAAAACAAAGTATGATTGTAGATTCCTTCTCAAAAACGTTTTTATTACTTCACAGATTCTTAAGTATAAGACCCACTACCCAATTTTTTTGATCTTGTTTAACATTTATTTCAATATTCACAAATCAAGAAACATTTTTGACGAGCTTATTTATGGCGCCAGCATCTTCAAATTAAAGAGTATCGAAGGAAGGAAGGTTATTTATTACCAAATGAAACTATAAGAAGGTAATCAATTTTCTGTTTTCTTTACATTAAATTGTACTTTCATTAACTAATTGTTATTTTTCATTATCTTGTAGGTCATGCACGAAGAAGGCATGGATTGACCAGACAGTGTTATCGACTCGCCAGGCCTTCCTAGATGGCCTGACTACTGGCTTAAAACAGCCTTCAGAAGGGCAAAGATTAATTATCGGCCACATAGGTGGGAAGAAGGATTCGTAGAAGACAGCACTTTTAGCCAAAAAAGTAAAAAGACTATCATCAAGAAATAATGCCATTCCTTTAGAAGTGGTTTAGTGAGTATTCCAAAACTAAACCAAATTCCGTTGTAGTGCTAGATAATGCCCCTACCACTCCAGGAAACTAGAATCGCTCCTAAAATGTCTTGAACTAAACCTAAAATACAAGAGTGGCTAACGAGCAAAATATTTCATCCGAAGCAACAATGGTTAAAGCTACTCTTATAGACATTGTACGGCAGCACAAACAAGATCATTTCGAAAAGTATGTTGTGGACGAGATAGCAGCGCAGCATGAGAAATTACGTCTGCCCCCACCCCCCCCCCCTACCACTGTGAGCTTAATCCCATTGAGTTGGTATGGGCGCAGGCTAAAGGATATGTTGCAAAAATAATAAAACCTTCAAAATGACAGAAGTAAAAAACTTTTGAAGAAGGACTTAAACTAATCACACCTGATAAATGGCTAGCTGCGTGTCTCACATAATGAAAGAAGAAGATAAAATGTATGGTCTCACACATGATCGACAATGTTTCAGACAGATTTATTATTAATGTCACCGAAAGCGATAGTGATGATTTTTTATCTGATGATGAATAAAAACAAATTATGTAATAAGCGATGTTTATTATTTTCATTACCAACCTATAATTGTTATATTATTAAACATCTATAGTATAAACTACATGATATATTGAGAATAGGACAGTCTTACAAGTTTCCTCCAATGATTTCCTTAATGTTAAAAACAATTGGTATTTAGTACTAAACTCGTTGGTATGTTCAAAGCACGACTAAAATTCGAACCCTATCCGATATCGGCAGTACGCAACGTTAACTATTCACTAGGCAATCGAGGCAATTTTATTAATTCAGGAGTTTTTTCAATCATTCACAAATCATGTGACAAACACAACACTATTTTTATTTCATTAAAAACTGACAACACCGTAAACGTCAGTTGATATCGTCATAATCAAAAATCCACCTAGAGAAAATTACTGCATTTCTTCATACTAATATATTCCTTCATTATACTTTTTAATCTTTGATAAGCTTACAGCGTTTCGCATAAGGATTCACATATCATCACAGCCTACGCATTATGCAAATAGCTATAATCGGCTTGCAAGTTTTGTTTGTATTTATAATTGAATGGGTTTTAATAAATTACTTTTAATTACAATGTTTCATATACAGGTGTTACCTACTGTTCGTGTATTATGTATCGAATGATATATTTGACTTAATAATAGGATGGGACTGTGGGAATCGAGGCGAGCGAATTTAATTGTGTATTTCAAATTGGTTTTAATTTTACTCCGCGTCAAGTGAGGGTCGATGTTGATTAATTATTAATCAAATTATAAATAAAACTGTATAGTATTGATTTCTGTTTACAACGGGTTTACTTTTGCGAATGATTTGAACCTGTAAGATATTAATTGTATTTTTATCCTGTAAAGAGTATTTTTCTCAATACTCAAACTCAAACTTAAAATAACTTGTACTTATAGGTAACTAAGTACACTTATGAACGTCAAATAAAATTTGGTAAATTGATTCTAAATTTACATTTACTACCAGTATCTTGCCAGCTCTACGCCCTTGAAGACAGTCAAGCGGGCAAGCAGAACTGGCAAGAAACTCTCCGCCACTCTTTTACTATAGGTAATACATGTAAAATATATGTCTACGTGACTCAATGGTTAATTTCATGACATAAATCTGAAGGTCTTAGGTTCGTTACCGACGGAGTTGCGGTCGGACAGTCTTCCTCTGCTCATCTAATTACTCCAAAACAAACACAGAAATACCAAAACTTCTATCAGGATTAGATCGAATTTTTGTAAATTTAAAATACCTTATAACTTCTATTCAGATATATATTATACATTTCAGATATATATATCGACAAAATATTGTTGCTAACATACGTGTACAGATTACGTTTAAAATACAACCTTCATTTGTAGAAGGATTTGACAGTTTAAACCGCTTGTGAGCAACTATTTTACAAAAATTTCATAACCTAACATTATTTTATTGGAACAAGAAGCATACGGAATTTAAAGTAATTGCATTTTTAAATACTATGCAATGCACAGTATTTATTTAGCATTAGTTTTGTTCGATTTCAACAATTTGGTTTTCTAAAACTACCCGAGATCTCGCGAGATTGTAACTTTTAATCCCACGGGATCTTGCCTCGAGAATGCATTCCCTAGTTATTGCGCACACTACATAATAAATGTTCTAATGTCTTGTGAATATAATGTAATATTTTATTTTCGTGAGTTAATCTATTTCTTCTATTGAATAAACACTTTATAATATTTTTTTTAAATGTATATTTTTTACTACGAACAAAGGAATAACATCAGTGTCAACTGTCAACTCTGTCGTCAAGACTTCAAATTGGAGCAGTGCGCTATGCAGCAAGTTCCGTCTGAGACCAAAAAACTTCGCTTAAGCTACGGTTTCCTAGAAAAGCCGTGCCGTTACGGTTGTTAATAACGGCCGTCATTACGGTGGCCAAGCTGTGGTTTCCTAGTAAGTGGTGCGACCGTATTTCTGAAGTGTTATTCCAATTTCGTTCCAAAAAATTTGCTTCATCTGAGCTTGTCTCTACTCTTTGGATTTGATATTGTACAAAGCTTCATGATTTTTAACAAAATCAATTAATTGTTCATCATTTTCGCCCATCCAAGTCATTGTATTAATTAAATATGCGCACCGCTACAGGCGAAAAACGTTGAACTACTGTTTATCACCGCTATGATGGCCGTCATGCATATGACAGCACCGCTATTTGACGTTACGGTGACACTCAACGTTCTCTAGAAAACCTGCTCCGATGTTATTTATAGACAACGTATGGGTGACGTCAACCAACGTTACATTACGGCCGTTAGTTAACGGCACCGCTTTTCTAAGAAACCGTAGCTTTACCAAATCTACACTAAAGTCTGTACGTATATTCAAAACTCGGTAAAGAATCTAAATTTCCGGCGCACCTTGCAAATGTAATTTTACGACTTAAGTTAATGAACGTTAAACTATCAAGTAGTACGTCGGGCCACTTTGATGTTTCAACTTGAAACGAGACACATGTCCAAAGTACTCTTAAACAAATCATTTTTATGGTCCTCATTGGAAATTTGAGTTTTTGTGATCAATAGTAAATATTAGCGCAAAGTTCGGTGACTTCGGCAATGTTTAAATATTGCATAAATTAGTGGCCCTTTATGTATACAGTATATATACACCGACACAGAGTACGCCACGCCCTGCACATATGTAACGGTTATAAAAGACGCATTTTCGTCCGTACAAACATAAAAGCTATGTTAACACTCAAAACAATCGTACAAAAACAAGCTTTTACATAACTTATTTGCCTCTACCTTAGAAAAGATCATTGCGACAGGTGACAGGTCCGAGATTTCAAAAATATTAAATGACAATTATTTTTTTCTGTTACAATATGTAGTTTTATTTTACCAAGAGTTTAATTTACACAGAAACGTATATATCTGCAATAAGCCTCTATCTATAGGCATACAGGTAAACATTCAAACTAAAAAAACAGGGAAACTTCATTTTTTTTGCTTAGCTATGTTACGTAATCAGTGTTGGCCTAGTGGCTTCAGCGTGCGACTCTTATACCTGAGGTCGTAGGTTCGATCCCCGGCTGTTCACCAATGGACTTTCTATGTGCGCATTCAACATTTGCTCGAACTGTGAAGGAAAACATCGTGAGGAAACCGACATGTCTTAGACCCAAAAAGTCGACGGCGTGTGTCAGGCACTGGAGGCTAATCACCTACTTGCCTATTAGATTTAAAAATGGTCATGAAACAGATTTAGAAATCTGAGGCAAGACTTAAAGAGGTTGTAGCGCCACTGATTTATTTTTTATTTTATGTTACGTGATCAGACTAAGTCAATACATTTTTTATTACAATACGTGTTATACTTAAAATAGAAAAAGTTACTTTAAATTGTCGTTCAAATGATTTTGACAATACAATAATAGTAATAAATATATTACTTTGGACAGGAATCATTCACTTGACTTAATTAATTTGTAAGAATAGGTCTGGCAATTTTAATTGGATAATCCGTACACTAGACATGCATCAATAAACCTCGACCGACTTATAAAAATAAAATAAAATTGACATTAAATTTTCCGCGACATTTTAATACGCCATTTAACATATTTTCGAATGTCAATCTTTTGTTTTGCGAATCACTCAACAGCCATTAATGTTTGTTAAAAGGTAATTTATTGTTTTTGTTTCACCTTGACATATCACGCTATTTACGTTGGGAATTAGCGTGGAATTGTGATACAAGATAGTGCAAAACGTGACATTTCCTATGGGTCAAGGGAGGGTATTGCGTCAGTAGGAATTTCACGCGTTAAAAAGAACCATTATGCCGTATACTACGCTAACAATACCTTACAGGAATAGGTGTTCAGAGGAGTTTTCGGATTAATACACGCAGCTGAGTTTTGTGATCGGACGTCGAGGCAGAATACGAAATTCCATCCGTACCACCTCGACGTCCGTCGTTCCACAACTGAGCGTTTTTTAAAGCAGTTTTTACCACCACTATGTGGAACCAGCTGCCCACTGAAGTATTTCTGAACCAATTCGACTTAATGTCCTAAAAGAAAACAGTGTACCAATTCTTAAAAGACCGGCAGCGCACTTGTGATCCCTCTGGTATTGAGTGTCCATGGGCGGCACTTAACATTAGGTGAGCGTCCTGCGATATTTTTAAAAAAAAGGGTGCGTGTACTTATGTACGCGCATAAGAAGTAATACTTCTTTGGTATTATTAAAAATAGTTTTTGATTGCATGCAAATATGTAATTAATTACAATTAAATAATCAAAGACTGGAAAAGGAGTCATTATAGGCAATAAAGTTCAGTTTACATTTGAAAAATTAAATAAATAAATATTTATTATTATTCTCTTACATTAAGTGTAACATAAACTCTATTATTATTCGAATGTTGTTTTTAAATTATGTCCAATGCCGTAGCATCTTCCGTGGGCAACTTCATTCTGTTAATTTTGTGTCACGGTGCGCCGCATCGTAAAATTTCACTCTCATCAATTTTTCATGACGCGCCTAAAGAAGTATAACTTTAAAAACAGTCGTAAAGTGCCAAGGTGCGTGACTCTCAACCCTGATTGTGTTTCGAACTCCTCTCATGTACGCAGTTCATACGTCTTACATGATTCTAACCAAGATTTGTAGTTATGACAACGCTGTGCGCGACCAAGAATCACCGAACGACCGTGTGTGATATGACAGCTGATCTTAACTTACCTAGAGTTGAACGTAATCATTTTAATTATACTCCTTAAAAACTAAAAGTTATCCATAGTCAAAGCGTACATAAAAAAATCACAGATTTAAAACGGCCGAAATGACGACAGAACTTGGCTATAATTATGGGTGGTGTATTTCATGTAAAGTTATCGTTCCGGATAGCAGCTCTATTGATAGCGTAATATTCAACTAATGAGTCCGTGTTTTGTGCATACAAGCGATTGTGCCGGAAGGGAAATTGCATCTAGACGGAGCGACCACGATTTACTTGCATTTTGAGATAATATTTATTCTTTATTATACTTAATGATAAATAAAAATATATTTTTTTATAATTTTAAATACGCACACATATTTTCACGCAGTTTATGTCCGTATACTTTAATAATATATATATTTATTTAATAAAGGTATTCACA
This sequence comes from Pieris macdunnoughi, assembly GCA_905332375.1. Taxonomy (NCBI): domain Eukaryota; kingdom Metazoa; phylum Arthropoda; class Insecta; order Lepidoptera; family Pieridae; genus Pieris; species Pieris macdunnoughi. The sequence continues at coordinate 2,115,135 of CAJOBZ010000016.1, forward strand.
TTATATTGTTGTCACTTAATAGTTCCGACCTTATGACGCTATTAAATACTTCCCTCAAACGTCGTGCAAATTTTGGGTAAGGCTATGTTAGCTGTCTCGACTTGTGACCCTAATATTTTTTCATTTTCTCATAGATTAATACATTACTGTAGAATTTTATTTTATGGCCATATATCTCTGACCAAATTTTGGATGTCAATTAGACGATTGCCTCTATCCCTCTCTCTCCCTTCATTCGGTAGCTCATGTCAGATCAGCAAGGAAACCTCCGGAGCGCTCAATCTGTTTCCACCGGTTCCTGTCTTTGACTTGTGTGTTACAAACCACGATCAGTTTCTCCAAGTTCTCATCGCCTCTGCGAATTGTATGGCCGAAATATGATATAATTCGTTGTCGGCATATGGTAGACAGGCGATTCCGTATGCGGAATTGGTGCGCATTTGGAATTTTAACATTGTTTCCACAAAGCAGTAAAGATGGTCACCGTACACACAGTAACTGTTTTCTATTTAGGTAAGCAAGCATGCCAGCGTTTGTTCAGCGTTATCGATGTACTGGGTTCGCAACTACGGCGTACAAATAATACATTAATTAACTATTTATTATCAGATACCACGCTTCAGAACATTTGATAATAGAAAAACTTGTTCCGTTCAGAACGTTAACTTCGATACAGAACAATCACTATAAAATACATTGTCTTCACCATAAGCGTTGTGGATTTTTAAAATTATATTTTTATAAATAAATTAATTTATATTATATATGATACTATACTATATACTTTTATACATTTATTTATATGATATCATTTATAAATAAAATGTGTGTATAGGGTTTTATTATTATTACACACTTTGAAAGATAATAATATATTCTTAATTATCTGACTACATCGGTTTCAGTACGCAACGTGGACTAGAGGTTAATCTTTTCAATTTTTTCCAATATTAACTATAAATTTTACTCACAATATTAAGTTGTACATTTTACTAAAATACTTTATAATAAGGTACACATACACATAGTTCTATAAATTATATCTAATGCATTCAATTCGCATATGGATCTAAACTAATATAATTTAAACGTGCTTAACACTAAATAAATTTCAAACAAACAGAAAGTTGCTTCGCTGGACCATTTCGTTTAAAAGCTAATAGTAGGATTGAAACTTTGAAACTAAAACTGTAGTTTAATTCTTTAATCTAAAAACGACGTGTATTTGGTGAAGTTTTTATGTTTAGCGTTAATTAATAACATACTTCTGCCATTTAAAAGCTAAGTTCACATATAATTACGAACAATAACCAAAATGCTTCTCTGCTCTATACACTTTGAAATAAGTGTGATATTTGACGGTTCTTTCGGCAGACAATTAGTTGATTATAAATTATAATTTGTCGTTTGCTTGTTCTTTTATCCATTAACGAATCAATTATTACTAAACAATAAACAAATAAATCAAATAATATGAAACGATTTAAACAATGTCTAATGCGCACCTTTTCATCTGACATTGACTTAAAACTTGACATTCTGCTGTCACTGTCAGAATGTCATGCTTACAAAGATTGAAATTACACATATAAAGAAGTTATTTAATACGCGTTGTAAACAGATAAATGTTGTTATACTTACTACAGAATGCATTGCTTTCTGTTCGCATATATAATACGCAGTAACGAAATCGAAGTGAGCTAGTAATGAGCCATACGGTGACATGTGTTATGAAATGGCATATAGTAGAATAAAGGTAACATGTGCGCTGTTTATTTTTAGTGCGGCCCCGTAAAATTTTTACTGAAATCGTCTACAATATTTAACATTAAAATTTATGTTTGAAATTCTTCTTATTTCGTTGCTTTACAACAGATATAATGGAAAGTAAAATGTATTCATTAGACATTTCGATTAATATTTTAACATTACAAAATTTAATCAAGGGTTTCAACCAGTATTAGGGTGACATTCAGAAACGAAACTGTCAAAATCCAATATATTTTGAAACACATTCGGGAGCCCACTCAGTTAAAAAGATTAGGTACGTATTGTATTTGACACAGAAAAGAATATAAACATAGCTTAAATACTTTACACAGATAAAAAATCCTTCATAGTTCACGTCGAGACTCAATTAAGTATGTCTATCTTGTGTCAAGAACGTTTTCGATTTTGAATGATTATGGAAGCCAGACTCCCTTTTCGAATTCGATTGAAGTTTGGCGCCGACCTATTATATAAGACTAGTGTGTTTGAAGACGAAACTGACCAAACGAACAGGCCTAGTTAATTAGCATCCTTAAATATTTATGTCATGCCATTACTATATTGTCGAGAAACATTAAAAAAAATATAATACAGTACATATATTATATTAAACACAATATCCCTACTGTGAATTCACTCTGCGAACATATAAATATGTCGATAGTGTCGGAGACAACATTCAGTAGGCGCAACGTCTTTGATAACGGGGATCTGTGCAACTGACTGGTTCTTGTCCTTGGTATCGCAAATATCCTAGGCCTTCGCCGTCGCCGTCGCACGTGGCAATAGGTACTAAGAAACCCAGTTCTTGGAGTACACTTGGGTTGCACACTACACCCCTCAAGACTTTCAGTACGTAGATATACATACAATAAGTACTTATAAGTTTAAACTGAATGTTTTCAAAACAGTAATTAGATAGAACTAGATGTAATTGGTTAATTGCGCCGGCGCATTTATAAATATCGTAAGTGCATCGACCGCGATTGCACCATTTGTAACGCGCGGTATTCGGGCCGTGGGACTGGTGCAAATATTTGAAACGTTCAATATATTTTCCTTCACAATATAGCCTTAAGTGTTGTAATTAAAGTATCTTAGTCACAGAATATTTTAGACATCCGTTTTGGTATCAGTTGCAAGAGACTCCTCATAAACCTCTATAAGAAACCTCTTTGAAGCGTTTGCGTGGCTAGGAGGTTCTGTATTTAATTATTAGATCCACAATAATTGTTGTAGTTTTCTACCTTTTTATTTTTTTTCTGGGATACAAACAGATACAAAAATATATAGTCAAGCTTGTAGCGCCACTGTTTTTTTTTAATTAATTGCAATGAAATATTTAATTTTGCCTTTTGGTAATATGAACTTTTAACTTGTCTCTTCGCTAGTTCCCATAACCGACGAGCATGCATGGTGAATGTCATGAAAGTGGATGAAGCGAGAGTGGATTGTTAGGACTGTATCAAGTTGAATACCCTCGTCTCTTCCTACCCCTTCGGGAAAAAGGCGTGAATATATAAATAAATGAAATGCAATATTAACAGATACATCTAAGTAACCAAACGGATCCTTCGAAACGGCTTGATCTATTTTGATATTTTTTGTGTATGGTCGGAGAATACGAATTACGTCTTAAAGTAGTTATTGAGCCCTAAGCGATAAGGCTTACCTCAAAAATGATTTTGGCTAAAACCACTTAATTTTTACCATTTTGATATAAATGTAATCTTCAAGACTCGTTAGTCGACTATTGCTTTATATTTCAAAACAACGCCGGATCAGCTAGTTATTAAATAGTATTGAAAAATAGAGGCTATGTACTTAGGTAATAATTGGTGTCGCGTTCGCAGGGAAGCCAATATAAACGCTAGAATGGCTTTTAAAGGGATAAAGATCGCATTACAGTTGTTGCTTATTGTTACAAATGGACATTAACTGTGCCACAGCATAACTTAGATATTTAAAAATGTTCATTAATACGCTAATAATCTTAATTAACTTTCTTACCAACACATAACCAAGTCCAAAATACAATGAAAGATCTTATTAGCAAAAAGCAGGTCTTCGAACCCCTTTGGCACCTTCATCGTCCAAATCGCTTCATGGACGGTGGGGCTACATTCAAATAAATAATACATCGATTTGATAATTAATTGTTGACTTGACTGGAGTATTGTATGAATTCGGTTGGAAATTCAAACACATTTATCTAAACAATGAAGGCCATACAAAATTATTATCATAAACTTAACAATGGTTCTACCCTTGAACGTCTAGACTAAATATTTACGTCAATCAACTTGATAGTATAACCCACCCTCTTATAACCACTAAATGTTACAAGCGTTGTAAAACAAAGAAATGCTTGAGAACAGCTGTGGCTCTATGGCCTCTTAGATTTTATAGTACAGGTATTGTAAACAAAAATGGATTGGAAATACTAAAGTTGAAGCTTAAACTAAGTCTTGAGCAGCAGTGCTAGGCTGGTTGTGGCTCGGCTACGCTAATGGAGGCTGATCTCCAAAAATTATCAATAAAACTCATTTCGGGACTTCATACATCAATCATGGGCGTTTCCTAATTTTAGACCTCATATTGAGACAACAAACTGATGTACACAATAATGAATTAAATAAAAAATATTATTGTCTTAAAAAAGTATGTTCATAATATAATTTAGTACCCTTAAAGTAAAATAATTCAGTCGCTTTACAACCTTTTTATATCTTGGCTTCAGATTTCTGTCTAAGGTTTGCGGTTTCCTCACAAAGTTTTCCTTCACCGTTCGAGCGAATATTAAATGCGAACATACAAAGGAAGTCCATTAGTGGCCAGCCGAGGATCGAAACTACGACCTCAGGGACGAGAGTCGCACGCTGTAGCCACTAGGCCAACATTGGTCTAATATAAAGTACCCATAGTTGGTGTTGCCTTTAGGTGTATTTGGAAATATTAGCAAAATACTAAACGATTTAGTCGTTCGTAAACTATACCAAAATATATTTTAACGAACGTTCAATGTCGAAGGACATTGACGCAAAATAATCTAATGTAAGCAAAGTAATTATAAGTTTTAATAAGTTCGGTCGAAACTAAGAAAATCATTAAAAGTTGTTAAAGTACTATCAGTTTCGTTTATCCATCACATCAAACTTATTTGTACGATAAAATAAATTACTAATGAACACTCACTGAGTCATTATTTTTTTTTTTTCGTGTATATATAATATACTAGGAAAATGACTGATTATACAGAATCTGGAAATATCGACTAACTAAGCTTTTGTTAGTCGATATTTCCAGATTATTTTACTGCGAATTCCTGGGTCCCTGAATCCGCCCTTTTTAGAGTTTAAGTACTTATAAATTAAACGACCCAAGTTTCACTACCTTTTTAATATACGTATAACAATAAAATGTCGAGATAAGCAAATAATAAAGTCGTTTCAATAAATCACAGGCTATCGAACAAAATCTTTTGATTGACGATTTTCCGATTACGGTGCATAAATATTCCATTTGCTTCACGTGTAATGTCCAATCGATTGAGGTTTTACTGCCGAGTCTATTGTTGTACTAGCTAGTTAGAATAATAAATTAAGATGGGAAAGGTGACCAAGATTTATAGTTCCTTATTGTTCTTGTTGTGTTTCCTATGCATATTATTTTATGAGAGAGGAAAGCGGCGGCGTATAGGCCATGCCGCAACGACGAAGAGATTGCAAACCAACCCAAAACCGAAATCAAACGCGGCCAAAGATGATTCAAATTCTTTGCCATAGATCAGAAATTTCGATCAAATACTCAAAAATAATAAATAATAATAAAAGTCTTGGAGATGGATCGTGAAATTGACAATTGATGTGTATCGTAATAACCGTTTTGTCTTTAACAAGAATAACATATTTTATTTCCAGTCGTGAATTATAGGCAAATAATTTGTTTAGTTACGTATATATTTATTTTGGAGCACTGACAGCTAATTAAATCCAATGATATACTTATACGTTACCTATATTTGCTACCATATCAATGGCGCTACAACCTAGTAGTTTGAACTTTGGGTCCGAGGCATGCCGGTTTCCTCACCTTGTTTTCCTTCACCGTACGAGCGAGTGTTAAATGTGCACATAGACGGTAAATCCATTAGTGCACAGCCGGGGATCGAACCTACGACCCCAGGAATGAGAGTCGCACGTTGAAACCACTAGGCCAACACTGCTGCTATTGCTACCAATTACCATACACGGATAAAAACATCATTCTTTAGACCATACATATTAATATGATAGAAGCCATTAGCCAAGCGAAGCACCCGCGAAGCATTTGTCATTGTGTTTATTATTTTATTTATTATACGTAAAGAATAAACACTGCGAGTCTTTGTAGTGCAAAAATCGATCATCTTATTAATATGGTTATGTCAAATCAACTTGCAGTATGTCAAATTATATATGTATATTTTTTAATCTGTATTCCACGTGGCATTTGTCATTGCTATTTCTCTACATAGCATCAGTCAAACAGTTACATTTTTGCACCGCTGATAGGACGTTGGTGAACACTTTGTTCAAAGTCAGAATAAGTACATATTAATGTACAGAGTAAAGCTATTCAATGAATTGATTTATGAAACGTTTGTCCGTGGGCGGTGATGTATGCTTAAGGTCACAACCTAGGTCTCACGTACACATGTTTAGAAATAGTTATTCAATTCAATGTAAAACTTATGAAAGGACCTTTGTATAATAAACGTGAAATAGGTCACGTGAGTGTTTATATCGTCTTAATTAAATATTATATATATATTTATAAAAGCTTGCCCTTTTATGCACAATGGTAAAAGAACAATAAAATATTTTTTTTATGTGACAAGCGATTTCAAAGTGTGAGGGAGTTCTATGGATATCCCTTTATCAGAATGCTCAATCTGAATATCGGTGAGTTTTGGCCAAAACGCGTTCTTCGGAAAGGGGGGACAAATGGAATGTTGGAATGTATATTTAATTAATTTAATATATATCTGAGATATTTGATTTGTTTTGATATATAGTATTATGTATAGAAAAGTGTTGTAATCGTGCTTATAAACTCCCTCATCTTTGTTTATTATCTTTCGAAAATTGTACTGTATTGGACACGACATACAAATTTACTATAATAAATACTGAATCTGGATAATCCTAAATTTACTACAATAAATACTGAATCTGGATAATCCTAAATTTACTACAATAAATACTGAATCTGGATAATCCTAAATTTACTACAATAAATACTGAATCTGGATAATCCTAAATTTACTACAATAAATACTGAATCTGGATAATCCTAAATTTACTTCAATAAATACTGAATCTGGAATATCCTAAATTTACTACAATAAATACTGAATCTGGATAATACTTGCCAATTATTATAATAAAATTTATGAGATTAAATAACAGAGCAAAAAGATAGGCTTTATACACGCGTCAATCAAAAATCAATAATGAAACAAACATTTCAAATATTGTTCTTAGATGCTGTAGTCTTAATATATCGGTCGCATACTCGTATATTCGCACTCGTAATATGCAAAACATTCCTTTGATACCTTGCTTTACGATCAAAGGATTTCACAGCTAAAATAATCCGAAGACCATTTTATATCGTCGTAGTACTTTCAAAAGCCCCTAATGATTCGTTAAGGACACTCGGCTAAATTAAAAAGGACTTTATTTCTACTCCTTTAACAGCTGACGGCTTCCCCGTCATCAAATAAACATTTCATTTGCGTAATTAAACAATAATTTTTGGTAACAACTGCTTGTTCATAAATCGCTATGTAATGTTTTGCTGTTCGCTTCGTTACGCTTCTGAAAGAGTGAGCTTTCAGAGTAAATTAAGCTTCTTAAAATTTATGTAGTATTATCATTAAAATATCATTGAAATTTTGTACTCTCGTAGTAATCTTGTACATTTATCTAATAATGAAAATTGGAAAAAAATATAAATTGATTTATTGAAGAGACCACATCATACATTTTCATCAATTTTCTATAGCGTAAGTTACAATATATCTATTCTAAAATACATGACAATTATGGTGAATATAAATTTTACAAAAAATAATAAAATTATTACACTTCGAATTTTCGTTTTTAATAGTAATTTTTTTCTTAACAAAGCGGAGGCACCAGATGGGTGCTTAACAACGCTTGTTTTAAATGATGAGCCCTCTACCGAATATATCAAGCTCTGGATAATTAGTGTTTAATAAATAAATCTATTTCATGATAATTTTTAAATCTAATAGGCAAGTAGGTGAACGGCCTCCAGTGCCTGACACACGCCGTCGGCCTTTTTGGGTCTAAGACATTTTCCTTTTCCTCACGATGATTTCCTTCACCGTTCGAGCAAATGTTAGATCGGGGGGACCCGGAATGAGAGTCGCATACTGAAGTCACTAGGCCAACACTGCTCAATTATCATGATAAGTGTTAATTATTTTATATTCGCAAAAAAATCGTATGAGAGGTACCTAAAATTTAAATCAATAGATATCATTAGAGGAAAGTGACCAATTACCATTTATTTTTAGCATAATTTCCACATGTATTATAAATAAAAAACTTTTGTGTATTTTAACAACAATATATTTGCACTTAAGTTTGTAATAAGTTTAGGTTTTATTGATTAGTTTAAAGTAAGAAAAAATGTAAGAAATAATAAAGATTTAGGTACCTATATATGGAATAGGTACCCCAAATATGGAATACTATAAACACTATCAAAAATTAACCTTAACTTACAAGAGACTCTTTGGAAACATGGTATAATATAGAAATGTACACAAATTATTTACAAAAATCACAAATCCAGGTATCAAACTCTGGCCCAGCCAATCATTACATGCCCAGAGTCCACACATAAGATTGACCCATGTTTCACCATGAGTATCATTCGAAAACAGCCCACCACAGAATAACCCCCCCCCCCGAATCTTCAAGTCTGAGCTTATCCCAAAGGTCACTTATCAAATCACCACTCTAGTTCTTCTCTAGCTTGTTTTTCCTTATGATATTTTGTCATTCTGTTTTTAATTTTATTTTTCAAAAGTTTTCTTTCTAAGTTATAGCTGGGGCTTCTTCTGAGAAAATTAGTTTTTCTATAATCGAAAAAATTTTTCCAGCTGGCAATTAAAGTATTTTCCAGCTCTTAATAACCATTTTTTTCTTATATTTTATTGTTTCCGCCATTCTCTATCTTATTTTGTTTTTTTTCGAGTTGACCACCATTCTGTAAATAATTAATTACAAAACATAAACAATGGTATCCATATTGGGTGTGATCTTTTTTATTTTTCAAATTCAAAAATCAGATTTTATATTTAACATCATCTATACCCTAAAACATACTAAAGACTCTAACGTCTCTAAAACTAAAACTCTGTCATTTCTTTACAAAAATAGTATTTTTTACATACCTTAGAGTATGTTGTCACAAAACAAAAACTTCACATCCTCATATCTACAACTTTAAGGAGAGAGAAATGTTCTATGTGAGTGCATTTGAGAGAAATAGGGGTATTCCATATTAGGGATACTATCCCATATTTGGTCACTTTCCTCTACGTGCCCTAAGTTAGTACTATTTGCTCTAGATGTTATGTTTACAATATATATTCCACCGCAAAAGCCGTATCCGTTACGCGTTAAAGATGTTTTTTTTTGTTTAGCGAGAAGACATCGGAAGTAAATTGCTATATTTCAAACCCAAAAATTTTGTCTGTGGCAATACGCTCTGCGTGAAACTATTAAAAAAAATCGACGACTTGAGTCAAATTGCCGATCACTCACTTCTCTATAAATAAAATTTAAACATCCGGCCAAGCCTATCATAGCCCAATGCTTATAGAGTTATAACACCAACAGACAATTCTATATTCCATCATCAATTATTCTCTATAAACGCCACAGAAAAACTGCAGTAGCTAGATTGAACTGTGACAAACTGACGAAGCTAAAACCGTTGTACAGATTTAATAGCAGCCACATTTTCCCTTTATTGCTAACATAGTTTTGATGGTAATGCGAGCCGAATGGAGATAAAACAGACAAAGCTATTACAACTTTTGTTCGTGGTCACAATAAAATTCATGCAACAATAAAAACTCTAGATATTCATGACTGCATGACGTCATTTCCATTCATAGGTGCTGCGGAAGCTTACACTAGCTATCGAATAAATTTAGTTAAATTGTGATTTTTTTATTCATTTCCTTTGATTATTTTATAATAATAATAATTTATTTGCACAAAAATGGTGGTACAATCTAAAGTTCATATAAAATGGCGTGCAAATTTGTTTTAAAATTTTACATAGAAGTTACATACATTATGAGTTATATCAATTAGTCAGTTCTTTTATTATTTGTAGTGATATAAGTTCACATTATTAAAATGTATTATTACGTTATTAAATTAATATTGATTATAATGTTTTACGCAAATAATCATTAATAGAATAATATTTTTTTCCAAAAGTAGTACATTAAGTCGATTTTAAAAACTCTAGTAGGAAGATTTTTTGAATGTTTTTGGTAAAGTAATAAACCTTGATGGTACAAAAGGTGATTTGTCTATATTAAAATTTTGAAGTTTGAAGAAGGAAAGGGATAAAATTTTGAAGTTACAAAGGTACGCTAGAGAAGAACTATCAAGATAGTTTGCTCCACAAATTGCTATAACACATTTTTTTTAGCCTTAAATACCCTATTTCCTATGTGTTGAAAGCAAAAGTAAATTGCTGTATTTTAACGTAAAATAATCTCAATTCAGGATTCAGGACGTAATCAAGCATAAAGTGAGGTAAAACTAAAGGAACGCCTACTAGAAAATAGCTCAGAAAAATAGCTGCTTATAGAAGGATAGTGTGAGTTGACATCAAAAATAAAATAAAAATAAAAAATAAAAATAGCCTTTATTCGAGTACACTATAACTACAGTAAGTCTATGTCTTTTAAGTTTTACACTTGTACTCGACCTCCGATGGAGTGAAGGCCTCCTCCAGATTCTTCCACTTATCCCTATTTTAGGCGACAATTTTCCAGTTTTTTCCCGCTATCCCTTTTATATCGTCTTCCCAAGTTTTCGGTGGGCATCCTCTCTTTCTTCTTCCCACTGGGCCCTTCCAAGTAAGGGTCCTTTTGACCCATCTGCCATCACAAATGCGCCCAATGTGACCGGCCCATTTCCATTTTAGCCTTTTTGTATAAGTTACAACATCTTTTATTTTTGTACGACTTCGTATCATCTTGTTTTTTATTTTGTCTTTAAGCTTCAATTGAAGAATGGAGCGCTCCATAGCCCTTTGGCATACTCCAATCTTTTTTATTAACGCCTTGTTAAAAATCCAGGTTTGGCATCCGTATGACAAACATGGAAGTATGCATGTGTCCATGACTGTTCTTTTTATAGTTAAGTTATGGTTGGATTTCAGTACTTCTTTTAAAGCCCAATATTTGTTCCATGCTAGGTTTACACGTCTGTTTGTTTCTTCCACAAGTCTGTTTTGACTAAACGATATTTGTTTTCCTAGGTATATGTAGTTTTGGACATATTCAAGAGACGTGGCGTTGACAAAAATTGGTCGTTCTTTGCTGTTAGTCATAACTTTAGTTTTGGAGGTATTCATTTCTAGGCCAATGCTTTTACTTGCGCAGACTAATTCGTTAAGCATGTCTTGTAGCTGCGTCGCACTGTTTGAGAAGATAACTATATCGTCGGCGAATCTCAAGTTGCTTAGATACTGACCATTTATTTCTATCCCTTTTTTCTCCCATTGAAGGGTTTTTATTACGCTTTGTAGAACCGTTATAAATATTCTAGGTGACAAAGGATCGCCTTGTCTTACGCCTCTGCATATTTTTATTTCTGGGCCAATTCTGTCTAACTTCACGCGGCTTACGCTTTGCTGGTATATATTTTGTATGAGTTCTATTATTTCATAAGGAACATTACATTCACCAAGAGCTTTCCACATGCTTTTGTGAGATATGGTGTCAAAAGCTTTGGCGTAATCAACGAAACCTAGGTATAGGGGGCAGTTTTGGTCGATATATTTTTCTATAATCATGTCTAAGGCATGAATATGATCTATAGTAGAGAAGCCTCTTCTAAAACCAGCTTGTTCTACTGGTTGATATTCTTCGGTATATTTTGACAAGCGTCGTTCTAGACAGGAAGCGAACAATTTGTACATACTAGGTTGCAAGCTTATCGGGCGGTAGTTGCCCACATCAGTCGGGTCCCCTTTTTTATATAGTAAAATTATGTCAGACCGTGCCCATTCTCTGGGTATTTTTCGTGAATCCATAACCATATTAAAAAGCCTTGTTATGGGGGTTGCTAACAAAAATCTTCCAACTTTTATAGCTTCATTTGTTATGCCATCTGGTCCACAGCTTTTGTCTACCTTTAATTGTTCCATAGCTTTGATAACTTCATAAGTTGAAAATCTTTCAGTCGATAAGTTGTTGTGATGGATTTCGAAATTTTCTGTATTATTAATTATATTATTATTAGGGCCATATAACTCCTTGTAGAATTTAGTAGCTATCTCAATTATTTTGGATCTAGAGTATGTTGTCGATGATGAACTGGTTTTTATTCGAGGTATCCATTGTTTGGTTCTGTTTAGTGCTCTAAAACCTTTTTTTATACTCCTTGATTCTGTTAGAAATTTCTCTAGTACTTGTAATCTATGTTTTTTATTGTCTTGTTTAATCATTTTATGTATATTTTTATACAGATATGTTCGTTCCTTCTTTTCTACGCTGCTTAAATGTGTTTTACGTGTCAACTCGTTTCTTCTGGATATCAGATCCTTTATGTGATTTGAGATAATATAACCTTTTCGATTATATCTATTTTTAGTTTTTAATGTAACGGCTCTTATGCTTCCCGTAAGTGACGTCTTAATTTGGTCATAATATTTGTTTACGTTGCCTTCATCAATATCTTTTATGTCTTTTATTTTGGTTTCTAAAGTTTTTAAATATGACTCTTCCTCTTCTGGGGACTTAAGATAAGAGTATGCACTATTTTTATATTTTACCCGACTCTTTTTTAGGTCTTTTACTATATATGTGCATCTTACAAGACTACGATCGCTGGCAAATGATAGATTGTGCACCACTTCAATGTTTTGTATATGTCGCATGTCATTTGTTAATATATAGTCAATTTGACTTCTTCGCTTTTTGGGGGAAAGCCAGGTCCATAGGTTTTTTAGCTTCTTTGTAAATTGGGTATTTATTATCTTTAAGTCGTTTTCACGGCAAAATTGCAGGAGCAGATCTCCTCTTTGATCCCGTTTACCAAAGCAATTTGCACCCATTACTCTTTCTTCACCAGGCAACCTTTTTCCTATTCTAGCATTAAAGTCACCTGCTAATATAAACTGCTTGTTGCAGTGCTTCATAGCATTACGTACTTGTTCATCCCCTTCCTCCCGCAGCGCTGTTGAGTGTGGACGTGTGTCACGAGTCAGAGCAAATTTTGTTTAATTAAATTTGTCTTTAAAAATCGCGATTGGCGGTGGTTGCGTGCATTTTTGATTTCTATTTGATGTGAGTCGAATATAAGTGGTTTCGGTTCGTGTAGTGAATGAATGGACTTTCTTGTGACGTCGGGTGCTAGGATTTGATCCCGCTCCGCCTCGTGGCGCGCTTGTGTGAGGCGGTCGGTTGCGCGACACGCCACGGTACGATACCGGTAACAGGCGAAATCAGTTATTGAATGCAGCGGGCGGTCTGCTACGCCAATTAAGCGCTACGAGTTAAGCGACGCTACCCCCGCCTGCCGTATTTACTACAAGTGCATCGGAACTAAGCGCTACGCTGTTGTTAGTACTACTTAGACAACAATTCACCACAATACTTTTTTATGATTGTTGAGTTGAATACATAGATTACGCGTATAGTGGATAGGGATTGATAGTATTGATGTCGAAGAAAATGCAGAGAACTCCTCCTGGTAAGTCATCGTCTGAGGCGGATATAAATAAGACATTTTTGGATGAGGGTGAGAAGATAAGAAATTCTAAACGGCTACGTTCTTCTAATTCACCTCGCCTTGACAGTTCGCTTACGTCCAATCCTTCCGAATTAACATCTTTCAAGCAAGACCTCATGAACATGCTTAACTCCTGGAAAGACGATCAGGACAGAAGACTGACTGTTTGGAAAACGGAACAGGATGCCACTTTGACCGGGCTTGCCAGGGATGTACTCTCCCTCAAGGCAGATATAGCGGTTCTTCAAAAATCTTCCCTTGAAATTGACTCGGGTCTATCTTTTATTAATAAAATGTACGAAGACGCGAATGTAAGGGTTGTCGCCTTAGAGACTGCGAAGAAAGAATATCAGGACTGCATTCGCAAGCTTGAAAAGCGAATAGATGATTTTCAACAACAGTCCCGACCTTCAACTTTGGAAATAAGGAATGTCCCAACTAGGCAAGATGAGAATCCAACTGACCTCTCAGAGTGATCTTACAGAAAATTGGTAATGTGGCAGGCCTCAATCTTCAAAATAACACCTTACGGGATATATACCGGTTACCAGGTAAAGTTGAAAAGGATAGACCCATTGTGGTGGAATTTCATTCAGTTGCGGTCAGAAATGATTTTCTAGCCCATGTACGGCAATTCAACAAAAAACGTCCTGTACCCGAGAAGTTAAATACCCAAACCATTGGAATTGATGGTAAATGTGTACCAATATATGTAGATGATCATTTGCCACCAGCCATGAAGAAACTTTTCTATGATGTTCGTCAATATTGTAAGTCAAGAAAATTTATTTGTTGGCAAGCAAATGGTAGAATTTTAGTCAAGAAGACACAAGAAGAAAAAGCTGTACAAATATGGTCCGATCATTGTCTCCTCAGCCTGAAGAAGGAACAACAGGAGGCGTGACTAACTGAAAGTTATAATACCTTTTACTTTTTATTTCTAATCAATAATTTAGTTAGTTACTTAGCAGAAACATTTATCCTACACCCCATTCACACGCATTCACAATATATATCTAGCCCTGGCACTTATCGTAATTTCTATCTACTTCGTCATGCAAACTTACGTACGCACATACACAGTTACTCATTCATTGTTCTAAATGGTTTTTGTTTTTACATGATAAATACCGTAATGTTACTAGTTCTATGCCTATTTAAGTCTATAAGTATCAAATATTTTTGTCGTATTAAGGAAAATAAAAGGAAAAAAATAATTAACAAAACAAAAGACATTGCACAGCGCCCTAAAACTTTAATTAAAATTCGATAATTTGCAATTACAAATCAGTATTGATTCTTTTTCTAATTCTGACTCTTCCGAATGTAATATTGAGGTCGTTCATAGTTTAATTCACAACCCAAATCATTTTACAAAAATCTTAAATCAGAATATTCGTGGTATATCAGCAAACTTTGCAGGTTTGCAAACTTTGATAGTTAGGTCTCGCACAAGTTGGGATGTCATTATACTGACTGAATGTCGGATAAAGGACAACAATATCTTACCGACACTACATGGTTATAACTGTTTTCATACTACTACAAACCTACTACAAAACGATGGCGTGGTAATGTACATCAAGGACTATATCCCTACCCATATAGAGGAACCGGTGTTCATGGATGCTAATTGCTTGGTAGCTAAAATTGACTCAAATGTAATTATTATTGGCATATACCGTTCTCCATCATATATCAATAAATCTAATTTTATATCATCACTAAATATTTTACTGACAAGATACACGAGCTATAAGACAATTATATTAACAGGTGATATAAATATTATAATTAATAGAGAAATAGTAAAAGATGATGTCAGAGACTATTTAAACCTAGCAGCCTATCACGGGTTGCTCCCCACCCACACATTTGCCACACGAGTAGATAACTGCCTCGATCATGTCCTTTTGAAAACTAAGGTCCAAACGCACACATTTGTTGCCCAAACATCACTGACTGATCATAAAACCGTTTTACTATTTCTTAAGTCTAAATTAAACCATGATTGTATTGTGAATAGGCCGTTAACTAAAATAGACCACGAGGGCCTCGCATTTAGCCTTTATAATATGGATCTAAGTCCTCTCTTCAATTCGTGTGATGTCAATTTTGCTGCGAGCTTTTTGATGGCATCTATTACTGAAGCCATCAAGTCGAACTCGAGGCAGATTAGTCCCTCGAAAAGAAGAATGATTATCAAACCCTGGATTACCCCGGTCTTTTGAAGTGCATGCGCAACAGGGACAACTTGCACAAAAAGACAAAAAAATATCCCGATAATGAGATTATAATTACCACATATAAACGTTACCGTAATTTCTGCAACAATTTGTTAAAAAAACTAAAACGGAACTATGAAAGTAATCAACTTAATGCAGCTAAACACAATCCAAAATTACTTTGGAAAACAATTGACACCATAACAAATAGACAAAGATCGCAAGCAACTCCAAATGAGTTGCTAAAAAATTACTCCAATAATTTGGCAGCGGTCAATGATATCAATAAATTTTTCGTAGGAGTTGGCAAGAATCTGGCGGAAAATATAATACAAAAGAACTGTTCTACTGTTGTTGAATGCAGTTTTGGAGGTAATACTAGTCATAATTCTCTAGTATTGCTAGCCACTGATGAGTGTGAGGTGGAAAGACACGTTATAGCCCTCAAGAGCGATGCCACAGGACGTGACGGTATTGGCGCTAATATCCTAAGGTCATATAAATCAATTATTGTGCCCCTCTCTCACACAATTTGGCTCTCAGCAATGGTACTTTTCCATCTGCTTTTAAACAAGCCTTAATAATACCAGTTTATAAAGGAGGTCTGGCTAGAGACCGTGTCAACAGGTATAGACCGATATCCATCCTACCTGCTATGTCTAAGGTTTTGGAAAAATTAATGAATAACAGGCTTATTAAATTCCTAGAGGTGAATAACCTTCTATCCACTTCCCAGTACGGTTTTCGCTCTGGGAGATCCACCGGGGATGCGGTTCATGCCCTCACCGACTACGTTATTAGGAACCTAGAAGGGGGCAGGAAGTGCATAGCTATATTCCTGGACCTAGCTAAGGCGTTTGACACGGTCTCTATCGAAATTCTAATAAAAAAACTTGAGCACATTGGTGTTAGAGGGGCCCAATTGCGACTATTCGGTGACTATTTGAGCAACAGAACCCAGGCCACAAAGATTGGGGATAGTGTGAGTGAGGACCTTCCTGTTCGATACGGTGTTCCGCAGGGCAGCGTATTGGGTCCTACCCTGTTTTTAGTGTATATTAATCAGCTATGCAACCTACAGCTAACCAATGGATCCATCGTTACCTTTGCGGATGACACGGCTTTATTATTTAATGCACCGACTTGGGGGGAGGTTTTCGCTCACGCTCAATCTGGCTTGGATAGTGTGACTGATTGGCTTGGCGACAACGTCTTAACGCTCAATGCAGACAAAACTAAATACATGGCATTCACAAAACGAGGGTGCCACCCACAACATCAGTGGACAATCGTGACTCATTGCTGCCCCCGTCCGCGACGATTGGATGGTTTGTGCGACTGCCCTCGGCTGCAAAATGTTAGCACAATAATGTACCTTGGCGTACTTATAGACCACAATCTCAGCTTTAATGGTCACATTGAATTGCTTTCGGGACGTTTGCGCAAGCTAATGTATGTATTCAGGAGCCTGCGTGGGGTTGCTGACTCCACTACAATTAGAATGGTGTACGAGTCGCTTTGCCAATCACTGCTAATTTACTGTGTAGTGGTATGGGGAGGCACCTATAAAACCTCACTCCTGAAACTTGAGCGAGCCCAACGAGCAGTTCTTAAAACCTCATTGTCTCTTCCCTTTCGGTTCCCTACTGAGGAACTATATAAAATCAGTTCTGTACTTACAGTTCGACAGCTGTTTATTTTATACACTGTCCTTAAGCAACATTCGCTGTTATTCTTCGATACCGCTGTATTGGACAAACGTCGCAAATATAGCGTTTGTGCAACCCCATTTTATTCTAATTTTTCTCAGCGATCTTTCTCTTTTCTGGGCTGTTACTTGTACAATAAACTTAACAAAACTCTAAATATATATCCTAAAACTAAAAAATGTGTAAAGCAAATAGTTCATAAATTTTTACTTACTTTGAACTATGACCAAACGGAAAACCTGCTAGATATATTAAAATAATTTTCACATATGTTCCCAGGCGTGTGCCTGACACATACCCTCTCCCACTATCAACACACACACACACACCTACACATACACAACACTCACACATACACACACACATACACACCCTCACATACGCCCATACAACTGTATTTGTGCTATTTTGTACTAACTTCTAATTAGTTGACTGTCTTGTTTTTCTCTCTTTAATTAAAACGTTAATTTGTTTGCCTACCCATATATGTATGTACTTTTTGTAACCACTTAATATGACTTTGCTGTGGAATGGAAGCCTGGTTATCCATATCACAGGTTCTTGCCTAGTTTGGAAACCAGTCTCCCAATGCCTTTTCAACTATTGTCTTATTGTTTGTTGAATGTTATATGGGAGAAAATAAAATTATTCTTATTCTTATTATTCATAGAATTTCTCAATCTCTCATTGTCGAAGTGGGTGCATGGACTTGGATAATAGACATATCTAAATTTATTATTTTTAAATTTAAAATGCAGATTCGTTCTGATACACCAATAAAACTCTCAATGTATTGCTTGAATCTTTTCTTTAAGAGAAACCCTACGCCTAAGTGTCCCTTTCTTTCACCGAAGTAACAAAATATATGTTCACTATCCTATTCAATGTTATATCCTTCTCTTCTTATTTCTGATAAGCCAATACCTTATTGAAGCAATACTTTCTTTAAATTCTAGGAGTTTTTCGTCTGATGATAGTGATCTCGCGTTAAAAGTACAAATAAATATATGGGAATTTTCTGTTGCGGGAGAGATGTGATGTGGTGGGTGAGATCTGTTGGAATTGATTGTATTTGTTAAGAATTGTGAATTAGGAGGGTAGTAGTCGCTGATGCCCACGGTGACCAGCCGGCTTGGGGTGGTAAGTGCATGTTTTCTTTCGTTGTCCTTTGTTGGTGTTGATCTACAGTTAGCATTGTTTTTGTTCCGGTTGTCGGGGGTAGTTAGTTGTTTTTTGATACCTCTGAAAGTGAGCTAGACCTTCCTCTTGCATCAAACATCAAAAATACGATTTATTATTTTTCGAAAGAATGAAAACGTTATAAAACCCCTTTTTAATGAAGCAACAACTATTTAATAATACTTACTCCGCTGGCTCTGTAAAAGTGTCTTGGCCTCTGAAATGAGAAAGTTCCAGCGCTTTCTATCCTGTGCTATCTCCCACCAATTGCTGGATTTCAGCTGCAGCAGGTCCTCCTCCACTCTGTCGATCCAGCGGTACCTAGACTGACCTACTGGTCTCCGACCACTAGGCCGGCTACCACTTTTTAATAATATTTTTCAGATATTACGACTTAGGCTCCTTCAAGAAAAGAGCGTACCAATTCTTAAAAGGCCGGCAACGCACTTGCGAGCCCTCTGGCAGGGTCCATGGGCGGCGGTACCACTTAACATCAAATGAGCCTCCTGCCCGTTTGCCTCCTATTACATTAAAAAAAAGAAGGTACAGAGTTATAAAAAAAAGGTACATAGATTGGACATAACAATGATTGAACATGCAATAAAGAATCACATTCGAATATACAACCTACAATCTACAATCACAGCGATGAACCCTGAAACGCGCTAACAAAGTTATTCAAGCTGCTAAAGATATATACAATTTATCGACCATATATATATAGCCACTGGGACCTTCGTACTGGACAGTCAGTGGTTATACTGATCCAGGACCTCCCTTTAGGTTGGATAAATAAACTTCCTGCACAAATGTATTTTTTATAGCCCCCTGCAAACGGACAGGAAGCTCACCTGATGTTAGGTGACCCATGAAGTGTTAATGCCAGAGTGGTCGCGAGTGCGTTGTCGGTCTTTTAAGAATAGGGACGCTCCTTCCTTAAAGGATCCTAAGTCGAATTATTATGTCATATTCGATTAGTTATAAATTAACCTACTAATCGTTGTTATTTTCTTACCAAATATTTATATTTAACACAAACGATACGTTTGTCGATGTCAACTCACACTAAGCCCACTGACCAACTTATTTATTCTGTGTGAAATATCCGTTATCCAGTCCGATTGTTAATTTCTATGCAAATGCTCTACCGACTAGTTTACATGAGTTAACAAAAATTCGTTTCCGTAATCTTTGTTTGGACTTCTAATGCCTGTTTTGCATAACTATATAAATTTCCGGATTTTAGCTTGTAACCAAATGGATTTAATAATAAAATGCGGACAAGAGGTTATCATTCATTTGTTTTCTAATAAGCTATTACTACGAGTTGACCATAACGGCTTCGGATACATGAATAGTCTTAGACCCGTATCACCTACTTAAGTCAAGTTTCGAAAACTTTTATTATTTTATGTATAGTATATAAAGAGCAGTGTTGGCCTAGTGGCTTCAGCGTGCGACTCTCATACCTGAGGTCGTAGGTTCGATCCCCGGCTGTGCACCAATGCACTTTCTTTCTATGTGCGCATTTAACATTTGCTCGAACGGTGAAGGAAAACATCGTGAGGAAACCGACAAGTCTTAGACCCAAAAAGTCGACGGCGTGTGTCAGACACTGTAGGCTGATCACCTACTTGCCTATTTAAATTTAAATTTAAAAATTTAAAAATGATCATGAAACTGATTCAGAAATCTGAGGCCAAGACTTAAAGAGGTTGTAGCGCCACTGAATTATTTTATTTAGGGATAGTATATATGTATATATATTTGTGTTGAAACTTAATATTTTTTTAAATAACAGGACAAAGAGATCGGACTTTATACTACAGCTATGTAATACAACTTTTTGAAGGTATCTAAAAATACTCTAATTTCTAAAAATATTTCCCTAGGAACAGGAACAGCTACGAACAGTTTTTATTCAAAAATTAATCTATCGGTTTTAGTACTTTTCTTAACTTATTTATGTTTCTCACCATTTAAATCTTCCCTGAACTTCCACAAATATTTCAAGATCATAATTAGCCAAATCGGTCCAGCCATTCTCGAGTTTTAACGATATAGGTACATATGATAAGTATGGAAAAGGAAAATAGTGACGCAAGAGTGTTGTTTAGAGTTATTAAACAGTCATAATATGATTTTGTACATATTATGCAATATGAACATGTCAAAGCAACCAAAACAAGTG
This sequence comes from Pieris macdunnoughi, assembly GCA_905332375.1. NCBI lineage: Eukaryota > Metazoa > Arthropoda > Insecta > Lepidoptera > Pieridae > Pieris > Pieris macdunnoughi. The sequence goes on from CAJOBZ010000016.1 coordinate 2,136,271, forward strand.
TGCTCTTTATAAAATATAGTAGGAATAATATAGTATTTTACAACTAATTTATAAAAAGGACACGATTGAAATGTGTTTCTTAAAACTTACCAATTACAGAAACCAGTTGGTTTCCGAAATAAAACAGAGCAACCAAGATAGTGACAAAGTTATTTAAGATAAAACAAATGCTTAAGACTTTTTGAACGCTGCGATTTTTCAATTTTCAAAATTAATTAAGTTTGCGAGAAAACCACAACGTCGGGAACGAATTTAATTTTCCCCCACAGCCCGAGACGACAATTTACAACTGTTCATTGCAAAGCATTACATATAATAGAATTGCATTATGCCTCGTAGAAGTGTGGAGTGTTATAATGAGTTGGATTCAAGTGGGAGGTATTCGGACTTACAAAGCAGTTCAAGCAACTATATAGCGTTTCCCTCTCTTAGATAAAGTATTGGGAATGCATGTAATCGATGGTGAAGCAATGTTTACTACATGACAGGTACAGAATCAAAAAATATAATAAGATAATAGTGGTTAAGTGATTCGTAACCCTACGGTCGTGAATTCGAATCCCAGCTATGCACTTTAATATGTACAAGGTAATTTTTTTATTTATTTATCGTTATTGATAGTGCCTGTAAAGAAATAATCGCAAGGTTGATGTGCCCCTTTATCAGATTATCTTTATACACTCAGACTTGATAGTGAAATGTTTAATCCCAGATTAAATTGGAGTAGTAAAGCTAATAATTAAGAATGCGCCTTAAGCTAGCAAAATTTATGATTTTACCCGCACGTCTTCCTCCGCCCGCGTAAGTGGCGAACGCAATCAACGCGGCGCAACGGTCGCGCATCTGTAGTACACAGGGCGGGTCACTCGAGGGTATTTTGTACGGTGCGTAGTATTTGCAATAGAGGTGTAAAAGTAACGAAAAAAAGTGTACCCGTATGTATTCGTTACTATAACAATTAGTACTCGTTACTATAGTATCGTTACTTTACTCGTTACTTCTCATAAAAAAATCCATGAATTTAACCAAGAATTAATTTAATCTCATTAGAGCGGCTTTATTATAATATCTCTTTTAGGATTAGAACAAAAAAACGTTATAATAAAAAACAAAAAATCATATGTATTTTTAGTTTGTAAAAAATACTTTCTTACCTTCTTTCTGTTCTAATCTAAAACTTTGTTTACACAAACAATACCTTTAATACACAGTAAAAAACTTGGACGACGAATTTTCAAATTATACTTCACATAATAAACAAACATCGCTCTTTGTAACGTACGTTTTCAAATTCACCGAATATGCTCGCGCATGCGTAAAACATACGATCAGCAAATGTTTCTATACACACATCTATAGAACTTGCGTAAACTGATACATGTAGATACTCATACGAAAAATGCGAGTAACGAAATGTATTTGTGAGTAACGTTTCGTTACTCGGTACTAGATGGCGGACTCGTTACTCAGTACCGAATACATACGGTTTGCTACAGCTCTAATTTGCAATACAAGTAGAAAATATAGTAATATTCGGTTTATATTTATGGGTAGGCGTGGGTCAGGGTAGAGACGAGATAAAACGAGTGCTGGATTAACTGAAGGTGTGAGTTGTTTTATATATTCTAGCAAAAATTATAAGAAGTTTTTCCTCTAATATTTTTAACCAATGTTAGTTTCTTTTCTTTCTCTATTATGTACTTCTATAAAATTACTAGCTGACCGGGCAAACGTCGTTTGGCCATGTATATCATTTATAATAAAAAATAGGGGTTGATCGTAGAGGGGTGAAAATTAGGGGTTGTTTGTATTTTTTAATCATAAAAAAATAAAAACAAAAAAAAATATCTAAAAACTAAAACAAAATAATTTAGGGGTGGACTACCCTTAACATTTAGGGGGATGAAAAATAGATGTTGTCCGATTCTTAGACATACCCAATATGCACACAAAATTTCATGAGAATCGGTCTAGCCGTTTCGGAGGAGTTTAACTACAAACACCGCGACACGAGAATTTTATATATTAGATTTAGGTACCAAGTTCAATAAAAACTTAAAATAGTATCTAAGTTTAGTTTATATTTACTACGCGGACGGACCACTGTCTCCTTCATAAAGATCTCTTTGTCCTCTGCGCGCAACTTGTGCAGAGGGTGTTTCAGCGCAGAGGAATCAGTCACCCATGTAGTCCTGGAATTCCTGGCTGTGGCTTCCCAACGAACAGAAATCCTCGGAACGGTGAGGTCGCTCCGTGAAGCCTGAAGTGCCCAGGAGACTTCTGTGCTACTGGAAGGAGCTAAGCTGGCTTACTTAGCCAGGATTTCACGCACAACTGACCTAATGAGTGTCTTAGTCCGGAAATTAGGTCCACAATACTCTAACTCTACAATTGGAAAATTATTGTTTGCTTTGAATGACTGTCTTTCTGCTGATACTTTAAGATATTTTTTTTAATCATGAATAATTTCCCTATATAATTCATTAAATTACTTATTGAATTATTAAAATGGACTAATAGAAAAGAAAAAAAAAAGAAAAAATTTGTTCCCTGAGGAAATGTACCTTTAATGCTGGCAACATTTCCGCGCTGTATTGCGATACTTATTCGTTAAGCGAGGAAAGCACCAGCTCTGAGGTCACCGGTACTATCTACCAGGCGCCAAATTATATCTTTTATTAGCGCCTGGGCACATGAACTCCACGGCCCAAGAGTCTCTACTCCGAAGGGAAGAAGAAAAACAAAATCAATGTAGAAGAAAAGTTATTTAATATTTTTAGATTTTAATAAACTCTGTTGAAGACATTCATTATACCTTACAAACAATTTAATAATCCGACAACGACATTGTTAATTTATTATAAATTTGCAGAATTGAATGTTCCCACAATAGATATAGCAATTTGTTTTGTATTAGAATAATAAATATCAATTCCATTGAAATCGTGACATAAATTAAGCACAAGGTAAACTTACATAATAGGTTTATTATGTTGCGGCCGTAACTAAATGGTGCATGTGACAATAGATTTTAATAAATGAGTTTTTCATCTGTCCTAGATTTTATATTGCCTTGAAAACTTAGCTTATAATTAACTATATAGAACAGTGTTGAACGTTGGGTTTAAGCATGCCATGTCAACCCCAAAATCGAGCATTCAAACTCAAAATAACTTTATTCACATAGGTGATTCCAAATTTACATTTACTACCAGTTCGCAAGTCAAGGGCATAGAGCGGACAAGAAGAACGGGCAAGAAACACTTCGCCACTCTTTTTAATCGCCAAGTTTTGAGTTCTACAAATTATTTGAACTGGAGCAAATCAATCCCACGGATAAGGATAATTTATATAATTGCCAAATTTATAAAAAGCTTTATTGATTAATTAACGTTTAAGCCCCGCTATTAGTACTATACTTACTATGATACCTAAAATATTAACAGGAATAGCTTAATTTACCTTTGATATAAACAATTGATTATACCGTAAAGGCTGTGTACATAGCAAGGAAACCGACATGACTTATCGACATCTGTCTGTCACAGAAGGCTCCTAATTGTTTATAAAATAATAAATAATATTATTAAATAAACAAATGCAATATGTCACAATCCATACATTCGGTTTATTTTTATTGGAATAAACATATTTCCAATCTTTATTATTAAGTTATCTACCTATATATATAAATATAAATAAAATATTGTTGGTATCAGTAGTGAATCGGTTTCGAATTATTTATTTATTTAAGTTTTACTTTGTATTGTATACAGAAATATACAATTGATATGGTTAAATGAAACGTAAATATATTAATAACTAGCAAACATCGGTTCGCCCTAATGTGAGTGTTTTTTCTTAGCCTACCTTTTAGTAGCTACCAACAAATTGAACACTTTGCTATGCTACCCAAAGAGACTGTTCGCTTTCTCGGAATAAAAATAAATTACTAAATAAAACTAAGTTTTTAGTTAGTGTTAGAAGTCTCAAAAATTCTCCATAAAAACCTTCCGAATTCAAGAAATAAATAATAAAAAAATACTCGAATACGGTCCAGCCATCTTCGTGTTTAGCCCTTAAGTTTGGAGTTTCATTGCAGTATTACATCTTTTGCGTTTCATTTTGATTTAAATATAGATTAATTACGCTGATAAAACACAACATATAAATAACTAAATCCCTTTTTTATATTATTTTGATTACACATTTCATAAAATTGTCTTCCAATCCCCATAATTACATCTCAAAGGAATAGACGAGACCCTACGTTGCATTGCATTATTTTATAGTAGAGATGTTATGGATATGATATTTCGGATTGATACGGATATGGATATAGGAATAAAATTATATGGTTTCGGTTACGGTTACGGATATGTAAATATTTCGGATTATCCGTTAGTTTCGGATAGTTTCGGTTACGGTTATTAGTTTGAAGTAAAATATAAACACAAATAGTATATAATTTAGTTATTAAATGTTTTCTTTTTAATTATTTTTGTGAGAAATGAACCCATTAACAAGACCCTTCAAAACATGTAGTTTTATCTAGATTTTTGGACTCTGCCCTTATCAAACTATCCGAAAGTGTGAAACGATACGGTTAAGGTACGGATATATATTTTGTCTTATTTCGGTTACGGTTACGGAGCTCCATAACATCCTATTTTATAGCTCAGCCAGCTATTTCGAAATAACTGCTAATACTCTGAAGGAATATAGCAAATACGTCCAAACAGACGACTTAAATATAGTATTTAAATAAAAAAATATCCTATTGTAATATTTCAATAGTAGTTCTAAATTAGGAAATCGGTGCGGAAATCTGCCATTTCATTCGACTGTTCTTGTCATGCTCTGGTCGTGTCATACGTCCCATCGGAGTATCAGAGTTGTTGAATATAGAGTGCACTTTTGTTTCCACATATATACTTGTACAATATCTCCTGTATACAACCCTGAAAATCTAATATATAAAATTTTCGTATCACAATGTTCGTTGCCATACTCCTCCGAAACGGGTCGACCGATTCTTATGAAATTTTATATTAATATTCAGTTAGTCTGAGAATCGGCGACTATCTATCTTTTAAACCTCTAAGTGATAAGGGGTGTTACAAAAATTTATTTTGTAGAAATTTTTTTTTCGTTTCTATCTTATATACAGCATACAAAAATACATACTTTCACACCTCTACGATCAACCCCTATTTTTTTATTATTGTAGATATGTAGTTATTTTTATTGACGTAAAAATAAGTTTCCTATAAATAATATACATGGCAAAACAAACGTTTGCCGGGTCAGCTAGTATTATATACAAAAGCTTAAGTAGAAGCTTCTAGAGGTAAAAAGTCTTATTTATACCTAATCCTCTAATATCGAAAAATATTTTTGTATACTCATTTGTTATAATAATGCAGTGACTCTACAGCGTACATGCATGGGTCTTGGCCTCAGGTTGTATCCGTTTCTTTCATCATTGTTATTTAATACTAGTTGGTAATCAACCTTATGTATGACACATATCTCCGATGGATTTAAGATATGCCAGATTCCTTACGATTTTTTTCTTTCACAGGAGCAATGTTATATGCACATAGCAAGTCCAGGGATGAGAGTCGCACGCGGAAGCCAGGCCAACACTGCTTCAAATATGCAGACTATGAATTTTTGACGAACGTTCATGAGAGGGGTATTTTTATGATCAGTAAATAAAGATATTTAATTCGTGATCTTATTTCGTAATAAATTACAAGCTACAATATTATTCGTTGAAAGTTGTCTAGGACATTGTGAGTGCAGTCGGAAGCGAAAAAAGCGTGTGGCTGTGGTTAATGAAAGTTGAAGTAAAAAGACTATTTAGAGTTATATGAATTGTGTCACAGACAGCCTTATTACTTTCTGACCATTTTGATGTTTCAAGAAATTCTTTGTTTATCCGAATATTTTTTTAAACATCACATAGTATGAAATTTTAGCATCAGCAATTATAAAACAAAGTCCTCTGCCTGTCTGATTTTCAACAAGATGGAGTAGTTTCATTAGAAAAGGTATATAGTTTGTCAAGCTCAAAATTTGTAGGTATATAATTTATGGCATAAAAGATGAACGAAAGTCAATCTTCGTTAATTTTAAGGATCTCTCTTTAATAGGAGGATAATTCTCTTTTAACTAGATAAGTTGCCTTCATTGATACAAATTATTAATTATTATAATCTAGCCTATATTAAGACTAATAAACTTAATTTGCTACAAAGATTTCTAATAAGATTGTCCAAATTTGTTTATTGTTTAGGTTGAATTAGTATAATATTCAATATAGCTGGAAACTTTTTTTAAATATTCGCACTAGACCCGTCTTGTCGTAATTATGGATTATTACTACCTTTCAATTCGATCAATTAATAAAAAACATTTTATGTAACCGTTAAATGTTAATAAACGTAAGGTAGGTACTACTACAAGCCCACCGAAGTTAGTTTAATATACTTGACTAGTAACACGTTTTAAACCCGAATGACGTGATCTAAATCTCTTGTATTTGCTCTTGCGTCGTATTTAGTATCGTTACGATAATCGAATATGGCAATACCAGTCCTACGGGTTGGACTGTTAGCGTGGTTAGCTATTGAGCTGTTTTTTAATTATTTTTTTGCCACATCTACAGTACAAGCTAATTATAAATAAATCAGTGGCGCTACAACCTCTTTAGGTCTTGGCCTCAGATTTCTGGAACTGTTTCATGATCATTTTTAAATCTAAGATCAGCCTCCAGTGCCTGACACACGCCGTCGACTTTTTGGGTCTAAGGACTAAGACATGTCGGTTTCCTCACGATGTTTTTCTTCACCGTTCGAGCAAATGTTAAATGCGCACATAGAAAGAAAGTCTATTGGTGCACAGCCGGGGATCGAACCTACGACCACAGGTATGAGAGTCGCACGCTGAAGCCACTAGGCCAACACTTCTCAGTACAAGTTATGTTTTCTAATAATTATGATATAAAAAATATTACACTTACTAGTAAAACAGCGAATTAGGTGTCAGATTGGCACTTAAAAATGCTTTTTTTAATAAATCAGCCCTCTACCCAATATGTCTGGATACTGAGTTTATTCTGTTATATTCGCAAAGAATTCGACGATATCTACGGGGAGAGACGCGCCTTAAGTTCTAATTTTTTTTTTAGTCTTTGGATTCAAAAAGGAGTTACTGTTTTACGCCTACGTGAAATAATATAGTTCGGATTGTGTGTCTGACAGTTCCTCGATTTTTAAGTCTAAGTTATGACAGTTTCCTCGCGATGTTCACTGTACTAAAAAGTTTTAAATGCACACATAGGAAAACTCTCTTGACACAGGTTTTGATCGCAACAACCTTATTGTTGAGAGTTATGGGCTACTACTCTATCCAGACACGTGATGTATGGGAGTGATACTTAATGCTAAATCTCGACTCTGAGAGTGAGAAACTATAGCACCATATAGACTTCCGTAGGGCAATTAATGTGTTTTCTGACGTACCAGAGTCAATCTCGACTCTAAATCTCATTTAATCTCAAAAATTAATTAAAGCCTCTTTTTGAAAAGAACAAATTAAGCTTTTTCTAAAATTTTATTAATTTTTTTTTTTTTAAAGATAACTAGTGTAAGTTATCTTTAAAAAAAAGGCCCTTTCTATACATATGAACTAATAATTAAGTTTCGTTTAAGATATATTAACATTAGTTTAGCTAATGTTTGTAAATTTGCACCAAAACAAACAAGATTACGATCAGGAGCTCCCAAGTTATAGCTTCTTACTTTATGTTTAAAATTATGAACGTGACCAGATTAACAAAAGTTTCATAACACCTAGTGATGTGCTTGATACCTTTATGGAGTTTTTTTTTTTATAGAAAGGGGGCCAAACGGGCAGGAGGCTCACCTCATGGTAAGTGATACCACCGCCAATGGACACTCTCAATGCCAGAGGGCTCGCAAGTGCGTTGCCGGCCTTTTAGTTGAAATAAACTATAAAAGAACATTATTTAATTTTGTTTTGGTTAACTCGACTATTCTTCATCATTAATTTATTAATTTATTTCGTAATCCTGCTAACATAAATTATGTTATATACAATATATACATTTTTTGTTAATTGATGACATACAAAGATGTTTAAACATTTACAAAGGGAAAAAATCAATAAAAATTATTAAATATGTAATTGGTACCTAATTCGGCTGTGGCCTAATTATTAATAAATTGTCATTGTGAGCGCTTTACATGGCCAGCTAGAGTCTGCCACATCAAAATGACTTTATTATAAATTTAACTACATATTTGAATTTAGAAATATTATTCAAGTCATATTGATCATTGTAATTTTTAAATTTGGAATGTTTCAATATTATACACCTGGATTTTTTAAAAAAACATCATGTCATGTAACAATTTTGGATAGAATTTATCGACAAAAACTATCGAATACGTCCCTCTCTTATCTACGGATGTATAATCATGTAACTTTCTTCATTAATGATACGGGTGCTGCAATAAACCTACTTCGTTTGCTATAGTGAAAATTGCGTATTTTTTAATGTTATCCAAACAATCGGTGAAGGGAACTTTCGCTTCCGTGTTATGCATTGTGAATCATTTTCTAAGACAATAGAAGATAAGTATTACTGTTTAAAAAGTTTACAATCTCTAACTAGGATTCAGGAAAAACCTATAGAAATACTAAGAAGGACACAGCTATGGCACACAGCAAGGTCTTAGCTTAGGACCTTATTATTCTATGTACGGTTTTTTTTATAGAACATGATGTTAAGTGATACCGCCGCCCATGGACACTCTCAATACAGGGGGCTCGCTAGTGTCTTGTCGGCCTTTATGGAATTGGTACGCTCTTTGGAGGACCCTAAGTCGAATTGGTTCGGAAATACTTCAGTGGGCAGCTGGTACCACATAGTGGTGGTGCGCGGCAAAAACTCAGTTGTGGAACGGCGGCCGTCGAGGTGATATTCTGCCTCGACATCCGATAATGCGTTACCGATGTGCGTTAGATAATAAACCTCACCTTTTAATGCTCCATCTAGTATATATATCACCATTAATATTCGATCCTTTCCGTCTCACACAGAGAGGCACTTACTGCGACGCACAACCTCTTTGTGGAACCAGCTGCTCCAGTACTTCCAAACCGAAGGGTCCGTAAGTGGGATTCGGTTTGATATTATTGTATTCAAGAAAAGAGCGTACCATTCCCTGAAAGGTCGGCAACACACTAGCTTTGTAGGTGTCCATGGCTGTTCTTGAACCTTTCCCATAAAAATAATCTCTTTGTAAAGTTCTAATCGTTTTCCTAAATCTTCGTTCTGAGAAACGTTAATAGCAATCAATTGAAACAGCATTGACTGACGCAATGATCTATAGATCCAATGAGTACATTACGACGATGCGACTCATCAATTCTCTTTATAGGCACTTTTCTTCCCATCCTCACTATCACCGGAGAGACGTTAAATTTTACGAGGCTGACTCATTTGAAGCGGCTATATTGTCATTTTCGGTGATAAAACGTGGGTATTTTGAAATCGATTTTATTTCCATCATAATTATGATAAGATTTAAGAGTGGGTTTTCAATGTATCCAATTATATATGACTTATACAATTATTATTTTATTATATTATTATACTTATATATAATACAGGAACTAATAACTTACATAATATTTATAATAAGTAATAAAAATAAATCAGTGGCGCCACAACCTCTTTAAGCCTTGGCCTCAGATTTCTGAATCTGTTTCATGATCATTTTTAAATGTAATAGGCAAGCAGGTGATCAGCCTCCAGTACCTGACACACGCCGTCGACATTTTGGGTCTAAGACATGTCGGTTTCCTCACGATGTTTTCCTTTACCGTTCGAGCAAATGTTAAATGCGCAGAAAGAAAGTCCACAGCCGAGGATCGAACCTGCGACCTCAGGTATGAGAATCACACGCTGAAGCCACTAGGCCAACACTGCTCCACTTAATAAGTAATAACTTACAGTAAAATTCGTTTCGTTCAGTTTTTGTAATTTTAACTGTTTTGTTTAATATGTATTTGTATTATATCTTCGTGTATGTCATGTTTGCCTATAAAGGCTTGTCACATAAACGAAAGTGTGGCGAGTGTTGGCATGCTATTATTAATAAAATAACATGTGTGTGTACTTATGTACATGCGTTAGAAGTTATACTTCTTTGGCGTAACAAGATAAAATCTTTTAAAGAATTCTTTTTAAAATGTTGACTATGCTAACTTTAGGGTGACGGTTTTTTGTGACGGTGTACGCGCGCATCGTAAAAATGTACACTCATCATTTTCCAATAACGCGCCAACAGAAGTTTAACTTCAAAAAAATTAAAATCTTGCTCTCTTACAACCGTATAGCGAAACCTTATATTTTATCACGTAATATCGAGCGAAGGATTGGGCAAAATTTAAGGGCTGTAATGATTTAGGAGCGTGGTTAGGCTCAACCCGCAAAGTTTTATCAGAAGCCAGCGCAGTGAACGCGCCTTAACTGTAATCCTAATTAATTAGTACGGGATGTGGCCTCAGACATTAAACTCGGTACACGGCCAGCTACAAAATGTACTTTTGCGCAGTGTTGCCAACTAGAACCAACTTCAAATAGCCCTAAATATCGATTAAAAACCCCTAATTTTTTTGTTGTACACTCGGTTTGAGAGGTAATTTCAAATATGTATGAAAAATACATTCAAATAGTATACAATTTCGATCTTAGAGTATTTACGCTTTATTTTTTTACGCTTTTTGATTTGATTTTATTTTACCCATAAAGTTTAAAGTTGGTTTAATATGTTGGTTAGGTTTTAGGCTTAATATGAATTGTATATAATCGTGCGTATAAAAAACTTGTATTAACTACCCCCCAACATCTTGATTTCCCCGTAATTTTGGGGGAAAACCCCTAAGTTGGCATCACTGCCTTTGCGTAAGTGTTTACGCGAACCAGTGTTTCCAGATTACAAAAGCAGCGCTACAGTATATTAGTAAGTTTTTAAAGTAGGCACAAATGCAGTAATTCTAAGGTCCGGAATGAAGAACGTCAATTAAACTTATTTCAAGGGGGCCGGCTGTCATAACATTCTTTCTGAGACCGTATTTTAGATCGTCAATCAATCTTAAATCTAGTTTCCGAGTCAAACCGTTTTTTCTGTATGAAGTTTGGCTTATTCTAATATACCTAAATGTTTAATAATCAATGTAATTTAATGTTGTTAATTAATGTATGATTCTTCAAGGAAATATTATTTCCATTAGGAAAACCAACGTGCACTGTGTCTGAAGAAAAATGCCCAAATATACACAGAAGTATAATAGCCGTTTGTAAAAATTATCACAATTTTTATTCATATCATATTTACTATTAAATTTTACAGTAAATCTACTGTAATTACTGTAGTCAGTCATTATTGCTTAGGAAATAGGTGAATTTCCTATATGGTTGTGAGAATTGACGTTATCCGGTAACTGATTACAGGTACTTATGTGTAATTTGCTTAAGGAGAAGTAGGTATATTTTCAAGGAAATTCTGACAAGATATTTTTGGTGTTTAAATAAAATTCAATTCTCAAACCTAAGGGGGTGCGTTTAATTTTAAAATTTGTTCGTATGATGAAGGTATAAATATCTTAGAATCAAACATATCTCCTACTTACGCATAAAGAATAAAATATAAGAAAAAAGATATATAAATCTAAATGCCGGCAACGCACTTGCGAGCGCTGGCAATGTAAGTGTCGATGAGTTATCACTTAACATCAGGTGAGCCTACTGCCCGTTTGCCCCCTGTTATATAAAAAAGGCCAAATGTTGTAGCGCGATGTGTTATAAAAGAATGGATAAGCAATATCTATTAAAAAAATTGGCCTACCGCTGCCCATGGCCCTCACTTCGACTCTCTTTTTTTAAATACTTGCAGGCCGTATTTTCATGGAGCACCTTCGCTGGGAGTCGATTCTACAGCCTGTTACTTCGCAACGTTATTTTTTAATAATGATCAATATCAGTTCGAAATACTACAAAGTCTCTTAAGGCGTGGTAGGGCATTTACGTTCCTGTTTTAATATGAATTTTTAGTACGTCAACACTTACCAGGTGTTAATCACACAGAAAGGTTTCTGCAAATTCAGAGCGTATTGAATGAAATCGGCTATTCCAATACTATATGATTTAATTTCAACATTACACAATTTTCCTACAGATATTAAGTTAAAAGTGTGTTAACACATCTATCATTTGATTTCTTAAATATAGTCTGGTCAGTTATATAATGTATACTAGCTACCTTTGACAGTTTGATTGCATTTTCCATACAATTTATTTACTCTAAAAAGATTTTGTTCCCAGGATAGACAATATTAGATATCTCCTAGCATTATTAACCTTTATGTGTAAAAAGCTACTCCTTCGTTAGTGTCGATATTAAAAATTCATTAGCTACGTATTTATTTACGCTTAGAGTAAATAATGGTTCCTGTTTAGTTAAAAAAGCATCGAAGAATTCCCTGAGAAATTGTCGAGGGTAATTGGACGGCAGGGGAATGTCGCATGCCTGGCAAAGTTTTTATATTACGGTAACTTGTAATGATGAATTGCGATCTTGACGACAACCACGTCCAAGCGTACTCTTATTATGTGTATAGAGCGTGTAGTATAGAGCGCGGAATATAGTTTCCGCTAAAGTGAAGGTCATTTCTTTCATATTGTCTATTATGGATATCAAAATCTAACGTATGGTGATTCAAACTCTAACAAAATACTTAATGTTGATGCTGAAGCTGAAAGGGAATATAGTGAATAAGGGGCAGTTCAAGTATTACGTAAGCAGATTGACTGTAATTTATCCCCCCCTACTGCTCTTGTCAGCAAAAGCTCTCAAAAATAATAGTACATATACGTTTATGTTACGTTAATTTTTTTTAGGAATCCTCGAAAATGTAATGTTGAGTAATATCAAATATGTGTAAAAAAGTAAATAATTCCTGTTGACGTAATTACCAAATAAGAAAATCAAAGGAAATAGTGCTTACGTAGTACTTGAACGGCTCCAAAGAGATTCATAAAAATTAAACCATTACACTCATTTACTTTCGTTCTGTCTCTTTCTGTTATTATTTTATAGAAGAGGAGGCAAACGTGCAGGAGGCTCACCTGATGTTAAGTGATACCGCCGCTCCTGGACACTCACACTGCCAAAAGGCACGCAATTGCGTTGCCAATTGGTACGTTGTCGACTTGGTTCGGAAGTACTTCAGTAGGCAGCTGGTAGCACGGATGTAGCAGTGATACTGGTGGAATTTCGTATCCACCTCGACGTCCAATTAATTCAGCTGCAGATATTACTACGAACAACTCCTCTGAACACTCTCCATGGTGAATGCGGTATAAGATGAACACCCACATCTCTACGCAACGCCAAAGGGTCAAGCCGTTTGGACAGTGACTGATTGACGACGTCTCGTTGAATGAGATGCAAAACTTCACGTTTTATTTCTTTTCGATTCTTTTGTTAAAACGTTTTTGTTAAGGTATTTTCATCTATGTAAACGACAATTTTCAACGCATCTACAAATGCTGTCTCACTCATGCTGTGATTTTCCTTTTTATATTATATTTGTATAGTTAAATATACCCCGCGCTCTATAGAAGCAAAGTATTATGTAACAGTAATAACAAAGACGAGGTTTCGTATTTCATAGTGAAACATAAGATGACAATATTTGATTCCACTAACGAGCAGATTGGTATGTGATTATACTCTTCATAAGTCTCAATTATTTCCACGAGATAGTTAAGTCTACTTGAAACTAAGTGAAACTTAAGTCGATGTTGTGTTGATAATTTCCTTCACCGTATGAGCGAGTATTAATTGCGCAGATATCTTTACACAGCTTATCGAAAGCAGTACCTTTTGGTTGACCATAGCACTGTGAATCACTATACTGACGCTGCTTTATTTATTTAATAATCTATCTATCTATCTATTTATAAATCAGCGGCGCTACAACCTTTTTAGGTCTTGTTGACAGTCTTAGAAATTTGACAAAAAAAAAACAAATTACGGTGACCGTTATCTAAATACATATTGTGTTAAATAAACTTTTGTATTATGTATCGATACTCTAAGATCTCTCGAAACGGAGAGTGATTGCCACCCAGGTTTTTCATACAACGTTCAAGTCACACCCACATATGCGGTCAATGTAGGAGTGAATTTACACAAAGTTACCGTTGGCTTCCTCTTTGCAATGCTGTTTACATAATTTTCTGTGTGAAACAATTTCCAATGAGTTGCAGTAAGTGTCGAAAGCAAATAACCCGTCGAACTGTGCATACCGAGAATGTTCATTTAATTTTCTTTAAGATAGAAAATGTATGTTATGGAAAATTTTGTTCGATCAAAGTGATTGTTTTATGAATTAGAATTAGTCTTATGATGACATAAACAAATATTTACATACATTCAAGCAAAGAGGATAATATCGCTACCCCCGTTAGCATTTTTGAAGTGAAAACTTCTTTAGCGGCGTTATACACTTTTTATGGAATGGGTAAAAAAATTAAACTCGCGTCAGGACACGTGACCTGATCGAAAATTCGTAAGATGAATGGAGAGTAGACAGCTGGCGCGGCGTATTTAATGTAATATAAATTGTCATGTTTGTGTACGATAGCGCAATAAATAAATATTGTATTCTACCCCATAAATGATAGTACTTTTATACTTATAATTAAAGCAAATAGCAATTCGTGCAAAATTATTCCCTAACCATTCCAAAATATCAAAAATGCACAACGTTAATATTCAAGTTTTCACTTCTGCCGGCACTCCCGGAGTGCAACCCGTCGTTTTTTTATATTATTTCTGGTCATTAAGTTCTTTGGTTTTGCTAACATCAGAGGATGTCTACTAAAAAGACCATATAAGTTACTAAAACTTAAAGACACGGCAGTTACTTATCATAATATAATATATCAAAATTTATCATTATAGATAGATATATATCAATGATAATTGACTTATAAAAAACTTCGGCTAACAAAAACGCGTCGAAAATTTTAAAGAATCACAAGAATATTTCGGCAACATGGAATCCGAGGAACCTTTACAATCACAAAATGAAGATTGCTAACAAAGTTTTTTCAATATTCACAAAAGCTCGACTCGGCTTTCAGAAGTTTCACGTTGAAATATTAAAAAGTTACGGTCGGACGTCAATAAAATTCTTCGCGTTACGATATTGAATGGAGTTGCTGTTATACTAATAACTAAATAGCCTTATTTTTATGCTTTTTAAATGTGTTTGAAACAATTAGTAATTACTATATTTACTGAACCAAGTCTGGATATCGTTGGCCTTGTGGCCTCAGCGTGCCACATCCCTGAGGTTGTAGGTTCGATCCGCGGCTGTGCACCAATGGATTTTCTTTCTATGTGCGCATTTAACATACGCTCGAACGGTGAAGGACAACGTCGTGAGGAAACCGGCTTGCCTTAGACCTAAAAAGTCGGTGGCGTGCTTCAGGACTATAGACGACCCATCATAATATTGTTTATTGTTTACCCCTACTAGCTTGTTTATGTTACTAATATAATTGATGGGTATGTCTGTCTATATGTGTAAAATTTGTGACGTCATATTTTCTTGTATAATTTCATGCATACACGTTGTTTTAGAATTTGTAAATAAATATATAATGCTGTAAGTATAAGATATAGGAGAGGGCACATTCCGGCTAAGCTACGCTCGCCAAAACAGCCCGACCTGAGCTGTAAAGACTCTTTAAGTCCAATAGCGAGATTCCATAAAAAAATATAGGACTCGGATGTACCTATTTCATTTCAAATTAAAACCAAAACTAACTAATGGTATTTATTTGTTAAAATTCACATTATAAATAATACAGTTTAACAGTATAAGTTACAACCTATGTATTCTAATATACTTACATGACAATTACGGTGAACATACATTTTACAAAACCCAATAAAAACATTACACTTTCAATTTATTATTTTAGTTTTTACTTGTGATTACTAATAACCTATTCAACAATACTTCATCAAACTACATGCGAGAACATGCTTTATTATTACCAAATTTCAACATTAATGATTGCGTACAATGACTCATAAAATCAACTCCACCAATTACATAACAATTTGCAATCGTACCACTATAAAAATACGGTTGGAATTCGTATAAATGTATTCATAGGATCTACACGCAATTCCTGGCGACAGGCCCTACCTGGACAAAAACAAATTAAATTTACCCTCTCTGTCTGAAACATATTGTTTGAAGGAGACACATTTACGACAGCTGTAAGTATTGATTTCAATAAGAGACAATAAAGTGCGGTTTTGGGTTGACGTTTGAGGACCCGATTACTTTCGTACCTCATAATTGAACTAGATCACAATTTCAATGATAAATTTTGATATATAGGTCTATAGTTTATAAAAAATCCTACTACTTTAATAATCAATATCCAAAACAATTGACAATCAGAGAAACAATTGAAGGTTAACAATTGAAACAAGAGATTCATTTCGTGTGCACATTACGAAGGCTACTCCAGAAATCAATTAAATTCTCATTCTCAGTTTTGTTTTATATTTATTACTAAACACGCATTTAACGTTCGTAATGTTTCCAGTAAATTAAAGTGTCATAACTGTGTTCCAAGCCTTGTACCAGAACGAACTAACAGGATAATTCTTTTAGTTGCTATAGAACTCCAAATAATTCGGTGTATCGCGATTCTGCGCCATTAAAACTTTTTTGCTGACTATAATAGTTATATAACCTTTTAAAACATGAATACCTTTTTTTTAACCAAGGTGGAAATGCTTTTACGCATCCCCCGCACTAACAGAGCCAGGGCTATATTCAACTCGACTCACTCCAAGCACTCTGATACTCAGAGAACCGGGTGGGCTTTACCCTCTAAAACCACATCGGGTAGAACCAACACGACTGTCCTAACGGATCCGGATGATCCAATCACCGCAGCCGTACTGGCCGTATGAACTTCGCACATCACTCACTTCAGTGAGCTTCCATCCTGCCCTTCAGTCGATTGACCACCTCGCGACGGCCCACGCCGAGTCTCCCAGGAGACGCTCTTGCTCTAGTCTCAGAAAAACGCCTATTCCGGCCAAGCTACGCTCGCCAAAACAGCCCGAGCTGAGCTGTAAAGGCCCTTAAAGGCCAATAGCAAGATCCCATTAAAAAAAACCCATCAAAGAAGACCTATACCGGGCAGTGAAGCAAATCGTATCAATATTCTTATTGTAATCATACTATTATTTTATTTCATGGAATAAATAAAAACAAGTGACAGACGCAGAAATGTGCACTCATAGGTAGTCGTTTTCTCACAGATAAGAAAGAAAAATGTAATGAAAGTAAGAGTAGAAAACACGATAATACTAATAATAATTTCACCTAAATAATAATATCACATACTGTTTTCCATAGTACTGTGGAATCCGTATAATGCAGTTATTCGGGATCGTGACATGGCGGCTGGCTAACAGCCAAAGCTCAAATACTTGTTATTAATTAAATTGTTATACAATATACCTAAATACTTGCGAATTTCGTACAGATTGAGCGGGGTAAAGTCTTTATTGTATTAAAAATTTGTGACATTGATAAATCGCCTTTTAAAAGTTCTGTTTTTAAAAATGCCTGTCACAAGGATGAGCACGATGATGTGTTCAGATCGCAGCCTGACACAGACGGCTGATTACATGCCAATTAGAATAATTAAAATATGACGTATGACCCTTGATGTTTAGTGTAAAACGTAATAAGAAAATGTATGTAAAAATATTGTACCTCAGTCGTCGAGAAAAATATTTCAAAAATTTTAAAGAAATTTAATTCCTAAGTTCAGTTTAAGACGGGTCTTGCCAACAATTCAATGGAGGATCTTTCACGCCTTACTTTTGTCTTTCATAGCTTTAATTCCAATAGAAACTTTTTCCTAGAGCTCAGGTAATAAAGGTAATTTTTAATGACCCTTTATGCATATTTTACAATAGAAATAATATATTTTAGTCCATATATTAGTTATTAAATTTTTAATGACAGTATTTTTACAACACAGCGGTCTTTTAACATGTGTAATGGCTTATAAACTGAGCAAAAACTAATCATTCCAATAACTTTTCTAAAGTACACACCTGTCTCTTTCCATCACAGCGTTAACGCTGTTTGACAGAAAGAGACTGTAGTTATAAATAAGATCAATTAAACTCATTTAGTCTTTATCAGAGTGTTAGGTATTTACTCTAAAAATATATATTACACATAGAAATATATTTTCACTGCAGAAAAGGTAAGTTATTCGTTTTATCTTTATTTTTAACATAAATTATTCATTCTACTTGACCTAGTGGGAACCGATACAAGTGGGCATGTGTGAACCTAAGTTTCTATCTTTAATTTTTTTTTAAAACAATATTTGAAAAATTATTATACATACATATTTGATAATTTAAATAATCCAGTAGCACCATGGTCATAGGTCAGTTTGCATCTGTTTGTTGATCAAATTCCTTTTATAACCAACTCCAAAAACTGAAGGAGATAATATAATATATATTAAACATATTATATAGTATTGTGTATTGAACATAGCTTCTCTGTCTGTGGACCGATCTGCATGATTCAGGAACTAAATTATTGGTAATTACGATTTTTAGGGATGAGAAAAGGTAATATCGCCTAACCACGATTTCGCGCCCAGACACTAGGTTACTTAAACCTACAATAAATAGCTTCCAGGTGTCATTTATAAGACAATTTTGTTATTAGTGTATCGTGAATAAGTAGATATAATTTGTACATTCATCTTCATTCCCGTTGGGAGCTGGGATAACCACCCACACGAGCCTCGAACATTCTTTGGGAATTTCTCTAAGCCGATCAACATAGGGTTGCCGCACAATGCTTTTTGGAAGTTTAGTCAATGTCAATATTTGCCAAGGGATTTTTGCCCACGCAGTTTTTCATTTGTATTGCCGACATACGACCGTGTACTTCCAGAATCGTTGGATTCCCTGGGTGTGTGCAATTAAATAAATAGCATTAGTGTAATTCCTCTACAGTTAAAGGAATTTTGCCTAAATCACCTGACGTTTTTTTTGGGACGGGACATTGACGTGCAGCACACAACGCATAATGTAATTTTGACTCGACGAGATATATTGTGCTGACTACCTCATCAGCTTTCTTTTCTATTCGGGTGCTTGGACGTGACGGACGTGATAGTTCATTTAATATTGGTTTCTTCTAAATTAAATACACTTCTGAATACAGAGGCTGATGCCAACTCAGGGTTTTCCACCCCCAAATTTAGGGGGGGAAATCACAGATCGCCATGGGGGGTAGATTTATTTTATATTTTACGCAGTTTCTTTCACAATTTATATTAAACCCCGAACTATATCCTAAACTTGGCTATAACTACCTCAAGTTTGAAATAGCACAACGGTTAGAAAAGTACAAAGAGTTTTAAAATAATGTATGAAAAGAAAATGAGCAAAAAGGAAAAAAATATACGCCAAAAAATAGTTTAGAAATATAATGTACATATTATTAGGTAATTCATTATTATAGATAAATGCAAAATTCACCCGCATATCTAAGAACAACAGCTATTTTATACTACTTGAATGTATTTTTAATTCATATTTGAAATTACCTCTTAAACCGAGTGTATAATAAAAATTTAAGAGGTTTTCAGTCGGCATTTGAAGGTGCTTAAGCTAGGCTAGGGGGAACATTTTGTTGGACTTGGCATCACTGTCTGAATGTCAAGACTACAGTTTTACTACCTACTATATTGCAATATTTGAAACAGAAATAAAACTTAAGCAAAAAGGTACCGTAACGTATAAATAAATATCATTATGAGCAGTTGACTATTAATAAATAATCATAAATTAAAATAAATCCGTAATCGGTGTAAACCAAAGAAAATAATAAAATTAAGTGCGACGATATCTGTCAGCCCTACCGGATGTAATCCACTCTGTTCTATTGAATAGATATCAATTCAGCGGCAGATGCGGCCCACGGCCACTTCACTCGCTAATTTCGAAACTAAGACGATTATTTAGCAGATGCGACAATTGAACTTTCGAGGGCTTGAAGGGTTATCGAAATATCTTAGACGAAAATCTATTTATAAATTTTACCTAATCTCGAAAGAGTGAACGCCTCAAACATTAAAATCTTTTCAAGGTTAAGTTTGTTCTTTTTACAGGCCTTGTTAATGATTAAAATTTTTGCCTCTTACTGATCATTGTTTTGAGTCATTATAAGTACTTCTACATACTCCTACAGGCCACGTGTGCCATGACCGCTACCAGCTTCTAATGGGTAAAATCCAGGGTAAACGGTGTGTTGAGCAGTGTTGGCCTAGTGGTTTCAGCGTGCGACTCTCATCCTAGAGGCTGTAGGTTCGAGCCCCGGCTTTGAACCAATGGGTTTTCTTTCTATGTGCGCATTTAACATTCGCTCGAACGGTGAAGGAAAACATCGAGAGGAACATGTCTTAGACCCAAAAAGTCGACGGCGTGTGTCAGGCACTGGAGGCTGATCACCTACTTGCCTATTAGATTTAAAAATGATCATGAACTTATTGTAGCGCCACTGATTCTTTTTTTTTTCTAAACGGCGTGAAAATAGAAAAATATCATGTCTTCGTAATCCTAAGACGGGTATTGCGACTGCGGAAGAATTGCTGCATCTGGCACAGGACAAGAGACGCTTCACGAGACTGACGGCTAAGCTCCAGTAAGGGAGAGGCACGAGAAAAGCTTAAAAGAAGGAGTCGCACTATAAATGTTAAGTTTTTTTAAGCTTTGACTGCGCTACGCATATAACTAAATCGAAATTACATACTAATACGTCGCGATTGCTAGAGTAACAGAGTACCGGCGCCTGAGCCTAAAATCTTTATAAAATGTTTGCTGTGGTACTCTTTCAAGCCTTTTTTTCTCCTGCTATCCATTGGTATTATAATTCTTGAGTCTTCCTGCTATGATTCTTAACTAAACAGTTTAATGTATATGAAACATGAACACTATAACCTCACTTACACTACATATATTTTTAATTATGACATAATTAGTATAGAGCTGGCAGCTACCTCGGACAAAACTTAGTCTAGCTGTTCAAAGGGGGAACGCTGCCAGTATCTTCGGAACCTTGCCTAAAGAGACTCCTTTTAATAATATATTTTAGTTATTATATTTTAAGGTTAGTAATAATTTTCAATAATTAGTATCTAATTATATTATAATTAGATACTTATTATTATATTATATATATAATTAATAATAAAAGACTTTTAACGACATTTCTTGTAGCGTCAAGTAATATCTCTAGATGAATGTCGTTCGGCTTTCATTCGAAAAAATAGCCATAACCGTTTGTAATTGGAGCATATTTGTCAATCCCTCTCTCTTTGTGAGTATCAAATTTAATAGTTATTTCGTAGAAATACGTTGCGAAACATTTAAGAAATCGCAAACATTGCATGTTGTGGGATGTCTACTTAATTATGTTAATTATCTAAAGTCGGTTACGACCTTGATGATTCATCTTATGTGGGATGTAGTCGTATCTGAAGCTTTAATTAAATTATTTCCGTAACTAAGGAAAAGATCTAATACGAAATTCAGTTTCTCAAGTCAAAGCTATCTATCTCTTTAATGCTGTTTAACACAGCATACTCTCTCATATAAAACAAATTACGCCTTTTTTATTATTTCTATTAAACCACGGAATTGATTATTCGTTAGTTTGATTAAAGAGCAAGATTCATTCGAATAATTTAATAATAAACAAAGTCGCGCCCCTGTCTACGCTTAGAATATTAGGCAAATAATTACCAGATAAACGCATTTATTTGGTTGAAAGCTAGATCATTCAAGATCAACTGGCCCGAATAGATTTTGTTGGATAGTGCCTTTAAAGGTGTTACGACACAACGCGGATAATTCCACGGATTAAAAAAAAATACTTAGTGTGTTAGCAGCCTTAGTCGGTAAATAATGTAATACATTTTGGCTGAAGGGATATCGACAGATTTGTATGTAGATAACAGAAAACAGAATAGTTTTTGAATCAGTAAACTTATGAAATATATATATATATAATCGAAACCAAAAGCATAGCTTGTATAGCAGCCGTAGCCAAGAATATAAGTGATTAGTAAGCAAAGTAAAATCTCTCATCCCCTCAGTACAATACTCAGCCAGCAGATACAGTGACAAAGAAGCGCGGAATGTATGTCAACTGAGTATCTTGTTAAACAAAGTCGACAACCCGGTTTCTGCATTTCCACAATCCTATTGTATTTTAAAACTATATGGTATTACACCTGGAAATATGGTTCCTCTGGCTTTAATTACAACGAAGCCGAATTTCACTTTTATATCTATCATCTTCTAATATATAAAATTCTCGTGTCACAATGTTCGTTCCCATACTCCTCCGAAACGGTTAAACCGATACTTATGAATTTTTTAATGCATATTCAGTAAGTCTGAGAATCGGCTACTGTCCACACCAAGTGTCCACACCAAAAATATTTTTTTACTTTTAAGACTATTTTTATACAAAAATAAATACAACCCTTAATTTTCATCTACCCTCTACGATCTACCCTCCACCTTTAATTTGTTAGTTAAGAACTTATAACTTGAACTCTGTGGTTTTTATAGAGAAAAATCACAGAAAACCATAAAAAGTTTTCATTTCGGAAAACCGAACAGTCTCTGGGTTAGCATAGCAAAATGTTCCATGTTGGTATGTACTAAAAGGGTGGGTTAGGCATTAAGGAGAAACGAATTTCGCGGCGGCAGCTCTAGTATCTAAATAAAATTGAATCGCAAAATATGTTCCTTAGCGCAAATCCCGAAGGCAGCTGAACCAAGAGTAATATTTTTATTTATTCCTTAAACTTGAACAATCAAGTAAAAACAATTTTAGGGAGAGAGAAAAAATAGTAATTAGGTTAATTCCTGATAAAACAAACATGTTCCATATGTTGGTATATAGCTACTAAAACATACTAAGGCGAAACAAAGGTCAATGGGGCAGCTAAATAGTAGACAATAATAATTTAAACACGATAAATATACAAATTTTAATAATGAGATCGCCTTTTTATTTCTTCTTTATTTTTTTCTTCTCCATTTATCTGGATCTTTTATTTCGATAATCAATTATTCCGTACAATTGTGCACTTGAATATTCACATTAAAGATATCTACTTGTGTCTAAACCTTGGCTGACACTGCTCACGAAGGATTGTTAATATAGTTGGATGATATAAAAAAATACTTAAGTTACATATCGACGTAGGAAAGCATATTTGCTGTAAGTAGACAAAATACCTAAAGTGACTTTTTCCTGCCATTAGAATCAGAAAAAAAAGCCGCATCGAATGACCTGGGTCCTGTGTCTCTACGATGAAAAAAAATTTACATACGCCGTTGAAAACGCCCGTACTTATATTATTTTTAGCAAGATTAAATGCTGTATGTAGACCAAAATCTAGTCATTTCAGACATTTTGCACTTACAGCAAAAGAAAATCTGCATTTTTTTCTTTACAAATACTTACTTCTTCCCATTTAAAAACTTAACGCTACTTACAGCATTTCAGGGGCGTGTGATTTTTACATTCGTTTACTTACAGCAAGTTTAGGGAACCTACAGTTTTGGTTTTTTTTTACCATTTACGACATTTTATTTCAACCAAACATTACATTACCAAATGACCCACTGCATTTCTAGATCTAATCATAATTATAAACTAATCTTACATCTTGAATTGCAATTAAAAGTACCCAAATACATAAATTTCCTGCATACAGCATATTTACCGCCTGTAAATTGATAATATTTCCGCGCGTACATTTTTCTTCCTTAGTTACAGCGTTTTAAAGGTTTGTGATTTAAAAAACTGTTTGCTGTAACTAGCCAAACACGTACTTATAGTAACTTTGGATAAAAAGTTTACATTGCAAATGGTGACTGGCAGTTAAATAAATATATGTTTCAAAAATGGTAGCAATATCATGGATAGGTCAGACACTATTAATTTTTTCCGAAATTAATAAAGTTTTTTGGCTCTGGTGAACAATTGCAATATGTCTACTTACAGCAAATGTGCTTTCCTACGTCGATATAAAGGTTATAACAATACGATTTAAATAACTCACAAAAATATACACATTACCAAATATCAGTGGTTATAAAAAGCATCACATGGAAATCAAGCGCCAGCTTTGTATTTTCTATGCAGCCTATTATCAGAAGTGATAAGTACAAACTTTACGACCTATTAACACCACATCCCGTTGAGAATAAAGAATAGTAACTTTGCAAAAATAAACAAGCTTCTAGGAAACTTCATAATCAACTCGAACATTGTAACTAAATTGTAACTCTCATTATCAAACTACTATATAAGAAACTTTGTGAAACAGTTTTGTTATCCAATTACATCTTTTTTTAATAATAATATATACTAATATTTAAGCAGTCTTTACAAGAAACGCGTTTAGTTTTTATATTACAACTAGCAGACCGGCCAAGCGTTGCTGTGGCTAAGGTTTTAATTATATTACATAGTAGTAACCTATTCAAGGGAGAACACCGGTGATGGGGACCACCATGCTTTTTTGGTGGTAATGCCATTAAATTGTAGCTTATTTGAAACATTGGTACTTTCAACACAGCGCCATCTGTTAGAATTGTATCAAATAATAAACAAATATTTTGCAATAAAATAATATTGCGCGTATAAATTGAGATGTAAGCTATCCTATCTTTTAAGTTAGATCAAACGGCACACGGTGTGCAAATTTGATTGAAATCCGTTCGGTAGTTTAGGAGTCCATAGCGGACAAACAACGTGACACGTAATTTATATATATTAAGATTATTTGACGTTTCAGATTTAAACACGCAAAATAATTATGATAATTAAATGGATTGGAGTTAATATAACACTTTTTCTATTGTTTAAATAATCATCGAACACTTTTTTGACCTTTGTAAGGCATTTTATGACATCAGGACTTAAAAATCTTTCACATCAAGACCTCCGGTTCAAATGAAACAATTATTTTAACTAATAATATCAAATAACACTATATAAAGTGTTAATAAATACAAATAAAAGTTAATAAATATTATGAACGATCATTTTAACTTCCAATTAAGTCCCTTGCCTTGATCTATTTATTTTTATAGGTAGCAAACAGCTTATCTAAAACTTACAAATCCAAACGTAAAATCAGAAAATTCTATGAATATAAAAAATGTAACATCTAGTCATTGTTTATCACCACAATACTTGCCACAATGAAGATAGCTGTTATTAGCTCAAACATTCAACCTACATGCACTTTTAGCGATTACTCATACAATCGTGCGAAAGTGGAACAATCATTTAGTTCTATAAAAGCACAAAAGATTTTATAAGCGCTAATTAATCAATACCAGGCTCCAGAAATATAGTTTATTATTAGGATAGTAGATGCTTTCTGCGCCAAATATATAAAAATAAATCAAAAACCTTGTTTTAGTAATGGTAACAAATCTAAATAAAACGTAATACATAACAAATCAACACAATTTCACGAACCGAGTCATGTCGAACTATTCTTTGTTATTAAAATTGCAGTTCAAACTAAAGGAGACGGATCCAATTAACGCTTACAAATGCGTCGGGCTATTTCCTTCGACATGTGTCCTCAGTTTAAGTGAATGAATTATGGTACTGAGTAGATAATTGGCTGTGTTAATTTAAGTATCCTTTCTAACACTTAATAGTGTTGAAAATTTCGTCATCTCAAATCGGCTTATAAATCTGAACATTAAATTTTGCATTATACATTGTTTGTTTCTTCGTAGACTTTTTCTTCTGCCGCTGCTTGGTGGTTAATAAAAGTCATTTTTAATCTTATTATCTCTCTCAGCATCTTCTATCGTATTTACAATGGAGAGTGTTGAGAGAAGTGGTTCGGATTATTAGCTTTATCTAATATTAATAGCTTTCATCATCGGACGTCGAGACAGGATACGAAAATCCACCCGTATCACCTCGACGTCCGTCGTTCCACAACTGATCGTTGTTTAAGGCGGTCTTGTCCTAAGTGGAACCAGCTACTCACAGAAGTATCTCCAAACCAATTTGACTTAGGGCACTTCAAGGAAACCAAATCTTGAAAGGCTGGCAACGCACTCGCGAGCCCTCTGTTCTATAAACAAATATATAAATTGATATATTTTTAAAGAAATTTTTAATGTTGCAATTATACTTATTTTGGAAAAATCTAAAAACAAGATAACTCTATAATGGTTCACTTTTGCAACCATATGGGGGGGGGGTAAAATTGTCCCAGTATCCCAATAGAATATATACTACATAGGGGAAGATCGTTACCCTTCGTACGCGGGGCACATTCATACAGTCAAAATAAAACTTGAACGAAATAAAGTACAGTCTTGCTTTTGTATGTGTGCATGAGTCGAGGTACCAACTATACATCAACGAAGTTTCGTGAAATTCGCACCGATGAGAGTGAAGTTACAGGCATAGACGTGTTTTCGCGCTCGGTAAGTAATTTTTGATCTATGTTTTTATCTCTTGTTACCGTAGATAAAAATAAGTTTTCGTGTAGAGTATTCTATCAGTAACTAGCAAAATATACTTAAGATACGTCTCCAATACTTAATTTATGACGTTTTCCTATTAATATTAAAATAAGTTATATTTTGTTGTTATTCAGTTAGTGGGGTACATTCGGACAGCACTAGATGGGGCACATTTGTACGAATTGTACAACTAAATTTGTATAATAATTTGTCGACGCGAACTGTCTTTTTCATTCAAATTAAGTTTTCGACTTTCTACATATTACACTACTGTTAAGGCATCTTGACTAAGGTTGATTTTGATGCTTGTGAAACCAGATGCTGTGAATAATTTACCAATCCATCAAATAGTAGTTCCTTCGAAGTCAGTTTTGACACCAGAGGCATTTCGACCCTATTCGCATTCTGTAAGAAGTAATAAAACAAGCAAAATGACGATGACGGCCAGGAAAACCACGAATTTATACTGCCACACCCGAAAATAAGAAGTTGTAATCCACACCAAAGAGTAAAAAATGTAATTCTAAATTTAAGATACCTAACTAATTAAATTTTTGTTTTACATAAGAAAAGTATTTTATTTTTGTTTAATAGAAATTAAATCTTTATTTTTGTGTTTAATTTCATTGCTAATAAATGAATTTTGAACTACCCCACAGCGTAAGAAGATACCCCAAACACTGTACGAAGGCTGCCCCGTTGATGGGGCAGATTCGTACGTTTTCCAGATTTAGTTTAAATCATAATTATGGTTGAAACATCGGATGAAATCATTTGTCATTTTTTTATTTGAATCTCAGATAGTTAGACTATAAATTTAAGCTATCAGGTGATTGATTCATGGAAAAATAAAAAAATTAAAAAATAAAATGTGAAAACCGTAACGAAGGGTCCCCACCTTCCCCTATATAATAGAATAGTAACGATAGATTTTTATATGAAAAGCTCCGTGGATATTTTAAGCAAATGCACGAACACATTCCAATAGAATAAATATTGTACCATATACATTTGAACCACCTATAAGGGTTCGTCAATAACTAAATTGTTATAGAAATTTGTGAACAGGAATACTAAATTACAACCAGTCCCAATTCTAATAAAAATATGATAATTTTATAGTCACTTGGGTAGAGTGGCGAATGTGATATTGGTATGTCCGTTGCTCATAATTCATATGAAAGAATCCTGTTATTACAAAAGTTGAAAACTTCCCAACTTGAGCGCTTAAGCCCGAATTACATTACTTTTTGCTAACGTAGCACTATTTATTAAGTTTTTTACTCTATTTTTTAGATTTAAATTATTACGTGAATTGAATTTTTTATTGTATTTTTTTGAAACAGAATAGAAATAAAAAAACGTGTGGCACTCGGGGACTGCCGCGGTAAAGTTATTGCATAGCATTTTCATAAACTTATGCAATAGTTGGTCCCAAAGTTCTGTCACTACACATTATTTCACATTTCGAGCAGATTTTAAAAAAAATTATTGCATTCTATTTTGGAATTTTGATTATTGTTTTAAAACAAAAAACAATAACTTTCCGTAATTTTTCACGATGGAGTGGACATTGAAAGTAAAACCGAATAGTTGTTATTGCGTTGCACCGCTGTGGACACTCGCCGAGTACCATTTTCAAGTTGCTCAAAAATTTGAATATAACGCTTAGGTTTGTGTACGGTACCTTGAAGTCTCCAGTGTTAAGGACAAGAAAAGAACTGGCTGGCCACGCTCCGCAAGAACACCAGCAGTAATCAAAGTTATCAAGGCGCGGATAGTAAGAAATCCTGTCCGAAAACAGAAGTTGATGGATTTGCATCTGGGTGTCAGTAGGAAAACAGTAAAAAAGGTTTTAAATAGAAGATCTTGGTCACGAGCTACAAAAAGAGTGGGCACTTACTTAATGCTCGTCTAAAAGCAATAAGGCTTAAGGAGATCGCGGGTTTGTTTAAGCGGTACGCGACGCGAAAACCGACACCGTGATATCCTCTTTACGGACGAAAAATTTTTCGATATTGAAGAGAAGTACAATAAACAGAATTATACAGTTACGCTAGGAGTTCTGAAGAAGCTGAAAATAAAGTTCAAAGGGTCAACATGGACATCATCCATCATCAGTAATGGTTTGGTTGGGAGTGTCCTATTACGGGCTAACTGAGGTTAATTTTTTTCGAAAAAAGGGGTCAAAACCAGTGCTACAGTGTACCAAGAGACGGTTTTGTATCGCCTTGTCAAAGACATGTCCAGCACCCTATTTGCGGGACATCACTTCGTGTTCCAGCAGGACTCTGGTCTGCATACAAAGCCAAGACCACTAAAGCCTGGTTTGAGCGTCAAAACATCGTCTTAATTAGACATGAGGATTGGCCTTCCTCCAGTCCGGACCTTAACCCTCTTGGACCCGAAAATTATGACAGGGCTTAGAGAGGAAGGTCTGTGATAAACCTCATGAAAATTTGGAGAATCTGAAGTCATCTTTAAAAAACCAGTGACTGAAATCGACACGAATATGGTGCGTGCTGCTTGATAGACGACCTGGCCGCGACGCTTAAGGGCCTGTATTAAAAATGAGGGAGGTTATTTCTGAATATTTTTATGCTTTTTTTTATTCCTTAATTAATGTACTAAGAATTGATATATCACCTCATTACAAACTGATCAGTACTTTTGTTTTTTATCATTATTTCCATTTATGACAGAACTTTGGGACCGACTACGTACTTATTTATTTATTTTTTGCAGTATTTATTTTTTCTTTTTTATTAATTCAAGTTTTTTCTTTGATACTAATTCAATCTACCACTCTACCAGAGTCAGACTAACACGCCTATCCGATCACGCTAAACCGATGTGAGACGCAGTATGCGTTCTGTCCCGTATTGGCCGCACCTATATTACGTCATCGTGTGTTAGGTTTATTTCGTTTCAGAATTTCTTGAATCGGTCGCCGCGCTCAAAGCCCGCGATAAAATCTATGCAATAGCTTAAAAACGTGTGGCACTCGGGGACTGCCGCGGTAAAGCATAGCATTTTTTATCAACTTATGGAATTATCATTTAAAGCGTTACTGTTTTTTTTAAATATATCAATCAGACTTAAGAAATAAACATTAATTCTATTAAAGATTGCGAATGTAGGTTTTGGGGTTACAAATTACAACTTAATCTGAAGCTTCGATGGCACAATTGATCTACACTAGCTTCAACCGATGCGTTTAATCTTGGTTTGATTACAGGGGAAACATATTTCAATCAATATTAAATAAAAGCGAACCAAACCTGTATTCTTCTCCTCTGTATTCCACGCTACCTTGACACTTATCGAGTCACATTACAACTAAATCAGAAGCTCCGATGCCACAATTGATCTACACTAGTTTCATCCAATGCGTTTAATCTTCGTTTGATTACAGAAGAACCATGTAATCATATTTCAATTAATATTAAAGAGAAGTGAACCAAACCTGTCCAGTGTCCATTCCACACTTCATATCAAGTCACATTATAAAATTCAATATAAACAAATAAGCCTATCATGTTTATTTATCCGTTATTTATATAAACAGTTAAGTACTAGATCTTAAAATGGTTTCCACACGCCAAAGGTGCCGTATTATGTTACATGAACCCTTAAAAGGGAGATACTGACCACGAAACACGACTATAAAGGTAGACGTGATCTTGTCTTATCTAAGGATCTTTCACGCTGTGTCCCTAATAAATATAAAGAAACCCCACGACACCCTTTTATTATCACTAAATAGAGTTTATAACAAAATGACGATTACTGAAGATGTTACTTGTAATGTCATATGACTTTATTTAATTTTTGCTCTCATATAATACACATGTTAAAATGGCAATCAGATACTTATGAAAATATGTTATAGAAAGCATGTCCATGTGTGAAAATGATATGAACTTAAAAAGGCGCAGCGCTAGCCAAATCCATGCAACTTCCTCACAATCGAGTAGCCCGTAATATCACAGCACACAACTCACGAGGTACTTTGTATTGAAGAAGTCGCATGGGTCCGCCAAGCACCCGCAATTCTCTGTCGATACATAATTATGTAGGAATAAAGACAATAATAAAAATTGCAAATATAAGACAGCAAGGTTGCTAAAATATCTCAGCGAATGTCTTCAAAAATGTCTACCGAGTAATTTTTAATCACTAATGAATCTTTTTCTTAAACGGCCGGTCGCATGTTTGAACACTTCTATTTCTTTTGGATATATAGATTATGTTACTCAAGGATACTGAAGTATTCTAACGGTTGAAAGCATTTTTCGAAATTCGTAGTGTTTATTCGTTACAAAAATACAAATCTTTTTTTTATATATATAATTATAATACTAGTATAGTATGCGAATATAATATACGGGCATTGTAATTTTTCTCGCCAAGAGTCAGCAATTACTCGCTTTTTGGGCGATACTCCAATTATACTGGAGCCTGAAAAACACTAGGTCAAGCATAACACGTGCTAAAAAGGGCCTTTTCAGTTTACAATGTTACCGGCTGTCAAGCTTACATTATAATTTTAATTACTTTTTTAAATAAAACTTCAGAATTCGACATAATAATTTGACATAAAATTTACAAAGACTACATATAAAAATAGGCAGGTAAACTGGTGCAATGCCAGTTAGATATCATACGATGCGGTCCTAGGTTTGATTCTGCAAAAATAAATCTTTTACATATTATTTGCTACTACAAAGTTCTCACTCTTTAATCGGCAGCTCATATCGGAGTGTCGTGGTCAGCAACGAAGCTTCTGGAGCGGACTATCAGTTTCCACCGGTTTCTGTCCAGTGCCTATCTTATGAGAGTGTAGTTTTATGGATGATGAATATTTCACTTGATCGCTCTATCTGGTTGCTGAACGGCCACGTGATCTTATGGCTTCTGCGTTACCAAACCGATCAGTTTTTTATTTTATTTTAAATATATTTATTCACAAAAAAAGTTACACCTTCACCATCCCCCAAAACTTCTTACCAGTTTGACTGCAGGTGACTCCCTTAAATAAAATCTTCAAATCATAAATTACTAACACTCTTACAACTAATACTATCACTTAATTTACTTATAGGTTACAGCATATTTAACAAATGGTTTTTAATAAACCTCTAAATTTATCAATGAAGTCTCACGTCTTATGTCCTCAGGTAAACTATTGAGCAAGTATGGAATCCGCTTCTTAACGTTCTATCTCCATAATAATTTTGCACCATGGGTATTTCAAATTTACCTTTGGACATTGACCTTGTGTCAGTTATATATGCACAAACTAGTAAAACGATCCTGCTTACCATGGTTATTTACAAGTACAAGGAATCTATGTTTCAGGCTAGCCGGTAAAATTTTAATATTTTGAATAGTTTATATATTCCTTTACATGATTCCTTGTCTTTTTATTTACTAGTAATTTTAAAAATCTTATTTGTAATGATTCTACTTTATCAATGTATGTTTTAAATGTTAACCATACAGTCAAGAGCGTACTATTATGGATCCACAAGTGCAAAATATAAACATTTAGTATGGGCAATGAGACTTTAGTACGTAAATGGTAAAACTTTTCTAATAAAATTCTTAGTTTTCTACACAAAAATTCTATATGGAATCCAAGAAAAAGACGTATCTATTTTTACTCCAAGATAATTTACAAAATTAACTTTTTCGATAGGTTTACACGTACAGTTAATTTTGTTTTTATGAAAGCAATCAAAGCCGTGCGCAAAAAGAGGAGGTGGATTATCATAGAACTTAAATACGGGGAGTGAATAATTATCATCTTTGTTTTGTCAGCGTTTAATATGATGCCTTATCATGTGACCATTTAACTACCGCATCCACATCCTCTTGAACCCGGCGACACATCTCCGAGAGGTCGGTACACGCTGAGAGTACAAAGGTCATCACAACTTGGGCCGAGCATACGTATACTTCACAGAGGCTATTCACATACATCAGGTAGCACACTGGCCCACACCCAGAACCCTGGGGACGCCGCAGTTTACTTGTTTCTCCTCACTGAATGCGTCGCCGACTTTCACACGGTAAGAGCGCGCCGTGAGACAGTCGCTGAACCAAGGGTTCAACGGCTGCCCCAGGCCGCACTCCTCCATTCCATTTAAGAGGGTCTCAGTATTTAAGGTATCAAAAGCCTTCTTAAAATCATAAAAAATAGCTACAATAATTTTTTTATTTTCCAAATGTGCATTAATTTCGTCTGTGAAATTTGATATAAAGTGTTGGTGCTTTATTTTTCTGGAAGCCATGTTGGATTCGTTAAGATATTATTTTTTTGTAAAAAAGTTCAATTTGATTGACAACACATTTTTCCATAATTTTGTCAATACTTGATAGTATAGCTATTGGTCTATAATTCGAACAAACTTTACGATCGCTCTCTTATAGACCGGACGAACGATTGCTTCCTTTAATTTTTGTGGAAAGTGTGGTTTCTCCAAGTTCTCATCGCCTCTGCGCAACTATAAATTTAGTCGCCAGTAGTCATGTGAAGTAAAGTTTTATTACAGCACAGAAGGCCTATATACTTGCTTATATTAAATAATTAATGGGAGAGAACAGATCAGTGTCCGCCCAAATGGGGGGGTAAAGGTATTTATTGGTCATAGGGCAAACAAGAGGTTGGATTCAATATTCTTGAAACTACAAAAAAAAGATAATATCATTTATAATGGAATTTTTCATGAAACAAAAATAAGTCCAATATTTTGGCGGGAAATGATATCACGACAGCGACCGTTCTCAGGTTTTTGGTAATTTAATTAAATACATCATACAACCTCACAATTTATTTTACCTTTTCTCATTAAAATTGATTTCGGTTATTATAAATACAATATTTTACGCCATATTACGGCTTAAATACAGAAGGATTAATTTGATATATGATAACGTAAAAATTTATATTTCACAAAAAGTTAACTTAATAATGCATTTAAAAGAATTAACAATATTTTTACTGTCCTTATAGCCATTAACATCCTCAAATATAAGATAGTATTGGATTACTCGATATCAACTTATCGAGCGACGTTAAGTTCCAGGAGCATCATCGTGCAGCAGTTATGTGGAAGGAAAGGATAAATCAACCTCTAAGAAGCTCGATGTACACCGGGCTATCGCTTACAATTCTATAGAGCGCAAAACCTCTCTGCATATTTTATAGCATATATCACGGGGAGTGTTCTGAAGAACTTTTTGGATTTATACCTAAGTTTCATGATAGAATAGAAAATACCACCCGTATTATCTTGACATCTGGTGTTCCTCGACAGAGCGCTTTTTAAGACAACTCTTGCCGCTCACTACAACTTAAAGATACCAGCTACCATTCCAGATATTTCCGAACCGTTACTACTTAGGGGCCTTTAAGAGAAGAGCGTACCACTACCTTAGAGGCAACCGGCAACGCACTTGCCTATCACCTGGTATCGTAGGAATCCATGGGCATGGGTAAGCACTCTGTGACCCACCTGCTCGTATGCTCCTGAGAAATAAATAAATTAATTTTAAAGGACCTATAAAACAATTTATTTATTGAACACGTTTATCATGCAGACAGGAGAACAAACACAATCTCATCCTTTGACTTTTTGGAGTCGTTTAATGATGTCCTCCGCAGACGATATTATCCTTATAACACAAAAATGATAATCATTCTGAATTCAACCCTTCTCACCAATTTAAATATAAATGCTAAAGCATAGTTTAATAGAATAGTTTTGCAAGCGATAGTCTGAATAGCGAATTTAGTTAAACATTGTTGAAAGTTCGGTATCAGAGCTACAGTTCTCGTTTCTGGGAAACTAGATTACATTTTAGTGTCACGTGTTTATCAGCAACGCTTTCCGCCGTTCTCAGAGTGATCAATTAAATTGTCTTTAACCGTGCGTCGGTATGCGAGGTTTTATTTTATATAATTTTATTCTATAGCACAGGGGTCAAACAGACTGGAGGCTCACCTGATGTTCAGTGATACCGCCTTCCATAGACATTCACATTGCCAGAGAGCTCGCGAGTGCGTTGCTGGCCTTTTGAGAAGTGATGGTGAGCGGCAAAAATTGGCTTAAAAAATGCTCAGTTGTGGAACGACGGACGTCAAGGTGATACGCTCATTGCGCGAGCCTTCAAAACGATTTTTAAATTCATGAGTTTAGCGCATAATAAATAAATGAAGTCTTCACCATTATACTAAATTATATAGCAGACTATAATTATATATATATTTAAATCAAATCTCCCGATATAAATCTTAAAATTTTCGTCGACTTTAACATTGACATTATATTACCTCTACTTATCTTTTGAGTGCAAGAAGCCCATGGGCCACAGACATGGCCGCATGCTTCATAGATCATTCGCTATAGCACAAAAAGACAGAGTTTATTGTACGTTCAAATTGAAAGAGATTTTTTTTTATAGCCTCTTCTCTCCTCTCTCATTTTCTACGTCGCGTGTAAAATATGCTTATTTTTTAAATAAAGTAAGATTTTTTTTTAGAGCACACACATTATATATTATATAAATAAAAGAAATACATGCACAATCACTTTAATCAAAAATGGGCCCAACTTTAAGTTGCTGACACCAGCACTGGTTTTCAAACTATCTTGGAGTGACAGCTATATACGAGTACACTGAACAAAACTGAAGTTTAAAAAAATATTATAAAACTTGCTGACCCGACAAACGTTGTTTTGCCATGTATATTATTTCTAAGAAATATTGTTTTAGTTCAATAAAAATAACTATCTGCTACAATAAAAAATAGGGGTTGATAGTAGAGGGTAGATGAAAATTAAGGGTTGTATGTATTTTTGTATGTTGTATCATAAAAAAATAAAAACAAAAAAAATTGTCTTAAAAACATAAAAAAAATCAAATAACAAACTCAGACAAACACAGAACATAAAATATGAGACAATGCAACTAAATTCCCAGCCGACTGACATTCCAATGGATTACTTTTACATTTGATTTTGAAAGACATAATGCCTTGGATATCGCGAATTGTATGTGGCATTTTCAAATCAATACCTTAAACCAATAAGCAATGGTCTACATATATATTAATATTGTATATAGCAATACTCATTACGAAATCGTAACCGAATATGAGTAAATAATTACTAATCTGTGGCAATATGTGACATATTACATAGATAGGTGCTGAGACATTAATCTTTGAAGTGATTTATTGCGCTTAACACAACCGGGATATTAATTGCTGCCTATTTGATTGTGAACAATAGCTGCGAGTACAATAAATCACAGAATTAACAGTGGCGAGATTGTAGAAGTCCTATTTTCAACGGAAATGTTTCAGGACTTTATTCTTAAGCATAATTTTTCCACGAATGTATAACTTATTAATATACAGGCACAATGGTATGGAACTATAATAAATGGAGCAATTAAGCGTTTGTCTTTATTGCTCTCGTGATAGTAGTGATATAAGAAAACGTGACAAATTATAAGGCGTGTATGTACCTAGTGTGTTTTCACTCAGTTTCCGCACTTAGACACCCATTTTTCCCGTTGTGCGTAAAGTCCTGACTAATTAAACCAGCCTAGTTTCTTCCAGAAGCTCAGAGTTTTCCTAGGCACTTCGCAGGTTTCACCTTACTGCTACAAGGATTTCTGTTCGTTGGAAAGCCACAGCCACGAATTCCAGGACTACGTGGGTGACTAATTCTTCTGCACAAGGGACTGTCTGTCGCGACTAGGATAAAGAGATGTTTATTAACGAGACAGTGGCTCGTAATTGTCCCTATCTTTGTTTTGAGATTAATAATGTAGATGCTTAGAAGTCGCTTTGTTAATAGCGAGTTTACTGCTAGTGCTATTTTGGACTGTCTGCAGTCCGAGTTTTGCGCCATCGGTGAAGTTTGAGTTCTGTGGATCTTTGACGAAGCCAGGTTCGTTGCAAGAAGAGCAAGGGAAGGAGCGGGTACGGCCAGCCAGCATCATTCCGGATGGTCGCAAGCTCGTCGGCAGCATCCTTGCCGTGAGAACCACTGTGTCCTTTTATCCACTGTAGGGTAACCCTGTTTGTCTGGGTTATTGCCTCCAGTGCATGGTGACACTCCAGTATTAGTCTGTTGGTATTTAAGACATATAGAACTTATGAATAAACTGCCGAGACCGTACCATTTAGACACTAAATATTCCTGTTAAAAATCTTGTCCCGGCACTTAAAAATCTTGTCTTTAAACGTAAATAATATTGATTATATATAGATGTAGTCATTAATAATATATATATAAAAAGGTGTGATTTACGTGTTTGTAATTGTAAAAATTAACATTAAACAACAAAAGTTAGCATTAGTAGTAGTAGCTACAATTTCCCCGAGGAACCTTTGCAATATTTATATATAAAAAATCGTCGAATCATACCGTTCTAATTAAAGTACCCATCTGTCTTTTTTCATCACTATTTGATAGAAAGAGACGAGTTTAGTTTAGTTAAAATGTTGTAGGTAATTACATTGATTTAATTTCTATTGGAGGAAATAAAAATACATGTTTGCTTTTCGTACACTCGCTAAATGCCTAAGGACCTCCCTATAGTGTGGATGACTATACTTTAAAATCGAAATGTCCAGCAAAGTTGAATAGGCAAGTAACATTATACAGCGTATATATACAGCCTTTTAAAAATCTTCAATATTTTCTTTCTCATTTTCATTAATTTTCACATCTTACTCCTTAACATCTCCTATGTTACAATCTCGGCAGTTATCAATCGCTGTGTGGTAATTGCGTTTCACAGCGTCAGAGACGCGACGAATTGGGCTAAATGCTTCAAACATTGGTATTCCAATAAATATGTTGTAACTAAAGGATTTGTATGATTATGCCGTCACGTTATATGGTTAAAATTCCTTAATATGAGAAATTCATGTTTAGACACACATTCTTCAAACATATCTGCTCAACCGAATCTAATGTCGTGTATAAATATTAGTTATAAAGATCTATTTTAATAAATCGATAAAATTATAGAGACTTGGCGCGGACTATGCTTTGCATATGGCAAAAATGAATGGAATTTGTTACGTTTTATTTAATATAATAAAAAAAAAATTAATGGCACTACAATCATTATTAGGTCTTTGCCTCAGATTTCTGTATCTGCTTCATGATCATTTGTCAATCAAATAGGCAAGTAGGTGATCAGCCTCCTGTGCCTGACACACGAAACCTGATACACACACAACTTTTTGAGTCTAAAGCAAGCCGGTTTCATTCACCGTTCGAGCGAATCTTAAAATGCGCTCATAGAAAGTCCATTGGTGATAGCCGGGGTTCGAACCTACGACCCCTGGGATGAGAGTCGTACGTTGAAGCCACTAGGCCAACGCTGCTTAATGCTGCTTATTATTTACTAAATGATAGCTTGGGTTCAAATAACAGCTTGCACTATAATCTTTCTATGCGCACTTATCACGGTGCATGGAAACATCGTTAGGCATGCCTTTAACAAAAATTACGGCGTCTAAGGCGCAGAAGGCTGATCAGCTGAGTTTCATCATCGGACGTCGAGGCAGAATACGAAATTCCACCCGTAACGACGTCCGTCCACAACTGAGCGTTTTTCAAGGCAGTTTTTGCCGCGCACCACCACTTTGTGGAACCAGCTGCCCACTGAAGTATTTCCAAACCAACTCGACTTGGGGTCCTTCAAGAAAAGAGCGTACCAATTCTTAAAAGGCCGGCAACGCACTCGCGAGCCCTCTGGCATTGAGAGTGTCCATGGACGGCGGTATCACTTAACATCAGGTGAGCCTCCTGCCCGTTTGTCCCCTGTTCTATAAAACAAAATACCTACTTGCCTCTGAGGAACATGATCCAGAGACAGACAGATATCTGACGCCAAGACCAAGGGTTGTAGCCACTGTATTTTCAATCAGTTACAAATAATCTGTTGCCTCTATTGTTGTCTATAAAATTTGACGCAAATCAAGTGATTGATATTTTGCTGCTAATTTTATTTAGTATTATTGGTTTTCCTTTCAAATCGAATTCGTGCAAAACGATTGTTAAAATACTAAAGAACATCCAATTATAATTTTAACAAGAGCCGATCAGACTAAATAAGAGTCATTGTACCGTGAATGGCCGCAGAGTGATGACTCGACACTTTTTGCCCGCGGTATTACGTTGTATTACAGCTTACCAATGCAATTTAACTGACACCGTTAACATGTAGGAGTCATACTAGATTATTTTAAATAATCACTCGCATTTCTCCAACTATTTCAGACTTTGATTTGTTTGGCTTTATGCATTTTTCTTTTATCTCTTCCCTAAGGCTATTAAATAAACACTTTATTTCTTTATTTATTTATTTATTTATTTAGTTATAAAGCCCACAACATCACACACAGTCATAAGTCCACCAACTATTTCACAAAATCCCACATCTAAAATGTGTGACAGTTAATGCAAGCATAAGTTTCTCAGTAAAAAAAATCAAATAGAAATTAAAAATTTCTTCTATAAATAATCCTTTGGCATCTCAAATCTAATTACTTTTATTGCGATTGCACTTAGTCCAAGTTCATGATTTAATTTGATACAGCCTTCGATAAGTAAACCGCTGCTAATTGCAATTTAATCATAACATGTCAAAATGCGCATATAATGATTGTTCTGTACACAAACATTTTAGAAGAATTTATTTAAAATTGAGATATATGAATAGAGCAGTGTTGGCGTAGTTGCTTCAGCGTGCGACTCTCATCCCTGAGGTCATAGATTTGATCCCCGGCTGTGCACCAATGGACTTTCTTTCTATGTGCGCATTTAACATTCGCTCGAACGGTGAAGGAAAGCATCGTGAGGAAACCGACATGTCTTAATCCCAAAAAAGTCGACGGAGTGTCTCAGGCACTGGAGGCTACTTGCCTATTAGATTTAAAAATGATCATGAAAACGATTCAGAAATCTGAGGCCCAGACCTAAAGAGGTTGTGGAGCCACTGATTTATTTTTATTTATTTTATTTTAAATTGTGGTTATTTTGTTTAAGTTCCGTGGATAATTTGAGTATGATTTATATTGTTCCTTTTTAAATCGAATTAGTTGTTCCTTCAGCGCTTATCAATGCAAAACAATTTTTTTTTAGTTTCAGCAGGGAATTCACAGGGTTAAACTACAAAATATTATTGAAAATGGTTATATTGTTTGGTAAACCACAAAATTAATAAGAAGCGGCCTCTCAGAGCTAAGTTTAAGGGTCTAACTTAAATTATGTTACACCGCAAAGCATTTACCATGAATCACCTGCCATTTGTCGGCTAACGAAATTAAGACTCATTCAATGTATAAGTTAGTGTCGAACATTTTGACATTTAATTTTCTCGGCAATACGTTTTGCCTTGAGCTCACCTATAATTCAAATGGACTGGAAACCTGGCCGGAGTATTTAGTGATTAATTTATTTATAGCGTCGGTCGTATCGTATTAGAATAATGCTATTGTTCAACTCAATATAAATAACCTTTTATAAGCTTATATAAACAAAATAAAGAAGAAGAGATAACAAATTTTCAAA
Organism: Pieris macdunnoughi; assembly: GCA_905332375.1. NCBI lineage: Eukaryota > Metazoa > Arthropoda > Insecta > Lepidoptera > Pieridae > Pieris > Pieris macdunnoughi. Next base: position 2,176,649 of record CAJOBZ010000016.1, read on the forward strand.
TAGATACAATGCTTTAAAATCAAATGAACTTATTCATATAGTTAACCATGTACACTTATGAACGTCAACAGAAAAGATGTTAAATTGATTCTAAATTTCGCAAGTCAAGGCCGTAGCGTAGTAAAGTGGGCAAGAACAACTGGCAAGAAACTCTCCGCCACTCTTTTTAATCGCCAAATTTTGAGTCATACAAATTGTTTGTAAGGTAGAGCAGCCATAAATATTTGTGTTGCTTATTTATTAAATCGGTTAACCATAAAAACTTGGCCCTACTTAGAAAAATTACGAATATTGGGTCTATTATTATATTATCTAAATGGGAATGGGAAAATATAAATATGATATATATATAATATATAAATATCCAATTACTTAGTTAACTAGAGTTATAATATATTCTAGGCAAAATTCCGTGAATTTGGCTCCACCGTATCCAGCTGTATTGTCCAGATAACCCCAGCGACTTTTTTCTGTTCTCAGACCTCAAGAGAATGCTCGCTGGCCAGAAATTTTAGCTGATGAAGAGGTCACCGCATATGAAAAAAAAAACTATTATAGAGGCTTAAGACAAATCGTACTATAAAAATGGTATCGAAATTTTTTTTATGACCGCTATAATCGTTGTATCGAAGGCAACTATATTGAATACTCAAATTAAAATTTATAAAAAAAAACTACTACTAGCAAAACCTGCAGACATCAAAATGCACACACAATAATCTTTCTTACCTGAAAGTTATAAAAATCAACAATAAAAGCAGTATTTTTTCATCATTATCCACATTCATTTCGCACTTGCAAATAAAACACAACAGCCGGGGGCTGATCACTCGACCCAGTTGCAATCAGCGCGGCAGGTACCCTCGGCTTAACCTTTCGCTGTCAAATGACCTGATTTGTGTGAAATTAAAGCGACTCAATCAGATCTACGCCTTGCCTTATTTATATTATGGTTATAGGTAGTTGCATATGTTAATATGACATTGACATAACAGTACAAGAAATATATACGAATATATAAAACCTCCAATAAATAGCCAATAAGTGAGTGTTTACTTACAAAAACTTTTTGTTACGTTTGGCGGGTTTCGTTCAATTGTGATTGGTCTTTGGTAGTCTTATGACCGACACACGTTACGTTTATCTGTTTGACAAATAATCAAATGCGCAATTGTTCCGTTTTGTTACATTTGCCCTCCAGTCATTAAATCCAAAAGTTTGTATGTATAAAAATACATTCTAGATAATACTATAGGTCCATTTGTTTTGTAAAATATTTAAAAAAAAAGATACATAGTGCAACGGATGGTCATATCATTCAGCGATCTCTAGGTAACCCTAGTTATAAAAATAGGTATAAGTTGGTGGCTGGTTGGTCGATTATACATCTTAAATTAAATTGAGCAAAATTACTTTAGCTTAAGCTGTCTTATTGCACTATTTAAAGAGTTAAGAATGTTAGGGAGCAAATAAAGGGACTTTATAACCCTCATCGGTTACCGGCTGAGTGCTTGATTGAATGTGGGAAGAGCTACTGTTTCATACCATCCTACGCATGCATGCATCAGCAAAATAGGTGGTCCAACTTCAGATACATATATCTTGCAACTTTATTAGTCTTTCTGTTACCATTTTTCGTCCAAGTTTGTGAGACAATTTTCTTTGGTATTTCATTTCTTATTTTTCTTATGTTTTTTTTCTCTCTTATAAGAAATAGTTTTCAAGGCTTCACTATAAAAAGTGAAAGCATTGTTGGCCTTCAGTGTGCGTCTCTCATCCCTGAGGTCATAGGTTCGAACCCCAGCTGTGCATTAATGACATTCTATATGCGTATTTAATGCTCGCATCTCTGGTGGAAAACATCGTCAGGCAAAGAAGGCTGATCACCTACTTGCCTATTAGATACCACGAAACAGAAACAAAAATCTGAGGCCCAGACCTTAAAAAGCTGTACCGCCTGGCTATATATAAGTGAGAGCGTTAACAAACACTTTCATTTGTTAGTTAATAACAATAACCAAACACATTAGTACAAAGCAAATTCCAAATATGCATAAACCCAAAGAAATTAATAAAGGGCTTTCCAATTAAAGCTCGGTAAGATATATTGCTTCAGTTATAAGCGGATAAGCAATAAAACACAATGGAGTTAGCGGCTGGACTAACCATATATATAACTATTCCATTTAGGAGTAGAAGACCACAGAATATATATCACATAGTTGGTAAATGCGTTTATGTCAGAAGTTTTGTATTTTATTGATATTGTGAGACTAAAAAACTGTCAATGGTGTTATTAGAAGACTGATTTATGGCATTATAATAATAACACATAATTAACATCACAATAAGACAAAACAGAAGAAAAATTTAACTAACTAAATGGTGACAAATGTCTAGACAACCCAAACATTAATATACAATCAGTGGCGCTACAACTCTTTTAGGTCTTCGGCTCAGATTTCTGTATCTGTTTTATGATCATTTTTCTTATAGATGATCAGGCTCCTGTGTCTGACACAGGCCGTCGACTTTTTTGGGTCTAGGGCAAGCCGGTTTCCTCGCGATGTTTTCCTTCACCGTTCGAGCGAATGTTAAATGCGCACATAGAAAGAAAGTCCATTGGTGCACAGCCGAGCGATAGAACCTACGACCTCAGGGATGAGAGTCGCACACTAAAGCCACTAGGCCAACACTGCATTAAATTACAAAACCGAACTTAAAACTACATTAAACTACTTAATATACAAATACATATAGGTAAAACAACAAAGATTTTTTGGTACAATGTTGTTAGTTGTTTCTTAAATTTAGTCTGTGAGATCTGCACGACTGCAAGCATTCCACATACTTCACTAGGTATACAAATTACTTTTAACTAATTTCTAAACAGCCTGGTTCCGAAATCTACTTAATTTGGTTAAATAGGTGAAATGCAGTGTCATCATTAACTTTTTAATGGAAAAAACAACAAAGATTATGAATTTCGTCTGAAAATTAAGAACTAAAATTTCGTAAATAGTTTTAATTAACCTCTTTTCTCTAAGAAAAATATAAAAAGGGTGCGTGTACTTATGTACGCGCGTAAGAAGTTATACTTCTTTGGCATTATTAAAAATAGTTTTTGATTGCATGCAAATAATTAATTACAATTAAATAATCAAAGACTGGAAAAAGAGTCATTATAGTCAATAAAGTTCAGTTTACATTTGAAAAATTAAATAAATAAATATTTATTATTATTCTCTAACATTAAGTGTAACATAAATTCTATTATTATTCGAATGTTGTTTTTAAATTATGTCCAATGCCGTAGCATCTTCCGTGGGCAACTTCATCTGTTAATTTTGAGTCACGGTGCGCGCGCATCGTAAAATTTCACTCTCATCAATTTTTCATAACGCGCCTAAATAAGTATAACTTCAAAATTACCTCTGACACATAGATACCCACAGAAACCGCTAACAGTGCATTACCTTTAAGACTGCGACACTACTGTTAGACTTTGACATAAAGACGCTAAAGAAGGACATAGCCTACATTTGTCCCAGGCCAAATTAGAAAAGGAAGTTTATAATTTGTTTCTTCCTCACTGCACTTCTCATATCCTGTGGCGAACCGGTTTAATTATACATGAGATTCTTAACAGGTATCGACAGATCTGTTTCTCCGAACTAAATGGCCAGCCACAGATATTAAATCTTGGCACAGGCTTTAGTGGTATTTGCCGAAATACGACAGTGCTGTAGATTTCGGAATCGATAAATTCTATTTCGAGCCAGTTTTCCCGTGGGACCGCGACTTATGCGATGTCAAATGTACTTGGAATAAATTCGCAAGTGTTTTGTTTCCGTCTAAATAGTGCTTCCCAAGCTTTTTAGTGCCATTCCCCCTTAGCCTTTCTTAAATTCTTATGACCCCTTATGTAACATATATAATTTTTAATATCTAAAAAAAATCACTTAAGAAACCTAAATTATAGGTTTTAAACGCAGTTAGTAATTTTTCAAAACATATAATGAAAAACTGAAAATAAATTCCAAATAATTTTAATAAATTTTCGAACAATTTATACAATCAATTTATAAAATCAAAAATTTATTAAATCAATTTTTTAACAATCAAATTCTAAACTTATATGGAATTGATTGAACAGCTCTGAAGTTCTCTTAGGATAAGAGTTTCTTAGGAGTGGATGACTAAATATGACTATGATAAAAAATCCCATATATGGGAAAACGAATAACGCAAAAGTTTTGGATTTTGACAATTGACAGTTCGCCAAGACCAGTCTCGACTTAGCGCGAACGCACTTACAGCAATAGACTACGCTAACTGTATTAGGATGTGATGTGATGATGTGTGTAATGGCCATATGAAAAATAATCAAGCGTAATAGAAAATTTTATTGGCTGCTTTTCTACCAAAACGAGGTCCCGAACATAAGATATTTCTCCATATCATTGTTAACTTTACAGGAAATCATTAAAATGCAATCGTTAAAAATAGCTATATTCAAATATTGCCAGGTCAGATAAAATGTTCTCCTAAAACTGGGATTATGTGGATTCATCTATATTTGTTACCCGTCTATTCTCGATGGATTCAATTTATTTAGAAATATTGCAATGAATTTAGCTCGACTTTTTCATTTGATATTCATTCGACTTGTTTTATGTCAATATCTAATAAATATAATAATCTCGTCTCGGTGGCTTTGTTGCTAACAATATTGGTTTTAGACTTTAAAATATGTAAAAAGCTTAATAAAACATTTCAAAAATGTGTCTGCTACACAATTGTGTGAAGTTATGAAAACATCTTAAACTAAGATCACCGACGCGCTAACCTACGCCTTACAGCTGAAATGGTTATAGTCAGGCCATATTGCAAGGTGTAAAGATAAAAGATTGGCCGCCGAAGTTGGAGAGGACCTCCGAGAAAAAGAAACGTGGCAAGACCACAAAGAAAGAAGAGGAAGAGGGAAAAAAAACAGATCCAAATAGAAAGTTCAGGCATTTATCCAATTCTGCAGACCACGAACTAATGGAAATAACAACAACTAACATAGACTAAGTGTATACCAACAAAACTAATACCCATTTCTTTTGTAATATTTATAGTATAAAATTAAAGTGTCTTTATTTGTATGACGGTAACTAAAAGCATCGTACAATCAAACAAGTCCTAATACTGTCGAACATTAGTCATACATACATCATACAATTACATTTTGTCTTGCCGCAGTTGATTAAGCGTTTGAGTGAGAACGTCTCATCTAATTGGCGAGTCCTCATACCTTGAGAAGTGCAAGGGAATTGCAGTCCTCAGCTTTATAGCTCTCGAACGACTGCGCCGTGCCAAATTGGCTACGATATTTAATTGACATTGTCTAGTTCATTCATGGAATTACTGTAGCATACGTGATACGGGTAGACTTTGTTCTTTATGTTTTGAACTTAAAAGTAATTGGAGTCGTTTATCAAGAATTACTGTTTTAAGGCACTTTTTGCCGCGCACCACCTCTATGTGGAACCAGCTACTATTTTCGAACCAATTCGACTAAAGCGGGCCATAGACGGACCGCATGTTGCAGTCAAGACCGTCTGCAATATGCGGTTTGCTCAGGAACTGCTCGAGCGGTCCGTGTATTGCGAATATGAATTTAGTATGGAAACTGCAGACCGCATGTTGCATGCGGTCCGTCAATGGCCCACTTTAGGGTCCTTCAAAAGAGCGTACTGATTCGAAAAAGCACTTGCGCGCCGTCTGGGAGTGTGAGTGTCCATTGACGGCATCACTTAACATCAGATGAGCCTCCAGTAATAAAAATTAGTTATTTAGTAATTTTGTGCATAGAATTTCTGAACCCTTAGTTCTGTGATTTGCAAAAAAAATATTTTCACTGAAACGAACCCGTTATACCACCGGATTCCTTGTACTCGTCTCAGTTTACGTAAAGCTCTGTGACCCGTTTATTTTATGTCGGTCCCACAAATTCGCTTTAATAGGTTATCTAAAAGGTAAGAGACATTAAAAGACACAAGAAGCTATTTTAAATAAAAAAATACAGAGACATAGACATAAGAGATAAAATATTATTGTTGGTATATAAAATAAAATATTTGTGATTGGTTAATTTGGTAATTATAAAAATTATTATTTTATTCATAACAATCAGATATACAGCATTTACAATTTTCTTAACCTACATACTAATAATAAAAATAATTAAAAATTAATACAAAGAAAATTAAAACAAATTTAAAAAGTTTAGTCCTTGTGGCTTATAATAATAATAATTTTTATTAATCAGACAAATACAGTCCATTGATTGATTAGTGAGTTAGTAACAATAGTTTCTTAAGATCTATGTTAGAGAATTAGTAAAAATAAGGAAAAAGTAGTTAAATAAAAACTATCAGGTACAAAGCCCTGCGGAGATGTCGGAGCAGCAGTGTCGTAAATAGGGGCACTCCATTCTTTCGACTATCATCCGTAAGATGTATGTGCCGCTATAACGCTGGCAGCATTTACTCGCTGTGATTGGTTGGTTTAAAAATTATACTTGCAAATAAAACAGATTACTATTAATTGTGATGCGGTTATGAATGACGCGGTTTTAGTAACAGCCTTCTGAGGCTATTGGGCGTTACAGACTTGTAAAACTGTTATAAAACACTTATTATTTCACTGGATAATTCCGATGAAACTCCGATAATGAAACCATATTAAGAATATTCTGATTCTAAACCAAATTGCAATCAACAAAAAATCTTAACAGGATGTTAAAGTAATTATCTTGGAGCCTAGGCTAACACGCTTGTCCTGACTTGTGGGTCAGGCTTTATAAGAACTTGTTTATAACTCGGTTAGATGTCGGCCACTAAGATATATTTTATTTAACAAAAACAGTGCCACTATAATCTTTTAGGTCTTTGCCTGAGATTGCTGTATCTGTTTCGTCATCATTTGTTTTTTTTCTAATTGGCTTTAATCATTTTGTGCCTGACTTACGCAGTCGAATTTTGTGTGTAAGAAAGACATGCCCATAATTTCATTGGGCTTATGCATACTTGGGGAAACTGGAATTTGCTTGTTACTAATTTGCTTTGTGCTTTCACTTATATATAGCCAGGCGGTACCTTTTAATGTTTGGGCCTCGAATTTTTGTATCTGTTTCATCATTTATAATAGGCAAGTTTCCTCACGATGTTTTCCTTCACCGAACGAGTGATTGTTGAATTCGCAAATATACAGAAAGTCCATTGGTACACAGCTGCAATTCGAACCTCCGACCACGAGAGTCGCTGAAGCGTAAAGGCCAACACACAATTTTATTTATTATTCACTCAATATTTTAGTTTCTTAAAACAAACAATCAAATCGCAAATAATGAACGCACAAGTGGAGGCGTATATAGACGGGGGACGTGAAGTTTGGATGGTCTAGTGTTCGAATTATAGATTCGAAATCGAAATTGTTTGAGAAAATTCATTTTCAGGCTCTGAAAAATAACCCAGATCACACTGACAAATGGAAAATCAATGAAGGGATTTGTCCCTTACCCGATATCAGTCATCTGTACATACAACAAACAAACATAAGTGGTTTCGAAGGGTTTCAATGTCTACCTGTCCATCAGACAAGCTCTAACGCTGACCCATATTTTTATTTCATGTCTGTTATCTGAGATGCGAGAGAATACCTGCACAAGTTGTATGAAACTGTATATATTTATAGAACACTCTATTTTCTTATGTAACGGGGCGAACGGGCTCACCTGATGTTAAGTGATACCGCTCCGCCCATGGACACTGACATTGCCAGATGACTTGCAAGTGCTTTGCCAGCCTTTTAAGAACTGGTACGCCTTTCTTAAAGGACCCTAAGTCGAATTGAATCGTAAATACTTCATTGGCCAGCTGGTTCCACATAGTGGTGGTGCGCGGCAACTGAAGAAACGCTTAGTTGTGGACCTACTTCGAGGTGATACGGGTGGAATTTCGTATACTGCCTTGACGTCCGATGATGAAGCATACGATTTGAGTCTCTAGAGATTCTTTTAAATAATATAGTGATTTTTACATATTTATTAAAATAAACGTTGTAGCGCTTCCCTATATGACTCAGATTACATCCATTTCTTTGCTTATTTTGTTATTATAAATAATTATATGATTGGCTTCCTAAGTCTAATGCGAATTTTTTCACTTTCCTCACAATGTTTGTTCTCACCCGTTATCGTAATGGAAAGAATTAACCATTGCATGCATTGGTGCACGGCCGTGATTCTAAGGTAAACGCAGACAAAGAGAGAGAATGAGCCATACACTCAACCAGTAGGCCAATACTGCGTTTAACCCCCCCCTCCCTCTTCCTTTTTTTTTTACCCAAAAACCAACATAAAGGCCTTTCCCCTTTTCTTTTTTTTTTTGAGGGAAGTTCCCCTTCTCTTTTTTTTTTTTTGTTAATTCCCCCTCAACTATTTTTATTTTTTTCCCCCCCCTTTTTTTTTTTTTCACCCCCCCCCATCTTTTCCCCCCCCCCCCCTTTTTTTTTCCCCCTTCCCCCCCCCTCCTTCCCTTTCCTTCCTTTTTCTTTCTTTTTCTTTTTTTTTTTTTTTTTTTTTTTTTTTTTTTTTTTTTTTTTTTTTTTTTCCCATATACATTATAGTTACGTCGACAGCAAGAGGCAGAAAACTAGACACGTCAAGAAATTTAAGTAGAACTAAAACCAATATTAGTACCTACGGAGTTGGCTGAGAAACAAATCCATAAAAAATAGAGGTTTCGTAAAATATAGAAATTCAAATTTTTTCAGACGGGTGATATATTTGAAATGTTGCCAAGGTATCTTATCGTGGAAGTGTATCTATAAAACGTTTTCACGAATTCCAACCCTTTAAAATAATTTCCGTGGAAAATTTTATTTGAGCTCGCAATTTTTGGCGATGAAAATGCACTTTCATTGAAACCGAAGAACACCTTGTGAATGAGAATTTTATATAGCTACAGTATAATTAAATTGGAAACTGTTTTCTTTTATTTTACTTTTATCAGCAATGTTATGAAAGAAAGCTTTCTATATTCATGAATACAATCACGATGCGCGCCCATTTCCGCGGTTCAGCAGACTATGGTATTATTTTCTTATTTTACATGTTTCCTTAAAGAATATTTTTATTAAAGTAAAGCTAAGGGTTTTATTTTATATTCTGATACCTTAGAACTACTACTTTCAGAATGATTTTTTTACAAGCGGAAACCAAAAATAATGTGCATTAAATGTAAGAACATCTACCTTTACAGGGAGACAAAAGAGTAATATCGATGTAGTATGAATGTATATATAATACTAGCTGACTCGGCAAACATTGTTTCGCCATGTATATTATTTCTAGGAAGCATTTCTTTAGTTCATTAAAAATAACTATCAATATTAAAAAATAGGGGTTGATCCTAGAGGGGTGAAAATTAAGGGTGGTATGTATTTTTGTATGATATATCATAAAAAATAAAAACAAATTTTTTTGTCGAATAAATAAAAAAAAATTGTTTAGGGTGGACACCCCTTATCACTTAGGGGTTTGAAAGATATATAGTAGCCGATTCTCAGACTTACTGAATATGGATAAAAAAATTCGTAGGAATCGGATGAATATGGGAACGAATATTGTGACACGAGAATTATATATGTTAAATATATGTATGTATATATAATATGTATGTATATATAATATATGTGTATGTATATATAATAAGACTTGCTCTGAATTAAGCCTTTATTATATCGAACTATGAAAGCAATAAAATAGAACACTGTTCTATAGATATACTCGTATGTTCATATGAACACATGTCTATTTACAATATAATTATATAAATTCTTGCAACCAATTTAGGCGACCCCGAAATTCACCAAAAACTAAAAATATTTATTATTTATATTGATGTCTTGTATATCAAATTAATTAATTGTTCATTTTTGGAAATCACTTAATTTAATTGTTTTTGTGCAGTTCAAACTAAAATCTTTTAAACATACAACAGTTTCTTCAAAATGAATTAATACACAATTTACATTCATCGCAACCGCTAGCCACCCACCAACTTCCAACATATTCATATCACATTGCACTACGATTATCATTCATACATTACACTTCGAGACAAAAGTCGTGTTTATTAATCGCTCGGCACGTGGATAACGGTTCGAGATATTCATATTCTCAATGCCAATTATGGTGTAATCCTTAGTTTGTTCGATTGAACATCAATTAATCTAATCGTCTGGATAAATGCTTTTCGACTGGTTGGGTTATTATGACATGAATACCAATTTTTTTTAACGATAACATAGGTCTACTTGTGGTTGCCGTTGAGGTCCCGGTAGAATGCGACAGCGACCTCGGAGCCTCTGTAATCAAGGGCGGATCCAGCTTTGGCGCCAGGAGGGGGTCACATAGTCGTGGTCAAGTCAAGAACTTATGATTTCATTTTGATAACAATAGATACAAGTAAAAAGTAGGTATTTTATTAATGTACGTAAGTATTGCAATTAAAAATATTTATTCTTTATTGTACACTTGAAAAATTCACACTAATATTGTGTACATACAGGTTGTTCCAACTAGTGACGTCAATATTTTTTTAGATTCCTCACACCTGGGGGCATACGAAAATACCCCATGTATGTTTCGCGATTTTTTGTAGTTTTCGAGTTATAATTTTTTTTTGTGTTTTTGAATGTTTTCTGCCAGCGAGGTTTCAAAAATTCCTATCTTTTTTTGTTGTAGGTATTTTGCAGTTTTTTTTCTGTGAAATGATTGTCTTAAATGTTGTTCAAATAAAAAAAATCTCAGCTTCCTATAATTAATTAAAGCTACTCAAAAAAGGTTTTAAAGTTAGAAGTTTAGTTTTTAGTTGGATTTGTCCAAACATTCGACTTCAATTTAAAAATACAAAAAGAAGTTTCCATAGGTTCTGGCTAAGTTTAAAAACTCGCAGGGTTCTAACTACCAAAATCATAGAAAAAAATGGTACTTAATTGGTATTTTATTGTTGTAATCGGCCTTTAAGGTGGATAGGCTAAAAATTATTGAAGCATTAATAATGTTTTTTTCGACTTTTGTTATTCTTATGGTAAATTAAACTTATAATGTGATTTTAATACCCATTAAAAAAAGTAGCTTTCCTTCGGGTAAACCAGCTCTTTGAAAAATCCCCAAACTTATCGTTATGTATTCAAGTTGGAGGAAGGAGTTTTGAAAATTTATTACAATACACTGATTCGGCAAAGTCGTTTTTCCATGTTATCATTTATAATAAAAATAGTGGTTGATCGTAGAGGGGTGAAAATTGGGGGTTGTATGTATTTTTAATGCTGTATCATGAAAAAATAAAAAAATCTTTATCTAAAAATTCAAAGTAATAATTTAGAGGTGGACTACCCTTAACAGGGGATGAAAAATAGATGTTGTCCGATTCTCAGACTACCCAATATGCATACAAAATTTCATGAGAATCGGTCAAGCCGTTTCGGAGAAGTTGGAACGAAGTTCGAGTGTCAAAACACCGCGAGACGAGAATTTTTTATTAGAAATAGTATTTTTTCAGTAAATTGTGTTTTTTATTTGTTATTAAAAAAAACAGGTAATTTCACAACTACAATACTCATTTCGAAAACATTTTAAATTTTGAGTGGTAAGACCAAAATTATTGTAAGGATTACACGAGCTACTTTTTTACGGGTATTAAAATTAGTAAAAAATAATCGTAAAGTTTCATTTTCCATAAGAAAAATAAAAGTTAAAAAGAACAGTTTTAATGCTTCAATGATTTTTGCCTTTCCTCATTAAAAGGCCGATTAAAGCTACATTTATTTTACGGGTAATAAAATTAATTAAAAAATTATTAAGTTTAATTTACCATAAGAATACCACAAGTCGAAAAAGAACATTTTTAATGCTTCAATGATTTTTAGCCTATCCACACAAAAAAACACCGATTACAAAAAAAAACAATAAGACCATTTTTTTCTATGATTTTGGTAGCTTAGAACCTGAGGAGTTTTTAAACTTAGCCAGAAGCTATGGAAACTTCTTTTTGTATTTTTAAATTGAAGTCGAATGTTTGGGCAAATCCAGCTAAAAACTAAACTTCTAAATTTAAAACCTGAGTAGCTAACTAATTTTAAGAAGCTGGGATTTTTTTTACTTGGAATCATTTAAGGCAATCATTAAAGGAAATCTCCTACAACAAAAAAGATATGAATTTTTGAAACCTCCTGCGAAACATTCAAAAAAAAAAATGTATAACTCGAAACTAAAAAAATCTGGAACATACATGGGGTATTTTCGTACCCCAGGTGTGAGGAATCTAAAAAAATTTATTGACGTCACTAGTTGGACCAACTGTATACACGTACATATTACCATCTTCTCTTGAAGACAACCAGAGAAACACTAACACTTTTTTTTTTTTTTTGAAGTGGAATCTCGCTGTTGGCCTTTAGGGCCTTTACAGCTCAGCTCGGGCTGTTTTGGCGAGCTTAGCTCGGCCTGACTATCACGTACGGAATGAGGCAGCCTATTTATTTACATAACCGTGGTGAATGATTTGTCATAACAGCTAGAGGTAGTCGAGGGTATACGCAAAACTTCGCAAAAGGGAAGAGATGGTACAAAGGGATTCCATCAAACAAAAAAGAAAATATATATTTTAATAATAAATCAATTTTTCTTTAACGTGTTTTCCCGAGCGTTATTACGTCATTTAGTACGGGTACGTTTTCATGAACGTGAGAAGTCCAGTCGGTTAGGTGATCTTCAACCATTGAAACTTAGCCACGATTTAATTCTGCGCAACGTAGAGAAACACCTTCCTCTGTCGCTTCGCTGACAGGGTAGTGTATCAATTTTCCTATAGTTACAATTGATGTACAATTTAAAATAAGACTATGTTATGATTGTTGAAGTTTAGTCGTTCCATCGTGAGGTAAGGTCTACTAGACGTTTCATAGCGACAAGGGCGCGCAAGTGCCGGAAAATTCAAAATTTCAAATTTTCAACATCATACAAAGTTATTATATTATATTAATTAAATATTGAAGGTATGTAGTTACATATAATCTGTATGGTGACAAATTTATATATAAAATCATTATGATCAATTAGTGGTCCACCTAAGTCCTGCTCAGGGGGCCATGACCCCCATGACCCCCTGTCCGCCGTTGTCTGTAATGCGGCTTTATAGGAACTACTCGAGGTGTTTTTAGTGGGTATTGCTCACCCAGTCTCTGAATAGCAAAGATTTTGGCGTGGGTCGAGTCCCACATACCCCTGAAACTTTTAAGGGCAGGGGATGCGCTAATGCATTTCCACCTCGGATATCAAAAAAAAAGTCAACTTGTGGCATGTTTACTGCAAAGCATGAGGTTCGAACGAGAGGACGACTATTGAAAAACATATTTTTTAAACAATTCTAAATGTATACCTAAGTTAGGAAGTGTGGCATAGATGAGAAGAGAAAGAAGGTCACGCTGTCCTTATGAAATAGAAAATACACTAATGTTTGATGGCCGTTTTAGTCTTGCAATAAAAAATATTATAAATGGATGGACTATCTTTTTTAACCAAACATTCCTTAAAATAATTGTACCGACTCCAAAATGAGGCTATTATATTCACTCTATATTTGCCACAAAAAAATTAATTAAATACTATTAATGCTATATGATGGCCAAGCTTATAAAATGCTAGAAAGAGTGCCTGCGCATGGCTATACTCTCGGAATGTAACTCCGAGGATTTAGTTAATCGCCATGCTTAAAACTAAGAAAACCTGAGTCTGCAAAATGTACAGCCTTGGCTCATAGTGTTAATTTTTTTATTTTTCTCCTCATTGGTCCTGGCCAAGGGCTAAATGTATTAATTTATTAATTTATATCCAGAGTATGAAGATAAGTCGTATCATTTGATACCATTCGGTCCACGGACGGAGATATTGAACATATACAAAAAATAATTAGTACCATTTCCGTAATTCAACTTTGTCCTTCTGGGAAAACAATTGATATTTATTTTCTGCAATAAAGTTACAAGTCGCAATTCTCAGAGCCGGGTACGAGTTGGGATCTGACGTAAGTATTCATAACAACTGTGAATGTTCACTGTTCATTGTTAATTCTTAATACAATGCACGACTGGGACACGCGCGAACGATCATTTATTCTCTTATCGCTTTTGCACTGAAAGTCCCTTAAAGATGCGTTAACAACCGTAGAGCCGTTTTGGTCCTTTACGTTTAGAACTGTAATCCAATATACTATGTATAAGATTTATAATATATAGGTCTAGTCTTACTATAATATAAAAAAAGATGTCAGGCTTTTGTTTATCAAAATTCTGCATGAATACTAAATCAGCACTCTGAACTAAAGTACTCTTCGTCTCTTTCTGACAAACTATGTAAACGCAGTGATGGAAAGTGATAGGTGATTATTTTTCACAAATAAATAATCTACATTCGGTAACTTGTACTTTCCTTGTAATCCGTATATTTAACCCAAGTTCAAACACATCTTACAAGTCAAATCGATAAAGGAATCTTTATATGTTTACAATAAAATATTAAAACTCATTATGACAAAGCTTGCCTCAGTGTTTGTAAACTCCTCGAGAAAAGTTGCACCCTCATCACTATTTGGCTTATACAAATACTCCAACACCACTCAAACAGTTTTATCTAAAACTTTAGCACAAGTATGTCTTATAAATAGTTAAAGAGCCTTATTATCATTTGTCTATTTCTAATATAGGCTATTATTATTAACGTCAAAATTACGTTATACGCGCTACCGCTTGCCAATCGGGCATTTGTAGCGTAGGTCCTTCTCCACGGTGTCTCTTCAGCGCTGTCTCTCTTTCTTCTTTTGTCTAATTGAGTCGTCTCTTATAAGTCCAAAAAGCCTAGGTATTACACGACCCTATACTTAATTAAACTATTCATTAACTAATTGTATTTGAAACATGCACTCAAAAAATATTATACCATTCTATGTTAGTTACATATATAGTCCGTTTATCAACCATATGCCGACAACGCATAATTTCGTAGTTTGATCACACAATCTGTAGGGGCGACAAAAACAGAGAAACTCTTCGTGATTGGAAAAACTGAAGGCAAAGATCACGTAGACGTTCGCCAACGAGATGGACTGATCAAGTCAGACTCGTCGATCTCAAAACTATATACAGTTGTAAAATAATCCGCGCCAGATCCCACTATACAGCTGACCACGATAAAGAGAGAGATAGTCAAAGAATCTCTTTTTCATATACCAAAATAAATTGTTCATTCTACGCGACATTTTTTCGTTTCTTAATAATTAATAATAACGAAACGTATTTCTAAACACATGTTAACGTAATAAACGCATATACAGTAGACATTTCAGTAGCAATAAAAACATTCCTGATTCTCTAGGGCGTGATATTTATAACACGATTTCTCATTATAGTTCCAAAAGCTCATTTGCATAAAGACGACAATGGCGTAGCAAAAAGGTTTATTATGTCATAAAGTTTACATCAGCAATCAATGTTGATATAAGACTCTCATTCTTTATTATTACTCAAATGTATGTAATGGCTGTAAAGTTTATGGTATTTTTTTGTTTAATTAGGACGGGAGTCGCGTTTGTTTGTTAACTGTATAAAAATCTCGAGGATTAGATAAGATTTAAAGTAAATAGTGTTATCAAAGCCCTGGCAGAGCTTCCTGAATTTTAAGGTATTACGCGCAATAAAGGCACAGTTGAATTCTATGTGATATTTTTGTCGTGTTATGTTTGAAATATAATTTAGTACGATCTTTTGTAAAACGTATGTTGGTACAATAAAAGTCACAAAGTTTATATAAAAATAAATAAAAAAAACAAGTGGCGCTTTTTAGGTCTGGGCCTCAAATATATGTTTCATCTGGCTGCGAACTGAATAGTTTGTGTATAATCAAAAATCAAACCCTATAATATTATTTTACATGGAATTTAAACGAAATTGTTGGATTGTAAAAATAATCTTGGACGTTACAATTGTAGAGGCAAGGGCGGCAAAACCTTCGCAGCCTTAAGAATTTGTAAAGATGCGCACATAGACAGAAAGTCCATTAATACACAGCTGGGGATTGAACCTACGACCTTAAGGATGAGAGTCGCACGCTGAAGCCACTAGACCAACACTGCTGCAAAGTCTATATAGTTCGAATAATATACGATCAGCAATCACTATTCTTCTTACCTAAATAGGGAGACCTTGCAGAACGATTTTGAGACTTCAAATGTTCTGAGACAAGTTTTGTTTTAAAAGTTCCAAAAGTTCCTTTCTCATTTTTCCACTGATAAGTTACTCCGCGTTTCGTCACTTTGGTAATCCTCACCCGCGGCGCCACTCAACAGCTAACACAATAAAAACGTAACTCAAAATTAGCTTCTCGTTTTACAAGCAATAAAATTAATAGTAGCACAGGGGGCGCTGTTGTCACGCTCAAAATTTTAACGCGACAATTTCGTTACGCACAGGGGCGTCAGAAATCATATCAGCTAATCTATTTTGAACGTTTATTCAATCAGGCAACCCTATCAATGTGTTAGGTGCAACTGTATATTATATTGGTAGAGTAAATTATAAAAGTATAATCCTAGATTTAGAGCAAGAAATATATGAGCCAGTTTTTCTCATATTCTTTATAAGTTTAGCTTAGCTAAGGTGAAACGGAGTAGATTTTGAGACCACAAAAAACACGCGTTTTATTTTTTTTTATAGAAAACTCAAGCCCTGAAAAAAAATTACTTTATAGTTTTCCGATTTTCAGTTTCTTATCTTAGTTAACCAGTGGTTTTTATTGAAGTAAATACATTTGTATATGCGTACAGATTCTAGACGCAACACCTATTTATACATTTTAGGAAGTTACAATTATATGTCAAGCCTTTCGTTGTAATGTATTTTATGTATATTGTTACTGGATAGATGGTAATCTAAAAAAACATAGTCTAAAAGCCAAATATTCGAGAAATTCTAGAGATTTTATTCTCGCGGGATGAAATTCAATAGTCATAATTTTTTCAATACTACACCACGAAACAGCTGTAATCTAGCTAGAATCGTAAAAAAGGGATTGGATTCGAAATAAAACATGTATTGTCCCTTGTTACGTTATACGTACAATATACATTATTCAATCGGAATGAGCAACCTTGGGTTTTGATGGAAAAGTACCTGCTAACAAAAAATATTATGTCTATCCTGAGTAATTAGACTGAATCGTGTGTAAAATGTAAAATAATAAAAGACCCTTTCAAGTTATAAACATTTTATTAATCATCTATACAAACATCAGCCATAATCGAATAATCTACAATAATTTACAGTCTTTTAAATTAATACTTACAACATTTCAAACAAAATTCAATAAATAAGCGAATCTTTTAAATGCGAAATTTGGTATCGTTATTGTACAAAAGTTACACAATTAACACTATGAGGTCTATATACACCATCGGACGACATGATTCATTCAAAAACTTTCACAGTAAAGCGACATGCTCAACGAACGTCTACCGATATCTTGGTGATACCGTTATAATGAGATCTTTCGTTACAACTACTTTTTAAACCAGGTACGTCTGAACTGTGTGTTGTAATACCACAGCTTGCGGATTGTGCCGGCCTTGGAAATCATTAGACGAATAATCGGAATCGATAGTGGAATAAATGTGTTCGGATAAAGGACGATCGCATGGGGAACGTTCAGCGGAATTCGCCGATTTGCCGCAGAGCGTTTGACAAGTGCTGTTTAATACCGACGCGTCCATTGTGTACGTATTGGAATTCCTTCCGTAATTGAGTCTTTTCAACTTATGCCCGCGCCGCTTACACGATGGCATTGCGTATCGTAACCTCTCCCAAAAACGTTTCTCTTTCCACGTTATCTCTAAACCCGTTTTTAAATACGATTTTAATTCCGGATCTCGCGGCGCGAGCCCTACGGAGACAATTATTAATTTGTGTGGATTGTTTTGGAGTGCGCGTTGAAATGCTTGTCGGAATTCTATCTGAGACCATTCCGTTAAGATAAAGTTCTTTGTGAGAACAACTATTATACGCCGCGAGGCTTCGGTCGCCTCGACCACTAAGTCAGGGAACTGGGCGTAAGTTGCTTCAAATTGTGGAACATCTCTATAATGTAGACAGAGATGATACGACGGATAGCCGTTCTCAAGCTCCCGCGCTAAGGATTCTATAACGAATTCTTCGTCTTTTGGACTGTAACAAATATAAGCGTCATAAAGCTTATCGGCGTCGTTAAAAGCGCTCGCTAGGGGAAAGAGCTTAATACCGCAATTTGAGTATAACCACATTCTGCAAGCGTATCTAAATGTGAACACTAAAGCTAATATTAATAAAATAAGCATGAACCCGGTGAGAACCGTGGCCAGTAATGGTATGTTGTTAGAGACGAAGAACGCGCTTATTACTGAGTTATCACTTATTTCACTACAAATCGTCACATTTAAATTCAATGGCTTTTTCGATAAACGAGATTTGTCACTGATGCACCAAAGATTACGGATATCCACAACCTTCTCTACATTCTGCGATATGTATGTGAGGAATCCTTGTAAATATTTACAATCACAAGACCATAAGTTATTGCCGACGAACAGAGTTTGTAACTTTTTGTTATTGTCCAAATGCCACAGGCCATAATTTACGAGTCTATTTCCGTCCAACCGTAAAACTTCTAAAGAACCCAAAAAAGTAAATGTTACATTCGAAATGAACTCAATGGCGTTGTTCTGTAGGTATAATTCCCTTAAGTTGTTTAATTTAGAAAATTCAAGGCCTTCAAGGCGTTTTAATTTGTTATTGTCTAAATGCAGTATTTTGAGGTCACCCAGTTCACGAAATGTGTTATTTTGGACACTTATTATATTACTCGAATTTAAATAAATTACTACAGCCCTCCGCATCAATTCAAAGAGAGTTTCATTAAGCTCATTATAAGAATTTCCGTCAAAGTAAATATGAGTGGCGGTCGCTGGCATATCGCGCGGTATTGTATTAGCTTTTTTCGCAGAACAATCAACCACATTCGTAGTCTTTGTCGAATCATGATAACAAGAACAGTCTTGCGGACACACTGATTTACAATTACAAAAGGTAAAATCACAACAAGTACAATCATCGGGACAATGGCTGTCATATTTACAAAGGAAATCTTTTATATGAAGAGAAGTAACGGCTTGGTTTTTGACACCGCGGACATAAGATTCTTTACATACGACATTATTCAAATCCATCACGTACGGGTATTGTCGGGAAGTAACGGAATTTATAAGTAAAAGCCATTTCATTGTACAGTCGCATCGAAAAGGGTTAGCGCTTATATAAAACTGAGGTAATGTACGGTCATCAGATCGCGCGATACGCAAGCTGTTCGCATCTAATGTCTCGACTTTATTAGCATACATGTCAACACGTGTAAGATTAGTTTTTTCAACAAACGTATCAGCCTCTATTGTTGTTATTTCATTGTTGTTTACAAATAAAAGTTCAATGCTATTTGGTAAAGACATGGCTGATAAAGAGACTATACGATTATGGCTCGCGTCCAATGTCTTAACGCGTAGATCGCTTTGAATTTTATAGTAATTACCAAGAATTTCGATAAAGTTCGCATGAATATCAAGCCATTTCAAGTGCGACGGGACGAAAGCGTAATCGAACCAGACTAAATGATTTTCGGATAAATCGAGCCATAGCAATTTTTTCAAAGACACAAATACTCCATTTATATCTGAAATGTAGTTAGTATTAAGTCGCACGGCTTCCAACTGCGAGTTTCTTTGAAACGTTTCAGTTCCTATCGACTGTATTTTATTTCCTGCCATATTAAGCACTTGTAGGCTAGGCATTCCCCAGAACATACCCGCTGTGAGATTTCCAATTTGATTTTCGATTAAACGCAAACCGGTTAACTGTGATAAATTTTGAAACGAACTGTTCGTTATTTCCGTCAATAAATTTTCACCCAAGTCTAACGATTTTAAAAATGGTAATTGTGATATTGCTTCCGGTACATTAGTAAACTTATTCGAACTTAAATCTAATTCCTTCAAGTCGGAACAATTTTTGAACGCGTTTTCACTTACATATGATAATAAATTATTATTCAAATTTAATTTGTTCAATATGAACAATCCATTAAACATGTGATCTTCAATTGTTCGTAATTTGTTGAGCCCTAAATTCAATGTATGAAGATTAAAAAGTGGTGAAAACGCGTTATCATCAATAAAATTTATGGAGTTGTTGATTAGGTTAAGATTTTGTAGAAAAAATAGATCTTTAAACATATTCTGAGCGATGCGGGCGATAGCGTTATGGGACAGGTCGAGCACAATTAATCGTATTAAACCACTGAACGTTTCATCTTCTATATGGTCGCCTTTTAATTTATTCACCGAAAGATCTAAAACGAGTAACTGATCCAACCTGTTAAATATTCTTTTGGGCAATATTTCCAGTTCATTGTTCCTCAAGTAAATTTCACGAATCTCTCTCGTATTTTGAAACAAGCCTTCTGGCAAATAATTTATAGCGTTATCGGAGAGGTTCACAACTTTTAACGATAGAAGGTCACTGAAAACTTCGGCGGGCAACTCGCCTATTTTATTGTTCTGCAAGTATAGTTGTGTGAGCCGTCGCAGATGTAATATTTCAGAGTCAGCTGGCAAGGACATGATATCGTTGTAGCTCAGATCGATAGTCTGCAACGTTGAACCACATTTGTGCCCAAAACCCAGCTCGTCAACAAACTTTATCTTATTGCGAGTGAGGTTTAGAGAAATTATGTTTTCCAGAGCACAAAACAAATCAGATGGTATCTTTCTTATGTTATTAAAGCCGAGATCTAGAGTGTGAAGCTCCCTCAAGCCGTTAAAGGCACCAAAGGACATCTCCAATTCTTTATTATGACCCCAATCATTATTCATGGTGCGTAACTGTAAGGTCTTTAAACCGCGAAGTCCTTCGAACACGTTACCAGGCAGACGAAGAATTTTGCAACTGGTTACAGTGATCTCCGCTAAATCTTTCATTTTACTAAACTGATGATCCTTGAATGTGGTTTCGATTAGATCCGCGCCGCAGGTGATTGCAAGCTTTTCCGCGCCATCGGAGTGCATCGAACCGGGCAGCTCCCGATCCGAGGACAGCGTCCGTACATTGCACTTCACAACGTTCTCACCGGCCACTCGAAAACATGCATCTGCAGCGTCAGGCGCCCCCGTGAGCGCCGCGCCCATCACTAAACAAAAGAATATCACGCTAATTATCATTTTAAACCGCACTTTGTCCATTTCATTTTTACTTGTCAACTTGTTTTGATAAATAAAACTTTGGTCCGTTTGTCGCGAGCGATCATATTATAATACGCGGCACTATTTGTATGAGAATACGATATTGTTAATCGTGTAATAATTATATTGCGCGAGTCTCATTGTAGCGTTATCCAGACGCGATCCCCTCTCGGCGCCGGAACCGCGACTGCCGTGTTCGGTGAAACGCCATCAATGCGCGGCAGCCGGCTTCTTGCTAGGGAATGAATCGCACCATCGCATTTCTATTACCCACTGCATAGATACGAATAAGCCCGCACATAGCTAGTTTATAGTGATAGGAAAAGCACTTACGTATATAACGTTTTCGCTCTACGTGACATGTCTCTGGAGGAAAGTACATATTAATTATACTTTTTGTGTTTAGAAATGTAATTCTTGAAGATGTTTTAGAATATTATTATATCGCATTTTTAAACGACTCTAGTGGAAAGAGCAGTCTTTATATATCAGTGTTTATAAACAGTATAATCAGTGTTTATATATAATATAAAATGTGTATTATTTACTTGTCTGTGTTATAAGAACGACATCAGCGTAGATTAAATGAAAACCATAAGGTTCGTGTAAAATAAATAAAACATTTAAACTTTCTAGTACCTCATTATTTTGTGTAAGTTAATACTACAAAGAATTTGAATATTTGTGAACATTGAACTCGCTCGTATTTTTTCACTATGACCATTGAAGCATAATTTTAGCTAGATTTACACATTTCTCGCAATGTAGCGACATCTAGAGACAAGAATTGCATTCATAAAGCGCGCTTGCGAAAATTTTATTCAATACAAAATACAATTAATAGGAAACCAAATGTTTTATTACAATTACGTAGTTTAATTGGAAGTTCTGTGGTGATTTAAAATAGAACATTTTTTGCTTACTTTTCGCTTTAATACTAGAAAAATCATAACGTCACTTTTATTTTATTAATAGCTCATGTCAAGCTATTATTGCTTTATAAGACATTTTATAAAAGGTATAAACGCATATAGCTTCGCAAACACGTCTATCTCTCACGCAAACTCTATTATATGGTTTACGCGCGTATTCATGGGAAACATTTGTTGAGCAACAAAGTTGAATCAACGTGTTGCGGAGTTGCTGTCAACATGTTGCTGGCAACACTGCGTGTTGCAGAGTTGACAGCATCATGTTGACAAGCTCTCGCCCACAAGCGTAAACATCAGTTTAGCGACAATTGTTGACGTGTGTGGACGAGTTTGCAACAGTTTATAAACATGCTATGTGATGTAAATAATGCAATTAATAATTATTTCAATCAAACATTATTATGGGATTGTTCTATAAAAAATAAAAATAGAAACAAAAGAACGATGCATTCGAAGAAATTTCTCAAGTCCTAAATATACCCAAAAAAGACGTAGAAACTAAAATACATGTACTGCGTACTCAATTTACTAGAGAGAAAAAAAGTGTCGGCAAAAAAACTACAGGCAGCGGCGCAATAGAAAAATGTAAATGGATTTATTACGAGCCATTGGAATTTTTGTTATGTGGTGCAACTACTTCTGGTGAAACGGATACTATGAATAAAAAGTAAGTTGTTTTTGTATATAATTGTTTTATACTATTGTCTGTAAAATTATTACAATTAGCTAATTATTTTGCCATGGAACTCTTCCCTCTGAGTTATAAAGTAATCGGCAAACTGTTCTCTAATACAAAGAGCTGATTGTGATGCAGGCCTGCCCCGTCTTTGCAAATCAATCATAGGAAACGAACTTAGTTCCCTTCCCAAGAACCTTCTAATAGGTTACCTTCAGAGTCTTCAAAATCAAAAGTTTGTGGAGGTGTATATATGGATCTGAACAGTTACGTCTTAAGAATTATGTATCACACAATTACCACGAGTTCACAATTGGCTGGTTTTAACGAATAGGTTTAGTATACAGGAACACCACACATAAAATGCCAAAAACATTTTCTATAATCCTCCTAGCTCTTGATAGTCTGTAATTGAATATACGCTTTTTGTTCCCACGTTCATGAATGCCAGGATATGGTTTCATGATGTTCTCCGTTACCGAAAGCACTGTCACCTACAATTACATACGGCATTTCTGTTCCGCCTTGTGTTATTGGTTCAGGCCGTGGCAGTTTAAGTGAGTTTTCTAACAATGCATTATAAAACGGTGTTTCTTGAAATATTCCACTGTCGGACGACCGACCCTTAGCTCCATAATTTGCGTAAATAAAGTTGTAATTGCCATCTGCAATTGCCATAAGTACCATGCTGAACTGATTTTTATAATTGTAGTATTCACTTCCAGAATTATTTGGCGCCACAATCATAACGTGTTTCCCATCAATGGCCCCAATGCAATGTGGAAAATTCCATCGTATTTCGAATTCACGACTTATTTGTTTCCATTCTTGTTCCGAACTTGGAACCTAAAAATAAATAAATATATAATAAGATAATAATTTACAGGTAGATGAAAACAATGCACTTGAAAGTGGTATGGAGTCAGAGCCATCTCAATCACCAAGGCCGATGCTACAACATCTACATCTTCGAGGAAAAGAAATAAGACAGATGAATCAAATGAAATATTAGAGGTTTTGAAAAGTGCTAGAAAAAAGATGGATGAAAGGGAGAAGAAGGATCCATTTGATATATATGGTGAATTATTGCTGCTGAATTAAGAAGTGTTAAAGATGACCAACCGTGACACAGGCAAAGTACCATATTATAATTATTTGAATTAAAAATGGGACGATATAATACATATGGTTCAAACATCTTCTCATCCATATCAACACCAAATAATGTTCAGGAAACTGATAAGGGAAATTGAGAGACACGAAACAAATAGACTAGATGCATTACGAGACGAACAAAATTCGGCTATACTAAACTTAGTTAACTATCTCAGTGATGAATCAACGCAATAGCATACACTGTTTTTTTTTTGTGTTTTTAATTAATAAAATACTTGATTACACAAATAGTGTTCTTGTACCTTGACATATCCTGCTAGTGAGTTAATTAGTTCTTGACATACATCTGGTATAATTTTGCTAATCAATTGTTTTGATACTTTGAATGTGTATGAAAGAGAACTGTATGAATCTCCAGTTGCAAGATACCGTAATGTAATAGCCAGCCTCGTTTGAGGTGAAACTGGCTGACGAATATTTGTTTCCTTTTGGCTATTGATGGACCAATCATTTCTAGAAGATGTTCGAAATCACTTTTCGACATTCTCGTAAAGTTACAAAATGATCCATCTGTCATTCTAGGTCACTCATCAAATTTTCTCTTTGCAAAAGATAATTTCGAATCCACCATCTTTTTCTCTTTTTTTATTAGAGATTCTATACATCTGATACAGAGAACACAACAACACTACCTCCTCGGGCAACATTTTAACGCAGACTGGCGTGTGGACAACCTGTATTGATTTAAACATAGTTGCTAGCAACATTCTCGCCGCTCACCAACAATGTTTAGCAACTGTTGCTAAACAAATGTTTACCATGAATACGGGGCTTAAAGAAAAATTATGCGGATTGAAATCCGTGAATTTGTTAAATTAATTGACATAACGATACTTTCAATGTGTGAAGTCTCGCAATCATTTTCGTTAAAAACGCGCAGATGGGCGGAAGTCAAAGCCAGGGCTCAAACGCGTCAGGTTAACACAAGTCTCACTTCCAATTAGGGATATTTTAATAAAATACAAGTTTTAAATAAATATTTTGAGGTTTCTGTTCACAATGTTGCAATAAAGACCGTCATTGAATTTAATACTGTTTACACTCAATGTTTTTTCATGAAAATGTTAAATTTTATCCTGCTTAAATTTATCTTAGTAACTTTTGCTTTTTTCATTAAATTATTCTTCTATTAATTTTAATCTAAAAAAACTACACAAATGGTTTTAATGGAAAAAAATGTGATTTATAAAGACAAACCAAACCTTTATTAGAATACGGATTTTTCCTTGGCATATATTTGCAAAGTATACGTACACACCAATAAATGCGTGAGAAACAATAGGTTAATACTTTTGTGAACACCATAAACATCGTAAATTGATAAATACTTAATGACCTTTTATTTCAATTAATTAGATGCTTTACAATTATTTATTTACACTTTGTTGCAAGAAATACTACTGCATTTACTTAATTATTTTAATTGATTATTACCCTTTATTTGATTATTTTAAAGAATGGAACAAAAAAAGCAATGAAAACATATGTGGTTAGTGAAAAAAAGGTCACATGAATCACAATAATTTCAGTTAGATCTAGTATGAAAGTTAGAGGGATACGGTGTGGACAAGTATGCTTGTAGAGATTCAAAGGAAGATAGAGAAGGAGCTAGGCGGGTAGGGACAGGAAGTGAATTTCATAGCCTCACCACAGACCTTAAATCATTCGCCAAGAAAGGAAGAGTTATGTGATGGGATTTCAAGGATATACTTTTCAGAGCTCTAAGGATTGAAGAGGATGGATATAAGAGATGGAAAACGTGAGAATCACGTCGCTGTACCTACTGGAACGCATAGATGTAGTCGTACTTTCTTGGTCTGAATATGAAACGGATATAGAATTTAAGGAGACGATCCAGTTTATTAAGCAATTCCTTATTTAGATCAGAAGAGCAAGAATCAGCATAGTTTAGTAATGAAATTAATATTGAGCGAGGTTTTAGTGCTAATTATTAAAAAAAAATCTAAGACGCCGAAGGATACTGAACACGTACATTTTGCGGCCTGTTTAATATGTATAAACTGGGAGCAGCCCAGGATAAATTTTAAGATCAATTAAGACCCCCAAATTCTTTGTTCGGTTAATAATTAAAGTCACACCGTCCCTACAAACAGGAGGTAACTTAGCCCAATCAATTCTCCCAATTACAATAAATCAATTCCCCAAGTCTTTTTACAACGTTCCCGTAATTTTGTTCAGACGAGTAGCAAATATTTAAAAAAAACACTTTAAACAGATAAAACCGAAACTGTTAAATGTTCAAATGCTTCCGCGCCTTAGTTAAAGCACATGTGGGGACGTCTTTGGTTCTTGCTTCGGCTTAGCAGGGTTATCTTGGGTAACATACTTTAAATTAATAACAAAACAGTGCTACCTAAACACCATTGGGGTTGACACTATTGATCTTCATGGTCTATTTTAATAACTACATATTATAATGAATTACCACATATAATTAAAGGAATACAATAAAAGACCAGTCATTATCACTCCTTTATTATACCTAGAACTGTTTCGTCTTATATTTACAATCAGGAAGTGGAGAATGTCAGCTAAACATTTGTAATTTAAGCGGTAATTTTAATGCATCTTTTGAAATCAAATAATAACAAACAATTTAGAAATATTTTACTGCCTTATAAATTCTAAAATCATTTTGCAGTCATTTTTAGTCGAACAATTCATTGTTGACACTTGCTGCACACAAATGAATCCGTTTCCTATTTAGTCCACCAATTATATCACATCTTTCTTATACAACATGTAACAATGTATGCTTAACTAATTCAAACAATGAATTGTATGAAAACTAGAAAACTATTGCCCATTTCATTCTATTAACAACTTTTATTTTCTTAACATATTAAAGAACACTACAAATTAATCTTTCATATATTCAGTCTTACTTAGTTTGTTTGAAAGAAGCTGTGTAGTCACTAGGTTATGAAATCGTTTTAATATAGATTAGAAAATGTATTGAACTCACCATAATATTACCAAATTCTTGCCAGCTAAAACAATATCATTATCTCATTGTGAGATTCTAGTTACTGGTATCCCCAAATATTTAATTTAGTCTTAGTTCTATCTAGGATTATAGTCAAAAGCCGAATATTTGTTTTATTAAATGTAGATTTTTATCCAAACACTGCGACATCTTTCCTCAACACTAAAATAAATTCTAATATACTTAATAAAATAATTTACTTACCCTAACAGAGTCCAATTTTAAGAAACACTAAAATAGAAATGAAATTAAAATGTATTGCATTATGTAATGGCACACACTATGAAGGCCACATTTAATTATTGCTAAGACAATTTAATTGGGAAATTCTACAATTATTGTATTCAATGAAATTATTAAACCATCTTTTGCAGAAATATAAAAATTTCTCAAATTGAGTCATACTGTTATTACCAGCAGTATAATATATAAAATACTGGAGGTGAAAAGAAATAAATTACTAATCAATCTAGAATTTAAGTTCCCTTATACGGGAGGCAAAAAAAATTGTCACTACAAAGTCATCAATATATACAATGTCAAATCAATTCCAACAATTATTGTTAACAGCTTTGTGCTTCACATTTTAAAACTGGGTTAATGAGTTCAAAAATAATCTACATAATACTTTAAGAGAATTGAAAAAGTAGAGCCATATTAGCCTCTAAAAGAATTGAAAAAGTAGAGCCATATTAGCCTCTAAAAGAATCTTTTAATATTATTCCTACCATTAGCAGTTTAAGGTAAAATAATGTTGGAAAAATAGATCTGTTTAACATACAGAGTCTATGTCAGTGTCTTCCAATCCAACTCAACCCAATCTTTATTCTCACTGGAATATGGGTATTTTGTCATACCAACTACAATAGCAGGAACAACATACCATTACCATAACACTTTTCTCTAGAAGTATTTGATATCTTAAGCCACTTATTCCAATATATATATCACTTTACTAGAGTATCATTCTTAACAGTCACTATCACTAATCACTTCACTAACACCATCGTCGCTTCTTGGACGTCCCTTCACTGTCGCAGTGTTGTTCGGCCTATTTATCAATAGCCTGGACGTGGTCAGGCCGTTCTCCTCTCGCATACCGGGCCCACATTCTGTTGTAAAGCATTTCTAGGCCGGTTGCGTATGCTTTGCAGTCGAAAAGAGGGCTCTCCGATCGCGCTGTCCATACTTTTGCCCGGATTGCTTTTAGACTGAAAAAAAGATAGATAAATATAATAATTACTCCAGATTAACGTAATATTTTCACTTTTTACGTTACAAGCAAACAAAAACAACAATTCTTTCATTTATTATGAAATATTTAAAATATAATCCTAGACTTTTTCTACATAGAATTTTGGTACTAAGGGAGCGTTCAAGTATTACGTAACGATTTTGGGGGGTCCTTTTGTAAAACGTTACGATGCGGGGCGGGAATTTAATTAAGCGTTATTGTGAATATTATTTTCGACTTTCCAGTTCTTTACACCACATAATGGTAACTTTTAGGTATAAAGAGTCACTAGGTGGTCACGAAACGTTTTACTTAGGGCACCTCCTCCATACCGATATATCGGCGATACTTTGGGTTTGCCGATATATCGGCATCGGCGATATTTTCATTCCAATTCACCGATACTTTTCAAATTTCACCTTTAAAAAATATGTAAACCCATTTGTATGATCTAGTTTGTTCAAACGAGCCACGACTATTGTTGCCAGAAATCCCTCTTTTTTTCAGTTTGTTGTCTCTATCATTCGCTTGGGGACAAAGCTTATTATTTTGTATATTTGTATTTCATTTCGCTAAACACTATTTATTTATTAACAATTTGTTGCATTACAATATAAAAATTGACATAATTAATGAGCTCTTTCATTAAATAAAAAATCTACATGAAAAATAAAAAGTCACATAATCACGATAATTTACGATCAGTCCTGAGACTGTTAGAAGTTAGTACGAAAAATCTTGTTGGATTGATTAGTAGACCAAAATTTTTACTCATCAACTATCTTAGCCACCATAGTTTAGATATTAGGCTTGCGGAGATCATTAGACTTTATTGAACGTAGATTTGAAGATCATTTAGTTGGCTTTTAACTGCTATCCGAGTAGTATTTTTCGATACCAAATTGATAATACAGAATTACTACAATGTTATCATTGTTAATTTTAATTATTAACAGTTATTTATTTTATTTTAATTATTACTCTTAATTCTTAATTTTAGTAACAAAACCTTTAAAATAATTCAAAGTTTGTGACTATTTTTTGATAAAAATTATAACTTTAACTTAACTTTATATATTTTACCTTAATTTAATTTTAATTCAATAAGCTTGGTATCGGTATCGACGATATTCCTATAAGTGTATCGGCATCGGTATCGTATCGCAAAAAAGCTATCATCTCCCTAGTTTTACTATACTTGGGTACAGAATCACTGGCCAATCACTCTCTCCTATACACCTCTTATTTTACTTTGGTTCAAATATCCAGACTATGGTTGCTCAAGCTCAATCAGACCTAAATGTTCTATCTTCTTGTTTCAACAAATCTACTAACAATTATATTTCAAAAACATCTTATGTAATATTCAAGCAACAAATAACTCATTCCTATCTTTCAACCGCTTAAAGTTCAAGACGTTGAAATCAATAACAAAAAATGGGAGAAATATCTGGGTCTTAGAATGGATACAAATTTAAAATGGAACTTTCATATATCACACATATTCCATAAAATCACTTATAGGCAGATTTTGGTCAATATCTAATGCATTCCGCAATCTTACGTCATTTGATCTATAATTGTTTAGTCAGCCACATTTCATACACCTAATTGAAATATGGGGTACACTCAAAACAAATTTCTCTCCCTCAAAATAAATTAATAAAAGCACTATTCAGATACAATTTTTTTAACACCTAGGTACTAATAAAATCTACCAAGAAACTAAAATTATGACGATTAAACAACTATATGTTTATAGCACCTGTATCCTTATTAAAAAAATTTTAAATAACTCTCTACATAGTAACTTATCATTTAATAAAATCAAATACACCACTACACGCAATACTCGTCGAGCGAGTTTGCTTATCTTGCCAAAGCCGCGCACAAATTATTTAAAGAGATCTATTAGGTATGAGGGTGTGCAATTGTTTAATCGGTTGCCGTCTAAGCTTCGTAACATTAGCGTGATTGATCAGTTCAAAAGGGCATTAAAGACACACATCAGAATGGGCCCATTAGACTAGAATTGGGCTAGCTGATGGCGACGTGTATCTCGTTCGTATATATACTTAATATTAAATTTCTCATGTAAATAAAAAAAATAATTTTTGTAATGAGAAATAAAGTTCTTTAAACATTAAACATTACAGAAAAACTATACGGCGCATTGACATGGCGGGGGGTTAATAATCTCCAAAAAATTGCGTTGCGTAATACTTGAACGCCCCCTAACACACTAGTATAACCTTTCTATGCTTTGTCTATTCTGTGGTAAATAGACATGC
The DNA here is from genome assembly GCA_905332375.1 of Pieris macdunnoughi. Taxonomy (NCBI): domain Eukaryota; kingdom Metazoa; phylum Arthropoda; class Insecta; order Lepidoptera; family Pieridae; genus Pieris; species Pieris macdunnoughi. The sequence goes on from CAJOBZ010000016.1 coordinate 2,207,390, forward strand.
ACATAGTCGTTCCTGGTAGGAGTAAACATTCATTTTATTAGTTAACTTATAAGTTCACATTAATTACTTAAGATGTCATGTGTAACATAGTGTAATGGTTGCAGCTCCTTACAAATGTTGTGTAAAAAAAACATGGCGATTAAAGAGTGGCGGAGAGTTTATTCCCAGTTCTTCTACTCCGTTCTACGCCCTTGATTTGAGAACTGGCACTAAATGTAAAGCTAGAAGCATTTCATATACAGTTAATTTTTTTTTGACGATCATAAGTGTACATTGTGAGGTGTGGTTACCTATATGATTAAATGATTTTTGAATTTAGACAGGGGTCCAAGGGAAAAATATTATTCACTGCTTCTAAATTCGTAATTCATTAATCGGACAAGCAAACGGGAGTATTCGCATTAAATAGATATAAAATGAAAATGTAATGAACTAGTTTTGAGCCTGTAAATGATGACAACAATTAAATATTATTTAAATTACTCACTATTCCTTGTCAGTTCCGAGTCGTACGGCAATGTCTTGGTACTCCTGGCGCGTTCTCGCTATTAATTCAGGACAACCGAGCGTATTTAATTGCGACGCTGCCACTCTGCAAACAACAGTATTCATTAAGCGTCTAGTTCTATTTCTTAGTTAATTTACAGTACGTACATGAACATTGGAATTAAGAGAAATATAAAATAAATATTATTTAGCAGAAAAATTACATTGACTGTGTTTCGAACATAGGAGTCGTACTCAGAGAGATATGCCATTGAAGCGTCGATTCAAATTCATTTATAAAATTAAATATCACTTCGTTACTAAATTAACATTTACTACACCATATTTCTCAAAAAATAAGTAGTAGTAGTAGCAAATATCTTTCTCTATATATGTGAAGGCATAACTAGGTACTCTAACTATTGAATTATGGTGACCATTAATACTAGATTTGCCAAGGCCACAAACAGCTATTTTAAGGCGAGTCACGGAGGGATCCAAAGTATGTCACTATCAATGAAGTAAAATTATATTTTTAACGTTCGATATAGCAACAACCATATTCTCTGAAGTTGTTTCGTTATTTTTGAAGTTATACTTCTTTAGGCGCGTTATGAAGAAGGTGAGTGAAATTTTACGATGCGCGCACACCGTGACACAAAATTAACAAAATGAAGGTGCCCACGGAAGATGCTACGGCATTGGACATAATTTAAAAACAACATTCGAATAATAATAGAATTTATGTTACACTTAATGTAAGAGAATAATAATAAATATTTATTTATTTAATTTTTCAAATGTAAACTGAACTTTATTGACTATAATGTCTCCTTTTCCAGTCTTTGATTATTTAATTGTAATTAATTATTTGCATGCAATCAAAAACTATTTTTAATAATGCCAAAGAAGTATAACTTCTTACGCGCGTACATAAGTACACGCACCCTTTTTTATCATTAACTGAGGCAGACATAATTTCTAAGTATTATCTTAAATCCGAACAAACAATAACAAAATAATGAATGCGCTTCGCGTTTTTACTGTTCACATACTTTTTTTAAGTTTACTTTTTTTGGCAGCCAGTCACATTTTCGTAATCAATCTCCTTAGTGATTAAAAAAATTAACTAATAATATCCACATTCCAAATTCGAATCACTTTTAATATCTCGGAATTTAAAAACTTAGTTTAGCCCTTGTTCATAGTGATTAGCACTTTGAATATGTGATAAAAAATTACTAAAACGTTCCTTACCGAGAAGCCAAAGTTTCTCCTGGTAATGTAACAACAGGCGTTCCTGTCCATAAAATGTCCATACTGGTTGTGTGTCCGTTACATAAAGGTGTGTCTAGACACACGTCAGCCAACTGTCCTCTTCGTACATGCTCTTCTTTGGCCGCTACATTCGAGAATATTATCCGACCCGGGGGCAGCCCTATAACCAAACATATATTGTGAACCAAATAACAAATTAGGCTATACCCTAAAAATCTTTTGCAATAACCAAACAAAATTAATGACCTTTGCATATGATATTTTTAATATTAATTTTCATTTAAGTCCAAATCTAGAATTAAAACTAATAAAACAATTGTATTGATAAAACTTACCCAGCTGCTGAGCTGTGGACTGCAAATTAGGTTCACCGACAGCTGGAAATCTTAACAACCACAGCACACTGTTTGGAACATGCTTCAGAATATACACCCACATGTGTAACGTCAGTGGGTCTATTTTGTACAGCTGGTTGAAATTGCAGTACACCACAGCGTCATCTGGTAAGCCATACTGCTGTCTGGTGGTGATCACTATGGATTGGGGTACTTCTTCGCCAGTCGCCGCTTTGTTGTTCGTCTGGGTTGTCGCCAGGCCATTTTGGAGGATCACTCCGTTGACTGTCGTCTACAAAGAGATAGCAATATTGTACAAGGTCCTCGATTTCAGGAAAAAATGTATGCGCTATGGACTCGTCATCATCATTGGGGTATTACGAGAAACATACATACATACATAGTATTTTAATTTACGTCCCACATTTAAAACACATTCTGAATTAAGTGTTTTCTATACAATTAAATATTTTATTTTAATTTCAAATGGCCACATTTACGATTTTTATAAATTAATCTAACATATATAAAATTCTCTTGTCGCGTGTTTGTAGTTGTACCTTGACCGATTCTCATAAAAATTTTGTGTGCATATTGGGTATGTCTGAGAATCGGACAACATTTTTCATCCCCCTAAATGTTAAGGGTTATTATAACTCCTAATTTTTTTTTACTTTTTGATTTTTTTTTATGATATAGCATTAAAAAATACATACAACCCTAAATTTTCAACCCTCTACGATCAATCCCTATTTTTTTATTATAGTAGATCGTTATATTTATTGTTTCCTAGAAATAATATACATGGCAAGACAACGTTTGCGGGGTCAGCTAATATCTAATAAAAGTAATAAAATAAATTGAGTTCAGTTTGAATCCTATAATTGTCAATACATTATGTTTTGCAACGTTGTGTGACTCACATTCCTGTGTTATTGTTTCATAAACACACCGAATTGCGCACCCGCAATGATTCAACTTACGTCATACCAATAACATTTTAAAAATAAATGTTTTTTTATTATTATTGTGACGATTAGTAATAAAAAATAGTTTATCAATGTGTCTTTAGCTAAAAAACTCTAATAATAAAATATTTTTTGTTTACATTGTCAATCAACAGACGTAATATCATAGATTGTTATCGTTTTCCGGTTACTGTGTAAGATTCCATTGTAACTAACTTATTTCCTACAATGGAAATTTACGCTACGTTTCGCATCGGTTCACGATATAGTATTGTTTTCAAATCTGTTGTTTTATTAAAGAAGAATTAATTAATTAATCGAATTGCGTCGGGCTTCACCTATATAATTTATACTCAAACATTAAAATTAAAGTAATTAGTAAAAAGGGAGCGTTCAAGTATTACGTAACGAATTATTGAGGGGGGTCTTTTTGTACAACGTTATGTTGCGGGGCGGGGATTGAATTACGCGATATTGTTAATATTATTTTCGACTTTCCAGCCGAAAATGGTAACTTTTAGGTATAAAGAGTCACTAGGTCGTCACGAAACGTTTTACTACAGTACTGTACTTAATAGGCCAGTCATTATAGACATTCGAAATCGAAAATTTGATAATAATTCCAAAAGTTTTCAAACTTCGGTCAAGTGAATGGTACATTGGGACGACAATAAATCTCATTTTGCAACCTTGTCCGCAGTCCGGAACATTGGTAAAATTGCAATTAAATTAATTTTTGCTGTATGGTCGTGAAAAAAATTCCAAAAGTTCTGCAAACTTGGGGAAGTATTCGATATAATATTTCATATCACGTATAAAATTTGCAACCAACCTAAGTGTACGGAACATTTTTTGTTATTTATTTTATTTTCGATATATCTGTCAAATTTGCAGAACTTTTGGAACGTTTTCCTTCAGTTTAATAAAGAAAAACATTAATTTTTCATAACAAAAAATGTTCCGTACACTTAGGTTGGTTGCAAATTTTATACGTGATATGAAATATTATATCGAAAACTTCCCCAAGTTTGCAGAACTTTTGGAATTTTTTTCACGACCAAAACTTATTTTTAACAATGTTCCGGACCGCAGAGCAGGTTGCAAAATTTTATAGTTTGTTTTAATACCACTCCCGACCTTACATCAAAATTTGAAAACTTTTGGAATTATTATGAATTAATTGTCTTGACTGACTGGTCTATAAGTACAGAAAAACGTTACGGCGCGTTACACGGGTTCCCCCTAAATTTCCAAAAATTGCGTGACGTAATACTTGAACGCTCCCAAATAAGAAATTCAAGTACCTGTATTTGTCCGGAAGCAATCATAGTTTCAATCGGCGTAGTGGTGGGCAGCTCTGCTACTTTCATTGATATCTCGAGGGGACGCGCTGCTCGCACTATTTCCTTAATCTCTTTTATATCTGTGTGCTCGACGAGAGGCGACAAATCGGTCGCATTGATCACAGCAACGTTATCCGCCAAAATTCCTAAGTTATTCGATTTCACCTTGTCACTTAGAATTAATCTCTCCTGCAAATGTGGGAACATCTGCTTATGGTCTCCCACAAAGTATGTGTGCGGCATATAAGCCAACTTCTCGCTGTATTGACTGGCCAATTCCAGAGGTGACGTCACAGCATCCGTCACCAAGTAGTCCATATAACTAGCCCCACTGGTGCCGGGGTATCCCAACCACATCACTTGTACCGGCGCCGGCCTCAATGCGAATATTTCATTCCTAGCTCCCTTTGTGTATCCATTCATATTCACGAGGATATGAATGCCGTCTCCGTATATTTTATCGGCAGCCTTTCCGTTACATGGCAGCTGCGATAAATCTATAAAATGTTCAGCCTCGTGTGCGATCTTGGACCGGAAGGTAGTGCCGTCATCCGGACTGAGAGCGTAACAAAATATCTCAACTTTGGACCGGTCATGCAACCCCGGTACCGACTGCATGAGGTGAGACGTTGGATGATTGCCAAAATCGCTGCTCACGTATCCGATACGCAGACGGCCTTGTAACTCGCGGGGGAATTTGAATAGCGGCTTGTGTAGAACTTGAACCTTTTCCAGGCATAAGTTCGCGTGACGGGCGGCGATCGCCTTCCTGAAATCATGCGACAGGGGATACAACATCGAGTGATGCGGATGAACTGAAGGCAATCTATTCTTTTCTAATTGTTCAGCGACAATGCTGACTAATTTCTTCATCCTAGCCTCATAGTCGGTCCAATCGCAAACAATTTGCAGGCAATGCGCCAAGTTGCAATAGGCGTCAGGGAAGTCCGGTTTAAGTTTCAACGCCGTCCGGTAAGACTGGATGGCCTCGGGAATGTTCCCAGAGTCCTTGTGAATGCTGGCAAGGTTACTGTGCGCGTCGGCAAAGGCGGGATTTATTTGAATCGCTCGCGTGTAGCATTGCAACGCTCCGGCGACATCCTGCATCTCCTTCAGGGTGTTTCCCATGTTACTGTACGCATCAGCGAATGTCGGCTGAATACGAATAGCCTCCTTGTAATGCATGAGTGCCTCGTTTAGTTTTCCCTGCTGTTGTAAAACTGAGGCCAAATTGCTGTGGGCGGCAGCGAATTCTGGGAACACTTCTAACGCCTTTAAGTATAGGCGCGTGGCTTCTTCTATATATCCTTGTTCTCGCTTGATGTTCGCCAAGTTGTTGAGAGAATCTGCGTGTGATGGACATAATCTGAGAGCTGTGTTGTAGCATTCTTCCGCATCGGCCACTTGACCCTTTTCTTTAAGCGCATTCGCTAAGTTACAATATGCGTCAGGGAAATTAGGTTGAAGTTCAATCGCTCTTCTGTATGTGTCGACGGCTAAGTCGATAAGTCCTTGCTCGTAATAGACGCACGCTAAATTTCCGTGAACAACGGCATTGTTGGGAGATAGGTTAAGTGCTCGTAAGTATGCAGCTACAGCCCTGTTTAACAAAAAAACGTGAGATAAAAAATGCCTTTGCGTGCAGAATTGCGTGCGTGGGCTTTACATAAAATAAAAGTTCACCTGTCAAAAATTCTAGCTTCTTTGAGCACATTTCCAAGATTTATATATGCGTCTAAAAAGTTGGGGTCCAACGCCACTGCCTTTTCGAAATGGTGAATTGCCAACCAGATTTCACTTTGTGCGTTAAAAACGCAACCTAAGTTACTCCATGCTACTGCAAAGTCTGGCCTTGTTTCAATGGCTTTCAAGTAACATGCCTAAACACACAAAAGTAATATATTAGTATAGGATCGTCAAACGGAATTTTACCATGATGAATATTGAGATGTATTATACGCCAAAATGTTCAACTACACCAGAGCTGTAGTTGAAATTGGGTGACATTTAACTTTAAATTGCGATGATCACCGAATATCAACCACGACAATACCATTACGCAAAGTGCACCCTACTATCGAAGCTACGCTGACTGCGAGGACACATCAGTAGGAAATGCAAACGACGATAACTACAATAACTCCCAAACTACGACCAAACAGAGAAAAAGATAAGTGAAGACGCTTCCACTTCCTATCCGATGGAAGATGGTCACGACAATGAACAATCAAATATCACGCGTTCTCCGAAACCTGTCATATCATTTCTGGCAAACCTTGTACACTTTACCTGCGTTACACAGAATGTTGTCATCGCAGCGTGATTGCGGAGTACCAACCATAACCCAGCTAGATACAGCGGCAGTCACACCTACTGTCTTACCAGACAACACCTTGTGAAAATATAACAGAATTAGTCGATTTTGAGTCAAACTAGTTCAGCCGATTCACGTCTATCATGTATAATTAATGTATACTTGAGGATCTTTTGCCAGCTCACACTGTCATTGAGCAGAGTCTTCGGGCAACATGTGGATGACCAAATAATATTGCAGAAATAAACATAACACACTACGTCATACCACTAGTGAAAAAATCGCTACTTGATCCTCATTTGTATTAAGAAATCACTACAAGCACAATTCAAAGTATAACTAAAGTGAAGAAAACAGGATTTTACCAATATCATTCATCTACATTTACTGTTATCATTAAAGCAATCTCCGTTATCCTATCATCTGCCATACAATGTTTATAATATTTTATAGCTTAAAGAATATTAATTCAAACATTGTATGTAAGATTGGTGTAAAATTTACGCAGATGCCGTCGCAATATATCAACGACATTTATCGTCAGTTGATATTATTGCAACAGTTTGAAAATAATGAAAGGAGCGGGCGGGTGTCTCAAATATCAGCCCCCGTTCCCTTCCGCTGCCACAATAATGGTTTAAACAGTTGAACTATTAAAAAATCAATAAAGCTCGAAACAGACGTTGAAACCATTACGTAAGCTACGCTCATGCAGAGAATAACGTAATACGTTTTACGCAATTGCAAGGTTCGCTGATGGAACAGAGAGTACTCTAATTTAAAACGACACAAAGGCAAAAGACAAGAGAATCCTGTTAACTTCAGAGTAAACCAGAAAGCAAAGCAAAATACTATTTACCTTTGCCTCGTCGAGACGTCCGAGAGCCTTGAGCAAATTGCCCAAATCGCTTCTAACGCAGTAAAGATCCTGGAACAATATTACATTATTGCATTTACTGTCTGTAAACATAATAATTAAATAGATAGTATTTGTTTCTATGTTTATTTTTAATTTGTGAATAACTAAATATAAACATGGGTTTTTTAAATTAATACATTTTTAAAATCGTATAATTATAAATAAAATGCAATAATGCATATTATTTCAAATTAGTTTTTAAATAGTCGTAACTTGATTTGTTTATTATATTGTCTTAAATTCATATTTATTTTTTATTGAAACAAAGCATGATCAAGCAGATTAAAATTATATTATATTGCGAATGGCAACACGCCCAGTTGTGAGTGATTATGGAACACGGAAATTAATGTTCTGACCTTGGTCGCTTCGTAACATTTATCTTAGTTAAACAATTTACAACTAATCTCATTTTTATGATTATGCTTTTTATATTTATGATTTTTACAGTGAAATTATTGTTCTAGCTAATTGTATTATTCTGTGAGTTCGTTGCGTAATTAACAAAAAACTATATATAGGTGGTATGTCAAAAGTTTTGAGTGTAAAAGATAAGATTTGATATTTTAAACTATATATTTAGGTAGAATTACTAACGCGATACCCTTAAATAAACCACTGCACTTTCAGTCTACAATAATAAAAGATTACTAAGGTATATGAAACTAAATGACTTGACAAATTTCAATCGACATCTTTGTTTTATTCAGCAAGCGACGGACCAGTGTTCAAATGACTTTGTAAAGTACTCGATGCGAGTAATAAATTTTTGAAGTAGTAAAACATTATTATAAATATTTAGTACATCAAACGTGTTTGTCATGACAATACCGGCACAGAGCTTTGTGTATTTAAATATACGAAACATTTCCACTGCCCGCATAAAACCGTACTATTTAAACAACTTCAAGGTGACATTGTTTTCTGCCCTCAACGTACTCCGTCATACATAAAACTGTAGCGATGTATTGAGTACATACATTTATTAGACTGACAAAGATAAATTAGAGATAATTGATTTAATCAGTCCCTATCACCTGTTAAGAATATCATTAAGACTCATTGACAGTCCTTTTATAATCAAAAGACGAAGCCTTGTTGTATGTACAAAAAATTATAAACGATTTTAAAACAATTGGTGATTTTCACCAGTATAATACGCGAAATAGAACTAATTTGAGTGAACGACCAACCAACCAGGTTCCAGAAGATAAACCACTCCTTATGAAAATTGTATTAGTTTTTACAATAAACTCCCAAGCGAAATTAGAGAATTATCACTAAATATTCAAAGCCCTCGTTAAACGTAAATTAATCAATAAAGCTTTTTATAAATTTGACGAATACATAAATGATTGTAAACAATATGTATGACTCAAAACTTAGCGATTAAAAAGAGTGGCGGAAAGTTTCTTGCCGGTTCTTCTTGCCCAATGCCCTTGACTTGCGAAATGGTAGTAAATGTAAATTTACAATTAATTTTTTTTTTTTTTGACGATTATAAGTGTACTTGTTTACCTATATGAATAAAGATATTTTGAGTTTAACGAATCTTTGAATAGGTACTGTATGAATTAAACTCGCTTCGCAAAGACTTTTCTTGATTTAATCAGTTTCCATCATCTGTTAAATTAAGAATATCATTTAGACTTATTTAGTCCATTGATAATAATCGAACGAAATTACTTTTTTAGAACGACTTGTCTAACCTTGAATACTAATAGATAATATAAACACATAATTACTAATTGAGAAATATTATAAACATCTGGTTTATAAATTGTATTCAAACTAAATTGAATACAAGTTTACATACGATGAGGTATATTTAAGATATATGTATATATGTAAGATATATTTTTCACAATCTACAAATACTCCTAAAGACGTCTTGATTACTTTAGACACTAAAGGTCGTCACGTCACAAACGTAATGTATTTTCGTCATGAAACTTCGTTACTTAATTTCGTTTGAATCTCACCCAACACCCTGTTACGAAAGAACTCTGTAACGAGTTTAATTTAGATTGTTAAACTTATCTTCTCACTCCCGAACCCAATAACCTATCTCAATCCATTATCCACCATCTGAGATAGTAATCTTAATCCAAATGTTGTTAAAGTGTGCCAATAACCAATCGACGGATTGTAATAGCCATCTGTCGATACAAGCTATCAATGGGAGTTCGTATCGGTGTCTGTGGATAGACCTTTGTATGAAAATGACAGTTGACGAAAGCTCGATTTCAACAGTTAATTATTTTAACAGATTTTAACTTACACCAGTTTTTTAAATATAATTAAAAAAACTGTTTGTTATGTCTAAACATACACATGTATATTTTAATGCTATTTGTACGGTTTTATTCACTTTACTTGGTTCACATTGATTATCAAATATGAGTGAAAACTCGGTAAAATGGAACAACAAAAAGCATTTTATCCGTCGCCAAAAATGGATTGTCTTCGTAGGGTTTGGTTATTGGGATGCAGATAGGAGATCGATCGACTGTCACGGTCTGATCTCAGATTGTTTTCAATCTGAGATTGTGGTTTGATTATTGGGTTCGGGCGTTAGTAAGATCGTATCGTAACGACTCCCGTAACGTCAGAAACGTTTGGATTTGATATACGCGTCATTCTTAGCGGTAAATCTCATATGAATCTTATTATTGCACTGATTCGTCTATCATCCTTTATTTAGGCTTTAATGACGGCAGAAAGCTGTGTAATCTAATTTATCTTTAATCAATAATTAAGACGTTTATTAATCATAATGTTTATTTAAACAAATCTTGTTTGCATTGAATATTGTAAACGTTTGGGTATGCATATTCATTATAAAAGGAAACAAGAGATAGACGTAACACTCTCATATCTTGTAAGGAATTATCTGATAAGATGATAAAAAAATTCTGTGTCTTTAGGGAGTCTCGAGTATTACATACGAGTATATTTTGAATCAAAAGTTTAATTGATTTTTACAAAATGACATGTTCTTCCATATAAAATATACAAATTAGTATACAGCCTCTAATTTCGAATAGTGTAGAACCTGCGAAAATTAATATATTTAAACTATACCTATATTTAAAATGATAAGCGTTTAACCATATACTCGTTACCTATACGAGTGCATGGTATATAGTAATAATATGTTATATTATCGAACATAGAGAAAATACAATTATATTGCAAATAATTACAATAAGTAAACTTTACTTAATTCGCCATTTCTCCTTCACGTTACTGCGTAAAACGAGTATTCTAACGTAAAATATAATAGCGTTCCAGATTATACAAACGTATTCCAACTTTCCATGGCATTTAAAAAGGAGATTCAGAATAAACCTTCGCCGATAACGTGGCTAAATAAGGCAGGCAGCAATTAATTGATGGCCAGACTGAACATCCTAGAAACACTAGATTTCCTTAATATTTTTACCAACTTTTAATAACTGCACATATTTTTATCAACTTTTTACTCTAGTTTGCAGATCATGTGACAATCACTTTCTTAGCTTAGAATGTAGTATTTACTAGTAAGAACCGTTACTATTTTTTTTTATACATTTAAAAGCAAAAGAGAGTTGTACGAATTTTTTGTAATGTCTTTATTAATATCTTACAAGTATAAATATCGAAGCCTCTTTTAAAGAAGTATACATATAAATAAAGTTTTAATTACATTATAAAAGTCATGAGTAATCACTGAACAATTCCGCAATAATAATATTATGTGCTTATCTATCAGTCTTGGTCAAGGTTCTGATATATTACAGTATATTGTTATTATAAACTAGATATAGGTATGTTTGCCTGTATAATAAAATTACACAATAATTTTTCATTTTAAATTATAAACAAACCTACAGAAATAACAATTGTTATTAAGTCTTAAATATCTGTATGGGTTACATAAGAACAGGAACAAAAGAGTTGTTAAAGACAAGCACATATAGAAAATGTTTAATATCATTTTTTATTTTTTATGATTGGACAATTCACACCAATTGACCTAGTCCCATGCTAAGCTGGTGAAGCTCGTGTTATGGGTACTAGGCAACAGATATACATACATATTATACATAGATAGACCTAACACATATAAATACATATTTAAATACCCAAGACCTAAGCACAACATCAAATGCTCATCACATTGATGTTTGTCTCAGCCGGGGATCGAACCCGTGACCCAAGGATTTGCAGTCAGGGGTACTAACCACTAGACCAATGAGGCGTCAATCATAGTCCTAATAAAAATATATACCCATGAAAAACAGGTTGATCCCTAGTCTATGAGTCTCATGTAGTTATATGTCTATATACGTTTGAAGTGATCATACAGTCTTGAAGACTATCCTCAATCATATAAATAAAATCAGTTTTTTTGCACTCATTTACGTAAACACATTTCTCCTTTTCTGTCTAATTGCGGTAACCCTGTTCTTAAATGAGACAGATACTTTAGTTGAAAAGGTGCAATTAGACTTATTCATTTATGAATATCATCTAATGCATTTGAGGACTATAGTATGCATATATGATTTTAAACACACACTTGACAAATAGTTTAAATATAATAATTACTTACAGCATTATACTGCAGAGCAGTCACATATGCTTGCACAGCTTGTTCCATGTCACCAGCTGCCACCAAAGCAGCTGCCAGGTTGATGTACCCATCAATAAAGTCTGGCTTTAGCCTTACAGCATGGCGATAGTTCTCCAGCGCTTCTTGCAACTGACCTCTTTCTTTGTACACATTTCCCAGATTGCTGTAATAAAAAATTATTTACCTCCATTGCTCTAAACATACAGTACAATGTAAATATTTTGGTTTTTTTTATGACATTGGTCCCTACAATGTATATTATATACATAGAAAATTCATAAAACTATCAGATTTATAAGGGCCATATTATTACATACATAGAAAATTATTAGTTTATATATATATTTAAAAACATTACAAATGCAATTTATACAGTGCAATTGATATATTATTTGCTAGACATAAGTGAAAAAATCCCGAAAAATTAATTATCAATTAATTAGTTATCAGAATAAATGTTTTTATTAAAAAAAAAAACAGGACTCACAAGACTCATGTTTACTCAATTACGCATTATTTGTCAAATTACCAACTAATACAAAATTAAATTTATCTACCATACTTAAGAGTGGGACGTAACAAAGAAGCAATTGTCTATTCAAACAAGATCATAATAAAAACACTTCCTACAATAAATCTAATATTAATAAACATAACTTCATGATATTCAGATCTTTTGTCTAAAGTATTATAGTAATTTGGGTATGGCATGGCACATCTTTGTCAAGAATTTTAATAATATAATGTGTAGGTGTGTATTTGGAAGATATTATGTAGTAGTCTTTTTTTCTATTTTAACCAGTGAAACACGTGAAGTGAAGTTTAACAAGCAGTTTTTAACGAAATTAAATAACAGACTTTATGTCATCTTATATTTCAAAAATTTCAATTCTTTACTAGATTTTAAGTACTAGAACTTTGGACTTCTACATTTATATATTATGTAAGTCAAATCAAATGTGAAAATCAACTGTTTACCTGTATGCTTCAGCTAGTAATGGATTTTGTTTGATTGCCAGTGTGGAAAAGTGTGCAGACTTGTCCAACCTTCTGCATTGAAAGTGTATGGATGACAGAAGTAACAAGACCCCAGTATTGGTCGAGTCCTGCCTCCACATCTGCATACAATGCAATTCTGCACTGTCATAGTCACCAGCCTGGTATTCTCTATGTGCAAGCTCCAATAACCCTAATGTATAACAAATTCAATTGAATAAACTAAAATTAACTATTAGCATGTAACCCACTACTCCAAATCTCAATTATAAGCAAAGATTTAAACTAAAATAATACATTTCAATAATATTCTATACATGTTAAGAGCTTAGATGGCAATTTCTCCATGGTAATGGCCCAATTTGAGTAAGCTTCCCCTCATCTTTAAATTTCCTCTACTAAATATAAAATAGTGAACTTTGCCACAAATCATATTTAAATAGATGAACACCTATGAATATAAATTGAATTATCTTAGTCAATGTTCTATAATCCAACCTTAAATATCAATGCCCTAAGTTTTGTGGCTAATTTTGAAAAAAATAATAGGTTACTATTTTATTCCATAGAACCCTGGTTTTTCTACTTTAATGTGTGCAATCTTGATGTACATGTAACTAAGGTTTAACTAAATTCCAGTATTTAGTCACACTTGATGGATCAGCCTTATAGTCAGTGTATGCAAATTCAGCAATGAAGCGCTGTTACAACGACTGTCACGCAACACGCCATTAAAATGATGCCCAATAGTTATTAATAGCATGAAACTTTGTCCAAGCTTTCAGTATTAGTTCCAGTATTCAATCAATGATCAAATATATATTGCTTACCAACTGTCGAAATTTGCTGAATATCCGACATTTTTAAGATTACGGCATTTGCGGGAACACCGACAATCTGTTGGGACTGCGTCGTGACAGCTTGCGGCACAGCAACATTTGTTTGTGGCTGCATTTTAGTTATCATTATTTTAATTAACCACTAAATTGTTTATAAGAGTTTTTCACTTCACTTTATCATGAACATGTGTAATATAATTATCACAGTTTAATTTTTATTGCAGTTATAATCCTTCTAAAGCCGCAACAATGGTGTTCCATTATTGACAGCAATGAAACTAAATGAAATCTTTATTCGGGTGACCATCATACCATAAAACATGTAATGTAAATTTTAAAAGGTATATATTAATTGTAATAATTTAATTTGTACCAGACAAAAAAAACATTATTTTATTCTAGTTATGAACGCTATTTAATGTAATTCTCAAATTTGAGTATTATGTGTCCGTACTCCGTAACATATAAAAATATAATATATTGTATTATAATATATACATATTATGTGTTATATTATATAATTTATAGATGTTATATTTTTACCCACAAATATTTTGTCCTTTAATAGTTAAAATTGATTATTATAAAGTAACATAATTATATGGAGATTAAATATTAAAGAAAAGCATTAATAATATATATCAACCACAAACTTGGAAAATTATTTCATAACTGGTCATACTACGGGAAAATGATGTTATAGCGACGTTGCCGCTATGTGCAAGCACGAAAAATTATTATTAATTCGCCTGACTTCGGAGTTCGGAGTTCGGAAGTATAGTCCTTTTCACGAAAGAAGTCCCCCAACCGGCCTCAATCGCATGACGTAATGTTGCCATTTATGAGTAAAAAATTTACCTATTTTATTTACATTTACAGATGTAATTTATCAAATAATATTTTTTCTATATGAAACAATATATTGTTATGTAAAAGTATATTTTTATTTACTTATATTCGGTGTTTACCTATTACAGGGAAAAGATAAGAAAATAGGTAAAGAAAAGCAATACAATAGTTTATTCAGAGATTTATTGCATAATTGTGATCAACGGCCATAGGGACATCACTGTCCGAAGAGTGTATTGAAACAGAATCAGATTCTGTTTCAGTATCATAAAGTTGATATAATTATTCGGTCCATCACTACATCCATAAGGCCGTCATTTTTAATATTCTCTCTAAATGTTGACTATGAATCTTCAATCTTACCTAATAGATTCAAAGGCCTTTTAGTTAATTTTAATATTTTTTTGGATCTTGTGCCACGTTCTTTCCGCCACCTTTCTTTTTACAAGCTCCAGATATTCTCAATCGGTGAGGTACAATGGTAAGCAACTTAATACTTCGTGTCCGTGAGCTTTAATAATTCATCCACTCAAATATCGGTGGACCTTTATTTTGTTTGATTAGTATACAACAACTTTTGTTCAGTGTCTTCAAAATATATACCCTTTTGCGAGCCACTCTTATACTCCTTTTTATATTGAATAGAAGGGGCTTTTTTAATTGAGTGCAATGGTAAGGAGGTTATCTTACCACAAGCACCTTTCAGTAGATTAGGTATTAGTTTTTCCGTCACCCATTTTAAGGTGTTTTTCCACAGTCATTTATTCGTATTTTATTAAATATCTTGCACGCCATGCGGTATGTTGGGTTCATAAGTAGTTTTCGTCTATTAATGCTTTACTTGAAACCAATTCTATTTATATCCTGTCAATGTTGTGATGCTTCCTGATAATTGATGTCCTCTCAACTGCCCGTAATTTACCAATTTGGTAATTTTTATTACAAAATGTAAATTTTTTCCGATAGCGCACAAATCAACCCGTTAAGTCAACTTTTTCGATGCGGGCGACTCTTCCCCGGTTACAATTTTTTTGAAGTACACGCCGCTGTTACACCTTCGTTTGTAATTCTTGATACAGTTTTCTCTGACACACCTGCAATTAAATTATGAACAATTAAAAATAATAGTAACTTTAAGTTTATAATGCTTATGTAATATATGTTTTAATTTCATTACCTAGTTTCATCACGTTATGTATTTGTTCAATTTTGTCGTAAAAAAGAATTTATATTATCATAAAACTCCCATCAATACAGCAAAAAATTATTAAATGGCAACTCTAAAAAGTACCTTTATGGCGGCAACTCTCTTCCGAAATTGTTTAGTGGTATTAAAAACCTTGATTCTTATGTTCCGCTTCACAGAACTCTTTCACCTTTAATATCAATTCTCGAGCCGAACTTTTTACAACTTTTGGCATTGTAATCAATATTTAAAATGCCTAAGATAGTTAAAATTCACAAAAATCTCCAAACGAACTTGATAACATCGACGAATGACAACATTGCCGACCTTCAATTTAGTAAAAATATCCGGGGACTTTTTATGAAAAGACTATATGTACTAGTTTGGCAAGTGGCAACATCGCCATTTGTAAAAACTAAAAATGAAATAATCACCGTAACTAGATCATACTAGTTAAATAGTATCGTAAATCGTAATTCGAAAACTATGACTGAAAATGAAAAAACTGTATGAATATTTTAACAAGAAGATGACCGAGGAATGATACTTAAATGAATCTTAGCATTTACCTTATTTTCTACAAAACTTTGCAGCTGCACTAAAGTATACGAACAAACTAAGAAAACGCAATCATCGGGGTAATAATTTACTTGGGGCGTAATAAAATCCATTTATATTATTAAAATTTATACAAGCAAAAATTATGAACAATTATAAAAATAGGTTACCATATGAAAGTCCCTGTGACTCTGATAATGATTGGACTGAATCTTCTGAAGACTCTAAATGTAGTGATTCTGAAAGGTATGGATTGTCCCTGTGACTCTGATAATGATATTTGTTTTTATATAATGATATTTGTTTTTAATACATAAGGATAAATGACAAATCAATTTAAATCACTAAATAGTTTTTTTTATTACTTTATTCATATTATCTATTACTTATGTAGTTCAATTTTTTCTGTACAGTTCGGTACCAGAATGGGATTCAGATGTGGCAGAAGATGGAGAATTAACTTACATCAAAATTAAACCAGGAGTTGAAGTATCAGATGACAATCATACCGCCTTACTTGATAATTGTGACACTTTCAAATTAAGAACTGACTTTAAAAGATCTTCAACTAGAAGATCTACCAAAGGTAAACAAATTGATTATGTTTTTCTAGAAGTTTGGCATCATCATTTACGTAACTAATATTGGTCCAAAGTACTAAATGATTGGTGATTTTACACTGGTAATGTATTAAATTTATAGAAATAATAAAACACTTAAATAGTGTGTATTTCACTTATATAATTATAGAAATAGTGTAATCTAAATACATATAAAATTTTTCAGGTAGAATTTTCAAAGCTTTAAAATCAAAAAAAGCAAGAAATAAAGGTATTAATGCTGCCAAAAAGAAAGACTCTGAAGAAAATAATAAAATAGTTGTAATACAAGTGAGTATATTTTTTAACGAATAGTTGTATTTTTCATTGAATAAACAATTATAATACATATATATATATATATATTTATTAACCTGTTTCAGGTCAGTAAAAGTATGATTTTTACAAGCGATAAAAACTGTCAGATTGAAAAATTATTTGGAATAAGTCTGGAGACACATAAAGATGGCAAAACATTAGTTGTCGCTGACTTTCTACCAGAGGCTAAGCCGATATATACACCAACAGTAAAACTAGGTTATTATCTAACAAAACTAAATGGAATTGATGTTAATACATATAACATTAATAATCTTCTTCAGAGGGTCATTGAAGATGTGGAGAATCCACGACTAATGTTCCAAGTTGTCTCGGAAGGGCTTAATATTGATATTGAAAAGTTACTGAAAAGTGCACCAGAAAACTCTGTTACTCATATACTTAAAGAATCACTGTGTTCCATACTGTACATTTGTTGTAATGATGTGGAATTCCAGAATAATGATGACAAAGGGGTGCTATATTGTTATCCGAGACCGCTTAATAACAATTTTCTTTACAACACAAGAGGTGCCTATATAACGCTAAACCATTTAGCCCCAAAATCACTCGGAACAAGTGAACCACTGGTATCAACACTTTTACATAATTCTACACTTGTTAATGTTGCATACAAGTCACACAATGGAGACTTAATGTTGATAGCAATGCCAAACTCCGCAATAGATGTGTTTTGTGTTAAACGAATTATACAAGATATAGTAAGAATGCTGGAGTTTTTATATGGGTCTTTAAAAACATGTTTTACCAAACAAAAAAATGTGGACAAGTTGGATGGGTTATTTTGTCGTATTTTTGCGACTTTGTTGTTTGGTAATAAGAGAAGTGGGAATTTTCAAGAAGTAATTGGTGCTCATGCAGTCTCCTTACCGTTGGAAGTGAAAATTCAGGTTGATGATGCTATTACTGAATTAGAGGCTGCTGATTATAGAGAATGGGTAGGAATTTTATCTTGTTATTAGCTAGCGACCTGCCCAGGCTTGGCAAATTACTTAGTTTATTATTAATTACTTGAAAAATTACATATTTAAATCATTCTAGATATTAGTTAAAACTGTAATAAATTACGTGCAGTAGTTTCTTAATTTATCGCGAACATACAGACAGATAGACACGGTTTAGACATTATGCTGACGCTGAATTTTTATATTATAATGCGTCCGTCAGCGTACATAAAAAAAGTTTCCGTTCGACCATTTTTTCTCCGACTGCATAAATATTTTTTTAATTAATATAATATCCTGATTATAATTATCTAATACACACTCAAAAATAACCTGGCTTTATATTGGTAAAAGAATTTTCGCGATCTGTTCAATAAATCTAGAGATTTACTATAATATTAGTTTAGATAAAATAATAAATTAATACTAGAGATACATTAAATAAAGGCTGAAGCGTTTTAAGTTGGTTTGATAATCATTTTGTTCAGTGGTTAATTATTAAAATCTGATGATACTGACTTAACTTAAATCTTATTTACCAGAGATAAAATAAATATTTATAATTTATTTTATATATTTACAGTAGTAAAAAAATGGTTGTCTGTAAAGTCGGTTTACGGACTATAGTTTAACGTGACAACGTCATAACAAAACTGATGAAATTATTGCATACTTTTATTAATAAAATTGAATAATTTTTATTGAAGTATCACTATTTTTTATGGATACAAAGAATTAGGAGGGGGGGGGGGGGGCCCCCCCCCCCCCCCCCCCCCCCCCCCCCCCCCCCCCCCCCCCCCCCCCCCCCCCGGGGGGGCCCCCCCCCCGCGGGCGTGCTTTCCTCCCCTTCTTTTTTTCTTCCTCTTTTTTCTTCTTGATGGGGGGGCCGGGGGGGGGGGGGGCGCCCCGTGGCGCCCGCCGCGCGGGCCCATCCTCGGCCGCATAGGCCAATCTAGTGGAACAGAGATAGATGCGGCGCAAGCGTACAATGAGCGTAACTGGACAATGTTATGTCATGATAGTCATGCTTTTTCGTGCGTGCAGCCGATGTTGATCAATTTATCAGACGTTGTCACGTCAAAAATCACGAAAAAAAATTAGTAGAACTAAAGTTTGAGTTCCAAGTCCACTTAATTCGAAATTTTTTTTTTGATCTTGTTTGACGATATATATTATATAACTTAATTGTTCTGAAGCAAAAATGAGTGCGAGCCTGGGACATTCCATAAACAGGGATTACTTTTATACATAATATAGTAGCTAAAATCTTTATTTTTTTCAGACAGATGACGTAGAGAACTTTCAAAGAATGTACACTGTCATTGGCGCTTGTCTTTTCTATTCTGGGCATTTACTATGTTCACATTTACAAGACAACGATTTAATAGAAATCACATCTTATCTCAAATTAAATGGCATTCTACAATTGAGTGTTCAGAAAGATATTGAAAAGCTTGTTCTATGGCGAGAGGTGTATATTAATGAACATAGAAATCAAAATAAATATTGTCACGAGTATAGGTATGTAATTCAACGATATTCTGGAAAACAAATACTTTCTTAATAATCATGAAGCATACGCTTCCTTGAACCAAATTGGCAGAGTTCAAATCAAACCAAACAACAACAAAAAGCAACCATTTTCGCTACAACCCTTTAGTCAGGGCCTCAGATTTTAGAATCTGTTTCGTGATTGTTTTTTCTTAATTACGTCGGTAGATGATCAGTCTTTTGTGCCTGACACACAAGGTATATTGGTTTCCTCATAATGTTTTTCGTCCGTACGTCTTTTTTTTTTTTTTTTTCGTGGGGAAATGCGTTACGCATACCCTCCCGCGGCATGGTTGGCCTGGTGGGGAAGGGTTATGTGGGACTCGCTGTTGTGCATACCCACTAAAACCCCACGGCGCCACCAGCAATCGCCCGGGGTAGGACACGGTAACAGCGTGGCCTTGTCCGCATCCAGCCACGCGATCAGCCGTTAATATTACGGTCCTGTACGGCCACGAATGATGTGGAATGGACCTTGGCACAGCAAGGGCCTTTCACATCGGCCAATTCATCCTGTTTTATAGAGCTGGGAGGCCGGGTACGTCGTCCGTACGTCTGTTCTGGCAGCGAGAACAAGCTTTTAACTTAGATAATTCACTCAAATCGAATAAAAAATATAGTCTAAAATAATGACTTGTAATTTAATTTTAAAATAAAAAAGTAAACATAATTTCAGGATACCGGATGGCAGATGGTTTCTCCTAATTGTTGGCAAGGGGAACTTTATCCTGGCAACACTGATGGAGGCTGGCGGTTGCACTGAAGACGTGAGTCAGACAAGACATTTTCTAATCACTTGTAGTCGGAAAAACTTAGACTATGTGTAAGAAAACAGTCCTATAGTAACTGCAAACGGGTAGTAGGTTATCTGATGTTAAGTGATACCGCCCATGGACACTCACATTGCCAGAAGGCAAGTGCGCTGTTCGCTGTTCTTGACAAACCTAAGTCAAATTGGTTCGGAAATACTTAAGGAGGCCTTGCCCCGTTAATGTATGTAGAAATGCATTTTCAGGGAATAGGCGTAACCACACCTTACCCCTTTACTGTATGTAGTAATGTATTTTCAGGTAATAGGCGTAACCCCACCTTCCCCTTTTACTGTAGGTAGTAATGCATTTTCAGGGAATAGGCGTAACCCCACCTTCCCCCTTTACTGTATGTAGTAATGCATTTTCAGGCAATAGGCGTAACCCCACCTTCCCCTTTAACTGAATATAGTAATGCATTTTCAGGCAATAGGCGTTACCCCACCTTCCCCCTTTACTGTATGTAGTAATGCATTTTCAGGCAATAGGCGTAACTACATCTTCCCCTTTAACTGAATATAGTAATGCATTTTCAGGCAATAGGCGTTACCCCACCGTCCCCTTTCTACGTAGAAGAATGCGAGAGCTGTGTGGAACTATTATTTGATGTCGGACTTGATAGATATTTGTCTGCCTGGTTTAAATCCAACACTCAACCGCAGTTACAGTTATCGCCAGAAAAATTAACGAAACAGGGAAGAAAGAAGGATATTTGTAAGTTTTATAAAACCCTATATAAAGCGGGTTCGATTACGGTGTAAAAACATAAATTGTTATATGTATCTATGCTGTCTGGTTTTCCTGGATTTATTTTTCCTTAAAATGGACCCGCCCTCCTATAACTAATTTATTTAATATGGACATTTTTATTGATAAAATTTACACATTTTAAGAATTATATTTCAGCATTAAAATCGGATATCATCCGATCAGCGACATTAAAGCTTTCAAAATCACAACTCGATATAAAACGAAGGCACAATTCCTCAGAACATATAAACACAGTCGACATACAAAGTGCCCACAGTACAAGCCATCATAATCTGTATTCACAATGGTATTCGAACAAATACCGGCATTCTAGTGTTGATGTCAGCTATTCCGAAGATTCTGGAAGTCTTAAGAGTACTAGGTGAGAATTATATAATTATAAATAGACTATATCTCCTATTTAAAAACTTATCTACTCATCTCTTTTCATTACAGCGTAAACACAATTTGGCAGAAAGAGATGAAACAATAGAGAAGTAAAGACAGATAAATATTTATAATGACTCTGGACTGTCTGGTCTATTGAATGTGTTTTAAAACAGTGTGATCCTTCTTGTAAGGCTCGTTCGTCTTTTTCTGTTAAATTGCATTAACACTGTGTTGAAATGAGACGACCTGACTGAAGCTATATTTCTGTTAATTCTTTCATTATTCCGGCAATTCCATTCCATTTTTAAAAATTTTACACTTTTGACATGACAATTATTCTCGAGCATATTTTTATTCTTGCGTCTATGTTATTACACATAAGTTTTCTATCACAAGATATTTAAACTAAATAACCTCCACCACTGTTTACCGTTGCAAACTGAGTGCTTCCTTACGGTCTGACAAGTAAAGATCGTACCGATTCCTAAAAGGCCGGCAACACACTCGCGATCTATCAAGCAGAGTAAGTGTTAATCGGTGACTTTGTAAATTGTTAAGTAACATCTGGCTTCAGCTCGTTTGCTATGCCAAAGGCTTAGGTTTGCGACAATTATTGTTTCACCGGGAATGGAATGTTAGGAACTTTAAATTTTTAACAAAATGAAACCTTTGAAATAATTTATAATATTCCAGCGAAATCAGCGACGATCGGATAATGGGGAGACGCGCTGATAGAGAACAAAAAAGTCGGAGAGAATCTTCAGGCTCAGATTCCGATTGGGACAAACAGGTAATAACTGATGCACACGAGTCACGACTAGTTTTGTTCGAATGTTAATCACGTGAGCAGTTTAATAAATAAGAAACTTCTTTTTTTAAGAAAAAACTTTTTAACCGGATTAAAGTTATGTATTATTATAAATATAACAAAACATAACTTTAATCCGGACATAATAGAGGACACCTGACTTTGCCAAAACCCTCATCTTTTAGTCGATACCAACCCGGGAAATAAATACAGATATGCAACTTTCCCTACACTGTGATACTTTTTGTCATCAACACCTTATCTTCAGTCACCGTGACCACGCACGCTGTAAAGCACGCAAAACGTCGGATAAATTTAAAATTATGTTAAATAATTGTAAATTTATAATAATACATAACTTTAATCCGGTTAAAAAGTTTTTTTAATGTGTAAAGGTTATGTCAATCAAAGACAATACTATAACTTCCTTTTTTGATCCGTGACAGTTGCCCTAAATTATTTGTCTGACAGATTGACATTGACAGAAGGCAGTTTACATTTGATTAATTCATGTGTCAATATTACGCATTTGTTTCTAAATAACTAAAACCTTATCCAAAAGTTCTTAATCAAACTGAGAGATATTTTTTATTTTCGATACTTGTTCTAGCCTGTGATGTGTTGTGTACTGTGTTCACGCGTTAATTCAGTGTTATAGCCTTTCCCAATAAATGGACTATTCAGTACGAAGAGTTCAATTCCAATACCATAGAGCGTGTTTTTTTTTTTTTTGTGTAACAATTTTCATTGATGCGCGCGCCGTTCACCGTATCGTAATTTTACTGGCAAGAGTCTGGCTGATGAAAGAAGATAACGAAAAAGCGCGGCAAATTCAAATAAAAATAGTATGGTATCCCTAAAAGTTTGATATATTTTGTGGATTAAACTTACTTGATACTTGATTTTATTATTTTTACAATGAAACTGTATTTCTATGAAATTAAATACTATACGTAATTAGTATTTTACTATTTATACTTAAAATGACTAGCATTGCATAGAAAACTAAAGCTATATTTATTTTAAAACACAACTTTATTCTGAATAATCAAAATCAGATTCCAAAAAATAAATAAAAAAAAGTGTGTGTGTGTCAGCTACGACGCACGATTAGAGTTTACTCCTTACGAACGATAAAATGGCGATAATGTTCTGTGGCTGTCGACCATATTTTCATACTAAAGGTGGTAAGAATATATGTTTTTATAATATAAATGTTTGTAGTAGTAATAAAACGTACCTACATCATCTATGCCCAAATAGGATTTTCTTTCTGTGACCAAAGTTACCTTTATAGTAAGAGAAGAATAAGAATGAACAATCTTTTTAGTTTTAATTTCACTGACCATTACTATTGACAAAACTCTATGGCACGCTAGACAATCTACTTTTATTTTTTACACCTGTCAACACTGACAATGTTGTAACGTGGCTGTCAAAACGTGAATTCAAAATAGAAAAGTCTGTGTAATGTATTCCATCTCATTCTTTTACACGTTCAATCCATTTGTCTCTTTCTACATAACGCCTCAACTTTTCGTGTTACACTTGATTTTACCCCTCATAAACTTTCCGTACCGGGCCTTATAACTCAAATCGTTTCTTAAGGAGTAAACTCCAACAAAGTTTAGGCCTGTTAACTATTCGGAACAAATATATAATAGAAAAAAAATGAGTAATTGCATGAAGTATCCAGACAATAAATCATAACTACGACTAACCTAAAGGTGGGAACTGACCAAAGCTACGAGGTGTAATGTAACACGTTACACAGTGAGCATTCGTGCAGTCAGTACGTCGTGTTACGGGGAAACCAGCGAGCGACGAGCCGCTCGTTGCTCGCTTTGAGTGCTCCACCCGGCTGTCAGTTTTTTGGCGAATCATTTGACTGTTACGCGGTTCAGTCAGTACGCGTCGCGTTTAGCGAGGTTGGAAAAAAATTTAGTGTAACATTTTTTCGTTACGCGTCACATTTTTCGGTTACGCGCCATGTTGCTTTTTGAAGTCAAACTTCTTTATCGGCGTTGGAATGAAACTTCTTTATCGACGTATGGGAGAAATTTTGTAGCAAATCGTCACGTTTTTCAATGATAGTAATAATTCTATTACAATTAATGAAATTCTATAATAATCTTCGTAGTAAAAAGGTAAAATGAAATATTTGTATTCATGTCTATGATAATAAAAGCCTTCTGTTAAACTTTATCTAATTTAACGAATTTCTGTAAAGTTACATATAGTAGATCATTTTTAGAAAAATAAGATCATAAAGAAGTTTCACTTCTTACGTGTGTACACCTAGTACACGCACAATTTATTTAAGTACTTTTGGTCCAATTATATTCAAAAGTTCTTCAGAATCGAGACATGCTTACAAAGTTTTTATACTGTCCAGTAATCATTTGGTTTTTTAATATTGCTATCAACAACAAACCACCTCATACGCCTGTGTTTTTAAATAAGTTTGATGTCCAGTAACATTTTTTCTTCTTCTTAATTTGGATGAAACAATAATTAAATAGAATGAAAGATATCAACACGTCCTCGCTGTCGGCCATCTCGTGAACACTTGCGGCGAAAGCGGAGCACAGAGTTTTGAAGAGCATGTTACGCAGATTTTAATACACAGCGTAACATGCTCGATGCGTAACACGCTCGATGCGAATGCTTCATTACACCTCGTAACTTTGGTCAGTTCCCACCTTAAGAAATTCAGTGACATTCTGTGTTGCCATCCGAAAGTTTTCAAATAATTCAATTATCTTCTTTCATTAGCCAGACTCTATTTAATATTAATGTAGCTTTGCATTGGTATTATATATGGGGATTATTCGTTTTCATCCGCTACAAACAAACAAATAAATCTATAAGGGGTCATAGTGACAAATGACAGATGGCCTGCTCTAAACGTCACTTAGGGTGAGATCTATAGTGCGCACTTGGACTTTGCTCAGACTTACCTTACGAAAAACTTTGCTTAGTGTACACTAAGGTTAAACTATGATTTCGTATTTATAGACATTTTAACGGTGAGATTAAGCTAAGCCCAAGCTAAGACAGAAAATGTCAAAATACAAATTGATGTTTCATTTCATGCAATACTTTGTTTATTATCCTTTAAAAAAGTAAACAATAACAAATATTTAAACATCTAAAACGGTACACATATATCTTCAATTTATTGTTATTTATGTATTCATTTATTTTATTATTGCAATAACTAGAAATTTACGAGTAACCTTTAGAAAATGTATTAATTATTTAAAGATGACAATAATTTTATTACGTAGAACGGATCGCAATGTTTTGACAACAGCAACAGAGCACTTGTATCAACAATTGAAAATTTTAAACCACTTTTTCTCTTTTCTGTTTCTGTTTGTATGAGCTTATAAATATTAAATTTAACTTTCTTCAAAAAAACGACTGGCTTTGTGACTTGGACCTGGACCAATCTGGATCGTATACCTACTTAACTCCTACGCATTCCCGAAGCACTGTGACGTTTTGTGATTTGGCTTTGTTACATGGACCGCTTGGAAATATCAATATCGAAAGTGACATGATGGAGAGAGAGAGTTCTATCTTCAATAGAAAACATTGAAAGGGTAGGAACTGCAGCCGATATGAATCCACGAATGCCTAAAGTATATGTTCGGAACTAATAAAACCAAAATCCTTCCATCCTGTACGGTGAGAATGAATTCAAAAGAAGGAACCGTATTTTGAAACACACGGTATTAAATGTGATCCTGACGCTGATCATTACAAACTTGCAACCTTATAACAACAGAGGATCGCCAAACCTACCGCAATTGCAAATACTTATTGCATTAAGGCATAAAAATGCAACTGGATATTTTCAGGTAATATTGTGTTCATAAATATGTATGGTTTTTCAATTTGATATATTATACCTCTTCTCAAATGATTTTAAATACATATGTTGAAGACTTTTGTCTTCTGACTTTCAGAAACATAACATATATGTGACTAATAATAATTTATTGACATTACAGATGGTGTGTGGTGATCTGAACAGCATAAGCCAATCTACAGTCTGTTTAATTATAAATAAAGTTTCTGCAGAGTTGAGTAAATTACTTCCTAGATTTGTAAATTTTCTAAGAAATATGAACACAGCCATAACGAAGTTTGAAGAATTAGGAAGATCTAATACTCACCATGGCCTAAACAGTATAATCGAAGCTATTGACTGCACCCATATAAAAATTAATAGACCCAAAGTATCACTCACTCTGAAGCATACAGAAATAAAAAAGGGTATTTTTCTGTAAATGTGCAAGCAATAATAGGGCCTGATATGGAAATATTTGCTATAGTGACTAGGTGGCCTGGCAGTTCACACGACAGCAGGATATTTAGAAAATGCCTGTTTTAGTAGGTGACAGCGGTTATCCAGCACTTAACTTCATGTTAACAACACTTTTAAATCCAATGACAAGAGCTGCCAATATTTATAATTATTCTCAAATAAGAACTAGGCATATTTTTTAAAGGTTTTTCGGAGTGTGAAAAAGGAAATTTCCATGTTTACAGCTAGGACTACAGTCAAAATTTACAAATACTAGTTATATATAATTATAGCTTGTGCTGTATTGCATAATATAGGTATACAGAGAGGGGATGCTTATGATGATGGTGATCTTGCTGACAGCAGAAGTTGAGTAACACAGAAAAAATGAAAGATCTCCTACAGGTCTAGCATTCCCGCAATCTGTGATTGCACAATTTAACTAGGTAATTTGTTTGGTAATAAAGAATATCAAAACAAAACTTGTTTCATTTTAATCATTTATTTTCTGATTCTTTTTTAAGTGTAATACATATTTCTAATACTAATTTATATTTTTGTTGAAGAAATTCTATTTCCAACAGATTTTTTAATTTCATATGTTCCTATCTCAAATTTTTTAGAGTAGTCAGGTAATAAATGGTAGAAGATTCAGGGAAACGAAAATAACAGATGTGAAGCGAGAGACATCGGTTAGGTTATAGTTTGATTTCGTTGTCACTATAATATGCCAGGGCTGCCAGGTGACATACAAAATCACACCAGTTATTTTTAAGATTTCTCAAAAATGGGGTTTGAACAATGACATAAATAATATAAATAAACAATAATAAATACCATAATAATGTGTAATTATTTTAATTCATGCATTTCATAGGTATTTATCAAGATCATTTATAATTTCTTTGAATTCAAATTCTATTTTTCCCAAAGTCTATGGAACTCCGATACAAAATGGCAACACCGTTCATTAAAAACCGACAAAAATAAAAAGTCCAGTAAAAGATATGATGGTAAAGCAAATTTTGGGCCATCATTTTTGTTAGGCTTATAGTCAAAGTTTTTGGTAAGTCGTCGATTTCGTGGACTTGAGATTAAGCTAAGCCAACACTAGGGAGAGATTCGCAGTTTGCTCTATAAATACCGACTGTGTCTTAGCTCGATAGTTAAGTCAGAGCAAAGTCTAAGTGCGCACTATAGATCTCACCCTTAGTTTTAAATGTAAGTTGACAATAGTATGGTAGTGTTACCAGTATGCAAAACTAGAAAAAGTATTTGTCAATTTAAAATTCGAATTGGATACACATCACGTCGAAGTCCTTATTAAGTTGTCTTCGGGTTTTATTAATTATTTCTCGTCACCATGGTAATACCAAATAACGAAACTATGATTAAAAATATCTTAGTAATTGGTAATATTTCAGGACGGCAGCAGATCAAGCAACATTGACGTCTCGGATATAAGAAAGTCCTTGCTCAGCGAATTGGATAAAGTTACTGTACATAGGTATATTTATTTCAACAAAATGTTTTATTTAAAATTATTTATATTTTATCAGTTTAAAAAAAAGGGTGCGTGTACTTATGTACGCGCGTAAGAAGTTATACTTCTTTGGCATTATTAAAAATAGTTTGGCTTTGTTCCACCTCCAGTTTTTGATGTTTCACAGCGATAAGATGACAACTCTTTTTTTGTATTCAATTTAGTGCACTTACACTGATTCATCAATTGTTTTTTGTCTCTTGTCCTTATATTTGCTAGAGAAAAATTACATGTTTTGATTAAACAATGTGGTAATTTTTTTAATCAAAACATTACTCGATAATAATAATACAAACTGATAGTTAACCTCAATTGTAATGAAGCACTTAGGAAGGTTGATGAGCACAGTTTTTTCACAAATATTAATTAGTATTGGTTTAAATATTCAATTTAAATCACTTCTGATTATATATAATTCAAAAGCATTGCTAAATTTCTTTGAAAAAATAATTAAAACTCCTTTATTTGTTTAAAAGGTAAATGACAAATGTCATTATGGTCATTCAAAATTCTTGGCATACGAACTTCACGCATATTCTATTTCTTTTTACTTGTAGATTGTCTTATTCCTATCTCGCTCGCGCACGCTATAATCACACTCCTAATTTTGTGTCACAGGTGCGCGCGCATCGTAAAATTTCACTCTCATAAATTTTTCATAACGCGCCTAAAGAAGTATAACTTCAAAAATACAATTTTAATATAGCTTTGGTGCGATATTTTTCAGAGTAACGGCGGGCGAAGAAAATGTATTATTTCATTATATTAATATAGAATCTGAGCGCGGGATTCTGTTGGCTCCAGTCAGTTCTGTCGAGAGTGGCGCCCTCTATTCATATATTCTAAACACGTTTCGTACGGCCTGTAAGAGGATACACGAACTGTTACAGCATGGCATCAGGTAACTTTTTATTTTAAAACTTATTATTTGGTAAATACAGTCGATAATTTGAAACTTAAGGGACCAGAAATAAATTTCAAATAACCAAGAGTTCAAGTAAATTATTCACAAGTTTTTATTTCAAAAAGAAGTCCGTATTTTTTTTGAGAGCGACTTCAGTCTATGATTTTCCAAAGAATTAAAAAAAACAATTGACAGGTCTGTACATCATACACTTCAAATTATAGAGTAGGGAAGCCCGGACTTCAAAAAACTGCATATTGACAAACAAGATTATATTCCTTCACAGCTTCCAATTACCGTTGGGATCAATTAACATTGATTTTATTCAATTTAGAGTATTTTTAAAGGGACAGGATTTTTTTCTTCAACTTATTGAAAGTTCACTGTGTGTGTCGAAACTCCAATGAGTGGTTGAAATAATTATAGTTTTATCTAACCGTAATTATAACAAAAAAATTAAAATCTACAAAAAACTTAAAAGACAAGTAAAGTGATGAACAGTTAATCTATTACCTTATTTTATTTATTTATTTATTTAGTTATAAAGCCCACAACATCACACACAGTCATAAGTCCACCAACTATTTCACAAAATCCCACATCTAAAATGTGTGACAGTTAATGCAAGCATAAGTTTCTCAGTAAAAAAATCAAATAGAAATTAAAAAAAAAACACAACTAAAACACACACGACAATGCAAGCACACATTAAAATAAAATCAATTTTTTAACATAAACATAAAATAAAATAAAATTTTCAACAACTATGTGCAAAAAAAAAAGAAAAATCATCAGAAAAAAAAGAAATTAGGTTCTAGAAAGGCACCCCACAATGCTTTCTCTAAAACCGATCAGCCCACTACCGAATATATCCAGCTCTGGATACGCTGTGTTCAGTTTGTTGAAATCGCGAAGAATTCGAACGAGAGGTGCCTGAACTCCTAGGTTGGTTTTGGCAGATGGAATTTGGAATATATTGTTAATTTTAAACCTAGGGAATGAGTAAGGGACGACAAATTTGATTTCCTGTAAAAGGTCACTGTTCTGTAAATGGTTGTTGAGCAATTTATACAAGAATGTAACACCGGCTAGAGCTCTCCGATTGTTAAGAGATAACATATTAAATTTTTTAAGTCGCTGATGGTACGGTTGTCTATGTGAAAATCCTCTGCTTATGAAAGCTAGGTGTCGCGTAAAAGATCTTTGTATGCTTTCAACGCGTTGCGAATGGATCGCATATAGTGGATTCCATATAATACTACCAAACTCAACATGACTGCGCACCAGAGCGTTGTACAAAATTGTTTTAGTCGTACAACCAAAACAATCCGCATTCCGTTTAAGAAATCCAAGCATTCGTGCGGATGTGGTGACTACTTTATTGACCTGCGATGTAAACGTTAATTTTTTTGTCAATAATAACACCCAAGTCACGAATCTCCTGAACCTCCTTCAATGGCGCGCCGTCAAGCTTATACACAGTAACAAGTGTTTTTTTTTCTTGTGTATTTAATATGAAAGCACTTATTTATATTGAGGATCATACCATTTAAAAAGCACCAATGTTGTATACCATTAAGGTCACTTTGCACTAGAGCAGCATCATAGACAGTGTTAATAACTTTATAAATTTTTAAATCATCAGCGAAGAGAGACGATTTACAGTGCTTTATATGATTCTTAACGTCGTTTACAAATAGTAAGAATAGCAACGGTCCCAAATGAGATCCTTGCGGTACACCAGATCGCGCAATATAGGGAGTAGATTCAGCGCCTCCAACAACTACTGACTGAGGCCTGTTACGAAGATAGGACCTAAACCAGTTTAGCAAATTCTCTCCCATTCCATAACCACGAAGCTTCTGAATCAGTAACGCGTGACTGACTTTGTCAAAGGCATTGCTAAAGTCAGTATATATGGCATCAATCTGGCGCCCACGATCTAATTCCTGACATGTTTCAGTAACAAAAGACATGAGGTTCGTTTGAATTGAACGGCCTTTTCTGAAACCATGTTGCTCATCAACGATACAGCCGTCTAAACATTTGGAGATTACGGGATACAGGACAGACTCAAAGAGCTTGGAAAAACAAGATAAAATACAAACAGGACGGTAATTTTTTACGTCGGTGATATCTCCCTTTTTATACACAGGTACAACACGAGACCTTTTCCATACTTCAGGAAAAACACCATCTTTAAGAGATCTATTATAAATAATAGTTAGGGGCAAAGATAACACAAATCTACATCGTTTTACAAAGATAGGAGGAATCGAGTCTGGCCCAGCTCCTTTGTTAGTATCAAGACCTTTTATTTTCTTAGATATTTCATCCTCTCTAAAGCTAAGGGACATTAGGCCGTCAACATTGCCAATGTCGTCTGGAGTGGAACTGCCAACAAGTGATTCATCACAAGTATATACAGATGAAAATTGATATGAAAAAAGATTAGCAATATCAGGTGATGACTGGGCTGTAACATTGTCCATTTTCATGCAAGAGGGAAGCGATGAGTGACCACCTTTCCTATTTTTAATAAAACTCCAAAAACATTTAGGATTATTAGGAATACTTGCCTCAATATTTCGCTTATATTTAGTGTAGCAATCATCATAAAGTTTGTGACAACGTTTTCTAATAATGTGATACTCTATTTCGTCTCGAGGATTCTTGTATATTCGATACCTCTTACGTGTTTTTTCTTTTTCAGCAAGTAATTTTATTAAGGAAGAACTGAACCACACCGGATACTTAGATTTCGTGATGGTCGTATTAGGTACAAATTTGCTTATAGTGGTGTTAAGAATTTTGTAGAACTTAGATACCATATCATTAACATCATCATGGGCGCGTAGGCTATCATTCCAATCAATGGTTTTCAGATCCCCTATTATAGACACATAGTCAGCTTTATAAAAATTTAGTTTAGTGTTACCTCTCGTTCGCAAAAAGGATATTTTAGAATATTCAAAACTTAACAATAAACTAGGATGATTCGCGTATATTTTACTTAACGAGTCGGAGGGGGCTGATACATTAATACTAGACATATTACTTAATACTAAATCTAAGAAACGATCATCGCTATTACCTATACTATTAAATTGCTTTAGGCTATTCATAGACATAAAATCAATCAAGGCAAAGCCAAGTGTATTGTTATAATTACAAGGTGTCATAAAAACTTCATTATTTAACGATCTCCAATCAATGAACCCTAGATTGAAATCACCTAGAATAATGACGTCATCGCTTAAGTTTAAAGCTCTGTCAACGCTGTCTAAAAAATGTGTCAAAGTCCCAATCTTTACAGGAGGAGGTAGGTATACTACACATATCGAAAGTTTCTTTATTATTTTATTAATATTTATATGTAAGGTGACCCATAAGTCCTCCACATCCGATTCCCATGCCTCAACTCTGAAAGAAGAAATTTCTTTGGAGACTCCCAATATGACACCTCCACCATCCGATTTGGTATTGGTAGAACTTGAACGATCTCTACGATAAACAGTGTATCTATTGTCAAATAATTCCATGTTTGAAATACCAGATTTCAGCCAAGTTTCAGTAAGAGCGATGATCCCATAATTAGAAGTTGACAAATATTTGAGAAAGCTTGCCGTTTTAGTTCTCAACCCTTGTACGTTTTGATAATAAATTTCAAGCATTGTAAAAAATCAGTGTGTTACTAGGCTAAAGATACAAAAAGCTTACAATCTAATATACTATGCTATACTATGTTAAAAGATTTAAGGTTTCGTTATTCTTAATAAGCAAGGCTTGGCAGTTTTCGTTCTTTCTTGTAAAAACTCGTCCGTTGCGAACCCATACAAATTTATACTGCTTCTCTTTTGCTTTCAAGCGTGTGGCCGCGTAAAGAGCATTGTTAACTGATGTTAGATGTTCAGATACAAAAATAGGTTTCTTAGTTCCTCCAATACCAAGATGATGAGAGTTCAATTTATCTTGTGGATTCTTCCTATTAAATTTGCTCACAGCAGCCAGAACAAAGTCACGTGTACGCGGGCTACATAACTTAGCCACCACGGACCGAGGCCTATCACTGCTATTAGTTATTTTAGCAACCCTTGTTACGTGCTGAATATCAACTTGAGTGAGGGGACAGTCCACAGTCTTGGCTATACGAAGGACAGTTTCAAATAAATTTTCTGACCTATTCTCAGGGATCCCATTAATCAGTATATTATTCTCCCGGGCATGTAGTTCAACAGAAGTTAGCCGATTCGTTAAGTCAGCCACATTAGACTTTAACCTGTCATTATCTTTTTTTAAATTCACTATTGCGATGTCCTTCTCCTCAAGAGAAGACTTTATATCCTCATATTGTCGGCTCAGGAAGCAGATTGTGTCCTGGAATCCAGCAACCTTTTCAGTGAGATTATTAAGTTCCGATGTCACCAATCGCTTAATTGTCACAGTGAGGACTGAAGATAATTCCTGTTGTAAGATATCTCGCAATTTATCTTCAGTGACATATGATTCTAGTTCTGGTTCTGGTAGTTGTGAAGGGGGTCCGTGTGACGGCTTAATTCGCTGCGTTACTTTACCTTAAATCATAATAAAAACAACATTGAGTTTTTTATAAAAGTCCTTCAAATTAAAAAAAAAAAATTTGCTCCTGAAGTCTCTTAATGAAAGATGACATTTTCAGCTTTAAAAAGAACCACACACCTTCAGTGAACAAGATGTTGGTCGGGGTCAAAGAGCATGGCCTGTTATTCGATGTACCACACGAAGTGTTGAATGAATGTGGAGTTAAGAAATACCAGGAACCTTACTCCTTTTGGGTAATTGGGTAAGTTAACTGACAAAATTACATTTAGACTCTCACACTCAAAATAACTGTCTTAATATAGGTAACCATTACACTAATTAACGTCGACAGAAAAGAGGTAAAATTGATTCTAAATTTACATTGACTACCAGTTCGTAAGTCAAGGGCGTAGAGCGGGCAAGAACTGGCAAGAAACTCTCCGCCACTCTTTTTAATCGCCAAGTTTTAGCCGTAATAGCCATTAAATGGGGTTCAAATCCCCAAATCCCAAAGATTCCCAAAGGAATCCCAAAGATTAGGATCATTTAAATAATCGTCAAATTACTAGATTATAGACTTGAACATAATAGTATTTTAAAACTGTTTTAAAAAAAAGTACTTACCTATTAGATAGACTAGAAGATTTTCGGGCAACATTGATTTTGATTTTAAAGTATTAGATAATCAAGTATTAGCGAGATGGCCAAGAAATATACATTTTTGATTTATAACAATTTAAGATATTAATACAAACATTCTGAAATATCTTCCGGTCCGGATCCGGTTTCGAAAAACAGTAATTTCAATGAACAAATTCAAAAGGAAATTTGAAACTGGGGCGTGTTTTATTTTCAAAATAGTCCTGCGTCAAGATTACGTTTAATAAATTAAAACATAAAACGCATCATCTCACCATACCTCAATATTTACTTAATTTTACTAACTGAATACTAATAGACAGCCGAGTTATGTATTAGCTAAATGCTAATCATTTTCATTGATTTTTTCTTCCATATATGTTTTTGTATATACATATTACATATTATTTATTTAGTATAATTATTTTTTGTTATATATAATTTATGTTAGCTGTAGGATTACGAAATAAATAAATAATTTGTTTCAGTCGGGTTATCAGCGAGCCGGAGCCTCGAGAGTTATACGTTTGTTATCATGACTCCGTCCCACAGGATCTCACCGAGATCGCCTATTTGCTGTCTTATGCTGGATGATCTAGGCTATCTATCTATTTGCATTGACCTGTTAGTAAAGGTATATAGAGCGAGAGAGAGATAGAGAAAAAATAGTCTTCGTCTTCCGTTTGCATTTCCTTTGATTGCAGCGATATTCTGTTTTAGTACATATCCGTCCGTTTATAATCGTGATATTTTTGTATTTTAAAAGATAAAATTATTTTTAGAATATTTGTTTTATTGGACTTATGCGCCCTAAAATGCCCAAAATACATGTCAATCGTACGTAAAGAAGGCCATAGATGGATACGCGTACGATTCCTCGATCTGAACCACCGACGCTTTACTCGAAATGAAACTCGAAGTTGTAAATGTTCCGTCGAACGTTAGTGATGGTCAAACAAAATTACAAAGCGAAGCAAGCTTATGACTAACGTCCGTCCGTCACGGCTGCGTAAATCTATCTACTTATATACTCTGATTTTTAATTCCGTAGAATTCTGACATTTCATAAGTGCTACTAAAAAAGTTCTCCAACGAAAAAGGGACAAATTTGACTTATTTTAGGGCAATAAAAAAATGCTACAAAAATATTTTATTTTAATATCTCCAAATTAAATTTAATTACTTTATTTACTCAAGCTGAGTACAGTCTACTAATCTATCCCATTGATTTAGTCTTTGTACAAAAATACAAATATTTCAATATCTCCTTGTATGAAAAAGAACTTTAATTACTTTATTCTATCCGTTAACTGGCACCACTCCTACTAGGCCACGACTAAGTAAACCGTTTAGAGCCATAAAGAAAAAATGTGGGGCACCTTTACTATGGTTTCTACTGTTTGTGACTGAAAACAA
Source organism: Pieris macdunnoughi (assembly GCA_905332375.1). Classification (NCBI taxonomy): domain Eukaryota; kingdom Metazoa; phylum Arthropoda; class Insecta; order Lepidoptera; family Pieridae; genus Pieris; species Pieris macdunnoughi. Next base: position 2,243,646 of record CAJOBZ010000016.1, read on the forward strand.
ACGTAATTACAATTAACCGTTGTACTAACCACTTTTAGATGTGGGGCAGCCTACTTATTAAAATGGAAACATTAACTAGCAAAAACGGTATGTATCACGACATGCAAAAATGTTAGACTCGGTCAGAATTCTACGGAATTAAAAATCAGAGTAACAAGACAAATAATAACTTTAAACAAAGGCCTAAACTACACGCTGGTAAAAGGACCGACCGACCTTCCCGCTAACTGCGCACCCGCCGACCGTTTCCTGAAAGAACATCTGCATCGAATCTGCTGCCAGCTTCGTTCACCAGCTTACTAAATTACATTGTTCGTGATCCATAATATATATATTCTTAATACCTACATTCAAAATAGATTTTACGTAATAGTATTTTTTTAGAGTTTAAAAAATACAGAGCTAAATGTATTTTCGTTTGTTCGGTTATTTTAAAGTTTTTTTCTTATTTAAAACACTGGCAAAGTAATTTATGCTTCTAGAGATAATATGTCAGTTTCTCTATGATTTTAACAAAAATCTAGATTTCAATATAGCTTCCTTGACACACCGTCATAACTCCGCCACATCTCAATTTCATATCAAAATTAAAATCTTTACATACAAAATTTAAACATGCCGTTTATATATTTTTAATTTGTCAATATATTTAGATTAATTTAATATACACATGAAAAATGACGATAGTGAAAATGATGATTCCTCAAATTTCTCTTTCCATTTGGAAAAGAAGGGGCAGAGTTCGTATTTAAAGAATATAAATAAATTAACCAGCTCGACGCTCGACCGTAATGTAATGGGAAAGGGAATGAATCAGGAAAAATTTTACGATTGCACCAGTGTTCCGAGAGTTTCGCATAAAGAAGACTTCTGTCATGTTAAACTGGTAATTTCTTTGATTCTTAATTTATGCAAATCTGCAAAAAAACCCCCACTAATATAATTTTCGATATGTGTGTTACACAGTTAAACTGTTTCTATTGTAGCTATGTTCAAGAGACTTACCACTTCTGCAAACGTTAATTACCTATCCATTTAGAAACTCACAACAGACTTACTTTGATACTACGTGTTATTATCCATAACTTGTGTACAACCTGTTTTATCGGTCCAAGTATCCAAGAGGTTATACATTATTATTCACAGGTTTATTTATAGTTTCTTTAATTTGAAAGAATCTGGAAATGGAAAACTGACCAAACCCAATTATATTGCTATTTATTTATATTTTTATACCATAGTATTGGTGAATTATTTATTAAGTAGATTATAATATTTTAAGATAGACAATATAAAAAAAAGAAATAAACTTGCCAGGGCAATAAAATATTCAGAATTTAGAACGTTTTATTAATAAAATAAAGTATGTGAGTTTTAGTTAATATAAGTGTTGCATGATAAATATACAAGTATCGATTATTGTCGGATCGGATATAGTGGAGAAGCGCCATCCGGCCTTCCGATATTTTTCTCATGACTCATTCCGGTATCCGAGCGGACCGGAGCAGCAGTGGAGAAAGGGACTTACTGGAAGAAATATAGTTCTTTGGTATGCAATAGAAATCGAAAGAATGTTTAGAAAGTCCCGCACTACAACCATTCATTTGCATTACTTCCCAAAGAGCTATCGCAGTCTATCAATAAAGCGGGTTATCTAAGCTTACAAAAGATATCAGGTGGGATAGGAAAATACATAGGATAGGGTTGTTATTTATTTATTTTATTTGTTCAGGTAAAATAATTCATCATTATATTAGTATAAAGTTACAGACTAATGTTAGGATATTATTATTAAAAAGCTAAACATAAATAAAACTCATGAAAAAGTTATGACCGTCAAAGGTTCATACAAGATTATTTTTATTACTTTCCTCGGGAACAAAGCATTGCAATCATAAGAGTGTGTTTTAGAAAGGGAGCGTTCAAGTATTACGTAACGCAATTTTTGGAGATATTGAGGGGCCCCCATGTAACTCGCCGAAACGTTTTTTAGTACCCAAGTATAGTAAAACGTTTCGTGACCTAGTGACTTTTTAGTTACTATTATGTGGTGTAAGTCGAAAAAGACTAACAATAACGCGTAATTTAATCTCCGCCCCGCATCGTAACGTTTCACAAAAGGACCCCAAAAAATACGTTACGTAATACTTGAACGCTCCCAAAGACTTGTAAATTTTAGGACACAATTCACAAATTAAAAGACAGTACGAAGAAATTACTTTATATATTGGAACAAATAAATGCGAAAACTCGTAAAAAACTTCGGATTTGTGAAGATACCAACATTGATGGCGTTCAACCTAAGTCTTTGTTAGGAGTAAGTTTTTATACTCAGTTCCACATTATGCTCTGTATAATTATATGTCACTCAATTTTAAATCTAACTTCATGTGAAACGAATTACAATATTGACCTATATAATATGTAGTACGTATGCGTAGGTACGTGTGTTTAAAATGTTCCATTGTTTAATACCGATGAACACAATAAAGGCATGAACATATTATGTAAAACATTTTTCAAGTTAAATTCCTAAGATATTTACTTTTAAACTTTAGAACGAATTACATTGAATAATTGAATTACCTAATAAATTTAGAACGCCGTCTACTGGATTATTACTGCACTAACAAGCTGTCCTATTTGCAGATTTCAGCTTCTCAATTAAATGTATCAGATATAGTTCCCAATGAAGCCTTGGTCCGACTTGAACTACAGACTAGGATTATGAAAAATATCAATATAGACGTACGTAATCGATACGTTTAATAAATGGTTAAGGATCTCGGAAATGTTTTCTTTTCTTTTTGTGCTCAGTTTTTTCTACTTATTAATACAGTGTAAACACTCTATAACGAAGAAATATTTTCATATTTAGACATCAATAACATACTTTAGTGTAATTGTTTTTTTACGTGTGCATATTATGACGATAACAACTTTTATAACTTTTTGAATCGTTATATCTCAGAAACGGTGGCTCGTAAGAAAAAAGTATTGATACATTATAGATAATTGTATGATCTACAATTTTTGTCTGAGGTACTTTTATGATAAGACTTACCGTTTTGCTGAAAATTGCGAAAAACTCATTTTTTTACCTTTGACCTTGAATAAAAAAATTTCCTTACATGGGAATGATGGGGAACTTCTAGACATAATTATGTTTTGAACAATTTCACAGAAATTCAGCTTGTTGGGACTTTATGTAACTTCGAATGTCTAAATTGACCGGACTATATCGTGTATTATCAGATATCAGTCGTAAACAAACTTTGAAACTGTCAAGACAGAGATAGAAATAAAATTTGAAATTATTGTAATTGGTTACATTTGGTTTTTTTTCTATAAACGTCCCTATAACAAAAACTCTCTATAACGAAAGAAAATGCTCGATCCTTTGAAATTCGTTATAAAGAGTTTACACTGTATCTCCAACATTTAAGAAGCTATAGTTATTCCCACTAAGGGGATAAGTCTAGCGACGCTATAAATATTGTGTTCAAAAAAATTTATAAGATATTCCCTAATTATTTTTAAGTATGAAGACGATGACTGCTCCGTATACAAGAGGCTAACGAGAAAATGTAATTGTATGAATAATAAAAACTACAATGACCTGGTGATTCATTTCAATGAGAACTCAAAATATACGACAAATAGTTTTGGCGAGATTGTGAAAAATATGCGAATTTTGAAGAAGTTTTTGTACATGGGTGGTGAATATACGAAGAATGCTCTTATGTTTCTTAATGAGGTAAGGGCTTAATATATAAATAACTTTCGGCACGAAAGTTTGCTTTCGTTGTAATTTTGGCATCTTATCCTGTTCACGTCCACGTTTACTTAATTTTTAAACAAAAATTTATTAACGTGTAATTTTGTGTGCATTTGCAGATACTAATCTTCATATACATACGAGATTACAGCTACGATTTTTCACTTACAACAACAAATCATACACTTCTTGATCCCAATCATTTGTGTGTGTGTGTGCTTCTTAAGGACCATAAATTTATACAATTCATCTTAGATCCTGAATGAGAGAAGGGCCAGAGGTCATCAGACACATTCCATCATCTATTTTAATGATCATTGTGTGCTTATCAACTCTTATTAGTCTAATTGTTTCGGCCAATAGAACGTCATCTAGGTAGTAAATTACAAAATAAAAAGAATCTAAATTAAAATACATAAGAAACAAATGAAGAATTTTTGTAATATAGTAATTTTATAATGTATGACAGGGTCTATTAGACTCAAAGGTCCCAGAGAAGATTGAAATAATCAACGGATGTGCTAATGCAGACATTTGCGGCATTTTCGACGAACATTCCATTGTTATTGTTTGCATATCTTGGCCTTGTAAAAATGAGTACTTCGGTGATTCAAACAGTCAGGTTTGTAAACAATTATAGCTTGTTATTATTATTCATTTTCGAAGTATAAATTATAAGTCTTCTAAACATTCGACGTGCCTTCTGCAAATATAAACCGGAAATCCTTTTGTTGAGATTTAAATTTTAGTACACTCGGTCAATAACAAACTTCATCACCACTCTCTTTTAAGGCATTAACAGCGACGTTATTACATAAACTATCCGAGTTCGAAGATGGCAGACGGTACTTGAACTTTAGTTCAAAGATAACAAACGATATAAAAAAGGTTTTACGAAAAAGATCGTCTCAGTTAGACGTTGAAATTATCGAGACACTCCACGAAGTACTGAATTTATTAAGGCCGATTTTTGTGAAGAATCCAAATGTTTCTTACATCTGCAAACCGGCCAATGAAGGTAAAACACTTGTTAACAGAGCACAAAACACGCAATGTATAAGCCCTTATAGATATGGAAATGTAATTTGGGCAGAAGTTGAATATAGGAGAAAGATATTACCAACTTTCACTGATTAGGTAATTATAGGTCGATGCAATTAAGAGGCAACTTGATAGCATGCTTACTCCGTAAATTAGGGGATTAATATTCTGGATTCTAAGAGTACCATGTAAATAGGTTTCTTAGATTAGTACGGTTCAAAGAACTACACCAAATTTAGGTTTCGTCGGTGACATATTTATTGTTGTTTGTTAAGAAATGCCAATCATTTGCTCTTGGTTATACAGAGCTCTGCAGTTCCTAAGACGTAAATGCTATTATATGATATCGCTTGCCCTGGGGAACAAAATCGTAAAAGCTAATCTATTTTATTTTTTACTGCCGGGTGCGGGGCAGCTCCAGCAACATCTTACGGATGATAGCCGAAAGAATGGAGTGCCCCCTATTTACGACACTACTCCTTCTCCGCAGGGCTTTGTACCTGAATAGTTTTTATTTAACTACTTTTTCCCTTATTTTTACTAATTCTCTAAATAGATCTAGAAACTTTGTTACTAACTCACTAATCAATCAATGGAAGTATTTGTCTGATTAATAAAAAATATTATTATTATTATTATTATTATAAGCAAATTTTGTTAATTTAAAAAAAGGAGGTACCAATGCTACTACTACTAGGATACTAAGTACATGACATATACAAAAGTATTTGACGATTTAAACATTGTTGTTATGTATTTAGTGTATAAAGTTAAAAGATAACTCAATTTACATTACTGTAATTTTTCTAATTTAATACGGAAGAGCCAAATCGTGATATGATGTTTAAACATAATTACGGATGACACAGTAACCGCACATAATGACGGCACGAATAAAGACAGCCTCCTTTTTTTTAAAGAAAATGTTTTGTAAAAATTCTGAACAAAATTTCAGTACACCCAAGGAAGTCAAAAATGAGAAAACAAAAAGTCTAATAGTAGTTAAAGACTGGTCGCCAGGGCAAGCGAAAGTGAAAGTGGATTACTGAGTTCAATGAATATGATATTTTTATTTAAAATACGTATATTTCGATAATTTGTTGCGCAATCAAGTTGCATCTTTGACTTAGATATGTTCACAAACATGCAGCCGCGTTATAAAGATATTTTTTTAGGTATTGGCAGTAGAACGATAAAAGATTTGGTTGAATCCCGTGACCACATGACGCTAAATGAGATTTTTATGCATTTAGACTTACTAAGAAATTTCAGTAAAATAGATTTTGGTAAAGATGAGTTGGTATTGAATTTGCCAGCATTGATCCTGCTCTTTAAAGATTTATTAATGGAATATGATAATAGCGAAATGAATATATTGATTATGAATATGTTAACAAACCTTATGGCTAAACATATCAAAAACGCTGAGGATGAAAATGATAAGAAATCTAACTTGGACGCCATCAGTGATGTCAAAACTAAGGTAGTTCATTACGAGTAAACAATTGTCTATATTTCTACTTGATAATCTTTATATAGACACGTAGGTGACCAGCCTTCTGTGCTTGACACATACCGATTAGCATTTAGAAAGAAACTTCTTTTTGCCGTGATTAGAATGCAGGACCTCACGAGTTGAGTCGCACGCTTAACTAAAACTTTAATATAGATTAGATCATATATGATAGCATGATCATTTCCAAGGTTGTTTAAAGTGCTTTGATTTTTCAACAGTATAATGAAATTTCGTAAAATGCTTCAAGATTTATTCTTTCGTGATGTGTTTTTTTTATATTGCAACCTAAAGAAAACGACGTCCTTTTTTGAGTAGGTTTTAAATGAGTGTGGATATAGGGATATATGAGACCTAACAAGGATAGATCGCAATCAAAAGTAGATCAAAGTTTGTAGTTTATATATATGTTATATACAGCCAATTGAAACGAAAAACGAAGCTATTCAAATGCCTCCGAAAAGGAACTCCAAAAAAAACGGAAAAAGTATAAAAGGACTGGGCGTGTCCCCTGTGAAACTATTGAATCAGTCTAGACGGAAAAGTAAGTTAAAAAGAATTCAGAATTGATTTTCTAGTTACAACAAGTCTGAAAGTCTAAATTAAATAATTCATTATTTTACATCAATTTTAAGCTGTGGTTACAATAGAAGCTTTTCATCTTTAACAATAATTTTATTTCAATCCGTTACTTTGTAATTTCCGTAGAATGTTTTATTAGTGTAAGTTTTCCAAGTGATTTGATAATGACGCGTAGACTTCACATTTCAAATAATTCAAATCCAGTTACAGATTGGGAACCTGCAAATAACTTTAATCGATCAAGAAAATTCAGTAAAGGTACATATTTTACTGTAAACTACTATAGAGATAGACGATTCATTGTATTCCTGTATCTGTTCCTTTGATTTGATCGTAATTGCACTCATACATAGAATTATCCAACGGTGCGGCCACCGTACAGCCAAAAAAATTAGACACACGAACTTCAAACTTAACGTTTAGTCTCCAGTTGTTGTTATACTGTTAACATTGTAGTTTATTCATACTGTAACAGGCTTTCTAACCTATTATTTTTATAATTTTATAAAATAAAATAAGTACGTAATATATGCTCTGAGTCAGTATACCACCTGTATTGATTAAGACATGCATTAAATTATAATTTAGATGACCAAAATTATTTATAAATTTGACTAGTCTGAAAGCCTTGATATAATATATTATTTTAACTCAATTTAAAAAAGGAGCAGTGGTAAAAATAGAAATGCTGATTTATTTAGTTTAAAAATAATTTTATTTGAATCCCGTAGCTTCAAAGTTTTCTTTTTGTAATTTCCGTAGAAAGTTTAGTATAAGTTTTCCAAGTGAATTGATGACGCGTAAGTAGCTCGTTGACTTCACATTTTAAAGAATTTAAATCCAGTTACAGATTGGGAACCTTCTAACTTCAATCGATCAAGAAAATTCAGTAAAGGTACATATTTTTTACTATAAACCACTATAGTCCATTTATTCTTTTGATTGTTTGTATTTTAACCAAGTATGTCTTAGAGACGTGCTTGTTTCCTCACGATGTTTTACCGTACAGGATGCACTACGTAATTGCACTCTTACATAAAATTATTGGCACTAAAAATGGGTGTCTATGGGCTGCGTAGACTGCCCTTTTTGGTCGTCCCGCAAGCTCTTTTGCCCCCCTATTATATATATATAAAACCATACCGCTAAAATTTGAACACGGCGACATCAAAGTTCAGAACTATGAACTATAAAGCCAACCCTTGTATCATAAACTCACTCGCTCTTAAATTATAAATATAATTTTGTCTTTGTTACTTACAAATAATAAGTTTGACAGTCGAGACCCACCTAACACTAAGTATATTATGTGCGCATTAAACACAAGAACTTCAAGCTTCATTAAGAGCATCCTTGTGCATTCAAATTATAATTAATAGGGTACTAACCTAATATTTTTTTCAATTTTACAAAATATAATTATGTTCTAAGTCAGAATACCATTGGTTAAGACATGCATTTTATTATTATTTAAATGATCAAAATTATTTATAAATATGACAGCAAACATTATTTGACTTTACTACCAAAGCATGTGTGGTTGATATCTTATTAATTTATAAGAATAACTAAAATTATATGGGAAATTTAAAATTATTAGAAATTACTATGGTACTTTGGTTGAAGAGAAAGAAAGTTTTATCAAACAATCAAATTTATTAAGGTATACATTTCACAATCTTTAGCCATGGTGGAAATATAACATAGCATTTTTATATCTTTATTTTACTTTCAGATATGAGATCTGGAATCATAGTGGTGCCAATAGAAAAATAACACATTGAAATAAATAAGTTTATTAAAATAAAAACCAGCAATATCTGCTTGTAGCATTTGCTATATTATAAAACATTCAATAAAAATAATTTATAATACAAACATCCTTTTTATCCATCTATCCAATTTATAGGAGTTATACAGCTCCTTTTTCCTCTAAAATATCATTATACAGAGATAAAAAACAATAAAAAGCTGTTAAATGCTCAAGGGAATATGTTACAGATACTGTATAAATGTAATATTTGTGAGATCTAGTCAGTATTATTTAGTCAAATTCTCTACTATTATCCATTCTATTGTAGTAAGTCAAACTTCTTTTATTCTGAGGATGAGGAGTGTTTGATTTAAAAAGCATAGCTAATAAAATATAAAACCCACCAACAATTTTACTAAGAAACTCTAGAAAACCTAACAGCATAGGAGTAGAGTTTTTAATTAATATAGATATTTCCCTCAATAAAGCTAAAATAAAATTACCGAGGAAATTAACAAATGCTGTACTGCCTGTGAATATAGCAATAACAAATGCAAAAACAAATGTGACAAACTCTTTTGCGTTTCTTATTGTTAATGCACTTTTTAATGTTTCTTTAATTTCACTAAAACTTTCATTTAAATTTGCCTTAACTTCTTTAACTTGGCTTACATTATTCTTAGGCTTTTTAGTAGCTCCTGTTAGTATTGGTTCCAATTCTAAATATGAGTCTGTTATAGGCCTTATGCAATTTAATGTTATTAATATTTCATCAACTCTGAACTTGATACTTTTTACTTGAAACCAGAATGGGCCGAATGGTTGATTATCAATTTCTGTCCACAAACAAAGGCTAGGTGATACATTAACACTTATAGCGTTTGAATCCGTTATACCAATCCAATGTAACAATGGATACACAGAACGAAGTTTTTGAAGAGCTTCAATCATATCTCTTTTGATTTCTGCTTCAGCGGCACTTATAAGAACCACATCCCGATAACCAATTCGTTGATCTACAAGTCTTCTTTCAAGATAGCGGCCTAAGAAAATGCGAGAGCGTAGTAAATCTTTAACATATTTTTTCACGTTTAAAACAGCCATATCTTCAAATCTTTCCAACTGTGTCGAATTTCCAGACGAATCCGCAGACGGACTTTGCACTGAAACACTCATTTTGTATGCTTTGCTTGAAGAAAAAAATAAAGCGCAAATTAATTACTAAGATATCTCAACCATAACAAAAGCTTAGAAAATATAAATAGTTTCTGACAGCCGTCATAAAATTATGACACAGATGCAATAGAGTGACACTGACTGTAACAGCTACATTGGAATCAGTGATGCCAATCTGTATAGAATGTTTCCCCCTAAGCAGTAATGCCAACGCCTAGGACCAACTTCAAATACCCCTATATATCGATTTAAAACGCCAACACCACACAATCACAACCTTTTTGTTGCACACTAGATTTGTGAGGTAATTCAAATATCCATTATAAATACATTCAAATAGTAATAGCTGTTATTTCGACTTTTTAGCTTTTTGATATTCCAGTTACAGTCATGATGGGAGTTTATTTGGTTTTGTTTATTGGTTGAGTTTGAGGCTTAATATAAATTGTATAGATATATTTTTTTTAAGGAAAAGAAATAAATTTCTTGATTAAAGTACCCCTTAAAAAATGTATCTACTAAAAACCCCTTAACATCTTATTTCTCTCAAAATTTGGTGGGAAAACCGGAAACCCCCAAATTGGCGTCACTGATTAGAATGAGATCTATGGATAAATTGAAGCGATCTTTTACAACAGATAATGTATTGGGTAGGTACATTCTCTTTATGAGTTAAAATCACGTTGTGTCTAAAAAAGAATTTCGAATTGAAGTCTAGTTAATGAAGATTAAGAAAACAATTTTTTGTTAAGATTCTTGTATTTTCAAATACTACAAATTTTAATTTCATATTTCTAAAGTTACATCTTTCATAAATGTCATTTGTTAATAGCTTTATAACACATTTAGCTGTTACAAATAAAAGCGAATATATCATAATAATATACTCTTTTGTACATAATTCAATATATATAATTCTATAAAATAATAACGTATTTAACGTGAGCTTAAACTTATAAAGAAATAAACGATATAAAATAATAGGCTTAAACTAAAAATTGTATTTCATATAAAAACTTCTTAATAGGAATTCATTAAGGCAAATACACTTTATGGGGTATTACCATATGGTAATTTAATAAAAATTTTCGTAATGACATATCCGTTTCCATTCCCGAACTATCACATTGTATCTAGAAAATAGTTAATTATCGAATTAACTTTGCATTCTCAGAGCACAATAAAATCTTATCTATTTTAGAAACATGAATAAACTCTACTTCTAGAACATAGGTACAATGTGGCTAACTTTTATTACATCAGTAATTCAAATTTCAATAACTTGCGAATAACAATGCTTTATATATTTTTTTTGAAACTTCAAAATGAAAAGTCACACACAGATATTTTTTAAGGTTTATTCTATGGCAACATTGATTTATCTACAAAAGTTTTTGTAAACTCTCTATGGTATTGTTTTTTTTATGGCAATAGTTTTAACTATATATACATATAGTATTGTTACTCGTATTCTATCAATATTAAGAAAAAAACAATTCTATACTTAATAAAAAAGTAAAAAATATCCCGCAAAATGCTTTTGCAATTATCTATTTAAAATTCAAATAATTAATAGCTAGACATCTAATAAAATTATTTTTCTAGTTAACACAATACTAAATCTAGAACCGATATGCTTTATAAAAATCAATTTATTTAAAAGGAACTTAATTATTTTGTAATTAATTTCTAATTTTTTTAACTGACATCCTTAATCATAGACAGACGTAAAAATTATGTTCGATTCATGTGATCGAAGTAAAAAAAAAGCAATATTGCGATTTTGTTATAATAGGACACCATTTCTAACCCTAAATCGTAATTTAGAAATTATCTGATCTTTTTTTTCGACGAGTCATACCTAATATAAGTGAGATAGCTTTAATATAAATTATCCATAATACATTAAATACTCTAAACGTAGAAAAGGTAATAATTAAGTACTAGAATTGACTACTAAAGATTTTTGCTATCTAGCCGTACCTATTCGCCCTAAGCCATTCTAGATTTGTATATCCCACTACTCACAACCTTTATACCCACTTTCCTTAATTCGTTGATTAATTAAACACAGATTTCCTCGGAAACCCTGTTTAGGCCAAAAAAACTATACCTGTTAGTACGAAATTTCTTACTCCTTGCCAACTTAACCGTCTCGAATAAAACCTTTTTTAAGATAAAAAGTAGTAATGTTTGCATATTTAAAAAGGCCCACTACGGGAGAAATTCTCAAGTAATATTAGCTGAAGTCTTAATCTAACATTACGACGTGAAACTCACAATTCATAATCTGTAGACTATACTAAAACACAGCCCTTAGGAAGGACTAAACGTCACCATTACATGTCAGCTGTCAATCAACTATAAAGTTAAAAGTAATATTTTATGTATGCGCAAAGACCGACCTTTTTTATCTTCTTGCCCAAATAAAGTAAATCAGTCTCAATATATTTAACTTCTCTTTTACAAATTGTATTTTGACAAAGCCTTAAGGTTGTTTAAATTAATTGTAAAGACTGATTTAATTAAACCGCTTATATACGTCGCTTTTATAAGTACAATAAATACTGCAAAAGCTTAAGGTTTCACCTAAGACTAAATACTATCCAAAATGTATAAGCGAGACAAAATTGTTGACTTATTTCCACTTGTAATTGTCAATCGTTGTCAAAACCATATTTCAAATTGAAATATATACTTTATATCAAATTGACAAACTATTTCACAATAAGAAACCCGCGTACACTCGTTAGGAACTTGTCAAAATTATCCTGAAACCGAATTTTATGGGTTCTCAAACCGTCAAAGAGAACTCCATTCGTCAAAACCGTAAAAGCCTCTTCTAACCGCGGAACATTTGCGGGGTCATTGGCCGCGAAGGCATGGATTAACTGCCGAGCTAAACCTTCTAGCAGAGCCGGTTTGACACAGGTCAAGGCATAAATGGCTGCCCCGGCCGCTGGAATGGAATCTGGTGGAATTTCCATCTTTATTATCAACATTAGCAGAAGCTCCGCCAACGAAAGAAGAGACATTGCGTAGGGGTTGTCGGAGCCAAGTGTTCGGACTTTGTTAGCGATACCAGTTATGGTGTCGCAGCAGAGTGTCGACACGTCGCACGACACTGCGGTCAGACCTACCCTTAGAGCGGCCACTACCATCGCGAAATCTTCCACCGGGAGATTGGTGAGCTGGAACAGAGATTCCGTATTATTTCTGTGGCCATAGGTCAGAATATGATAAATGCAAAATAATTACTTTACAGGACAAGCGATTAAATATTATTAAGAAATCTTGAAGGCACTATTAAAATATGAAACACTCGATATATGAATGAATGTACTTATCATTGTTTGATCTATGATCACAGATTTATAATCCACAGGTTTTTATTTAACGATTTACAATTTTTTAATTATAAAATATAGCCAAGAAAAAAAATGGTCACACATCGAGGTTTCCTATTAAAATGCAACTAATTTTCTTCCACGTAAATTCTGAACAAGTTATGAGCCGAGATACTTGTGGAAATTGACCACAAATATAAAACATTCGAAATGTAAACTAGTAAACTCGAAATTTAATCTTTTAAAAATCTTATTTACATAGATCAAGATCACATATCACACATAAGATTATCAATATTTAGTAAAAAAAAATATTTTTAATATTATTCGTCGACACTGATGGAAATTAATCGAAAATCACAGAAAATATTTCTATAAAATGAAGATAAACAAATCATTCTTTTGCAATATTTAATTATTATTTCTTTAAAAATATAAAATTTCTAATTCGTTTACGATAAAACACACCCGGAAAACCGGATATGACATACCTGATCGTGGTTCTCCAAATCGCGTATCATCCGGTACGCGTGCAAGGCCAGCGTTGGTAAGGACAAGAGTGGCGGCGTGACCATAGGTAACAATAACCGTAAACCCCTTGCGCAAGTTGGACCTACATTTCCTTCACCACTACGCGCTATTGCCCCAACAACTTCCATTATTGCGCATATGTCCTAGAATTGTCATTAAATACAATTAAGTTGTGACATTATAAATAGCATATATTTTATCAGGGAATGCGCGGATTACCTTTACTTTTTAGAATCATAATTAAATTGGTTACATTTTTTTGTAGCCCATAGAAAGAAGTATGAAGCCCATAGAATATGCAATTGTATATTCTATGGGCTTCATACTTTTGATAGGTATAGAATTTTACTAATAATCAAGGTGAAATGTTTAAAAAAGCCTTTCACATTGAACAAATTTCCTGCAAATAATTAAGATTATTTATAAAGGAATGTTATCCAAGGCTACCTTCAATAAGTCTGCTGCATATTCTTACCTCATAGGCCTCTTCTTCCGCGTCTTGAGGGATGCTGGTGATTTTGCCAGAATTCCATCTCATATATACTTCAAATGTCGTGTTGCATACTTCTAAGAACCTGGAACCAGAAAATAATGATTCCAAATTATAAAGTTAAAAGACTTATTTTTATTTTTACATTTGCCGGTTTCCTAACAATGTTTTCCTTTGAATACGAAAGAAAAGAACCTTTATTAATATGATTATTAAATTTATAGAATAATCAGTATAAAGCAGTCTATTCCCACGGCCCACAGGGGGCAATTTGATTGTTAAGAGGAGCTAAAATTAGAAAATTTAGTTACTACGTTTCGTTACCAATTTCCTTGACATTTCTCTTAAGTGAATAATTAACATTTTTAATATTAAAACTTATGTATTATTTATTTCGTAATCCTACAGCTAATATCATATATATAAAAACAAACAATGACACTAAAAATAAACCCAAAGATGGAATATACAACATTTAAAAAAGGTTCAAACATTAACAAAACGGAAAAAACAATAAAAAATACTCATTTAATTAAGTAATACCTAATTTGGCTGTGATGTGTGATGATGTAAAAGTGAGGGTTATTACGTGAAGGTGTGATAAAAACTCAAAAACTCAAAACTCAAAATATCTTTATTCATGTAGGTAAACAAGTACACTTATGAATTGTCAAGTTAAATTAATTGTAAATTTACATTTACTACCAGTTCGCAAGTCAAGCGCGTTGAGCGGGTAAGAAGAACTGGCAAGAAACTTTCCGCCACTCTTTTTAATGGCCAAGTATTGTCATACAAATTGTTTAAACTGGAGCAAATCAATCCCAAGGATTAGGATCATTTAAGTATTCCTCAAATTTATAAAAAGCTTTATTGATTAATTTTCGTTTATGTGGGGTGTGCTCAAGATGCAGGTCATTTTGCGCTATGCATATTCTTAATACTCTTTTGAAGCATATTCCGCGATGAGCTAAACAAGTCAAGGCTTAAACAGTAGTTGTATGTTCCCGGACAATTTTTATGTATGTTACTGAATTTGAGAATGGCTTAGGTGGGGCATGGCACATAAAAGGTTGGGAAAAACTGGTATAAAGGCTTTTTTTATGATTGGACAATTCACACCAATTGACCTAGTCCCATGCTAAGCTGGTGAAGCTTGTGTTATAGGTACTAGGCAACGGATATAAATACATATTATAGATAGATATACATATAAATACATATTTAAACACCCAAGACCTAAGCACAACACCAAATGCTCATCACATCGATGTTTGTCTCGGCCGGGGATCGAACCCGGGACCCATGGATTCGCAGTCAGGGGTACTAACCACTAGACCAATGAGCCGTCAAACTTAACTTACTTGTTAACATTCTGTTTTTGTACGGAGTGCAGCATTCTCTTTGCGCTCCTAGCGAGGAGATTAATAGCTGGCAACACTACGCCCGGGTAGTTGTGGTACTTGAACACTATCGCAGGGACCTTTTCTAACGCTCCGAGCAGCATCATAAACTGCTCATCCACAGATCCTACCTATGAAAAGAAAAATTGTTAAACAAACTTGTGTGTATGTGAAATTGTTGGCATTGGATATTACTTTCTATTTAGACATTTTAACACATATGTACGTTTGCCCAAAAATTTCTCAAAAAGATATCATGATTTTTTTAAATTCTAAGGGTACAGTTCAAATTTCATCAAAATCGGTTCAGTATTTCATATACGGCTATCTACTACATTTCTAGGAGTAAAGTATTTTAACATATAGAGATATGCCAATTTAAAAACATAACAATGTCAGATGTGACAATGACAGTTATTGATGCTATCTACGCATTTCTGGAGGTAAACTGTGCTCAAAATATTGAGACATCAATTTTAAAAAATAACAATGGCAGATGTGACATCTGTCAGATGAGACTATGACAGTTAATACTCACTTCGTGGACTCCCTCAGTGACTCCAATAAAGCAATCAAGGGTATCAGCGAGCATATTCCGAACTGGTTCAGTATCAGAGTCCATATTTAGTATATTTTGTAATTTCTCAGTCAGCGCCACGGTACTTGTCAAAAGGCGGGAACGAGCTTCACCTAAAATTATTTTTTTATTTATTTTAATATTTTTTTAAAGAATACGAAAAAAATACAGTTATGTCACATGAGACAATTTGTTTTTAAATAAAATACGATTTGAACTTTAGCGCGTATTTCATCTTACTGTCAAATGTCAAACTTCATAAAGGCAGCTCAGACAGTACTGACAGCTTATGTCACGCTAGACGTTTTGACGGAAAATACTGTTACTGAATTATTTCTGTGTATGTTATCAAAAAAGTTATACATAAAATAAGTAAATACCTTCAGAATATGTAGCAGCAATGGCGAAGGCTCTATGTAGCTCCCGTCTGACGTGACCGGGAAGATTGTTCCCCGCGGCCTCCCACGCCACTAACGATAGGAACTCCTCGCAACTTGCTAAAGGACTTTCTCTGAAAATCATTCGGTTGTCACAGGTATTCAATAAAAATAAAAAAACGTTATTCATGACAGAAATATGGAAGTTACAAAATTGATCCAACGCAACTAGGCCAAGACTGCCTGCACTGCACATGTGGGTAACTAGATTACAATTATTCCGTTACAGCGCTATTGGTATTTTATACATTCAGCAACAATTTCGTTTTTATTTTATTAGATTATTAGTGTACAAAATTCTATTGTAACGCATTTGTGATTTTAATTTAAGTGAATAAAAAATAGTTTTTACTCACTTGCGATGATTGTGCGCAAGAGTGGCCAGTAATTGTGTAGCATGTGTTGCAGCAACAGGCTGTGATGAGAGATGTCGTAGTACGGCCGCTGCGCGTCGCGTTATTCGACTTATTGACCACACAGAACCTTGGGAACCCGTCCCAAAAGCGCATTCTAGCACCTGGAAATTATTAAAAAACAAAACAATGCTGTAACAATGTTTTAAGCTTTTGTCACTAAAATAGACTTTAAGTAATAATTTTTCGTATTTCGATTACTTACGGCTAATTTGACCCTTAATTAAATTAAACTCAATAAGGGGCCGTTCAAGTATTACGTAAGCAAGCAGATTTACTGCAAATTATCCCCCCCCCCCCTTCCTCTTGTGTTTCCTCAATATTTTGTACGAATCCTCGAAAATGCATTTTCAAGTATAGACAATGTGTGGGTAATATGTGTAAAAAAGTAAATAATGACTGTTGACGTAATTACCTAATCAGAAAATCAAAGACCCCCCTCCCCCTAAAGTTCTTACGTAATACTTGAACGGCCCCTAATTTAAAATCAGGAAGACTGCCGATTTAAAGAAATCTCAAAAAGGAGATCATGCCGCTGTCGTACGCTATTGCTTTTTTTTTTTTTTTTAAAGACAATTCACACCAATTGACCTAGTCCCATGCTAAGCTGGTGAAGCTTGTGTTATGGGTACTAGGCAAACGGATATACATACATATTATACATAGATAGACATATAAATACATATTTAAACACCCAAGACCTTAGCACAACATAAAATGCTCATCACATCGATGTTCGTCTCAGCCGGGGATCGAACACGGGACCCATGGTTTCGAAGTCAGGGGTACTAACCACTAGACCAATGAGTCGTCACGTAAAATGAGAGGGGGGAAAGGTTGGATTGATTTATTTTTAGCTTTGAAGATAATTTCAGAAGTATTCGTGGTATTAGTAGACAAAAGGTTATAGTGGGACCATTCGCAAAGTTGCGCTTTTTGAGCCTGGGAAGCAATTTTTTGTATTGAAGGTCCAGAATAGAATAGGTAGGTATCATCTTCAAACTGTGTAATCTGACCGTATAAGTTATAGATACTATTAACATTGTTGAAAAACGAGGTCCCAGAACCGATCCTTGTGGCAGGCAGAGGCAGAGATAGTGTTTCATTCATTTTGACACACTGATTTTAAAAAGTAAATGGCTAACAGTATCAAACGATTGTTTAAGATATATTCGATATTAAGTCCGATATATTTGAATTTGATAATTAATTACGTTAACTAATTTAACTATATCTACTCTCTTACTTAGTAATTGCTTCCGTTATATGCTTTCTTTCTATTTTCTCTTCTTAACATCTCTTACCTCAGAATATTGCGAAGACTGTTGCATCAAGTATGAATTGGCCCATATCTTGAGCAACCATGAAATTGTGGCAGACAATTCAGGGCTGAAGACAGACCCTAGCCCAGCTTCTAGGGCCGCGTATTCGTACATACTTATACGGAGTATTTCACCCATTATTCTGAAAAACAGTATCGTGAACCTATAGGAAATGTTAAGGATATTTGCGCCAAATGACAGACAGATGGGGGATTTGGGGTCAGACATTGAAGGTGATGTTCTTATATAAATTAAAATGATTTTATTACACCCATAGTCATCAAAATATAAAGAGATTAGGAGGCACAACTAGGACAAGAAGAGCTAACATTAGAAAGGAATGGAAGTAGCTGGAAGAGGCCTATGTGCCACATAACACGCTGATCACCAAAACCGTCACATCCGATGTATTAGATTAAGTTAGGTTATGTAATCTAAACAAATATTTATATTGCTAGTTAACCCGGCAAACGTTTTTTTTGCTATGTATATTATTTCTAGGAAACATTTTTTAGTTCCATAAAAATAACAATCAATTATAATAATCTACGGTTGATCAAGAGGGGTGAAAATTAGGGGTTGTATATATTTTTGTATACTGTACCATAATTTTTTTATGGGGTGGACACCCCATGTCACTTCGGGGTTTGAAAGATAGATAGTAACCGATTCTCAGACTTACTGAATATGCATAAAAATTTATATATGAGTATGGGAACAAAAATTGTGACACGAGAATTTTATATACAGGGTGTCCCAAAAGTCGACGTCAAGTCGAAATTTTCTCATAGGTAATGCACACCATTATCAGAAAAATTAAAAAAAAAAATAAGTCATGTATTTTTGAAGTTATGGATATTTTTTGTTATTCCAGAAAATGCACACCATGTGACAGTTTTTCATTCCTTTGTTACAAATATTTACTTTTGCCAATTTTTTCTCTTACGTCATCCCGAATAGTGTTTTATGTAACCTATATCCTAAACTCTGTCTGATCACTCCAACTTTTAGGAAAATGTCATTTTATACCGTACCAAGTTTTCAACATTAATTTTCACACTACTTCAACTGATCGTCCTGAAAAAAAAATGTATTACTCAGTTTGGCTTTAAAAGTTAGCGCATTTAATTAGGATTCTACAGTGGTATAACATTGAGTCCATTATTTCTTAGATCGGCCATAAGAATTTTTTTGTTAAACAAAGTCTCTTTTAACAATCTCTTTGAAATTACAACAAATGATTCTAGCGCACCAAAACGTTCCTTGTGGTCATTTATTACTTTTTATAAAATGTTCAAATTGCCGTCCTTCAGCTGCAATACAGGCTCAACATCTCCAAAAGATCGTGAAATGAAGCGGGAAAATCGTCCATATTCACAAATTCTACTGCTTCCGCTATTCTCTGTCTAAGCTCTTCTATTGATGACTTGGAATAGACTTTTTCCTTTACTGCTCCCCAGTAAAAAAATCAAGAGGATTTAAATCGGTGAGCGGGCGGGCCACGAGATTGTACCACCCCACCTATCCATCTGTCTGGATACTCCTCGTTAAGGTGGTTTCGAACTATGCGGCTGTAATGCGCTGGACAACATCTTGCTGGAACCACATATCTCGTAAAATAGTAACGGCACGTCCTCTAGCAAATTGGGAAAATGATTTTGTAAGAAATCTAAATAAATTTCAGCATTTAAAACTTCTGGTAACTCAAAAGGCCTATGACTTTTCCGTTCAAAATTCCAGTCACATTTAACTTTGAAACGGTACTGTGACCTGTCTGGTCTCATCAATCGTGGATTTTCGACGTGCCACTCGTGCAGATTGTGTAGGTTCATGTAGCCGTCTTTTTAAAAGTTGATTCATCCGACCATAAATTTTTTCTAAGAATTGTGGGTCTTCTCGGTGTTTTTGAATTATTGTTTGGCAAAAAGCAACCCGAGGTTCATAATCTCGAGGTAATAAGGATTGTACTCGCTTACATGAAATGGATGGAACTCATTTTTGTAGTATTCGGTGACTGTACTTTTGGGCACACCTGTGCTGGCCTCAATTCCTCGTACCGAACAACTTGGGTCCTCATCAACTGCTTGAAGGACAACTGCCTCGTAGGGTAGTGAAATTCTACCTTCACCGTGAACTTGGTTTGGCAGTCGGCCCTCAAGAACAGTAGACGGTGCACATTGGTAAAAACTCTGTGATCCGGATAGCGATCTGCATTAGGGTATCTCTTGCAATACCGTCTAGCGGCTTCACTGGCATTACATAAACATTCCCCATAAATGAGGTGCATGTTAGCATATTCCTGTGTAGTGTACGTAGCCATGGTATGGTACAAATACACAATAACACTAAGTCAGGGAAAAGTAAAGGTCGTCGTAGATCACAAATGTAAAATCCAAATCACAAACAAACAAGTCCGTAAACGAACCAAAGTAGTTAAACACAAAATAACACCACGAATACGAAAAGATGCGTAGTAAACGAAGGAGCGTTGCGTACTGACCTGTAGTGCGTCATGCGTGTGTCAATAGCAATAAGTAGCGACACTATCTGTCTCGCTCACACTTTACGCCATCTTATTTAAACCACGCTGTGGTTATTAGGAACGCTTTGGGTACACTAGAATCGTTTTTGTAATTCCAGAGAAATGTTTAAAAAACAGACTTTGTTTAACAAAAAAATTTTTATGGCCGATCAAGAAATAATGAAGTAAGTATTATACACGTTAGAATCCTTATTAAATGCACGAACTTTTAAAGCTGCTTGCCAAACTGGAGTAGTACATTTTTTCAGGACGATCAGTTGAACTAGTACGATAAATTAATTTTGAAAACTTGGTACGGTATAAAATGACATTTTCCTACAAGTTGGAGTGATCAGCACAGAGTTTAGGATCATAGCTTACATAAAGCACTATTCGAGATGACGTAAGAGAAAAAAATTGGCAAAAAGTAATATTTGTAACAACAGGAATGAAAAAACTGTCACATGGTGTACATTTTCTGGAATAAAAGGAAAATTTCCATAACTTCAAAAAATACATGACTTAATTTTTTTAATTTTTCTGATAACTGGTGTGGCATTACCTATGAGAAAATTTCGACTTGACGTCGACTTTGGGACACCCTGTATAAGATTATAATGGGTGTCAGCTTAATAATAATAACATATGTGTATAGTGATTTTTTTTGACATCGTTAGTACTGTAAGATAGTGTATGTATTTTTGTGAATAAATAATATAAATTTCCAGTTAGGCTATGGAATTCACTTCCCGTCCCTATTCGCTTTAAGCTCCTTTTCTACCTTCTTTTAAATTTCTTCTGTACAAACATTACATGACCACATCGTATCCCTAACTTTCGTATTAACTACTAACTGACGTGAGACTGATCTTAAATTAAATTATCATGATTCATGTGCACTTTTTATTTTTCATGTATTCGTTTAGTTTTTTTTTTCTTTACTACTATATGTATCTAATATGTATTTTTGCAATTCTTGCCTACCTTGTCTAATTTAATATATTTTTTTTGGTGGTGCCAGGAAGAGAACGCTCGAAAGCGCTAAGGCAACCAAGTGTTAATAAATAAATCAATAAAAAAATAAAAATAAGACATACTTAAGTATAGGATCAACGTTATCCGTACTGGAGCTTTCGCCAACCAAGTAGCGAAGTGAGGCATCGACATTCGCATTCTCAGACATACTGTATTGCACTATCTCTGGTGGTATCATTACTGTTTCGCCTTCCACACAATCCACTGCTATGAAGTGACCTAAAATATTCAATTTTTAAACCTCTATCAACTTTTGAGCATTCAGGGTCTAACAAACCTAACAAAACTTCGAACCCTTTTTTGGATGTCTGAAAAGGCAGGCTTTGTGTGGTCACTAACTGTTGTGTTATAAGTTGCGTTCAATAAGCAGAGCAATGTTGGCCTAGTGGCTTTAGCGTGCGACTCCCATACTGAGGTCATAGGTTCGATCCCCGGCTGTGCACCAATGTAATTTCTTTCTATGTACGCATTTAACATTTGCTCGAACGGTGAAGGAAAACATCGTGAGGAAACCGACATGTCTTAAACCCAAAAAGTCGACGGCGTGTCTCAGACACTGGAGGCTGATCACCTACTTGCCTATTAGATTTAAAAATGATCATGAAACAGATTAGAAATCTGAGGCCAAGACCTAAAGAGGTTGTAGCGCCACTGTTTTATTTTTTATTTATTCAATAAAGAAGTTTTTGTTTGCTTTAATTGCAACGTAAAACATTACAAAATATTAAACCAAATTAAATAGCACAATTTAATACTTAAATCAAATCAATATTGATTAAAAAAATCGTGTCCAGAATATTTTCTGGATAATTTATTCTCATTTAAACAATCAATAAATAAATTTTAAAACTACTGGCTTTAAACTTTTGTATAATTTCAAAATCATTTTCTAGTCAATTGATAAATACTGGAAGTTGATATCGAAGTCTTAAATTTGTATAATTTTGACCGTTGTATTAGGCAAACAAACTAATCAGTAAAATTAGGTTTTGATTCCAAGGATTTAGATTCACGTGTTAGAAAGATTATATTTTTATATTTATTTTATGAAAACTTCAATTTGAACAATTTACTAGGACTTAAAGTGAGTGCGATATTAAAAAACCTAAATGGGTGTTTTAGTAGTTTAGTACTATTTGATAGTTCCTAAGAAATTTCCCGTTACTATTAAAATTCCTGTTTATATGTGTACCTGTAATCATTAATATCCAATGCAGATCTTCAAACAGGGTGATAAGTTGCTCCCCTCCACCCACAGACAATTTGCCCATGTGCATTAATTGCAACTGAGATTCAAGTCTGAAAAGGTGCGATAAATTTTATGATACACATGATTATCTAAACCTCAACCTGATCCTCTGTCAAATGACCTTAGTGCTAATGATACCTTACAATTTCATTGTACACAAAAACTTGGCGATTAAAATAGTCGCGAAGTTTCTTGCCAGTTATTCTCGCTCTACACCCCTGATTTGGGGACTGGTAGTAAATTTGACCGTCATTGTTTTAAATACTTTAATAAGTGTAACACCAATATGAATATATTAATTTTGATTTGATTCGATTTAGAAGAAAAGAGTTACTGTAATTTGTTAATTTTTTTTCTCAAATTAATACCGGTCTTCGTAGCTAACATAGCTTTGATCTAAACTAAAACAGGTCTTCATGGATGTTAAAAAATTAATGTAATTTGTTGTTTTTTTCTTAAATTGAAACTGACGAGAGATTTATCTTTATGGATATTAAAAAAATAATTTATTACAAAGTATAATTGCTCTATTATTAACTCCTTATTTTGTCACTTTACCTATGTTTCTTAAATGACATGTAATATAATATATCTTTGACATCCGAAATAAAAATGATTATTTTAGTACCGTCTATCTGTTTCTACCAAATTATACCAATAGACTTAAAATAAATCGCAATTCTCACACTAACCTCTTACTTCTTTCAGTTAACAGTGTAAACAAAACATGGCAACAATGCGCAGGCGCCTTCCTAGCTATCGCCCCAATCGTCATGAGGACGTTACTATGTAATTGTCTCTCGTCTTCATGTATATCATCATTTATATCTTCGTTACAGCCGTCACTGCTTTCTGTACCTCTTTAAGTATAATAATAATAAATCGTTTATTCGCAAATAAAGTGCACAATTAGACATATAAAAATAGGCATGCAACTTTTATATTAATTATTATAATAATAAGAACAGTTGAGTTATTAATAATTGTTGTCAAAACTTATGGTCTACATACTCTACGTATTTGCCTTTAAAAAATAATTAATTATTAATAAAATAGCATGGAGGGCCGCCAGTTGCACTCCTTTTCATTTAATTATGTTCAATTTTTATTATGTTAATGCAACGAAGTGTTAAAAAATAAAATACATTTTATAAAGTACAATATCAACTATGAGACGAAAAACTACCGTATATATAACAATGAATTGCTGTTGGTTTGTCTCATTATTATTGGGTAATTATTATTGTAATATTTGTGGAAGTTTGATGCGAAATATAAAAAAGTTAAGAAAAATACTAAAAACGACGATTGAATTTTCCAATCAAAGCTGTTCCTATCTGGGAAATATTTTGTCTTTTTAGAAATAAATTGTCAAAAATTATTAATTGTGTAAAAAATTTGTGTTGAATATCTATAGTCTGTACTGTGAGGAACGATCTCTTATTTTTATTTGTATTACATTTGTGATACAAATATATGTAGGATATACAAAGTTCCACGAGTCATCAAAGTAATAAAAAAATCCGAATGCAAATAGCTGTCAACTGAAAAGGTATTTATTTATTATTCCCCTAGGCACCGATATTATATGCAAATGCGTGGATATGTCAAAAACTACTGAACCGATTATGATTGGGCTATTTTAACCTTCCGTGTCCGATCCACCATGTACATATTGGTCTAAGGCATGGTTACCTCGCGATATTTCTTAACGGATTAAATAACTATTTTTTGCTCAAAAATAGAAAATTTATTAGTTGATCCGGGATTTGAAGTCACGAGCTCAGGGTTCAGTCTACACAATTATTTACGATGAAATTATTATGTATGTAACAAACTTACCTAGTTCCATCAGGCGGAGCTAATCGGCACTGTAAATACGTATTGAAAATCTCTACACAAGGCCCCATAAAGGCCTCATTCGAAAACCCATCTGTATCGTGAGTAAGAGAACTCCATGTGTGCAGGAATTTATTTAATGCCTCTCTCCAAACTGTGTCATCATTAATCTAAAAAAAAAATTAGAAATGTTTTGTCCCAATCTAATATATAAAATTCTCGTGTCACAATGTTCGTTCCCATACTCCTCCGAAACGGCTCGACCAATTCTTATGAAATTTTTATGCATATTCAGTATGTCTGATAATCGGCTACTGTCTATCTTTCAAACCCCTAGGTGATAAGGGGTTTCCCCTTTTTAAAAAATTGTTTTTATTTTTGATACAGCATACAAAAATACATACAACCCCTAATTTTCACCACTCTACGATCAACCCTTATTTTTTATTTGTTAATTAAAACTTATGACTTGAACTCCGAGGTTATATAGAGATAAATTCACAGAAAAACCTAAAAAGTTTTCATTCCGGAAAACAGAACATTCTCTGGGTTAGCATAGCAAGATCTGCCATGTTGTTATGTACTAAAAAGGTAGGCTAAGTAAAACCACATTAAGAATAAACGAAGTTCGCGGCGGCAGTTAGTTTTTTCATATAAATAAATAATCCAGGGGAGCTACCACCCTATATACCCTTGGCATCCGTTTCTTTAATCGTTTTTATTTCATAAATCATAGTAGCTCATTCTTCTAACACAATATATCGTCGATATTTTTGATTTGAAACATACCGCTTCCTTACAATGTTAGCCTTCACCGTACGCGCGAGTGTTAGATGCGCACATAGACAGAAAATCGTGTACGTGTGTGTCACTAAACTCCTCTTAAACGGCTCGACCGATTTGAATGAATTTTTTGTTTGCATTTAACAGCTGGTATACATAAATCTTCTGTGCACGTGTTCGTTATTAAACTCCCAAACGGCTGGACAGATTTTTATAAAAAAATATTGTGAACAGACAAAGTGGAGTCGAGAATTATTTACATTATTAGATACGTTTTTTGTACAAAAACCCAAGAAATCTTCTACTTTGACTATGCTAATAATAAGTCCCAATAATTTAATATTGCAGAATAAAGCTTGACTTACCCCTTCCTCAATAATAGAACCTCTTATACAATGGCAAGTGTATGTTGTTAAATATTGCAGAAATGCCGGTGGAGATGCTGCTATCATAGGCGGAGTAAAAAACTGAACCAATCTGCAATAAATATCAGATATCCCAAGCATTTCTCTATCAAATGGTTGTATCAATGATAGCATCCTCATAAAATTATTCACATAGTTGTCATAATATTGCTCTTTCAGATTATTCCCAGATAATATGATGCCACTTAAACGAGCCAATTGCACAAGACAGATTAGTGATGGATTAGCTAACTCTGGATCCATCCGTACATGCACATGGATCTCAAAGAACAGAGCTATCAATTCTGGTTTCAATATAGTATCCTTCCAACGAAGATTCAAACGTAAGGCTGGTGCACCATCACTTTGGTATAGGGATTCAAAATCACCTATCAGTCTTTTAGAGAGCAGTGGTGAAACATGAAACCAACACAGGATCGTTTCAACTATAGTTAGAAGTTGTTTTGTCAATAATGCCTGATCACCTTCAGGACGTACTCCAGAACGGACAATTTGTTCCAATACACTAACAGTAAATCTAAATATCCGCTTTAAATCTGTAGCCTCAAAGGATTTCTTAAGCCAATAGTGAACTTCCCATGTTATACCAACATCGGCAGATTTTACTGTGATGGCGTATTCTTGCATTATAGTCTGAATCATAGCACAGGCTAACTTCTGTTGACCAATAGGGGAGCCTAAAATAATTTTCTCTAATTCATCTAACAAAGCCTTTCTGTCTCTTCCAGAATCATTTATACTTCCTCTCTTTATTATCACTGCTATTGTCTAAAAGTCATAATAAAAATTATTAAGCATTATAATAAATTTTAGTAGTGTCCCATTACTTTATACAGCACATTAAAATTATAAGTGTGACAAGCTTAGCTTTATTTTATTTTCTGATACAATGTTAAGTTAATTATTTTTTACAACAATACCAATAATAATGTAGCCTACAGCGCCTAGCTACTGCTTAGCAGTAATCTGAGCATGACAATGTATTAAGTTCATATGAGATTTTTTATATGAACAAACAAACATTTTTCATACATTATTTTAGCATTTAATATTTATGACACTCATTTTAACTGTAGCTCTAGATAACTTTAATGTAACATGCTTTTTAATGAAATGTTTTAGATGTATATATTTTTTTAATTCTAATCTAGACCAGCCAGTATAAAAGTTTTATTAAGAAAGAACTTTGATTTTAATACAGCTATTTAATAAATATTATAATAATTATCTTATTATCAATCAATTAATTTATGTGAAAATAATTGAATGTAACAATATAAATGTCTTTTTGAGGCTTATGGTATGACAGTATTAATATTATATACCTGAAGCAATTTATCTTTCAGAAAAGATGGTGTTTCTTTTCTAAGAAGGTAATTGACTAAATATTCTCGGAGAGATGAGATATCATTATCAGTCAGTAAATTCCATTCTCTGATGAGAGCAGTTTTTAATAAACCAGCTGCTTCAAACAAAACATAATCAGATGAAGACTTTTCTAGAATCTCACGGCACAATTGATATGGATTTTTAGAATTTCTAAATTCCAGAAATACACTTTCAGCTTGATGTCTTTGCACAGATGTAACCAAATTAGGTGGTGCCTGAAAAGTTTATTCATGTAAACACAAAATGGTTGTTTATTATCACTATACTTACATTTTTCTTAATATTTACCATAAGCATTTGAGCAGCTGCTTCTAAAGTCTGAATAACCGAATTATCCATTATGTTTACAATTTAGAAAATACAAATGTTATGAAACTGTAGGAATATTCTATGAATGCATTATCAAATATTTACAGACGATATTATGCCATTTACACCATAAAAGATGAATAACCGACTATGCGAAAATAAAACTTGTTAAATTTTATTCTGTAAAATATAATATACATTAAACAAATGTACCAAATAATTTCTAATATTTTCGCACTTGCGAGTTGCGGCTTTCAAGTTTCAAGTATTGCAGATGATGATTGACAATTGACATAAACTTTTAGTTTTGACAATGACAGATAAAGCAACTTAAGCAAAGTTCAAAAGAAGGAAAGCTATTATTGTTGATCCTTTTGTCTCTTTAATCTTACAAAAAAAATTTTTCCGAGTCAAGATATTATTATAAAATATTTTTACAATGTTGTTTATCCAAAGACACAGATCGTGCTTATCATTCATTCATATTACCCGGACCCGGACATACAACGGCCAATATTTAATCCTTGACTCCACGACAGCTGAAAAAAGCTGTCGCGAAATATGCTTAAAGGAGTATTAGGGCCGATTTACATTATCTTACGTTTAGCAGAGTGCTTTAGATAGTACTTTAGTTGAAATTAAACGCTACTTTTTATACGGTTCTACTGATTTCAAGTGAATCAAAATAGAATCGCTTTTTATTTTTGTTTCAAGTATACCCTCCGCCCAAAGATTTCCCTGGTGTAAAAAATAATTTATAAAATTTAGAGAGTGCACAAGTCCTAAACCGTGTGTGTTTTTGATTTTTAAAGATTTTATTAAATGGTCGGAAGATACAACTATCAAATTTTTCTGAATTGTTGTTCACGAATGTTTGTGGAATTAAAAAAATTTATAAAAACAACAGGCTAGGCATTCGTACACTGCCTTAAAAGAAGCTATTTTATTTATTATTTTTATTTAATTTATTTATTTCAAATAAAATCTCGTTTCTATTTGTTCCAAAATACTGTTAGTATTTTGCGTAGAATAGAGCGTATTTCCACGTCGTTGCCTTCATTGTGGCCTTAATGATACTCTACTGGAAGAAATGTAAACTTCACTCCAAACTAAAGAACTTCCTTTCAACTTGTACTAAAATACTCTCCTAAACACTAAGATAATGTAAATCGGCCTATTAAGAATATGCATACCTAGCGCAAAATCACCTGCATCTTGAGCACACCCCACATACACACCCTCAAGTTCATACGTACCCTCACTTTTACACTATCATACAACAGTCAACACAGCTAAATTAGGTGCGGTCTATTTATAGGACTAGAAGGAACTACTCTGTACAATGTCGGCCAGTTGCGTATATATTTTGATTTCCGTTTTTTTAAATACTAAATGAATTTAATGAATTCTAAAGAAATGCATCCTTCATTTGGTTGTTTTTCAGACTGCGATGATCACAGTTCACAGTCTTGGGTTATGGAAGGTCTAGGTTTTCCTTTCCTTTTTCTAGGTTCGATGTTGCGTTATGTAGGATAAAATTCTACATAACGCAACAATTTTGCATTTCCTGCGTGCACTTTGTTTAAATAATGTATATATATAAATAATAATTATAAAAAATATCAACTATTGTTTAAATACCTTAAGAATAAATGAGTGAAAACAATAAAAGTAATTATCAGTTTATGTTTAAATAAATATTACTATAAAAGATTAATTTCACAATGTTTGAACAACAAACAATACAATATAACAATTCATTTTATGCACATCTTTTGCAATTTCCTTATTGGATATTTTTATTTACTGTGTACAAGTTTTACATCACTTTTTACTTAAATTTTATCTTACTGAGGTTTTCTGGAAAAGTCGTCTTATAAAATACGACGAACGTACGTTTCATACGTGATATAGACTAGGCTTTGGCTATTTAGATTTTTTATGTTTGACCACCACAAGTTTTAAAGTAACAGTCAGTTTTTTATGGTTGATTTATCAAAATTGGATGTTGGAAATCCATAAACAGTAACTAATACAAAATATCAAATTCTGCATACAATATGTGTGATATTGCTATTGAAATACTTCAAGGTAATTAGTAGCATAGTCGAAGTCATTGGACATTATTTTTCATTCTCAATCCTTTGTAGCCTTCTCTCTAACAGGTCCCGATTCAATCTGTGCATACATAAAAATGTTCCATTCAAAAACAAAACTGGTATATCATGCCGATAAAGCCGCAGCCACCTCACATTTTCTTTTTCTGTTATATATATTTTCTCAATTTTTATTCTATGCATAAATGACTCTAACTCATCCATAACAATGTCACAAAGAGGACATGGATCTTTAGTGTAGAATGTTAGAACAGGCAATCCATCAACAGCTTCAGGTCTGAAAATTATTGAATAAAATAAAAATGCCACAATAAATTCGGTGATTTAATTATAAACTTAGATACATAACATTCATATAATATTAAAAGAACAGCATGCTTAACAATGTTATTTAGTTAATACTTAGACTACCCTGATTAGAGTAATTTACATTAATTTCTGCAATAACTAATTAGCAAATTACAAAGGCACTTAGAGGGTCATTAAGATATATTAATTAATACAAAAACTCAGTTACACAACCACTTGACAATAGGAAAAAAATATAAATTGTTTGGTTATAAATAAATTTGTGTTTATATATTCTCAAATTTTAAACCTTTCTTGATAAATAAAAAACCCAAGTGCTTAGCAAACTTGCACATAAACTCATACCAAAATATATACAATTCCAAAACCAATATATTAGCAACTTGTTTTATTCACTTACAATTTCTCGATCATGATAGATGATGCACCACCACCACCATTACAAATAGATGCTACACCCTTTTCTCCTTTCTTGAGGGCATGACATAAATGCACAACAATTCTAGCACCAGACATTCCAATTGGGTGTCCTAAACTAACTGCCCCACCATGGACATTAATCTTAGACGGATCCAATCCCAATAGCTTTTGGTTAGCAACAGCAACAGTACTAAATGCCTCGTTTATTTCCCAAAGGGCAACATCATCTTTATTTACACCTGTTTTTTCTAATAGTTTAGGGATAGCAATAGCTGGAGCAATAGGGAAATCAATTGGATCACATTCGCCATCAGCAAAACCAACAACTTTTGCAATTGGTTTTATATTCAGCCTTTTGGCTGCATCCGCAGTCATTAATACTAATGCAGCTGCGCCGTCATTCAAAGTAGAAGCATTCCCAGCTGTTACTGTACCATTCTCTTTTTGGAATACTGTAGCAAGCTTAGTAAATTTGTCAAAGTTCACTCTCTTGTATTCTTCATCTTCAGAGAATATGACTGGTGGAGCACCTCTTTTCTGAGGAACAGAAACGGGAACTAATTCATCAGCAAAGGCTTTACTTTCATAAGCCGCTGCACTCCTTTTGTAACTATTAATAGCATATTCATCCTGTTGTTCTTTTGTGATTTCCAATTTCTTTGCAGTATTTTCTGCACAGTTACCCATATGGAATTTGTTGTACACATCAGTAAGTCCATCAAATACTATACCATCTACTAGTTGCATACCCCCATATGTAGTTTCACCTCTTTTTAAATAGAAAGGAACATTTGACATTGATTCCATCCCACCTGCTAAAATTACATCTTGGGCACCAGTTTGTAGACCTTGCGCAGCTAGCATCACAGATTTCATTCCAGAAGCACAAACTTTATTAACTGTAGTACAGATTGTACTCTTAGGTAGTCCAGCAAATATGACTGCTTGTCTTGCTGGAGCTTGGCCCAAAGATGCAGAACAAACATTGCCTATATAGACCTGTAATTAAAATTATTGAATTACTCCTTTACTTATATTGAAAATATCTTGAAGTCCAATTTTTAAGATTATCCAAGATTATTTAGGAATGTGATTAAGTAATGAATTTCTCAAAGAATTAAACCCAGGCCAAGCCATTAATCAATTTTATAGTCATCTGAACTGCAAAAATAATGATTTTTCTTTAAAAATACTTTTATTAAAATTGCTAACAATTTCGTCATTTCATCTCAAAAGTTTTATTATCTTATCAACTGGTGACATAAGTGGGCAAACATGGCATATTATGTATTCCAAAAACGAAATATCAGGTCACATACCTAACGGGAAACACGTTACGTACCGAGAAAGCGAGTAGACTAACCTCTTTAATTTCTTCTTTGGGAATACCGGCTCTTTCAACCGCTGCTTTAACTGCAACTGCCCCCAATTCGGAGGCGGAAAGACTAGCAAGACTCCCTCTAAAAGATCCCATTGGAGTCCTAACGGCTGATGCGATCACAACCTCGTTTAATGTTAATTTCGTGGAATAACTCGCCATGGCTAAAATCTAAAAGAAAAATATTTTTTCATAAATAAAACTAATTAATGAACGAAAATACACAAACGGTAGTAGACAGCAGGTAACAAACACATAAAATTTTTATAGTTAATAATAAGTTAATGTCATTTGTAATAAAACAGGTAGGTACCTGTAAAACAATAAGTGATCATGAATACTGAATAGCAATATTTTAATTCCTAAATATTATTACCTGTAAGTCACAAACGATACCTACGATGGTTTCAACTCGACTAATGAAAAACGATTTCTTATTGTACCGTTTCTTGTCTTTTTTACCATATCATCATGAAGAAATAACTCAATACAAACCTTGTTCAATGAACACGTTTTGATGCCAATCATCCTATTGCCATTGAAAAACAACATTGTGCGACAAATTATATTAAAATAAATTAACACTACAAAACGCGACTACTGGCTTACTGTACCAGATAACAAATCTCAGAATAATAATTATCCAAACAGTCTTATCAACGAAATGTAGAGAATTTAATTATTTTGATCTTTATAGTAACCGTAGGGAATTGAACCTTATACTAATAAATGAAAGTGTCAATTTACTAAAAATACTAGTATTCGGACGTGATCTTTGACCTTTCTATTATATACAACTATATTCATAACCAGCATAAACTGTTAAGCAGTGTATAATGTACCCAGGGTTTGTCTAAATTTTGTTTAAATCATAAGACAAAATAAATGAAATAATATTGTAAAAACTTAAGGGCTCACAGGATTTACAGTCGAGACAGCACCAAGTAGTAAGTAATAAGTATTACCTCCGTATATTAAATCCAATACATTTTTGACAACCTGAAGCCAGGCAGTTATCGTACCAGGGCCGTAAAATTATCGTATGTGGATCCATATACGATAAATTATCGTACAGTCAGGAAAACTATACTTTAAAATCTATAAATGAAAATAAATTTGCAAAGATTTATAGTTTAAATCTTGTAAACTTGTGTTTTTCAAATTGAAAAAAATAATAATAATTAAATTTAAATGTTCGAATGGCACAACTCACTGGCCCTCTCACTTCGATTGATTAAGGGCCAAATTTCAAATTTATAAAGAACAAAATAATGTTAAAGGATAGAGACACATGAAAACAAGTATTTTTAAAAGTTTAACTGAATATATTTGCGAGAACAAATACGCAAATATTAATGAAACTAACGTTTTATATACAACTTTTAATCTCTTCCGTCAAAGAGGAACAAAAATACGCAATATTTTCTCGTTTAACAATATGGTGTTCGCTCTCAACGAAGATTGTCCGTAAACATCGTATATTATTTTTATACTTTAAATTCGTTAGGTATTAAAATGCTATCGAAGATCCAAACTCACCATACAAATCGTGAATTTTTTGGCTGTCATTCTGATGCGTTTTTGTGTTTGTAATTAAGCTTTTCATCCCTTAGTCGCCTGTGGCCTATGTTCCTAATAGAAAATAAGCAATAATGGAACGACACTAAAACTGTAATTGTTATTGGGCTATCTTTAATATCAAATTTTTTATCAGAATGAAATTATCGTACAATCTGCTACATAGTCTGTACCATCTACACGTAGGTAGTTATGAGATTATCGCACATGTAATAATTATCGACGGTTTAACACTGAATCCAATACATTTTTGACATACGAGAGTCGCAAATAAGCGCTAAATATGTACCCCACATTCCCCATTAAAAAAATAGTAATATGCAAAACAGATATTATGCTAAATAGAAAGAGTTGCATTATTCAATTTCTTAAATAGAATATTATTAAAAATAAAAAAAAATGCGTGTTGTTGTTATTTGCAGTATTTTTATTGACTACATAACCTATATTTTATACAGTTAATACAAATTACTTATTCTAATAATCTCAGTTAAATAAAGTATTCTACTCGTAAAACGTCAATCAGACTTAAATCTACTTTCAAAAGCTATTAAACCATTTTTTCTGTATGAGTTTTGACATATTTGAAGGTGCTCAAGACGAGATTGTGTCTTGAGACTTGAGAGTTAAGATACAAGTTAGAATGTGACCTAAGAGACTGAGGCCTGTATTCCAGAACGCCAATCAAACTTAAATCTAGTTTCATGAGATGTCAAACCTTTTTTGTTTAATGTTTGAATAAATTGTCAGCCCTCATGACGAGATTATGATTTGAGTTTTGAGACACAAATATAATATTATGGGCCTATTATAGTATAGGAAGTGAGAAATGAGAATGCCTGCAGCCCAGTGATGCCAATTCCTTCAGAATGTGCCCTCTAGGACCAACTTCAAATACTCCTAAATATCGACTAAGCTGAAATTCGGGTGAATTTTTTACATTTACATACATTAATTAATTACAAAATAATATTAGGAATATTACTTTTCTTTCTTTAAATTTAGTTTTTCTTAAATTGTCTTGCTATATATTTTTTGTTCTATTTTGTACTTTTCTAATCGTGGGGATTTTCTTTAAATCTTTGAGTATTAGTTATAGCCACGTTTAAGTTAACATTTGTTTGGTTGGGTTTAAAGCTTAGTATAAATTGTATAGAAACGTACGTTTTAAAGAAAACCTTAACAAAATTTCCCTCTAAATAATTATACCGGTCCCCTAAAAACCAGTCCAAGTTGGCATCACTGATGCAGCCTGCTCACAGCTGTGATATTGCCACAGGTTTAGTAGAGGTAAAATTTTTGAAAATAAATGACATCAGTCACCACTCCCCAAACATGACGTAATACAATTTGTAATAATAGGTGGGTTAGGTAATATTAATTTTTTTTTTTTCTTAATTTCTTAACTTTTTATTTTCTTCAAACATTTTTTTGTTCGTTTTTGTTTTTTGTTTTTTTAATTATAAAAAAATTGATCCTCAATTTGGCACAACTATAGATATTTTTTTTTTTTTTTAATAGTTTAGAACTATTCAATAATTTCGTTCAAAATAAACAACTTTGGCTTTCATTATCCTGTAATTTAATAATAATTAACTTTTTTTATAAATCTTAATTAAATGTTATTCCTCATTAATTAGTTTATAAATTTGGCTTATTTCAAAAACAAACAAATCTTCTCACCCTTTTACTTTTTTATATTTTGTTATTTTATACAAACAAAATAATCTTTCTTAATCTAAAGTCGTATTTTTGTTTTTCCATTTTTTAACTTCCTATTAAATATATTGATTGAGAAAAATAAAGTAGTCCTAAACTATATATTTATATATTGATACAATATATTCTAAACAATTTCTTTTTCATTCTCAGTCAATATTTTTAATTATTCATTTAAAATAGTGATAATATAATTTCATTTTCGAATTTAACATTTTTTTCTGTACTACTTACGTTATAAGTTGACTTAGATTTTTACTTCAAAATTAATATAAAAGAATTTTAATTTAAAATTATATCAAAATCTAATAAATAAACTTTGCAAATAGAAAGTTTGCAATTAATTAAAATGACAAGAATTTTAAGTAAAAATTGTGACACGTGGTCCCAAAATTACCAAAGAAATATGTCATAGTTGCTTCACGAAATTTATTTTGGAATAAATCACTAAGAGTTTCATTAAAAAATTTAATGAAATACATTCCTTTGTCTACAAAAAATAATAATATTTTTTCATTAAATTTGCGAAAGTAAATAAAAAGAGTATTATGCTACAATATTGTTATTTCAATATTATCAACTTTCTACTAACTTTCTCAGAAGAAACGATGAATGTTTGTTTATCAACTGTAATCAATCACTTTTAGTGAAATAAAACAATAATTTTTTTAAATAATACTTATGTATAAAGTGGAGTATTTTGTTTATTATCTCTCCATACTCCATACATATATCCACGTCATGGTTAAAATCGAGAAACTATTAATTAATATGAATTTACACGAGAGCGATAATCAATGCGCAATAACATTTAATTAATATTTATAAAAAAAAAATTATTATTATTAAATTACAGGATAATGAAAGCCGAACTGTTGTTTATTTTGAACGAACAGTTATTGAATAGTTCTAACTTTAGAAAAAAATAAAATTCTATAGTTCTGCAAATTGAAAAAACAAAAAACAAATTTTTTGATAGAACAATAAGAACAGTTAACGAACAGTTGATAGAGCCAAAAAAAGTGCAAAAAATTAATTTCCCCCCCAACTTAAGAGAGACGGTTACGCGCGCATTTTTAATGAAAGTGACAACAATAGTTGCTTATAAATACTAATATTAATAAAGTAAAAAAACGCCTTTATTACATTATTATGATTACTAGTACCTATACAGTTACTACTTACCAGTTAGTTACCACAACTAATTACCTAGGGGATTCCATTCTACCTGTAGATAACACTGATCTGTTTTTTATAATATATCTGTGCAACTCACTAGTCAATTAGTCAGAAGTCACAACTTTGAAGTTTGAAAAACCCTTGTTGAAATGTAATTAAAACTAGTAAAATAATTAATCACCTTCGTGTAGCTCCATTGAGGTCTGTATTTTTATTTTGGCCAAACTGATCTATATTTCATGTATGTAATTTAATTCATTTTTAATCAATCTTATTTTAATTTTCAGTGTCCGAGTATCGGTAAATATTGAAATTTAAGGTATTTTTCTAATTGTGTGAGTTGTTTACGCATCGTGGCAAAAAATGATTTTGAATCATAGATGATTGAACACTATTTGAAAATCACATATT
This sequence comes from Pieris macdunnoughi, assembly GCA_905332375.1. Classification (NCBI taxonomy): domain Eukaryota; kingdom Metazoa; phylum Arthropoda; class Insecta; order Lepidoptera; family Pieridae; genus Pieris; species Pieris macdunnoughi. Next base: position 2,280,667 of record CAJOBZ010000016.1, read on the forward strand.
GAAAGTGATTTTAAAATAAGCTTAAGTGGAAATACTCTTAAAAACAATTACAGAAACTGAGTTGAATATTTATGAGTTCTTGTTATAACTTAACATGTTGCTGGAATAAGTACTCACCTAAGCTATTATTAAATAATTCCTATTCATTAAATTTTAGATAAGATGTTATCTTTAAAGTGTTGGGCAATGAGATAATAAGATATGTGTATTTACAGAATTTTAACATGTATGACAGAAGCGCCTTAGTACTTAACTTGCTGTGAGTATTACTATAATTTTTATTAATATACATTATTACTTTATAGTGCTTAAAAACTGAATGGTCTATTAAAGTAATATTTATGACATCACACAACATGAATTTTTGCATTTAACTATTTTTTTAAATATTTTGTATACCATGTTTTATTTGATTCAGAATTATTAGTATTTAATTTGCATCTAAATATGTACAAGTTTTGATTTGATAAATGAAATAGAGCCTTGCAATTTTTCATATCTGAATACTTGTATTTTCAAACTAGAATTAAAATTGTTGATATTGAGTATCTATATGTATGTATGTATACTTTAGTGTTAAATTTTATACCTATATGCTAACACAGCACAAGGCAATTGGCATACTATATACTAATGAGTGTAATTAGTGTTGCCCTTGTTTACTTGCCTGAAATCACTCATTTAACAAAAGCTTTTATCATGTTTAAGTGGCCATTCAAATTATGTATGTTTTTTATTATGAAATGGTTTGTATCCAAAAAAAACACTGTTATCTGGTTTATAATATTTTTTGTTACAGGGTTTTTATCACAAAATGCCGGCTATAACCTAGAGAAGGGAATTAAAATGGATGTTGTTAACATGGAGGAGGGTCATTATGAGCCAAGGGAGAGTGTCCCTGGGAGTAGTGTTGAAAGTGATGCTTCCAGCAGTCTGTTTGAAAGCTATGATACAAGTGACCAAATGACTGATACAGACAAGCAATCTGATGATGATGATGACCTTAAGGAAGATTTACAAAAACACATACCTGAATGTTATAAGTCTGATTCAAATTTTACATCACATACATCACAAGATATCACAAATGATGAAGAATTTCAAGCAACAGCTTTATGTCAATTTATGGATATATTAAATGATCTGGATGAAGTTTTGGACAAGTCTCTACTGGCTTGCCTTGATGATGGTACAAAGTCTCTTGATAGTGATGAAGAAGATCTCATATGTAAGATTAAAGAATTTATAGGTGATAGAGAACAGTCAGAGCCCTCAGATTCACATAGTTCCTTAGATAATACACAAGTGATATGCTATGGAGAAAGTTTAACAAATGCTGAAACTGTACTAGATATACCCGTTAAGGCTCAAGTAAATGTAGGTCGCTCTAAAAGCTTTTCAGATATAGAAGAGAATGTACAATTACCTATCTTAGAGAGAGCTAGTACAACAAATGATACATTACGTAACTCCATGAGAAGATTGGACCCTATATTGCTGCCAGCAATATCAACTCAGGAGCCTTCGGGAGAGGCTATCACTTTGCCTGTTATATTATTCTTAGAACACCATGTTAATTTGCGCCCGACCAGTGCCCCAATTCAGCTGCAAGTTACAGCTGCAAATTTGAGTCAAGATAGTGCATCAGGGCCTCTCATAGTGGGCCGTAGAACTTTATTAATGAATAGAACATTATCTCTACCATCACCAGGAGAAAGTGAGATAACTGCTGAATGGACAGGGCATAATACAACTCGTAGTGCTGCAAGTGTATCAAGTTCGTCAAGTGATTCTTCAAATGGCGTGCCTACAATTAATCAAAGCCCATTTATTGGCACAGATGAAAGGTTAGTAAAAATTGCTTCTTTACTCAAATAGTATACTTGAAATTCTTATATTATAATAACTATTTCAAATGTACACACAATATACATGTATTTGTTCATTTTGATCTATTTTTTCTATTTATCATTTGTGTATTATTTCTGTGATTGTTATGATTGCCTACAATTAGATATTTGTAATTTTAAATATTAATGACTTAAAACTTAAAATTGTATTTATAAACTATACAATTTATTAAAATAAATTTATCACATCTCTTGCAAGTTTACATAATAGTAACACATGTTTTGTCTAGACACCTGTATTACAAAAAATGTTACAAAATTGATTTCTTACATAATTATCATACAAAGAATGTGTTATTCCATGACATGTTCGCTTAGCTTAAGCAGATTAGCCATGTAAAGTTTATTGTATTGCAAACTGTTGTAGGTTTTCCTGTGAATACTGTAATTGTTATCTGTGTGTTTTTTTGTCTTTTATATGAGTTTTTTCTTTTAGTATAAATATATAAACCTTTGGTTCTTAAAAATTCTTCAGTACAATTGAAACAACATAATAATAACCATTTATTGTTTAGTGGTATAAAAATTCAATTGCTCTAGCAACACAGTATTGAGTTTTGAGGATCAAATTAATTTCTAAATTTATTGCTCGTAGTCTAAGATTCAGTGTCTAAACTTAGGACTATTACGACTTACACTTATTAATAAATACATAAGAATATTTGGTGAATTATTTACATATTATTGTTTATTTGATTTATAATAAGCTTTTTACTCTAATTACATATAGAATTGAAGATAATGAGGAGACACCTCTAGGAGTGTGGCCACACCGTATGAGTGCAATGCTGGCTTGTCTCAGCTGTACCATTGGGATATTTAATATATCGAGATTTGCTATGTTCAGTGTACATTATGGAGGTATGAATTTTATTTTCTTACATTTTTCATAAGACCCAGTTTTCAAATTTACTCTTTTATTTAGTTATTTTTTTAAATTAGTTATTTGACAAGAAAGATAACTTGAATGGATAGGGCAATAACATTCCATCAAAAACCAAAGAAAGTAATAGGATTAGACAGGAGCAGACTTTATTAACAAGCATGCTACTTCATCGTCAATTCGACTAATCCTGGCCGTTTTGGGTCAGGTGACTGACGTATATATATTTTTAATTAGATAAATTAATGACTAGATATTTTAGTTCATAACTATTTCTTTAATATTAACTACTTTAATATTGATTAAATAGCCTATTATTTACATTGTAATTAAAATTACACAATCGTTCATAGCACTAGCAATAGATAAGTTTGTTTGGTCGTGTTCTGTACAAGGACAAGTGTCGTCTTTTTCACTCCTAAATATGCTAATTCTATTTAGTTTGGCTTAATCACGGGTCAAGTCGCAATACTTGCGGAATTTGTGCATTACGTTAGCTATGGTTCCCCGTTCCGCCCAAGTTTAAGCGCGAGATTGACGAAAGAAAGTTATGGAATTTCTTATGTCAAATATGTACTAAATTTAAACCTTAAAATAACATTGCGTGAAATTAAACGTAAATAAATGTCATTTCTTTTATGATAGGCATTGTTTTTAAATTGCGTAATTTGTAAAAGTTGCGTGACAAATTTATTAATCATACTTAATTTATCGATTTCACTTTCGAAACTTTTCTAAATAGATTTTCTTATGTTGACATTGAACTATCTTATTATTTTCGGTAGGACATCGTATATCAGTTTTAGTTTAATTGTGCTGGTGAACCCATGTTTGTAGGTTTAATAACTTTTTAAAGTAATTCTCTTTGTTATGTAATAACATTTTTATATATTTTTTTAGTTTTAAATATGAAAAATAAACGTTTATTTGTGAATAAAATGACGCGTAATAAGCATTAAATTAGTTTCTAAAACTGTCTTGTCGGTTTCCGCACAGACTATCAAAATAAGATCTGACATAATATTTTTGAACGGTATTATGATTGAGGTTCGCTTATCAAAAAACCTCCTTTCTAACCTACCTTAAAACGACTTATTCCCAACGAACCATACAGGCTACCTTGCCGGGAATTTGAAAAATAAATTCCTCCTTTATTTATTTCTTAAAAAAACTTATGTACTTCTTTATAATTGCAAGCAAATAATAAATATTTAACAATGTTTTAATTGTACAAATTAATACTTGCGCGTGAATTACAAACAGAAACAAAGATAATGAGAAAATAAAACGTGAACAATGCAACTAAATTCCCAACCCAACCGACTGACATTCTAAAAGATAACTTTTACTACCGTATTGTTACCGAGGGTTGGCGGGCATTCAATTTTATTATTATATGAACGAATGTTTTGAAAGTATTTCTTTCAAATAATCCATATATTAATAATTATAAAAAAGATTTGTTTACATTATTTTATTTTTCAGCAAGCTTCATAATACAATTCCTAATACTATCATTTCTCATCGGGATACCGTTGTTCACGTTACACCTATGTTTGGGCCAAGTCTTGGAATCGGGTCCAATAGATATGTGGAAGATATCGCCAATATTTCAAGGAGTTGGAATCTCGTTGTTATTGACGCAAGCAGTTATTGGAATATATAGTATTATTGGACTGTCTTGGATTTTCGTTTACTTCAGGGATTCGTTTATAAACGCTGAGGATAAATACAAATGGTCGCTACCACACGATTTTAACTTTGATGGTAAGTCTTTTTATATAGAGAGTCCGAAAGAGCGCACACTCTTAGGTATGACCTAGGCACCTTCAAGAAAAGAGCGGCAACGCACTTGCGTTCTGGCAATGTGACAGTCCATGGACGGCGAAATCACTTAGCATCAGATGAGCCTTTTATAATAAAAAAATACCATTATGTCAAAATTCATGACATACATAGCGATAGGATTCGACTCGGGAGCTTGCACTTTGTAAAATGTGAGGCCTTAGAAAAAAGTACTGCGGTGTGACGTCACATGCCATATATGAAATGGTAACGTGACAAAGCGTGAGCTTATGTCATTCTCTAAAAATATTAATAAAAAACATTATACTCAATTAGGTATAACGGGTTGACACAATCACTTCACTTGTGATTAGAAAATTTATAAACTGGTATAATTTTAATTTTTCAGATCCGGTACACAGAAACATGACCCGAAGTATACATCTAACGATCCCTCAGTATTTCCAAAGTGAGGTGTTACAACGCAATCACAATAATAGCTTCGGAACTATCAAATTCCAAGTTGCTTTTAACCTTGCTGTCGTGTGGATGGTTGTATTCGTATCGCTAAGTAAAGGACTTCATTCATACGGAAAGGTAAATATGAGTTTGACATATCGATTTTGACAGCGGCAAAATATTTGTGTCAAATGACTTGTCTTGTCAAACTCTATCAGGCCACGTGTCAATGTTTTTATTTGTACTCTTAATGCTTATAATAAATGCACATTTAATGTATGCACAGCCACAACAAAAAACCGTTGTTCAAATTACTATAGTTAGCTTACTTACCAATAGATGACGCGATACGTTAACTAAAACGCGCTCGCAAAATATTTACATTATTCTGTGTAACTGTTGATTTCTTTAATAGTTGTTTGAACATAGCGACGGCTTAAGCCGAGGTCCGAGTCTCGCAGGAGACGCCCATTCCGACTGAGTTACGCTACGCCATTAGGGATGATCGATATTTATCGAAAACCGAACGATGTTGGATAACATCGATGATTTTTGCATTAATTATTGACAAAAATAAAATAAAGTGAAATGATTCGAAATTTATTAAGAAACAGAGCCAATTCCTAGATATATTCCGATATTTTTTATCAACTAACTGAATGAAAAGAAATTTTGATAAAGAAGAACCTTTTAATATATTTCATTGTTGGTAAAGAGTAGTGAGAAAGTGTGAGAGAGAAAGAGCGAGCGAGATTACTATATTATTATATTACGATTACCGGGCGCAAATAATGAATACGCGTTCAAAATTTTAATTAACCTGATTTGTGGATGCGTTCATTGAAGACATAATTTGTTTCATAAGTTGCATTGGTCGTGCGGATGGCCGTGAGTTAACATCGATGTTACGATATTTTTAGTATAGCAACATCGATGTTTTTGCTCTCAACGTCGATGATCATAGAGCATCCCTAGTCTCGCCTCTATAGTCTATTTCCTTCTGATTAAAAGGAGTAGTATTCGCGCATTGTGCCCCCTCCCATATCCACCGACTACAGTCGCTTCACCATTCATCAGAATCACGACCGTCTAACACTACTTATCATCAATTAAATAACTATATATTAAATAAAAAAATATATATAGAATATTTTACTTTAAACAAGAAAACGCGAGTTTGGCTACTAATTTACTGTTTCGGAAAATAATTTAAAACAACTTTACTGCTGGTCCCAGTACTAAGGCATTCCTGTGTCCAGAATCTTTCAAGGTACAAAAAAGAAAAAAAAATAGTTTCTTTAAATACATTTGTGTGTTTATGGCGTGCGTGATTGCATGAATATGTCTCATTTTCGTGACCACTAGTAATCTATGAATAAAAAAAAAATTACATTTCAGGCGGTGTACGCGTTAATATTTCTGCCGATTTGTGGAACACTAGTCCTCTGTACAAAGCTGCTGACCCTGATACCTTATGACTCTGTGACGAACATCTTCGCGCAAACTGAATGGAGTGAATTCTTTCTCGCCAATCATGTAAGTATACAACTTGAAGATCAAAAAGCTAAAAAAAAATACGAACTTTATTAAAATTTGTTACCTTTGTAACAAGGTATCGAAACGCAATTTTTTTCATTGCGAACTAGCGAAATATCATATCCCTGTATATATATGTATAGCGTGTATTTTTTCTCGATGTACGTGATGGGTGGGTGCGTGATACATGGTGGGTGCGTGATGCGACTTTCGCTCTATCTCACACTCTCTCTCGATCTTTCTCACTTGCTTGCTCCCTACTTTCGGTCCATGGCTATTTGCTTCGCCAAAAACGCTGCACATCTTCGTGACGCTAATATTATTATTATTGCGTTTCATCCGTAAAAATTGTACCCTCATGCACCTAAAGAAGTTTCACTTAAAAAAATGCTCCAATTTTATTTAAATTAATGTACATATACTTATTACCGCAGCGTAAACGCGGTTTCACGGAAAGAGACAAAAGAGTAGTTAGGGTGAAATTAGGATGTTTTTGTTTTTTTAAAGAGGTTTATGGTTTTCATTCAAGAGCTGGGCAGCCGCGGCCCAAGAGACATTCCTGACTTGGGGTCTGCTAGGTGCCTGTGTGATGCAACTAACGGCCCATAAGGACCCCAAACATAAAAGCGCGTCGATGTTGCAAAGGGAAAGCGCGTGTGTAGTCGCCTTTACAATCGCTGTGTTATTACTGGCCTCATTTCTAGCAAACACGTGCATACAAGTGTTGAAAAGCCACGGATACAACTATATTCCTAGCAGTTTTGGTGAGTAAAAAGATGCTTCTATAATTATTTCGATAGTCTTTGGATTAGCAAGTACTAAAAAATATTGTCTTTGGATTAGCGAAGAAAAAAATATTGTCTTTGGATAAGCGAGTACAAAAAAAGTAATAATGTCTTTAAGCTAGCTTGTACTAAAAAAATATTGTATTTGGGTTAGCGAGTACTTAAAAAAGTAATATTGTCTTTGAGTTAGCGAGTACTGAAAAAAATAATATTGTCTTTGGGTAAGCGAGTACTAAGTAACTTCAAAATTCATTACTTGAATAATAATACTTTTTTTTAAATAAAACATTTGTTCACAGAGACAGAAACATCATCACAATTTATTTGGCCCACTTCTGAACCACTACCTGGCAACACTGCGTATACACCCGTTCGGTATATGAGTCAGTATGGCAGCCTCGTCGGTGTAACCGTTTGGCGAGCTGGCAACTTTCAGAAGACTTTTAGCGGCTGGCAACCCTTGCAGCTTCCCATGCAAATAGTACCAGCTACATTGGCTGTGTTGCCATCTAATGTGGTATGTTTTTAATTAACCTGAACCATTACTAAGATGTTCCATACCCTAAAAGAATTATGTTAGGGTAATAATATTCTTCTCTCTCCTACAAAATTTAAGTAGTAATTTGTAAGAAAAACTTTGTTTCATAATTTCCAACTTAGCCTAGTCTGTACCTAAACTTGTGACGTCATTTACATATTATAGAACAGATTATATTAATATGATTAATTAGCAATTCCTGTACGTTATTATTTGAATTAAGAACGTATTAAGAATGTCTTATAGGTTTATTATGATTGCTAGGTAGTGGTCAATTCTTATAGTGACAAATTTCTTTTGGCGCCAAACCTACGTTTTATTATTCTTTTGAACATGCAATACATTTGATGGAAATGCATTATACATATTAACTAGCAAAACACCTTCACACGCGTCTCACGTACCGTGTTCTGTACACACGTCTTAAACACAAAAATAAAAAATAAACAACTTATTGTAAATCTAAACCATTCTCAAATCCAATTGAACACATAAAAAAATTATCAAAATCGGTCCTGTCGTTATGCTGCTAAATATTGGCAAACATTAACAAAATTTAATTCAATTAAAAAACGTAAAACTTGTTTGTCATTTTTAACACATTCTACAGCCGTTTTAAATTACAACTGTCCAAAAAATATATCGTCAATTAATTTCATTTGATGTAAAATATATTGTCAATAGTATAAATGTCATGTACGTACTAGACTCGTAATCATGCTTTGTTATCCACGTCAATACCAACCATGCAAAAAACTCGTTTTGTATCGTGCAGCCCGGACATACGACGGCTACTATAGGTCTACCAGGATCTGATGGCAAAAAGGGAAAAAAGAAATTGACGCTAGCAATACTGGGGAAATTGGAGTAAAACGTTTTGATACTTTTTTTTCCTTATAGCGGCTGATTATGTGTGTGATACATGCAAATATAAAAATGTATCCAATGAACAAGGATAATTTTTGAAAATGTGGCGAATGTGGGTTTGAAATTTAGATGAAAACTCCAATTACTCTGTTCATGAGTTTATTAATTAATTAAGAACTTGAAAATGGTTCCAAATACTGCACATCCATAAAAAAGTCTTCAACGCCGTATTTATAATAAACCTTTCCTCCTGCATCTCAATTAACCGATCTTGTTCTATGAATTGATTTTCAATTTTTATTACATGTTCACAATATTTTCGCCATTCATCGATCCCTATTTGAGAGAAAGAAACAGTGTACAACTCATTTATCTTGTTTCTGATCAATTCTAAATCAAAACTATCCAAGTTTATTTGTAGTATAAGAAACCCCTGAAATAAACCTAAGTTTAGTATAAGTACACAATATAATACACACGAAAAATCCCATAAACCAAAGTATCAAGACGTGTCATTCCTACTAACCAGTCAACGCTTGCACATGGCTCAATATCGATGATTGTGTATGATCTGCATCTTGTTGACCAAGTATTCTTTGATAAACATTGAAAACAATATGTCTTGCTTGCGGTCGAAGACGTTTCTTCGACATTTTCATCACTTTTTAAAAGAAATTTGAAGCCAAACCAAAAACAATTCCTCGAAATTTCACTTGACAGATGAATTTTTTCTTTTATTGCCATATGCAAATCGCTAATTTTAACAAATTTTTTTTGCCATCAGATTCTGGTAGACCTATATTTAAGCTATCGCGGAATGTGCTTAAAAGGAGTATTAAGAATATCCATAGCGCTAAATCACGTGAATCATGAGCACACTCCACTTACACACCCTTACATATATACCCCTATATCTCTCTCTTTCACACCATCACACAACACAGCCCGAATTAGGTTAGTTGTATTTCATCATTCTTATTTATTGTTCCTATCGTAAATGTTTGAACCTGTATATATTATGTATTCTATCTTTGGCTGTATATTTTGTATAATTGTTTTTTCATATAATTTATGTTAGATGTAGGATTACGAAAAAAACGTATTAATTCTATGTAAAATACTTTGTCAATAGTTCTAATTTGAAATAAAATGCATTGTCAATTAATTCCAGTTGTCACCAGCCTGGGCGGTGATATTCTACTTTATACTGATTATGTTCGGTATAGCGCAACAACTCGCAATATGGCATTGCGTGATCTCTGGTATAGTTGCCATAAATCGGGAGGCACTCCGGGTGTGGGAGACTAGTATTACGTTTTTCAGTTGTGTTTTTGGACTTGCTATGGGACTGTTGCTGTCTACTGATGTAAGTTATTATTATTTATTTTAGAATAATATTCGTCATTTTTGCTTAAAAGTCATAAATATGTATGAATGTATTGACAAGAAAAAATATTTATATTTTTGTTTGTTTGAAATGAAAAAATCGTTTACTGAACCGATTTCAAAAGTATATAGCATTGTGCTACAATATACCTGGGTAACAATAAATACTTCCAAAATATTTTTTTTTAAAAAGCGCGTGGCACTCGGGGACTGCCGGTAAACCTATTGCACAGCAATTTTTATCAACTTATGCAATTATAATTAATTATTTATTTATTTTATATTTATGCAGTATTTTTTTTCTTTGATATTAATTCAATCTACCGCTCTACCAGACTTAGACTAACACGCCTATATAGTCTGTCTCACTCTAACGCGTACAGAACACCGATCTCGTCAGAGAGATGTGAATACGCAGTGCGTTCAGTCGTTCGTTAGTATATTGCGTCATCGTGTTACGTGTGTCAGGTTATTTTCGTTACGGAATTTCTTGATTCGGTCACCGCGCTCAAAGCCCGAGATAAAATCTATACAGTAGCTTAATAATTTTTGACGATGAAAAATATTGTTTGTGATATTTTTCGACCATTCGAGTCCTCACTTCCTGCTTTGCATGTTTTTTTCAGCGAAACAATTATTATTTTAAGTAGCTTGTTTGTAAGATATATATATTTTTAAATTTACTATACGAATTTCAGGCTGGCGTCCGTATAGTCCACTTCATAGACTACGTATGGGTGGGGGCGTGGTGGCAGTGTGTATTGCAAGTGTCGCTAGCGATAGGCGTGTTCGTGGTACGGGGGCGGCCCTACTCCCCGGACATCGTGGTAGCAGCCCTCTTTAAGCCAGCCTCGAAGATTTCTGCATTGCTTTCTTTTACTTGGACTGTTATATTACCCGTGTCACTCACTGTAAGTATTGTTAGAAGTTTGCACAGCCCTGCTACTCGGTAATTAATGACTCGATAGTTCGTTAAAAAAATGACGTCATTAAGGTCCTTTTTTTCTACACCAAATCTAGGTGATTTGAAAAAAAAAATTAGTAATTGATTTTAATATTTTATTTTCATAACACAAATAAAAGTTATTTTGGGTGCATTTTGGTAAATAATGACTATTATAATAATTAATTTTCCTATTTCCAGGCATTATGTGTTATGGACTTTCGAGTTGGTCAACACAAACTGTTATACAGTTGGCGCAAACCAGCTGGGTGAGTTATTTTTCTTTGATAATTTTTAATTTGTTGCTTATTTTTATTTCTTTGATCATTTTTAATTCTTTGGTTATTTTTATTTCGTTGATCATTTTAAATTCTTTGATAATTTTTAGTTCTATGATATTTTTTAATTCTTTGATCATCTTTAATTCTTTGATAATTTTTAATTCTTTGTTTATTTTTATTTCTTGATCATTTTTAATTCGTTACTCATTTTTATTTCTTGATCATTTTTAATTCTTTGCTTATTTTTATTTCTTTGATCATTTTAAATTCTTTGATCATTTTTAGTTCTATGATCATTTTTAATTCTTTGTTTATTTTTATTTCTTGATCATTTTTAATTCTTTACTAATTTTTATTTCTTTGATCATTTTAATTCTTTACTCATTTTTATTTCTTTGATCATTTTTATTTCATGGTCACTTCTGTCTTCTGTCTGACACGCGTCAATTTTGGGTTAAGCCCCGTATTCTACCAACCACTATCTATATAAAGTTCGACATATGATAGCACTCAAGATAAGGTTGTGACTTGCATACGGCTCTAATCATTCCTTGTTAACATATTATATATTTTTATAGATATTGGCCGCTTTGGTGCCGACAGATGGCGGTGTTCATACAACAAACAGTTCTGTTATTGGTGCCGGCTGCAGCCGTTCTGCAAACGTGTCGTTACATCAATAAAGGACCACCGGATATATTAGAGGTAAGTTTTTTTACTTTATTTCTACTATAATTTAGACTTTAGCTGATAAATCTAATTGTATTTTTACACCGTAATGCATAGTCGAACACCGTCACACATAACTACACATCTTTACACATACTTCATTTCTGGGAACCTTGACACAGATATTTTTTTACTAATAAGGGTTCCTAAATCTTACACATTGTAATGCAAATGTAGTTTGTACTTATGATGAATAAACAATTTTTTTTATATTTCAAAAAAACTGACTTTAAGACCTAGAACTCTATAACCTATCACATCCAATCCAAAAATAGGATAATAAGTAAAATTGGTAACCATGGTAACGGTTCTTATTTTAATTTTATTTACGCTACAAGGAATACGCCCGTCGTGATTGTTTGGATGATGAGGTAAGAATAGTTTGAGAACTAATCAGATTATGTCCAAGGTCAAAGGACAAGTCAAAAGAAAATTACGCAAATTTGATTTAATTTAAATAAATGAATACATTTGCTCCTGTTTTATTGAAAAAGTTTGATTAGTGGTATTAAATTAATTGGTTGATATAAATTTGTCGCATTCCTTACCTTGTTTTATCTTAATTCTTAGAACGAGATATATTTTTGACATGTGTTTCTTCTTGAAAGAAAACTCGACAATAATTAAATTATTTTACAGCGCGTCCAAAACCTGTACCGTCCCCGCATGGGTTCTCCCCACGAGTCTCGTCCCCCTGCGCCCCTTCCTCCTCCTACCTCCCGTCCAGCGCCCCCTGACCCCCCTCCTAAGTACACCCCTCCCCCGTCGTACTCAACGGCCACGGGAGCCCGACTGCTTAACACGTTGCGCAGGAGTTTCAGGACGTTGAGAAGGTGAGTTCGATGTCAGCGGCGAGTATAAAGAGTATGATGTGTTTGATCTTTTTATCGGCTTGTGCTTTTAAATAATCTTAATTCTTTAATTATTATTTTATTATTAATATTATTTTCGACTTTCCAGTACTTTACATCACATAATGGTAACTTTTAGGTATAAAGAGTCACTAGGTGGTCACGAAACGTTTTACTATACTTGGGTACAGAAAAACGTTACGGCGCTTTACATGGGGGGGGTCAATAATCTCCAAAAATTGCGTGACGTAATACTTGAACGCTCCCTAACAGAATTGTAATACATATTAGTACTTTTTAGTTCTATATTCCAGATATAATTTTAATGATTTGGAAACTGGAAACAAAAACTGAATTTAATAAAAGCATAAAGTTGTATTGCGACCTATTTATGAATTTTTTAAAATTATTTTAGGATAACATCACAACGCACGGAATTATCGGAAGAAACGACACAACTCCCCACTTCACTGAGTGAAACTGTCGAACGACAACCCACACAAACACAAAACACACACGCGCTCATTGACGAGACAGACTCACACAGGCCGTCCTCTTCGCACTCGTTAACCCTCACCCGCGATCTACTCCGACGTTCTTTTATTAAAACCGACCAAAATATACGCTCGAGTCTAAGACGGAGCTTTAAATACGGCATTAATAACGCCTTGACAACGAGTAATGAGCAGTTGGTGAGGGATGTGGAACCCATTTCGAATACAGTGGCCATGTCCGCCATGTTGGGGGAATCGGAGACATCGCATAATAGAAGTATCGCTTCTGTGATATAACCCGCCTTATAAACCAGCTTGGGATTTTTAAACTACATTGTATAGCGCTATCTCCTTCGCACTAATGTCGTTTCGAGAGTGTTAGAGAGAGATAACGCTTTACAAACAAGAGTTGGGAATCTTTGATAAGATAAATACATTTGTATAGCGCTATCTCCTTCGCACTAATGTCGTTTCGAAAGTGTGAGAGAGAGACAACACTACAAAGGTCAAAGTTGACAAGCAATAATTCATCACATAAGAATCCTTATTGCATTTATATTTTTTAATAAATTCAATAATTTTATGGTACAATGTTATATTAAATGATATATAGAATAATGAAATTTCGTCATAACTTACATCACAGTAAGAAGTTTTACATATTATTTTAACTGTATAATAATTTTAGAATATTTCTTAACCGTTGTATGTTCGTAGTTTTAAGTCAATGAAAAGTATTATTTTGAGTGAATCTCCTTTGCTCCACTTTCGCCATAAATATTGGAAATTGATAATAATTCAGAGCTTAATTAGGATAAATGTTATCGTTAGATATTCTTCAATTGAAGCATGTTTTTAATAGTTAAGATTGAGCATAATAAATGATTATTTTCGTAATTATCGGATTTATTAAGTACAATATTGTTAGTACATTTCACTGCCATTCATTTGTTATTTTGCTTATAAGTTTTTTTAAATACATTTTAAATATATCAATCAAGACATCACGGCGTAAATTAAATAATTATTAGATTTATTTTCTATGAATAACTTTCAAATCCTCGGCAGCTAATACCTCTAGATATTTGGAAGTACTGCAAGATTCACCACAAAAATTTGTGTTCGGTAATTTAATTACAATTTCTAATACAGTTAACCCCCTAATAACGCGGAAATCGCGTTGTAGGAACGTCTCGTAAACCCTTTTTTTTATTCAAAAACTAGGAACACGAATTCAATAAAGTTATTTAGTTTTTTATAACAACGCAATTGAAACAGGTGACAAATACGAAAAACTAATTATGGACTTCAAATCAATATAAATTTCAACAGAAATATTACTTGAGAAATCTCCGCGTTATATGGTGGACGGAAGACGCGTTATAGGGGGGATTTCTTTTCCTTTATGCATTTACAAGTGAAAGTTATCTCTAGTCACATTACTTCCACAATCATTATTTCGATATTTGCGTACGATTTATTTGCTCGTATTTTTTATTACATTCCATACTTATACAATGTACTTAAGTAATAAACTTTTTTACTTACGTGTTCTTTTATTTCCTCTACATAATATGTAATTCTATTAAAAAAACGTCTAATAGAAATCGGTGGCAATTATTGGCAGAAAAATGTTTAATATAGTGAGACAAAATACACGTCGACGTTGTCCTGTACACATGTCTTACATACAAAAAATATCTGATAATATAAATCGTTCTCGACTCCACTTGAACACACAAAAAATTCATCAAAATTTGTTCAGCCGTTTAGGAGTTTAATTACGAACACATGCACAGAAGATTTATATATATATACCAGCTGTTTATTTGCTGTATAGATAAATAACCTGGATAGCGACTGCAGCGCCGGGCAAATTTGTAAGTCTAAACCATGCAGGGCGCTACCCAAACAAAAAAAAATTATTCAAATCGCTCCAGCCATTTAAAAGGAGTTCAGTGACATACACACGTATAGTAGAATTATATATATTTATATTGAATAAATAAGGCTTAGTTATTATTATATCTGCTACAACGTAAAGCCTTTTTTAGCTTTCCTACCTACATTTAGAACCAAATCCTTCACAATAGGAAAAGCATTTCTAAATGCCGTCAATCAACTTTTGGCATTGTAATAAGGTAAGCCTTCATGCCCGTTTGCACAATGTCCTTTAAAAATAAGAAATCCTAACAAATGGCTCAACGATACTTGATCGTCAATGGTAGCACTTGTGCTGATGATGCTTGCATCATTAGCATAAAACGCGTGAAATAAACTATGCAATTTTGTGGAAAGTCGATTCATTTGAGCTATTATTGACGAATACTTATTTGTCGATCATGCATAGATTATAGCTCCATGAAAAATCTAAAAACATCTGCAATAGCCTAATGGGGGTACGATTCAGATTTCGTTATAAAGCAACCTGACATATATGAGATAGCCCTGTCTTAGACCGCCGAGTTGCGGTCAAGCCACATTTGCATAATCGTAGTCTGAAAAATTGTAGTTGTCTAATTTCGCTGTCAGACAAAAAGTTAGTCTTCATTGAAATACATATTAATATAATCTGAAACTACAAGAACCTGTCCGACGACAGCTGATTTAAGGCAGTTTTTGCCGCGCACCACCACTATGTGGAACTAGGTACCCACTGATGTATTTCCAAACCAATTCGATTTAGGGTTCTTCAAGAAATGAGCGTACCAAACCTAAAAGGCCAGCAACGCATTTACGAGCCCTCTGGCATTGAGTGTCCATGAGCAGTGGTATTACTTAACATCAGGTTTGCCCCGTTCTATATATATAAAGAAACATCAATTTGAGAGGTTTGAACTGTATGGAGAGAATAATTTCAAGTTCCTAAGTTTTTTGTAACTAATACAATATTAGTGCGAAATTAAACTTAGAAATAGAAATTAATTATTTTCTTTCAAAAATCATTATTCATTATCTTTATTAATTATATGACCATATAAACATGTTATTATGTTTAGCGATGGCAGCTAGAACCATGTTTAGGTTCACTCAATTACGAATAAAGTTGTTTGACTAAGAATGTTCCAATACATATATATTCGAACGAAGTTATGAATTTTGAAGTTATGAAGTATCATTTCTAAATATCACCGTTAAATTATATTTAAATATTTCTCTTATGCTTCGAAAATGGTCAGACTACCGCTACAACACTACTTTGTGCTTAAACCCTCTGTTATGAGTAATAAAAAGACAAATAATGTTAAAAACCTTTATTTTTAAAATTACAATTAAAAACCTTAACATAATCCTTAAATCCATACAAATTAAAACAGCGAAGCCGAGGTAATGAAACGTTAGAGTGAAAATTACAAGACTAAAGTAAGCGAGAAACAACATATCGTGATACATTTTACGACCTCAACTTCTTGCGATTTAAAATAAACATTCGAAAATATATTCACGAAATCGATGGCACATAAATTACATCTAAAAGTGAATCGAAGTATATCCTACGCGTTATCAGTCTCATTTGTATAATCGATATTTGATTCATTCTCGACTACCCTCAAATAACATAAATACCTTTTATATAAAAAATAATTAAGCATTAAAATCGAACTGGGATCGAGTCAAGTACAGAACCTCTTCATTACAATACGAATACGTCAACAAATATTTAATTAGGTTGTAGAACCTATTCTAAACTGATTTCCGGTTAAAACATGATAAGTTAGTCAAATAACAAGTAAATACTATTGAAATAATACAATTTTTTTTTTTGAATTTTTGTGGCAGTAAAAAAATTGCGAATTTTTTTTTTAGAAACTAAAGTATCTTCATTATAGACAAAAAATTACTTTCTTCAATTATTTTAAGTAGGAATATCTAAAATTTTCTTGAACTGTCCTAAACAATTACCCTAAGCATAAAGTGAAATACAACTAAGTTATCGCATTAACGAGTTCATGTTAAGAAGGGATTTAGCTGCCTTTGTGTCGACTGGGTCTTTCTTCTTAGCCGGGTCCAACATAAACACCTTCCAGAGGCTGCAATATTACATTAGTTATTAACTAATTTAGTTTACCTACGTGCCGAAAGACAATAGAGCGTCTAAATATCTGAATACTAACAATGTTTATTTAATTTTAAAATCTTTTATTTATAAATAATTGTATCTGTTTTTAGTCGGACTACCTTTTTAGTAGCTACATACCAACACATGGAATATTTTGCTATGCTACCCCATGGAGACTGATTGCTTTTCAGGAATAAAAACTAAACCTTCTCAGAGTTCAAGGAATCAATTTAGAAAGAATACTAGAATCGGTCCAGCCGTCTACCAGTTTTGCGCTTATACTACAAAATCATCAATTTTTAATTTCTATAGATTACTAGTTATTTTTTACCGTAACCAAGTCGCGGTAAAAGGTTTAATTTCGAACGTTTCGGCTTGATAAGCAAGGAAAGAACTAAAACATTATTATGAAACATACTTAAGATATTTTGAAACTTGGGAATAACCCATCAAAAATTTTATTATAGTATTACCATTACCAAAGGATGTCAAATGACTTATTTAATTATTTATTTAATATAAACAACTATTTGCGTTTACAAGCGGAAAAAATCTAGCTACCATTGGTCAGGACGGCTATTTTTGAATAATACAAAAAATATACGTCGTATTAATGACCTCATTCGATTTTTGTTAAAGATGGTTAAAGAGTAAAATAATGGTAAAAAATAAGGGTTTTAAAATAGCAACATAATCCTTAAATTCATATATTAAAATAACCCCTCACCGTAAGGTCTCATCAGCCCCCGCCGAGAGAACAGAAGTGCCGTCTGGCGAGAGACAGAGATGCAGAACTCGGGCGACGTGTCCGGTGAGATCGGCCACTCGGGCCATACTGGGGTACTTCCAGATCACCAGCTGGTTGTTGGCGTAGCCGTGCCCCGAGATCAGCTCTTTGTAGTGGCTGCTCCATAAGATCGAGCACACCTGGGTTCATACGGACATTAGGAATAATAAGAAATTATTTTTAATTCATTTATGCTGTCAAACATGTTATTTTATTTATTTATTTATTTATTTATTCTATAATTCTAATAGAGTTGCTGTGGACCATCCATTTTTCCTCCACCGTCGTCGAAAATATTTAAATATTAACCTATTACACACTCAGGCCATCCCTATCAATTAACACCCCCCAATAAACCATAAAAATTGCACGAACAACATGTACCAATTGAAACAATGACGCTCCACAGCCGATCAAGAAACCTGTTCTTGAAGAGAAATTCTCATTCGAATACAGGATTGTAATCAATTTACATATTCGAACATGAACTAAATACGAGTCCTACTTTTAGTTATGCATAATTTGTAATTGTTTGACTTATAAAGTAATTTTTTAATTTAAATTTGATATTGTTTCCTGTTACATTAGCAAATAGCGCAGCCGGTAAAGAGTTTAATAGATTTGGAATAATATAGTCTAATGTTTTTTTCCCATATAAATTATTGTATTTTTGGTAAAAGAAATTCGTTTTTTAATTTTCTACGTGTTGTATAGTGATAATGAGTTTTAGTTGTTTTAAGGTAATTGTCTGTAAAGTAGTTTTCATTTAATAATGCTAGCTCACTTTCTCTTGTATAGGTATAATTTTGAAAAATGCAAATAGCTTTCTATAGTCTTCTTTATATTGTGATTTTATTTTGTAAGGAGCAATTGCTTTTAAAATACGTATTTGTAATGAAAATATTTGATTAAGATAGGTTTTGCATGTTCTCCCATAGCTTGAAAGTCCATATGTTATAATAGATTCTGCTAGTGCTTTGTATAGCAGTAGCAGAGTATTGAGAGGTATTTTATTTTTTATTATAGTGAAATTTGGCAAGTATCGCTCTTAGGGTGGGTTGCATCAACACAATTTTGACGGACACGTAACCTTAAATATGGCGCTAACGAACGTTAGACAAAAAAGTGTTGATTCACCATCCATGACAGCTTACGTTCGTTAAAAAGTTACGCTTACGTTAACCAGTGCTTTGAACCATTGGTAATCGTCAAATTTTGGTTTGTAACTTCTGTAGTTCGTACTTCCTAAACTCTGTTTCCTCTGATATTAATATTAGAGATGGTTTGATTAATAATTATTTTGCAAGGTATGTTAATACTACGATTATTTTGAAAAAAAATGACTTCAAAAAAAAATTTTGCAAATTTAATATTAAAGATATATTTCAGATTATATCTTTTGGAGGTATGGGTGGATGGGTATGGGTGGTATGGTGAAGGACTAAGATATTATATACTGTTTATATTGCTTATTGCATGCCTTTTGGTAAAGAAATAAAATATTTGTCAAAAATAATATGCCTTTACTAACTGAATTACAGCCTACAGATTTTATTAATTTAGACCAAAAGTTAACTTCATTGACAACAAACAGAAAACTAGTTTTCTCTTAATTTAATTTAATACTAATATGTGATATACATAGTTTAATTATTATTATTTTTCCAAGGTATGTTAATATTTAGATTATTTTTAACTTCAAAGAAAACAATTCTCAAATTATAATTTTAAAGCTGTCTTATTTTCAGATTATAACTATTTTATGGTATGGATGTGAAATATGGTGAAGGATTAACATAATATATTGCTATTGCATGCTTTTGGTGGAGAAATAAAATGTTTGACAAAAATAATATGCCTTTTTATTACCGAATTAAAACATTACATAGTTATGCCTGCTATGCACATAAGAATTAATTCATCTTAAAAATCTATTTTTTACAGTTTTTATTATTTTTTACACTAATTTTATAACATTGATACACACAACTCTTAATTATTTTGAAGAGCATTTACACTAATTTCAAGTAATTCTAATCAAGTTATAGTAAGTTTATTTTTTATTGTAAAGGTAAATAAGTGCCACTTTTCATACATTTTACATTAGAAATGGCGCTTTCATACAATCTTACATCCTTTTTAGTATAATTAATAGTAAGTAATTTTTTTTCTTGTAGTTTAAAAATGATTTCATCGTTCTTCCTCTTCTCATTTAGATGTTGAACACCGCAACTCAAAAATTTTCTTTTTCATATTTATTATCTGAAAGGGCATTAAATTCTGCATGAATCGCACTCCATGCCCCTCCTTTTTTGCAAATTGTTAGAAATGTCTGTCTTTTTTATTAAATAAGATGTGTTTATGTTTTTCTATTAAATTTCTAAATCTGTCCTTCTCTTCTTTTCCAAAATTTACCGAACGTTCTCTGAAAGTCAATGAGTAACGTAAATAAATACACCTCTAACTATATCCTTCAATATAATATATATACTTTCCATATACAATTCATGCAATATAATAATAAAATAATAGCTTTATACTTACTTTGGCGAAAAGGTTCCCATTATTTATATTAAAATTAAACACTTTTTAAAATTATCCTTTCGTACACAACAATAAACATTGATGTCAAACTTGACAGAATGTATCAAATGACATTGTTTTTATCAATGTTGTTATTACTAAAAATATTCCCATAAAACATTAGGTCAAGATAGCGTTACGCAAACAGGCAACCCCATTAACAATGACGAACTCATTTTTTAACAATGAAGCAACGCTAACAAGTTAACAGAGTTAAAGTTCATACGTGTCTGTCAAATTTTAACGAACGTAAGTTACAATAGCAAATGGTTTGAAACAACCCGCCCTTAGCCTTTCACAGACAGAATTAATGTGCATTTTCCAAGACATTCGGTCATCTATTGTAAGCCCCAGGTATTTGTGGTTATGAACTTTCTAAGGCTTGCAGTTACAGTTGATGGGGACGAGTTATAGGAATGTGCACAAATGTGGTTGTGTTAAAATGGGGAATAAAATGATCGAGCGATCATAACAACTTTCAGCTACACTCTCAAATAAATGTGCATACACGCCCATTCACACACTCACTCATTCCCTCATTCTTAATTTGTAACACTATTTTTTTAACTGTTTTAAACATATACCATCCACGTAATAATTGTTTTCTAGTTACCCAGAACACAGGGCCTCCCTAGTGTGGGGACTAGCGATATATGAATTCTGTCCGCAACCCTTTTGTCATAATTAAAGATTTTATTATTTAAACACTTATGAAAATATGATATAGAAAGGATTTAAAAAGGCGCAGCCCTAACTTCCTCACAATCGAGCAGCGCCAAATATCGCAGCACACAACTCACGAGGGGACTCTTTCTATTCAAGAAGTCGCATTGGGTCCGCCAAGCAAAAGAAAATACGAAACAATAGTAAATAGCACTGCTTGCTAAAACGACTCGGCGAAATCTCAATGGAGTAGCTAAAAAACTAAATTCGACACAATCTGTTAACCAATAAACGATGAGCACAAACTTGAGATAGGCTTTTAGAAGGGATATTTGTTCCTAGTCGATAGGGATTTTAGCAAGCTATTCGGTATAAATATTATTATGTATTATCTTGAACACACACTAAATCTACGTCACGTCGTAATTAAACTGAAAATTTCAATAATTATATGTTTGTAGAAAACTACAAGTATTTTGCGGCATGACCCATTATAGCATTACTTGCATTGACAATCCTATGGAGTAAGGAATTTAGTTTTTTGGACTTTTTATTATTAGACGAAAATTATGTGAATAAATATTCGTTTTATATTTTTTACCTGTTTGAACAAATATATTAGAAAATACATATAGAAAAGGTTTTGTCACGTTGAAAGACGCCATGGCATGTGGAGTAAATCCCGAAGGTCTTAGGATAAAATATCGATCAAAAATATTTTTTTATGTTTATAGACAAAATATTTTGTAATAAATACCTGTGATTTAGTGTCAACAGTAGATATGTTGGCCCCAGTGTTAACATTCCATATGCGAATAGTCCTATCGGCTGTTCCTCCGCCCGAAGCCAGGATGCCGTTGCTCCAAGGGCACCAGGCCAGGCCTTTCACTGCTGCCAGGTGACTTCTGCAAGCATTTTAATATTTATTAGAAAACATCACTTTTTAGTAAATCAAATGTCGAGAGGAATTATCAAAATCAAATATATATAGAAATTATATTCAATTCATTTGTATTATATGCATCATTTTTATATAAGCTTTATTGACGTGACGTCTAATAAATCGATGATCGCCGGCTGCACACACGAATAAGCATGACTCATTGTCCCGTTACGCTCATTGTACGCTTGCGCCGCATCTATCTCTCTCCCACTCGAAGACTTATGTATGTACGGACGATACTTTAACGTGACAACGTCAAAGTATCGTCCGTACATACATAAAACATACATACGTAAACCGATTTTGGAAGCGTTCAAGTATTATGTATCGAATTTGGTGTTTACTCTTGTAAAACGTTATGATGCGGTTCGGGGATTGAGTTACGTGTTATTGTTAATATTATTTTTAGTACTTTAGTAGTACTTTCCAGTACTTTATACCACATAATTATAACTTTTAGGTATAATGCGTCACTTGGTGGTCACGAAACGTTTTACTTTCGGGTACAGAAAAACGTTACGGCGCGTTACATAGGGGGCCTCATAGCCTAGCGGTCTTATTAAGTGGCAGCTAGGTGAGGGGTACCGGGTTCGATTCCCGGTTCGAGGGCAAGTTTTAATTTATTTTAAATTTGTTCTCGGCCTTTGGGAGGGTTGTGCGGTACCGGGCGAGTGCTTAAACCGTACATAGAGTAGGTACACTGTCGAATTTCTAAAAAAGACAAGTACGAATTATAAAAAATCCTATACTTGACGCTGGCTAATGCACAAATCGTACCAGAGCCATAAATAAAATAAAAAAATAAATAAATAAAATAAAAATAAAAAATCTCCAAAAATTGCGTGACGTAATACTTGAACAATCTTTACAGACAACCAATTTTTAACAGTAAACTTTTTTCAAAAAAAATATTAAAATACGTCATTTACGGAAATTTACACCATTTAACTATTTAATAGGGGCCTCATAGCCTAGCGGTCTTATTAAGTGGCAGCTAGGTGAGGGGTACCGGGTTCGAAGGCAAGTTTTAATTTAATTTAAATTTGTTCTCGGCCTTTGGGAGGGTTGTGCGGTACCGGGCGAGTGCTAAAAACGTACACTGTCGAATTTCTAAAGACAAAGCACGAATTATAAAAAATCCTATACTTGACGCTGGCTAATGCACAAATCGTGCCAGAGCCATAAAAATAAAAAATAAACTATTCAATACATGCCTGCGTGACATTTACGGAATATCTTAAAAAAAACCTCGTTTTTGCAAAGATTATTTCATGCTCCTCTCCTGGTAGCATGATATAACCCAGTAGGTTTTAAATTCCTCAGATTCCCTTTTTAATAAATGGACTATCAAAAAAATTCTGCGTGCTTATTCCTGAGGTCGTTCTAACGCCCCCCTACTGCACTTTTCTAAGTATGTATGTATTTATTTCTTAAAATTACAACCAACAAAAAATAGTCGTCATCAATTTCGTCTTATATCTTGTATGAGAGCTCTCGTGGCGATGAAAATTTTACAAGTGTAATTCTATGGGTTTAAGATAAGATTAAACAATAAACCAGGGCAGTGTTGGTCTAGTGGCTTCAGCGTGCGACTCTCATCACTGAGGTCGTAGGTTTGGTCCCAGGCTGTGCACCAATGGACTTTCTTTCTATGTGCGCATTTAACATTTGCTCAAACGGTGAAGGAAAACATCGTGAGGAAAGCGACATGTCTTAGACCCAAAAAGTCGACGGCATGTGTCAGGCACAGGAGGCTGATCACCTACTTGCCTATAAGATTGAAAAATGAGCATGAAACAGATTCAGAAATCTGAGGCCCAGACCTAAAGAGGTTGTAGCGC
This sequence comes from Pieris macdunnoughi, assembly GCA_905332375.1. Lineage (NCBI taxonomy): Eukaryota > Metazoa > Arthropoda > Insecta > Lepidoptera > Pieridae > Pieris > Pieris macdunnoughi. Next base: position 2,304,991 of record CAJOBZ010000016.1, read on the forward strand.
CACTGATTTATTATTTATTTTTTTAAACAGTAAACTAAGTTCAAAATTTTGATGAACTATTCAACACAGAATTGTGTTAAGTGAATTTAATTCAAAAAAGGTGGCCATTACAAAAGTAAATTAAATTTAAAGAAAATATGAACTAACCGAAATGAATACAAATACTGTGACTGCGTGTAATGGTGACCCTGCGCGAGAGGCCATATGTTGAGTTCATTGTCATTTCCACCCGAGGCCAAGTATTTTCCATCTGGAGACCACTTGAGGTTACAAATCTGTAAAAAAAGTTAAGAAAAATTAATTAACCGAATAATTAGATAATAGGGATACAATAAGTTATATAGTACTAGTGGACCCCACAGACGTTGTCCTGCATGATATTTAAAGCGATTAGGATATTAAGCAAAGTATGAAGGTACCGACTGCAGTGCCATCTGCCGGGCTGATTTGTGAATCTAAACCATTCCCAGATCCCCTTGAACACACACAAAAAATTTCATCAAAATCGGTCCAGTCGTTTGAGAGGAGTTCAGTCACATACACACGCACAGAAGAAATATATAGGGGAAGTCACCCTTCGTACGGTTTTCACATTTTATTTTTTTATTATTTTATTTTTCCATGAATCAATCATCTGCAAGCTTAAATTTATAGTCTAACTATCTGAGATTCATATAAGAAAATGACAAATGATTTCATCTGATGGTTCAACCATAATTATGATTTAAACTAAATCTAGAAAACGTACGAATCTACCCCATCAACGGGGCACCTTCGTACAGTGTTGAGGGTACCTTCGTACGCTGTGGGGTAGTTCCGTACGTGCGATTAAAACGACACATATAAATCAAAATTCATTTATTAGCAATGAAATTAAACACAAAAATAAAGATTCTAACTTCCTAATAAACAAAAATAAAATACTTTAATTATAGTGAACAAAAATTACATAGCTTTTCTTAAGAAAACCAAAATTTAATTAGTTAGGTATCTTAAATTTAGAATCACATTCTTTAATCTTTGGTGCGGATTAGCACTTTTATTTTCGGGTGTGGCAGTATAAATTCGTGGTTTTCCTGGCCGTCGTCATTTTGTTTGTTTTATTACTTCTTACAACATGCGTATAGAGTCGAAACCCTTAAGGTGTCAAAACTACTTCAAGGAACTACTATTTGATGGATTGGTAAATTATTCAAACATCTGGTTCACTCATCAAAATCAACCTTAATAAAGATAATAAAAATAGGTAATAAAAATACACACGATACAATGATAGCAACACAGGACAAAGTTAATGGAATATTAGACAATTGCACACTAACACAATCTTTCCTACCTACCAGAGGGTTTAGTCAAGATGCCTTATTATTATTTGTATGTAGCAAGTCGAAAACTTAATTTGTATGAAAATTACAGTTCGTGTCGACAAAATATTTTCATACAAATTTAGTTGTACAATTCGTTCAAATGTGCCCCATCTAGTGCTGTCCGAAAGTACCCCCCCTAACTGAATAACAACAAAATATAACTTATTTTAATATTAATAGGAAAACGTCATAAATTAAGTATTGGAGAGTATCTAAGTATATTTTGCTAGTTACTGATAGAATACTCTACACGAAAACTTATTTTATCTACGGTAACAAGAGACAAAAACATTGATCAAAAAATTACTTACCGAGCGCGAAAACACGTCCATCCTTAACTTCATTCTCATCGGTGCGAATTTCGCGAAACTTCGATTATGTATAGTTCGTACCTCGACTCATGCACACATACAAAAACAAGACTGTACTTTGTTTCGTTCAAGTTTTATTTCGACTGTATGAATGTGCCCCGCGTACGAAGGGTAACATCTTCCCTTATATTAAGATTAAAAACATGTGGAGAAATACTGACAAAATGAAGGATTTTTAATATCTCTCTGATATAAATTTTGTTTCTGTAAGAATTTAACAGTTAAAAAGTTATTTTAATAGCCCAAAAATGTTTTTCTCATTAATATTAATTACATACCTCCTGCGTATGCGCATTAATAGTAGCGACGTTATGGTCCCGTTGTCTCACATCGTGGTGTACGATGTTTCCGTCCCTTGACCCACTCGAGATCACATAGAGGTTCCAGGCCAAGGAACCAACGCGAGCACTGTGGCCATCCATAGCCTTAAAATGGATTAAACAAGTTATTTATATACATATGAAATTTATAATTAAAAACTGAGAAGAAATTTAGAAAAATATGAAAATAGTAACTAAATCAAGGTTAGTTTTATTGCTGAATCATTAATTTAATCTAATAAACCTTATATAGTCTAAACGATCCAATTAAGAGAGGCGCTGGGCAGAAACCGATGGTAACAAATAGTCCACTCCAGATGGAGATTGGAGAGAGCTATCATGGGGGAACATAAGTCCTAATCCTATGCATGAAAAGAGTTTAAGTTATGCAAATAAAAGTCCAATGTTTATGTTTTACAGTTGACTTACATTAACTGTTGCAGAAATCAAAATTGTTCTAAACATGATATTATGCTATGTGGCATGATCCTATTTAATATTAAATTACATTCCACCATACATACCCTCAACTTCTTAATCTTCTCGCAATCCCATAACTCTACAATACCAGAAGACAGCCCAACGGCTAAGTGTGAGCCACTGCCTTGAACCCACTGAACTGAACAAACAGGGTCATTGCCCCCTAAGCACATTAGTTCCTCAATTTGTCCAGTTCCAGCATTCCACAAATATACCGCATTGCCCAGAGCAACCGCTAAGATGTTTGACGCACTCCAGTCAAGGATGTTGAGGTCTGAAAACCAATTTTTCAATAGAAGCATAAGAATATTTTGGTAGCCTATAGAGTAAAAAACCCTCCCTCTGCCCTCCTTCATAGAATTAAAAAAACACTTTAAAAATGTAAAAGTTAGGCATATGCACTATCAATACTACATTTAAAAGACTCCTAAAATATATATATCTATATTTTAATTAAAAAAAAGATAGTTTTAATATAGTTTGTTATATTAGCACCCATTAATAAGTTTATAAATAAAAAGTAAAATACAAAATATGCTATTTTTTAATATAAATATATACTATGTATTAATTGTAGACTATTAAAGACTATCTTATTTAAATTATATAGTGTACTCACAAAAGTCATCTACAATATCAGGAGCATCAAGGATTCTATCTGGACTGTGTGGTATGTAACGAGATGTATTTTTAACAGTTGATGGAACTTTAGCCTGCAAAGCATTAACAGTATTAAAATCATGCAACATATTAAGAAATAAAATAACTACAGTGTAAACTCAATGTAACGTCCCTAGATTTAACGACAAACTCCCTAAAGCATAGAAATCAATTGGCTTTGGTTGGTTTAGCTTGTCTTCCATACAATACACTCTACATGTCATTACACCCACTCTCAATAATGACAACAATCGAGCGATAAAGTACTTTTTTTAAGTTGGTAAAAGAGTAAAACTACGCATTCTTTTGTCGCTTTATTATCCTAGCCCACAATAAACTCGACTGTCAGCAACATGCATACAAATTTTCAAAGTAACTTGTTCTTTTGTTTACAAATTGGATTTGCTTGCACGTGTAGACTGTTGTTGACCATGACTAGCTAAATTATTGGAAAAATACAACATAATTACTGGTGATAAAAACAATTTTTTTACTTAACTTTTCTTAAGCACAATCTTTTGTCTAATTAATGTTATTCTGAAGTCAAAAGACATAGTATAAATAAAATGAACATTTAGAAGATTACCTGTGAGTAAACCACTCTTAGTCTATTCTGATAGCCTTCAGGAGCTGCAGGAGCCTTGCAAGTATACTGTAGAAGACGGCCTTGGTCTGCTTCTCCTAGTGCCTTGCTGAGAGCTTCAGTAGCAAGGGTTGGTTCATCAGATTTTTCCTCTTCACGGGTTAACTAATCATTAAAACTATTACATAAATCCATAAATTACAATAAAATACTAAAGATAAAATATTGGTACATACCATGTAATGGCAGAGATCATAGTTTGTGTTGCTTCTTGATGGAATAAATCTATCTGCCTTGTTTGGAGTCTTTGAAGCCTTGTTTGGTGTTGGAGTTGTTGAACGACCTATAGTATACACTCTGTTACATCCAATGAAAAGTTAAGTAAATATAAAGTGTTTATGAAAAATTAAATATTACCTGGAGATTTGTTCTTCGATGGAGTCTTTTTATTCTTTCTTATGTCAGCCCGCGTCGGAGTTTTGTTTGCAGATAGAATACTGTTATTGCAGCTCTGATTAGCTGATACAGATAGTTTGTGCATAGATTGATTGATTCCGCTCAAATTAGCATTCGATATATTTTTTGAGGTGCTTAGAGTCGGATTCATGTTTTCGGCGCCACTTTTTTTCACCCAACGTTGAAGTGGGCCGCGTGTAATAGGTCCATCTATTGTTGCCAAGCTATTTAGTTCATTCAAATAGTTGAATTGTGCCATTTGTAATACAATTCAGGTACAAGCACAACTTTACACTAGAATTTATGTCAAAGAAACATTAAATAAAATTGACCTGCAAGATAGTCACTAGATTAAAACAAAATAACGATTGAATCCGTTAAGTTAATAAGTTATAATCGTTTTAAGAAGACACTATAGAGGGAAAACACCGTAAGAAACTTGACAAATCCGCATCAGGATTTAATAACTAAGCAACTAGTGTAAAAATTGTCTAGGCAACATCGAAACATTTATAACGATGGCCGTTAATTTTTGAATTTGAAAATGAAGAATTGTGAATTGTCAATGAATTCTGTCAATCTGTCAAGATTAACCCTGATATCAACCATTGTGATATTGCACATTACTATGGGGCTTAGACAAGATGCCTTAACAGTACCTAGTACATGTAGAAAGTCGAAAACTACAAACAAATTTAACTTAACAAATTAAGAAATCCCTGTTTTTCATTTTTTTATTAATTGTAATGACTACGTTGCATTGTGCCGAGGTAACCTCGGACAGTATGAAAAATAAAGAGTTATTCAGAGTAATCAGTTTAAAACATGGCTTTATAGAGTTAAATAACTCGTAAATAATCCCAAATTTATCAAAAAGTCTATACCTAATTAAAAATATTGTAACAAATGATACAAAACGGTCACAGGTTAAATATATGTCTTCGCCTGTCCAGGGCCGCGCCGCCCATGTGTGCGAAGCGTGCGGTGCCCACAGGCGCTAAGACAATGAGCCATGAGGGCGCCGCCACCGAAATTATTTATGTTACACTACAATATTCTTACGTATGTTTGAAGTGTCATTTTGTCAGCTTAGCGAATCAAAAGAAAGGCCGCTGCGCCGTGAGTTTTTTGAGTGTGTTTGTCTTATGATTTCTATTATATGCCGACATACCTTAATAAAATCCAAAATGAAGTAATTTTTATACTCGGTAACCAAATTCAACATTTTATTTAAAATCTATGTCGAATTAATAAATATTTTTCAATAATACTGGATTGTACTCCTGACGTTTCATACGAAGAGCAAATTAGTATGATAATAAGGTTTGTCAATTTTAACATGGAAACTATAAAGTTGGAAATAAGAGAGCATTTCCTTGCTTTCTGTCCAATTATAGATACAACTGGCGCTGGAGTAACGTCATTTATAATAGAAAAATTAAACGAAATTATTTGGACATAAACAATTTAAGGGGATAAGGCTATGATAATGACTCAAATATGCGCGGTAAGAATATTGCTGGATTTAAATCCCAGCGCTTTTTTATGTACTGTGCGCTAGCAATAGTTTTAAGTTAAACGACGCTGCCAACCTCGATTATCACATGACTGGGTTTTTTTTAATATTGTGCAAGAATTATATAAATATTTTTCGCCCTCTACTAAAAGATGGGACTTATTTTAAAAATATGTCATAAATCTGACCTTAAAAACAGTTAGATATAGGTAATAACATAATAAATAAAGTATGTAACAATATAATTCACGTTTTTGGTATTTTTCACGGCAATTAGCAAGCGGACGGACCTACTTAAGAAAATATTATTTAAGTAATTATATTAAACTAAAGAACATTTTTGTTTCGGTCAAAATTGACAAATAATAGAAATACATTGAAACTTGAAGAAAAAAATAGGTCGAAAACCTCAAATAAGGCTCAAAGGCCGGCGATACACCCACTAAAAATGTCTATGGGCTGCGATGACTGCCCTTTTTGGTCGTCCCGCAGGCTCGTTTGCCCCCTATAAAAAATAGGAGGCGCTTCATGGGTTTCGCACACAGGCGCTGCCGGGGGTCGGCGCGGCCCTGCGCCTGTCTAATCAAAATATTAGTTACTGTGTTTGTGGGTACACTGGACAAGCGTGAGGATTGGAGGGCACGCCTGTCCAGGATACCACCGCACAGGATATTTAGCCACCGCTTGAATGAAGGTTTCATTCTAAATAATATACAGTTTAGGGAAGATAGAAGGGGACAAGGAGTTTCATAGCTTTGCTGTTTTTACAAGAAACGACGATCCAAATCGTGCAGTGTGGTACTTGGGGATCTCAACAACGAATGGGTGAAACTCCACCATGCTTCTAGACGAGCGTTGTTTGAAAGGGAATTATGGAATCAGATTGTGTAGTTCCATGCAGCATTCTCTAGAGTGCAATCTATAAATGACTGAAAGGCGGGCAACTGAACGGCTATCGTCAAGACTTATAAGTGAATCGTCGTCTATAATAAGCGTAGCCCGCTTCTCAATAGCATCCAAGATGACATTTGGTAGCATCGGAACCGAGATGACTGCATTAAAAACTGTCGTACTTTTGCCAAAATACCAAGACTGACTGCCACCTGAGCCTTAGAATAAATGAAACGCCCAAAGTTGAGATCGGCCGACAGGGTAAGAGCCAAGTAACTTGAGATAGTCAGTTACTTCCAAAGAAACAAACGGAAGGTTTGCAAAAGCTCCTTTATACAACTCATAAGACAGGCCTGGGTTTTATTTGTGTTAAATTGGACCGGGTTCGCATCGGCCTAATGCTGAAACCTCATATTTTAAGGTTCAATTTAGACGTACAACCATAGCCTCCCTTTCAGATAATAACGTGTCTCGACGCTATAGCGTTTGACAATTGACAGATATTTTTCAACAATAAGTCTATCATCGGCATCGGGCATAGCCGAAAATATTTGATTTTAGCATGTCGTTGATAGAATTCTAAGTTTTATATTACAGTATATTGAAGGTTAAGGTAAATTGAGGTTAGTTAAATACGTGAGAATATTCCTTATAGCTTTTACTAGAGTTCGAGAAATATCAACTTTTTGAAGTTATACTTCTTTAGGCGCGTTATGAAACATACCTAGTTACGAAATTGAATGAATAATATAATACAATAATAATAATTATTAATTAATACTTGAATAATATATTAAATATTATTAAGTAAATTGTTAACGTTAAATATTTATTATTTATTCTTTAATATTTAAAAAAAATAAAGAAAGCCAAAGAAGTATAGGTAACTTCTTACGCGCGTACATAAGTACACGCACCCTCTTTATTGTTATACGTAGTTCTCAAAGGGCATAAATATAGATTCCACTATGTAAGAAGCACACTTAATTTTTATATATCTATATTTTTTTTGTATGAAGGAGGTAAGTTAAAAACGGCAGGAATTAAATATTTACTTAGTACATCAAATTTTATTATAACCATAATAAAAATCATAATAGATAGTGTACAAGGCTGTACATTTGCTCACTCAGGCTATCTTAGTTTTATAAGCGTGGTGATTTCCTAAATCGTCGGAGTTACGCCCCAAGCGTAAAGCCAGACGTAGGCACTCTCTTTAACATTGCATTCAATAGTTACATAGCGCTATTGTTGTACGCGAGTGGTTAATAGAGTAAAAATAAAATCCTTTATTATTTAAAGCACCTCGATGACTCAGAAACCGTACAGGTAGGATTAGACTAATATGGTTATTGTATACATTGAAGCGTCACCATATTCTTTAAATAGTTGTTTTTTATTATTGAACAGGAGGCAAACTACTGCCGCCCATGATTTACGCATCATCAGGGAGGTTTGCAAGTGCAATATGTAACTGTATCTTGTATTATCTGGTCTATATTTAACAATATGAAATAAAAGGATGTCATTAGTATAATTTTATTCATAAATGTAAAGAATAATTCACAAAATAATGTTTCTATAATCTAAAATATTACTGTAAACATTGCAATATCTCTACCAAAAAATGATAATTTTTTTCGTATTTTAATCACTAAAATTACATAATTCAAATCATTATAAAAATCATAAGTCAGAAACGGATTTTTCTAGTCACAACTTAAAAAGATGAATTAAAACTAGGAACAAAAAATGCAATAATTGAGCATTAAATAGTTATCACGACATTACACTACAACAATCTCGTTTCATTATAAAATTGGGATAAACTTCAATCACTGATAGCACCATCAATTATTACAATACAACTTCCCACATGTATCTTGAGTAACACATTTTTAAATGGCAACAATTCCCGCATTTCCCTCAAAATACGTGCGGGTAGCCATCATTAAAATCTCACCCTTATTCACTATGACTATTTACATGCATCCTACCAAAAATGGCACTGTTATGTTATTGGCATAAAATCGAACTGGCAACAATTTTGGGACGGTCACGAAGGCAGTGTCTGATTAAACTTTAAAAATCATAAATCTTTTGAATCAATTCTTTTGGCATTCATTAATATATTTGTGGTGGGATTTAATATTTTATAATTACGTAATTATGCCCTCAGATACAGCTTAATAAAAATTATAAAAAGAATTGTCATGGCTGAAATTTACGTAACATTACAAGTTACGAATAGCTTATCACATAGAAGAATTAAATGGAAGACAAAGATAGATATTCTTTTTAAAATTAGCCATGAACTATTAAAGCAAAATTTCAATTCATATGAGATGGGTAAGAGAACTTACCGCGAACTTCCGTAAAATCCATAACGTTTTTAGTTTAGGCTGTGTTTTGTTCTGTCTTATTAGGCAAGAATAGATTTCTGTGTCTGACACATTTTTTCATTCAAGTATTAGGAAAATTGATTAATAAACAACTGAAGTTCGTTCTCACAAAGTTTTACGAAGTGGAATGTAAGCATTTTGGAACCTTTTAAATCTAAACAAAAATGCCTTTAATCGTTGTCTAAAACGTTAATTGTTCTAATTTATCTATTAAATTTGCTTACTGAGATCGAAGAGCACTAAATATCTCGCAAACATTAAAAATATAAAAATTAACTTAAAATAATTATTGTTCATAGTTTACGTATAAAATTACTATAAAGTTGAGACAACGTTTGTGACAATAAATGCCGATTAGAGTAAAAATTCGATATTAATAAAACATAGAATTTGTAACACACTGGAAATGGCATACACGAGACGCGCCTTTAAGAACAATGTAAGTCGAATTGACGTAGGAACCACAGATAATGCGATTCAAACACCATTATCTACAGTTTAAAATATGTTAATACGCCATTTCTAGTGTCTTTGACGGTTATTATAATAAAACTAATGAGAACTATGTAAATGCACCAGAATAGACAATGGCAGTTTAGAGGATAGGAATTTAAATTGTTGCATAATGCTATATAGCATATAGCATGCTTTATAATGCTATATAGCATAATGCAATAATTGAAACCTTAATTTAATGGATATTGAATAGGCGGAGTTTTTACAACTTAAAGGAATATGGAACAAAAAAGCTATCAAATACAACCGTTACAAAGACTTCATTGTTACGTTAAATTACTTTGAGCTTTGGGAACATCAAATTTCTCTAAATTATAGATTTTTGTGAAGCAATATTAAATTTCCTAAATATTCTGGAAAAGAGTAACCAAATTTCAATTCATTCTTATTAATTATTGCATTTAAGGCGAATTGGCGTCCATAAGTGACATAATGTGAACGTGTCCAGGATTGTCAACTGTCACAAAGCAAGAGAACTTGTCATCGTGACATAAGGTTTTGGCGTACATGCCGGATAGTTTGATACAAGCCAGTATTTCCTTGCGTTTTGAACCTTCTTTGCATCTGTGAAAAATTAGTTTAAAAAATTGACTGTCTTGTTTAAAAAAACTAAAATCCTAAAATGACACAAGTAAACGACTAAACTGATTTTGATGAAACTTGTAATATACCCTACAATTTGTGAACAAAGCATAAATATACCATATAAAAATGTTAAACAAAATCAAACAGGTTTTTTTAAATCGGTTATAATTAACCATGAAATAAGTGTTTTTTTGACTGATTGACAAACGTGAATAACACGGAGGTGCTGGATTCGATTCCCGAAGAAACCATAATTATTTGACAGTACATATGATACCCGCAGTCAGTAAACAGTCTGTCTCATGCCCCATTGGGATATCAAACATGAAATGAAAACCTTGAATTAAACATTATTAAATTCTTACGTCTTTCGCTTCCAATGGCGTTTCCAACAGTATTCAGGACTAAACGGGTTGTTGCCAAAGAAGAAATTATTATTTGAACTCGAATCGTTTGAGAAACTCTCGTTCTTTGGTTCCAGTGGACTTGCTACTGGGGTGACGACATTCCAGCCGCTTCTGAAATTAACGAGTTTAAAAAATATTTATTATAAAACAGTATTGTTGTTCGTGATGTATTTGTTCGATTATTGGCGAAACAAAAATGTAATAACAAAAGTACGTAGAAATGCTCATCTTTTTGTTGATTTACTGTTGATTGCTTATTACATTATTATTATATATAAAACTTTAGAGGTGTCAAGGGACACCCGGATGGAACGAAATTCCTTTCGATTAATTTATATGTTAATTGGTATCATAACAGTATGATAGATTATCTCGACATCAATATTACGACGAAAAAAAAAACCAACATCACGAGGTGTTCCCAGGCGGTCACCCATCCAAGTACTGACCTCGCCCGACGTTGCTTAACTTCGGTGATCGGACGAGAACCGGTGTATTCAACGTGGTATGGACGTTGGCGATAGCTAAATCGAAAATGTAAAATATAACAACTATAGCAAAAAGTGTCGTTACAACTTTTGGTCTTAATTTATTCCGTCTAGCCCCCTTTCGCAACGGTCGATAAAAAAAAAGCCAACATCACGAGGTGTTCTCAGGCGGTCACCCATCCAAGTACTGACCTCGCCCGACGTTGCTTAACTTCGGTGATCAGACGAGAACCGGTGTATTACAATAGCAAATAGCAAAAAGTGTCGTGACAACTTTTCGTAAGAATTTTTTCCGTCTAGCCCCCTTTCACAACGCGCGATAAGGAACTTCGTTCCAATAGTACAAATATGTTAACAACACTAGCTGTGTTATGTATGTTTTCTATGTTTACTCAGCCTTCCTTTTTATTAGCTACATACCAACATATGAGACATTTTTCTATGTTACTTCATAGAGACTTCTCTTTTCCGGAATAAAAACTGATTTTTAGGTATTTCCGTAAAATTTATGCATTTTTTCTTTCAGATAACAATGAATAAATCAAAAAAATTGTTGAATTGATCCAGCTGTCTACGAGTTTTGAGCTTAGCAACATATTATGCGACTTATATAGAATGTAATAATAAATAAAAATATATGAAGGGTTTTCAAATAAATGTAACACTTTGTTCCAAGCTAACGACTAACTTCGAACTAGCTCAAAGTCTTTAACCGTTCAGAATCGCTGTTTACGCTTAACTAAATTATATATGTAAATTAACTAAGGTTGAGCAGTGATGGCCTAGTGGCTTCTTGCGACTCTTAATCCTGAGATCAAAGGTTCGATCCCCGGCTGTGCACCAATGGAGTTTGTATGTGCGCATTTAACACTCGCTCGTACGGTGAAGGAAGTGAGGAAACCGGCTTGCCATAAACCCAAAAAGTCGACGGCGTGTGTCAGGCACAGAAGGCTGATCACGTACTAGCGTATTAGATTGACTAATGATCATGAAACATATTTAGAAATCTGAGGCCCAGACCTAAAAATATTGTAGCGCTATTGATATAACTAAGGTTACATAAAACACTTTATAACTTTTCTATAAAAGTACAAATAAAAAATAATAATTCACTTACTTCCACCCCCTACTCCTCATGCGTATGAGATATGTGATATTCCACCAGACGATCTCGCTGGCCATGGTGACCAGCACCAAGGGAGGCTGTTCATCATCATCCAAGTTAATGCCGATGGAGGGCGAATGTGATGATGGGGACCGGTAAAGCTTGTCCGGAGTGGGGGAGAAACCACACCATTGGACCTTGCTTTTGTGGTGTTTGAGGAGTCGAAGCTGGCGTTTGTTTGGTACATTCCATACCTGGGTGAAGGAGATCTTGTTTATATAATATAACTTTATATTTATGAATAAGCATTACAATGATAAACGTATTTTTTAAATCAGTCAAGTAGTTTTTAAGTTTATTTGTTGCAAAAACCTGTCCTGTTTCCGTTATAATATTCGTACAGATAGGCCTACAGATTCAAATTTAATTACGTGGAATAATCTTATGTTCCATATTAAACATATGTTTTTATTTATTACTTATAAACATTATTCAGACTTTAAAAGCTAACAGCATTCGTAATTAAAACAATTAAATTTAGATGAAATATATCAATTCAAATTGGGTGTTTTGTAAGCAATATTGATGAAAAAAATATTAAATTAAAATATATCAACTTATAGAGTTCCATATAAAATCTGAGAGATAGTATAGCATAACTTAATATTATAGAGAGCAAGGAAAAATTAAAAAAAAAATCATTTCTTATAAAATTTTGGCTAAAGGCAAAAAAGAAGTAAACACTGAGAAAAGAAAAGAAATAAGAAAAATAATAAAATTTCTCCAAAAATTTTGGCTAAATACGAAAAAAAAAATCAGAAAAACGTAAAATTTCTTCAAAAATGTTGCCTGAATACAGTTTACTCACCGCTACATCCCCCGAGTCTAGTCCCATAGCGAGCACGTGACCATCAGTTGTTAGTGCACAACACGTGATCCTATTGTTCAGCTTACTCTCTTGTATCACGTTTAGTACGATGTTATCACGTCGCTTTAACTCAAACGTCTGAAATAATGTTTTAAATATAAATAAAATTTTCCAAATAATAACCAGAGCGGTATGACACTCGAAACAAAAAAATGGACTTGACCTACTCTAAAGAGATGTATACGACGACAAAAGAAAAAATGGAGAGATGACGTAATAGAAAAACTGGATGTTGCTCAAGTCAAAGAAAAATGGAAAAAACTGGAGGAGGCTTTTACCCTAAATGGGGCAATACAAAAAAAACTAGATTACTAACCTTAATTTTTAGAACGTATACTAAGAAATGTATAAGATGGCAAAAGTGCATATATAGCAATTGTACATACTTTGATTAATTAAAAAATTAATATATTTATTATTATTTTCTTACATTAAGTGTAACATAAATTCTATTATTATTCGAATGTTGTTTTTAAATTATGTCCCATGCCGTAGCATCTTCCGTGGGCAACTTCATTCTGTTAATTTTGTGTCACGGTGCGCGCGCATCGTAAAATTTCACTCTCATAAATTTTTAATAACGCGCCTAAAGAAGTATAACTTCAAAAAACTAGTTTTTGTTCCTGCCATACAAAACACCAATTTCATATGTAAGGACCTAATATTTAGTACAGGGGGCAAATGAGGTCACTCATCACCAAGTAACACCGCCGCTCATACATTTAATGCTAGAGGGCTCGCTAAACGTTGCCGGCTTGGGAGTGTGTGTCAATATGCAATGACTAAGCAGATACACATTTATGTCTGTTTTCGATAGTTTTCTTAGTTAAAGGATTTTGTTTTCTCACCAGAAATTGAACCCAAGTTGACACCGCCAGAAGCTTCGCAAGTGCGTTGCCAACCTTTTTATTTATTGCAAGAATATGGTACAAAAATGTGTAAGGCGGTACAATCGTAAGTTCGCATATTCTGCCACACACAATGGCGCGCAAAATTGTCTTAAGGAATTTTACATTTTACATTATTAGTCAAAGCCAATTCTTATATTATTTGTATCGTACAAATCATATCATACTTTATTAAATTTACTGTCTCACGCAAAGTAATAGACCAAGTCGCTAATAAGGAATAGGTAAGCTACCTTAAATTATATTACAATTACAAAAAAGGATAAAAAATTACCTGAAACGCCATATTATGGTCATCACAAATCACGAGGATATTATTCTGAAGCGCCGAACACTTTATATAGACATCTGTTTGCCTCCCGTTCAACACGCTGATCAGTTTCAGCTCCTCGTCCCACAGTTTAATGGTTGCGTTGGACTCAACAATGATGAGGCCAATGGACTTAACCCAGTAACAGTCTACCAAATTACTGGGTCTACAAAGCTTCTCCCTGTGCTCGCCGTTGGAGAAATGACGTGAGGTCATGCTTAGCTCACTGCTTGAGTTGGATATCTGGTCACCTTGGTATTTTTTCTTCAGTCCTTTAATGTGCATAAAATTACAGAATTTTTAACAGATCTATTGGAATATAACCCAAAATTATGGGTCAACGTTTTAGCAAAGTCATTACAATTTTATATTTTGTACCAATGGCGCCACAGCCTTTTAGGTCTGGGCTCATATTTTCTGTATCTGTTCCGTGATCATTTCTATTGGGCAAGTAGGTGATCAACCTTCTGTGCCTGATACCAACGACTTTTTAGGTTTGCACACGATGTTTTTCTTATAAGAGAGTGTAAAATTCTCACATAGAAAGTAAATTAATGCACAGCCGTGTTCGAACCTTCAACCACTAGGCCAACACTGCAATTTTATATTTAGTCTGTCGGATTTGTATTAAAATTAATTAATCTTAGGGGTTTGTAACTCCCAATAGCGATAGCGTTTCTGAAACGCTGCCCGCACTTCTGCGACGTTAATATTCAAGTGAAAACTTGAATTATCAGAATAAAAGTACTATCATTTATGTGGTAGAATACAATATTGATTTATTGCGCTATCGTACACAAACATGACAATTTATATTACATTAAATACGCCGCGCCAGCTGTCTACTCTCCATCCGTCTTACAAATTTTCGATCAGGTCACGTGTCTGACGCGAGTTTAACATTTTTTACCCATTCCAAAAAAATGTGTACAACGCCGCTAAAGAAGTTTTCACTTCAAAAATGGCAACTTAAAATATAGTGAATTTTCCTAATTGAATTATTTAATACTAATTTTAATTATTTTTTGTAGGTTTTTGAAGTGAAGCGAAGCGAAGTTATTGCGACTTGGGCCTTCAAGCCAGTCAGGTTTTGGTTGGAGAAACAGTACATCATCCTTCCTCCACAATATCAAACTTTTATATAGAAAAGGTTTGACAGCTCTTAAAACTACATAAGTTTGATTGACGTTCGAAAATACCGGCCACAGAGTACGGACACTGCTCTACACATATTGAACTATATCAAAATTGCTAGACAAGAATTTAAATACAAAAAACACGTGTATAGGCAAACGGTTTCATCAATATTTTTAATAAACTCTAAACCCTTACCTTGAAGATCATTTAGCAGCTCCTGAGATCCCAAATTACAATTCCCCCTCTGCAGCATCTCCGGCTTCCACTCCCCACTTTCCATCATCCTATAGGCCATTATACAGCGATTCTTTCCAGCAACCACCAGCACACTTTCATTCAAGAAATTAAGGTATTGGACCGAGCTGTATACATCCATAATATCCCGGCTTTCCTTGGTACGAAGATAGTACTTCCTTACGATGCCTGATTGCAAGCCATATACCACGTGTTGGTTGCAAGGAGATATCTTTACTGTAGTGATTAATTCTTCCGTATCAGTGGGTATTTCTGTTAGAAGCTTTCTGCCACGCATAACCTAAAATTATATTTTTACCGTCAAATGTTGTTTTGGCTTGCTTTATGACTGACAATAAACTATAGATTTGTGTATCAGGGAGCGTTTAAGCATTACGTCACGCAATTTTTAGAGATTCTTGATCTTGACCATGTAACGTGCTGTAACATTTTCTGTACTTAATAGTAAATCTTTTCGTGACTACCCTGGAAGGACTCTTTATATCTAAAAGTTACAATTATGTGGTGTTAAGTACCGGAAAGTCGAAAATAATATCAACAATAACGCATATAAAATCAATCCCCGCCATGCATCGTAAAGTACATAATAATTGAACGCTCCCTTATTTCTTAAATTACTTCTATTTATCTTTCATTGTTGCTTCTTTGTATTCATTTTTTTTGTGTTGTGTAACTGTTAATAGGTCAAATAGGCGGAAAAAAACTCAAATAAGACAAATTCGTCCCTTTATCTGTGGAAAACTTTTTTAGTAGCAACACTTATGAAATGTCAGAATTCTACGGAATGAAAAATCTGAGTATAACACGCACCCAGTTGCCGTCAAATACGTCCACAAATTTCAAAGATTAATTAAAAACGTACCTGTATATTATTCTTATCATCAACCACAGCTAATAGATTTAGCGCAGCACCATCGCTCATGCCATTGCAGATGCCTTTCAAGTTAAGAGGCTTCAACGAGTGCCTGTCTAGGCTCATAGTAGATTTAACAACCTTTTTGACGACATCCTTGGGGTTAAATGATTGGTGTCTTTGGGGTGTTGTATGGGTGCTTTGTGGGGTGCTACTACACCCAGGGGGTGTTTGCGGGGTACTACTGTTAAGGAAACTCGCATCGAATGTTGTTGTTAGACGAATTTTGCTGAAATGTTTTATGAATTGAATTACAAGTGCGGAGAGGATTCATATTAATGTTATCTATTATACGACGTAATAGAATGCGATAGATTACGGCGAAAGTTTCTAAAGGCCGTCTTAGGTTAACCACAAGTACAATCAGCAAAATATATTACTATTCTACATACTAAATTCTTCCTTTATTTTATATTACGTACGACAAACATAAAGTCAACTATAAAGACATCCTGTACCTAGACAATTGGCTAGGGCGTCAGGTTCCTATTGTTGCCGTAACATTGTAAACCAATAATTAATATTATTGTATTCTACGCGTCGGTGGACGGAGAAATTGTGACGAATAATTGTTCCATCGTCACATACACTCGGCGTCAAAAAAATCGCACCTTTCTTAAAATTCGTGTCAAGCGATTATAACTTCTAAGATCCTTCCTGTACCCTATCATTATTATCATACCCTTTCAAAAAAATAATCATTTATTTACGGAAAATCAAAAACCACAAATCGCCAGCACTTTGATTAAAAGTGGCGATGTACGCGTTTGGAGGCTCACTAATTGTACCACGCTGGACGCGTATAAAACGAGGGGGTAAAAGTCAATTATGGGTTATTCGCTATCCAGACGTCACAGAGGTCACTCCTGAAGAGCTTCGACAAGAAAAAACCCAGTGAAAATGGATACCATGGCAAAGAAGCAGCTCAAGTCGTGGGACTACGGCAGGTTGAAGTTGCTCGGCAACTGAAAATAAGCCGATTTCGAGTGCAACGGGTATACCAACGGTTCCAAAAGACTGGAGGTTACATCAGGAGACATGGATCCGGGAGACGTCGCTGCACTACCGTCAGAGGTGATCGCTCCATTGTGTCGACGTCTTTGCGGAACCGCTTCTCCAACGCTGTGGAGCTGCAGCGGCTCTTGAGCTACTCGAAGGACAGCTGACAGCGTCTACTATCAGAAGAAGGCTGTGAGAGAAGAATTTGCTGCCCCGGAGAGCTGCTACAGGCCCCCAATTGTCTGCCATCCACCGGACGAAAAGGAAGCGATTTTACGAAACACACGTGCCGTGGACATTCGACCAGTGGAGGAATGTCCTGTTATCCGACGAAACCCGAGTGTGCCTGTACACCAACAACATGCGTAAGAGAGTCTACAGGCGACCAGGGGAGCCTTCACACCTGCCTGCACCGTGGAAACCGTCGGGTATGGAGGAGGATCCTGCATGTTCAAGGGCGGCATTTCTATCGACGGCAAGACAGACCTCGTGTGCGTCTCCAGAGCTGGAGATGGTCTCGGCCAGGGGTCTCTGACTGTCCACCGGTATATCACCGAGGTTTTGGAGGAGCATGTGGGGCCATGTGCAGGTTTTGTCGGCGCCAACTTCGAGTTCATGCACGACAACGCCCGGTGCCACACAGCCTTGATTGTCAAGGACTACCTATGTCGAGTTGGCATCAAGGTTATGGACTGGCCAGCAAGAAGCCCCGACCTCAATCCTATCGAGGACCTCTGGGACGAGCTGAAACGGCGAGTTCGGGCCCGTAATCCAGCTCCTGCTCTCTCGATGAGCTTCGAGATGCCGTCATCGAGGAGTGGGACAACTTTCCCCTGGAACACGTCTTGACGCTCATCAGGTCCATGACTGACCGCTTGGAAGCTGGTCGGAGGGCCAGAGGAGGCAACACTAGGTTTTAAGACTAATTTTTAGGGATTGTCATTGTTTTTTTTTTTTTGTATTGTTCCTTTTATTTGTAATTTTGATCAGAATACACATTGTTTCACATTTTCCAGAATTTTCTTTTTTAAGGGGGGTGGTAGCCAATTTCCTACCGTTTTCAAATAAGGGATTTCATTAGCTTTCAAATGATACTAATAATGATAGGGTACAGGAAGGATCTTCGGAGTTATAATAGCTTGACACGAATTTTAGAAAACGTGCGATTTTTTTGACGCCGAGTGTACATTCTTGTATTTTTTTTAAATAGATATAATTAAAAAAATCCAGATTAGCAAAGATTCAGAGTAAGCACAATTTCATGTACATAGGATAACACACAATTGTTAAAAATACGATTTGGTAAATTCTAAGTGAGTGTGTAATTTACCGAAGTCAATTAATAACAAAATAATTATTATAACCCCAAAATGCAAGAACTTTAACTTGTTCATAAACGTACTAACAATCTGAAGGAGGTAATAAGTAGGTAGTAATAAACAGTTATCAGTCAAAAGCATATAGTAGTATTGTTCACCACGATTGCTGAAAAGCACTCGAAATTGTTATTAATAATACAATCGCGTTTATAAGCGTTAAACTATATTTCAATGCGTAGTACAAGCGTACGAAGATTGTCAAATTTGTTCGAATATGACCTCTATCAGCAAGCTGTTTTGTTATAAATGTAAAATGGTTAATTTTTGAAGTTATACTTCTTTAGGCGCGTTATGAAAAATTGATGAGAGTGAAATTTTACGATGCGCGCGCACCGTGATACATAATTAACAGAATGAAGTTGCCCACGGAAGATACGGCATTGGACATAATTTAAAAACAATATTCGAATAATAATAGAATTTATGTTACACTTAATGCAAGAGAATAATAATAAATATTTATTTATTTAATTTTTCAAATGTAAACTGAACTTTATTGACTATAATGACTCCTTTTCCAGTCTTTGATTATTTAATTGTAATTACAGTCAAATCTGGGTAAGTGAGAACTGGATTAGTGAGAAAATTCTATAAGTGAGAGTAATAGCCGGGACCCGTCATTTTAAGCTCCCAAAACCTCTATTAGCGAGAAACAGAAACCTCTGTAAGAGAGAGTCGTTTTTCCCTCATGGACCTCCGTAAGTGAGACTGCTACTTATCTATACCTCTATAAGCGACAGTCGAGCTTGTACTTTGAATAGGCGGCGGTTGTTGATCAAGCAATATTCGACAAAATTTATGAGTTAGAGAAAAACATTCAAAATACAAAAACAGAAACTAAAACGAAATTGACGGATTTTTTAAGTGTTAATAAGTTCTAAATAAAATAATTAATATGTACATAATATATGTTGTGCACATTATGCACATAATTCTACCATATTACATATTTACTACATTCGTACCTCTATAAGAGAGAAACGTTACCCATGTACCGGCATTAGCGGGAAACTCGGGTTAGTGAGAAACCTCTATAAGCGAGAATCAGATTGTGCTCCCTTGAACTCTCGCTCATCCAGGTTTGACTGTAATTATTTGCATGCAATCAAAAACTATTTTTAATAATGCCAAATAAGTATAACTTCTTACGCGCGTACATAAGTACACGCACCCTTTTTTTATCGTATTTTTATTAATTTAATATTATTCACACATTTAAAGTGCTTTTTAGTAATCGTGATTTAATTGCTTAATTATATGTTTGTAACATGGGGCGAATCTTTCATATAGAACTACTAAATATAGACAGAACTCACCCATTCTTGTGTGTACTCTGAGAGATATAGGTGGGATCTAGGAACCAGACTTTTAAGGAATTCTCTATGGTCCCCGTTCCAGACAAAAGCACATCTGACCCGGGTTCAAAGTCATCCATTAAGACTTCGCTCATTGCCATGGTCACTACATTTCTATATAAAAATTATAAAAACTGTTGTCAGAGATTTATGAGTTGTTGTTTCTCTATACTTTCGCTTCGTTACGCAATAGGCACAAAGGAGAATTAATTTTCTAACGTGGTTTTGAAGAAAGTAATTGGTGACATATAAGAGTAGTGTTGGCCTAGTGGCTTAAGCGTGCGACTATCATCCCTGAGGTCGTAGGTTCGATCCCAGGCTGTGCACCAATGGACTTTCTATGTGCGCATTTAACATTTGCTCGAACGGTGAAGGAAAACATCGTGAGGAAACCGACATGTCTTAGACCCAAAACGTCGACGGCGTGTGTCAGGCACTGGAGGCTGATCACCTTCTTGCCTATTAGATTTAAACATGATCATGAAACAGATTCACAAATCTGAGGCCAAGACGTAAAGAGGTAGCGCCACTGATTTATTTATTTTTTAATTGGTGACATTTATCTTACAAATTAAAAACTTTTATTTTCAGATAACGAAAAATTATTCCTAAGAATACTTAACATAATTTAGCATATTGATCGTACCTATCCCGTTATCGATATGCACCTCTACAATTCTTACACACATTACACCTGTAAGTGCGAGCGAGACAGACAGACAAATATGATTTATTACCCGAAGCCTCAGTTCATAATGCGTCGACTATAGTATCAGTAACATCTTATTTATAATGCCAATATTAAATTAGTGTGTGCGAAATCATAATATTTAGCCTATAAGATTTGATTGCTGATTAAGTGTAAAATGATTTAAAATACACATACCCTCTCCGATTCTCCAGATCAAATATATACGCTGTGGTTTTCAAATCGACACAGATAACTCTACTGTCATCGGTTGACACAAACAAAAGAGTGCCCGTCTTGTTGACTGCCATAGACAAGAATGATATGTTCTCTTTGATAGTCTGTGCGGTGAGTATCGTTCTACGTTTGCAGTTCGTGCACGTTTGTTTTATGTACGTACTCAATTTACAATCGAACTCGGAGATTTCCTTGTCTTTTAGTGTTATTATTTTGTTGTTTTCTGAAAACCCATTTTTATTATAAGCAAACGGGAAAATAATAACTAGTTTTGTTCCTCAATGTATTAATTAGATTATACCTATTATATTTTTTTTTGGTTAGAATCACAAATTTATATAAAGTAGTTAAATCCGCATTTTACGGTAATTAACTTACACTTTGACAAATAAATTACCTAATTATTTGCGAAAATATATGAATAATTAAATTTTACATACAACATCGGTATAATTTTATGTAATAAAATTGAACTATTAAAAACTTACCATTTTAGTGAATACACAGAAGTAAATGTTTTTTACTTCGCACAAGATTTAATTATTAATAACTACAATAAATTTAAAAAAATATGGTACAACGGGTATAGTATAATATTAATAAAGATAACTAAAAACTTATAAACATACAAAACAGAGAAAAAGCAAATGTGAAGATAAAAACATGATTATTAAAAATAATCAGTTTTTAAAAATTCAGACAATAAGAGATAATAATAAGAATATCTGACCACAGTACTGTAAGAGAACAGTAATTCTGAAATAAATAAAAAACAAGCTAAACATACCTGACACAGTCAAAATATCCAAAACAGTGTCCGTTTCTTCAAAACAGTATTTCTTCTTCGTCTTCAGATCGATCACGTCCAAGCTGTGCGTACTGCTCGCACTGGCAACGATCACGTGCTTGTCATAGTTACATGGGACACAACACAAAATGTCTCTATCTCTATACAAATAATCTATTATTTGAGCCACTTCTCCGTTGGGTTTGTATATAATGATTATTTTGGACGTGTGCGTGAATATTAGTTCGTCAGTGTTGGCCCAACGGCATGACAAGTATGGCCCTAGTTTGGGGTGTATCGTTATGTTTGATGCGTAGTTATTGTTAAGCGGTTCCTCAGATTCTGGAATAAAGGTTTGGTTCCTTAATACAGACAATTAAAAACAGGTAATGAGAGACGGGAGGCCTTTGCCTATAGGCACACAGAATCGGTTATCGTAGATTAAGAAAAAGAATAGTTATAATGTATATATTTTGTATTTCTGATATAAGGCTATAAATAAATAAATGAGAGACGAGCACATGCCACTGAAACTTTAAAGAAAGGTTTACAATGTCTAACAAATGTCTGCTAAACTGAATCCTTACTAAAAGTAAACCAAGTGTTGGCCTACCTAATATATAACGAAGCAATGTAGATTCAAAAAAAATTTGCCGAAGTTAAGTATAGTAAAAGTAAAACTAAATTTAAGGATGCAGAAACATGTAGAAGACTGAAATGGCAATGGGCACTATAATTTTGGTAAGAGAAGATAGAAAATGGACAAAGAAGGTAAGAGCATCGCTAGGGATGGGAAGTGAAGCAAGGGAAAGCATGTGAGGTTGGGAGGACGACTCAAAGGGTATAAAAAGAGTAGCCGGGGAGAAATGGTACAGAATAGCGAAGAAGAGATCAACACGGCGACATTTGGAAGCCTTTGTCCAGAGACAAGCCGATTAGAGGTAATAATAAATAATGTTTTATATATTCCTTGACAATGTATTTTCCATTTCTTCATTTAAAATTTATATACAATACTTGATGTGTATGTGTGTAAAAATTATAATTACAGTTTTCTCGTCTTTATGCATATATATTGTTTGTACATTTTCACGAACGTTATTTGTTATCCAAGTTAAATTATTTTTAGTTTTACCAGATAATCTATGGACATTCGAACTAAATATTAAGAGAATCATAAATTTAGGAGGTGCATAATATTTAAATCTTAAATTTTTTACAAAGACTTTGATCTTGTATATCTACTATAAGTTTCATTCACTCACTGACTCACTCACTCACTTACACATTTGCACCTACACACTCACTCATGCACTCAGGCGTGTTGATAACTGTTGAAAAGTAAATTAAATAAAAGATGTAATTAGATTATATATAAATATATTTTAAGGAATTTATATTTACGTTTGTTATGGAAGAGCTGGGAACCCTGACATAGGTATTTCTTAGTTAAAAGGGTTCCCAAATCTTACACATTGTAATGCATATCTACTTAAAATGAATAAAGACATTTTTATAAGTATTATAAAATTGCAGTGCAAATAAAAAATAACTGTAAAATTACCAAATAGACTAATCTAAACCTATATTTCTATCAACTCCCATAGAAAAATATTTGATAAAAATCAAAGGATTTTTGTTACCTTCCTCAATAGTATCACTCGACTCGCAGTCCAGTTCATCAATGTACCACAGACGTAATACGCCGTCACATGTGAGTGACGCAACGCGCGGAGGACTGACAGGACTGACACCCACCCATTTGATTGACGATTCACCGCATATCAGTTCTTTTTTTAATTTATTCGTCGATATTTGGAAGAACTAGAGAAAAAAAAAACAATAAAACTTAAAAAAGGAACTCATTAATCTCTATATCTTATATATAAAATTCTCGTGTCACAATGTTAGTCTGCATACTCCTCCGAAACGGCTTGACCGATTCCTCTGAAATTTGGTAAGCATATTGGGTAGGTCTGAGAATCGGCTAACATCTATTTTTCACACCCCTAAATAATAAGGGTGGTCCACCCCTCAATTTTTTGACAAAAATTTTTTTTTAATTTTTTTATGATACGATATTCAAAAATACATACAACCCTAAGTTTTTGCCCTTCTATCACCAACCCCTATTTTTTATTATAAATGATATACGAGTACATGGCAAAACGACGTTTGCCGGATCAGCTAGTTATATAATATTCTCGTGTCACAATGTTCGTTCCCCACTCCTCCGAAACGGCTCGACCGATTCTTATAATATTTTATAATTCAGTAAGTCTGAGAATCGGCTACTATCTTTTAAACCCCTAAGTGATAAGGGGTGTCCACCGCGAATTTTTTTTTAATCGTTTTTTTTTGTTTTTATTATTTTATGATACAGCATACATACAACCCCTAATTTTCACCCCTCTACGATTAACCCCTATTATTATTATTGTAGATATTATTTTTATTGAAGTAAAAAAATGTTTCTTAGAAATAATATACATGGCAAAACAAACGTTTGCTGGGTCAGCTAGTTTTTTTTTTATAAAAAAATATTGTAAAATTAAGTTTCAGTTTAGTTGTTCTAATTACCAATAGATTTAAAAAAAAAGGGTGCGTGTACACGCGTAAGAAGTTATACTTCTTTGGCATTATTAAAAATAGTTTTTGATTGCATGCAAATAATTAATTACAATTAAATAGTCAGACTGGAAAAGGAGTCATTATAGTCAATAAAGTTCAGTTTACATTTGAAAAATTAAATAAGTAAATATTTATTATTATTCTCTTACATGTAACATAAATTCTATTATTATTCGAATGTTGTTTTTAAATTATGTCCAATGCCGTAGCATCTTCCGTGGGCAACTTCATTCTGATAATTTTGTGTCACGGTGCGCGCGCATCGTAAAATTCCACTCTCATCAATTTTTCATAATGAGCCTAAAGAAGTATAACTTCAAAAAATCTACCAGAATATTCACAGTTAACATTTTAACTACTACTACTTCTGGCACCAAGGTAAAACCCCTTAGTTTATTAATAATGTTTAAGCAATAGACAATGTATAATAGACCACTAAATAATAGAAATATAAATTTAATACCTTAATAGTCCCAGAAATGGTGCCCACGACCACATAATCTCCCAAAAAGCAAACAGTGGTTATGATTTCCTTTGCATCGATTGTTGAATACTTTATTTCTTCTACGTTTTGTTCGTGCCTGTAAAGTAAAAATGCTTTATAAAAATATATATGTAAGTATATACAGAAAAATACATCAATTCCTTAGAGTAGTAGTGTTCTTGTTAGATTTAGAAATGTCTAATATTTTTGAAGTGAAACTTCTTTATCGGGGTTGGAAAAAAATGTAGTGTAACATTTTTGCGTTACGCGTCACATTTTTCCGTTACGCGCCATGTTGCTTTTTGAAGTCAAACTTCTTTATCGGCGTTAAAATATGACATATAGTATGTTTTTGACTTTGAAGTTTGACAACGGATTACATTTTCGAAGTCAAACTTCTTTATCGGCGTTAAAATATGACATATAGTATGGTTTTAACTTTGAAGTTTGAAAACGGATTACATTTTCGACTTGAAATTTGCTAATCGCAATTTGCAGCAATTAATTTGTAAATTGTATGCTAGGCAGTGTATCAAAATTTACTGTGTTTAAAGAAATAGTTTCTAATAAGGTCACAAAGAAGTTTCACTTCTTACGTGTGTACACCTAGTACACGCACACATTTTTTATTTATTTTTTTATGTTATATTAAGACGAATGCAATTTCATCTATAGATTCTAATAATTAAATCTATATATACATAATGATAGTGTCAGACGTAGACGTGAAATATATTTAAAAACTAACATTTTGTGAACGCATACATATAAACGTATGTTTATATGTATGCGTACGTTTAGGTATCGTTCATAAAATATATATGTATACTAGCAGACTCGGCCAAGCGTCCTGTGGCTTTGGTTGTTATATGATATAGTAGTAAGCTATTCAAGAGAAACGGTATGTGAACACCAGTCATGGGGACCACTATACTTTTATTGCCATTAAATTGTAGCTTATGTGAAACGTTGGTACTTTCAATACAGCGCCATCTGTTAGAATAGTGACTGTCAAAAAATTTGCAATTAATTAATATTGCGGGTATAAATTGAAATGTAAGCTATCCTATCTTTTAAGTTAGATCAAATTGCACACGGTGTGCTAATTTGATTGAAATCGGTTCGGTAGCGGACAAACAACGTGACGCGTAATTTATATATTAAGTAATTAATATATTAATTATTACAATAATTGTTCATCGCTTTGTAAAGATTTACCGAGTAAAAGCGACCTCTATTCACGAATAAATGCATTATTTATAAATACATGTCTGATCAATGGTCGAACCAAGCAAACACCAAAGTCAAATCATTTATTTCAATTAGACCACCTAAAATGGCACCTTTGAACGTCAAATAAAATATAAAGAAGATTCTAGTTGCCCCTTCCAAAAGGTAGTTTCGTGTGGAGAAAAATGGGCAAGAAACTCCGCACTTACTCTTTTAAAATAGGTTTACAATATTTTGTTACATTAGTTAAATAATTATATGTGAAAGAAGAAGCCATTAAAGAAGACTCTATTGTCGAAATTAAATGGCTACAAACTATTTTTTACAACAAAGGATCAGTTAGCAATACTGACGTCATTATCTGCAGGTTTTCGTTTGCTTTAACGTTATTGTGCCTAGTTCTCGTTCCCTACTTTGGCTCGTCGATAGACAATACCTTTTCGTCTTATCTTATCTCACTCCGTCATATAAAATAGTACTTACAAAAACTCAAAATAAAGTTCGTTCAAGGCGCATCTATGTTGAGCTATATCCCACGCCTTCGTGTAGAGAGCACCCTTGGACTCGTGTTGGAGAACACTCTGTATAATGTCAGTACTGGGGTACCGGTATAGGTCAGTCCCGTGTGTGCTTAAATACGCCTTTATATTGTACAGCAGCTCTCTGTCTAACTCCTAAAAATAATTAAGATTGAGGGTACAGTCAAAAACACATTTGAATATCTAAGTTAAAGGTGGACCCCCTAAATTATATTTTTACATAATTTATTTTTTTATATACAGCATAAAAAAATACATACAACCCTTAATTTTCACCCCTGTATGATCGACCTATATTTTTTATTTTTTAATTAAAATCTTATGACTTGAACTCTGAGGTTTATATAAAGAAAAATCACAGAAAAAAGAAGTTTTCATTCCAGAAAACCGAACTGTCTTTGAGCATAGCAAAATGTTCCATGTTGGTATATACTAAAAAGGTAGGCTAAGCAACATCACATTAAGGAGAAACGAATTTCGCGGGGACAGCTAGAAGGTATAAAAATATTTTTATTAAAAGTAGTCGTGAATATTAATTCTGAGAAATAAACTTTAGCACCACTGATATTTCCACAATTAGAAATGAAAAGTACTTACATCATGCACAATATAATTTTCATATTTCTGCAAATCCAAGATAACATCAGCCGGTCCAGTCAGCCGCACCTTGTTCCCCAAAAACTTGAGATCCAAGAACAGCTTCTCAAACAAACTCCGTAGATTCAAGTTCTTCGTGTTGTACAAATGGTATCCGATATAAAACGCAATATAACCGTCGTCCTCAATATCAACCGGAACACTATTCGCGTCGTAATTGTAATTTTTAAGCAAATCGCAGTGCAATTTGCGAACTTCATCGTCCGTTAGGGTTGTTTTCAGATAATTCATGATTAAATCGTGAATTTCATATATGTAATTCCTCAGTTCTTGATCGTAGAACTCGATTATAAGCGATTTGCTTCGTAATTGTTTCATAATAGTTTCGACTTTACTGATTTCCTTGTTCCATAACTTGCTAAGGACTTTTGCTGAGAATTTCGCGCCATCGGGTAAAATTGTAAGCATTTTGAAGAGCGGTAAAATGTCCGGTTTTAACGAGTTTATACACATTTCTATTGTTTTCATTGGTTTGTCGTTTTGTTTTGTTAAACTGAAAAAATATAATGACATGACAATCTATTAAACAAACTAATTTACTCATATTTACATTCATTATTAACGGCATAAACCTTAGTGATACTGTAATTTGTTTTCTAGTAAATTCAGGTCTAAATTCAGATGCGGAAAATGATTATTTTTTTATAGTAGGGCAAACAGTCAGTAGGCTCACCCGATGTTAAGTGATACGGCCACTCATCGACACTCTCAATTGCGTTGCCGGCCTTTTAAACTTGATACGCTTTTTTTTGTAGGACCCTAAGCTGAATTGGGTGCGGAAAGAACTGCCTTAAAAAGCGGTCAGTTATGGAACGACGGACGTCGAGGTACGGATGAAATTTAGTACATATTTGCGTCGAAGTCCGACGATCTTAAAATGCACATGGAAAGATGATTAAGAAGATCAGTAATATTTTGACTAGGGGAGCGTTCAAGTATTATGTAACGAATCTGGGGAGATGGGGGGTCGTTTTTCCCCCGTTACGATACGGGGCGGGGATTGAATTAGGCTATGTTCAGATGGCAAAAACTTGACGCGCGTTTTCAAATCACGCGACTAGACATTGTGGTATTTTCATACAACTGTTCACATCGCGTTAACGCGCGCTCAGAGAAAAAGTCTCTAGACGCAAGTGATCGCGCGTTGACGCGCGCTTTGATATTAATGTAATGTCCGTAT
This sequence comes from Pieris macdunnoughi, assembly GCA_905332375.1. Lineage (NCBI taxonomy): Eukaryota > Metazoa > Arthropoda > Insecta > Lepidoptera > Pieridae > Pieris > Pieris macdunnoughi. The sequence continues at coordinate 2,333,755 of CAJOBZ010000016.1, forward strand.
GCTGTTCAGTTGAGCGCGCGCTTTCATCGCGATCGCATGTAATTTTGTTAATTTTCGTAATTACATTTATAACAAACTGGGTCTATTTTTCAAAATTGGATGAACCCAATGTGTACGTTTTCTTTTTCTATATTTTTCTTTATAATATAACCACAAAATAATAGCCTCTACCTCGTCCATTTTCTACGTTCTACCAACTAGACTCAATTCAATTCAATTTCAAAAATTATTTATTTTGTTTCACAAAAATTTATAGTGCTACATATCCAGTGTACATTATTGAACCGAACTAGACTGACGAGTACTCTCGCAACGCGCATTAGCGCTCATCATCTGAACTCTCTTCAAATTTGATCGCGCGTTACATGTGAACATAGCCTTACGCGTTATTGTTAATATTATTTTCGACTTTCCATTACTTTACACCACATAATCGTAACTTTTAGGTATAAAGAGTCACTAGGTGGTCACGAAACTATACTTGGGTTCAGAAAAACGTTACGGCGCGCGCAATAATCTCCAAAAATTGCGTGACGTAATACTTGAACGCTCCACAGATACCTGCTATCGTATAATAAACCAATTATTATCGAAAAACTTGTCTTGGGTTCGTTTCCCAACTCAAAACTAGAAAAATAAACACTTACAAAAAATAGTCCTTTTTCTCCAATTTATTCAAATAATAATTCCAATGTCGCATGTCGTGGACCAATCTCTCCTTATTCTCGGCCAATTCCGCGCCGATGAGGGCAATGTGAAAGGGACTGCCTTTGCAGATCTCGTGCAAGCGCTTCGCTTGACGCGGCAACTTCGAAGTCGGGAGATCCACACACGATGCTAACAGACTTAGCGACTCATCTTCGGTGAAGTGGTTTTCTACCTGAAATAACCAAATTTATGAAAAATATTATAATTTTTAAACTACACAAATATGTGGGAAACCACTGAACGCTAAATTGAGGGTTTCCTGGAAATTTCATAAATCAATTATATTTTAAGTCGGCTCATGAATGGATTACATGTATCTCTATATATCACAATGTTCGTCCCCATACTACTCCAACGGTTCAACCGATTCTTATGAATTTTTCTATGCATGTACAGTAAGTCTGAGAATCGCCTACTATCTATCTTTCAAACCCCTTTTTTTTATTTTTTAGACAAGAATTTTTGTTTTTATTTTTTTATGATACAGCATACAAAAATACATACAATTCTTAATTTTCACCCCTCTACGATCACAACCCTTATTTTTTATTATAGGAGATTCTTTTTATGGAACTAAAAAAATGTTTCCTAGAAATAAAATGGCAAAACAACGTTTCCGGGTCAGCTAGGTTAATTATAAAAGTTGTCTTAAATAAACAAACATGTTATTATACACACAAACTAATAATCATAAAATGAAATATGTCTTATGAAATCTATGTATCGTGTCTTGATCGGCTGATTACAAATTTTTTGTTCCCCCCCTTCCCCTTTTTTTTATATTGAACCAACAAATGTGTATTCAAAATTAGATGAAGACAGAATTTTTTTAATTTTAGATTTCCCGGCTGAGACAAAACAACGTGTGATGAGCATTTGGTGTTGTGCTTGGGTCTTGGGGTTTTTATATTTTTTTTTTTTTTTTTTTTTTTTTTTTTTTTTTTTATCGTTGCGGGTACATACACAAGCTTCACCAGGTTACATTATAAAAGTCTTTAAAAAAAAGTCTGCTGTAATCTAAACAGACATGTGATTTATCATACACACAAACTAATAATCATAAAAAATATTTTTTTGATAAATGTTAATTTGTTCTATATATGTACAGAACATCTACTGTATCTATGACATCATATTTTTTATCCTAAGAATTTTTAGTCAAGTGAGTGTGTGTGTGTGTGTGTAATTTTGGTGTGTGTGTGTGTGTTTGTTACCTTAACAATCTGCGGATGAAAATTCACAATGACATCCGTATCCCTCGTCGTAATCAATATCTTGCAGCCAATATCGAACGCTTCCAAGCAATTCTTCTCATCAACCTCATCCAGGACCAACAGAGACTCCTTCAGGGTCTGTTCGGAGAACACGGTCTTAAGTCTGTCCCGCAACTCTTGCCATGTGCAGTTATAACTGGACAATGAATCTGCGTTAGACCCAATACTGGACATAGATATTGACGAGTTCATGTATGAATTGTGCGCACACAAGGACGACGCTTTGCGGTATAATCTGAAAAGGGCAAAAACACTTTATTGTAGACAATTATAAAACCAGCCCACCGATGTATTTCCGAACCAATTCGACTTAGGGTCCTTCAGAAAAAGGCCTTTAGGAAAAGGCCGGCAACGCACTTGCGAGCTCTCTGGCAATGTGAGTGTCTATGGGCGGCCGAAATCACTTAACATCAGGTGAGCCCGTGTGCCCCTTGTTACATTAAAAAACATAATAAATGAATAAATTAAAGAAATATGTAAACACTACCCAAAATGAAGGACAATACTAGAAAAACTTTTTTTTTAGTACATTGTGTTACCTAAATGAATAAATGATTTTGATTTGAAATTATACAAATATATGTGAAGACTAATTAACAAAGAAATATAAACTATAATAGTAATTTTACTAATATATTATGCTCCATAAAAGTTACCTACTTGCCTATAAAAAACTATTAATGAAACATTTAGACTATAAATAGTATTATTATTAACTGAGAGCTCAAATATTTAATACCATGGGGCAATTTAGTGTCTGTTTCATTAATTATCTATTTGTCATTGCTTTCTCCATTTTCCAATCCGCTTATTACTGGTAAACGACCCTGGCTCTGCTTTTTACCCCTATGTAAGTAGAACTAAGCAGCAAACGTGAACTGTATTAATTTTATTATCTTCATATTCATAAATTACTTTGTGTTATATACAAGTACAGTGTAAAGTCTTTATAGCGTCATTCGTTATCAAGAAAACTCTCTATAACCCAAAAATAAGATAAATTTGTTTGGTTTAACACAAAGCCCATACAATAATTCTTCCTTCCCTATAACGAATAACAATTTTCGGTCCCTTGAAAGTCGTTATAAAGAGTTTACACTTTATATTAAAAATTCTTTATTGTTATGCCCTGTACTGAGTCATGGAGCAAGCACAAACTTTGCTGTGACCATGCCATGATTGGTATTAATAACTTTAACAAATGTAAAAAATAATCTGACCATGCATAACTTACTTATTTTGTTGAGCAACAATGTCATCTTCAGTCTTACAGTTCCCTAAATTCTGCCAAAATACAACACCGTTGAAGTTATCGGTAACCAAATCTGGGTTATTTCTTAACACACTGATGGCAACACTGGTTTTACCGCAACCGGACATACCGTGTAGAGCGAGGATCTTATGACGCGTTAAGGATTTCAATTTTTTTGTTACATTTTGCTCCTGAAATTAAAATAGATATGTAGGTATTTTTGTAAATATCCTAAAAATAATGGGTAGATACATTTCTGAATCTATATCATTGATTGAGGTAGGTGATCAGACTTCTGCACCTGACACAAGTCTAAGTATGACTTTCGTATACGTTTGTCACATTCGGGAGTAACATTTAGTGCTAATCCCTGACTGAAACTGAAGGTAAGACTACTATTCACGATGATTTAACTGCATTACCAAGTATATATTACGCACACATAAAAATATTCGTTACATAACCATGCCATTGATAAAATTTGAGGCTTATTTAATTTATAACTAAAATAAATCAGTGGCGCTACAACCTCTTTAGGTCTGGGCCTCAGGTTATTGAATGTTTCATGATCATTTGTTAATCTAATAGGCAAGTAGGTGATAAGCCTCCTGTGCCTGACACGCCGTCGACTTTTGGGTCTAAGACATGTCGGTTTCCTCCCGATGTTTTCCTCCACCGTTCGAGCGAATGTTAAATGCGCACATAGAAATAAAGTCCATTGGTGCACAGACGGGGATCGAACCTACGACCTCACGGATGTGAGTTTTTAAATTTATAAGTAATTTTAATTCTGTTTAAATTTAATTTAAATCTGATACTCATTTCACGAAGCAGGATTATAAAATAGCAAAAACTTTTTTTTTTATGTTACAGGAGGCAGACGGGCAGGATGCTCACCTGATGTTAACTGATACCGCCGCACATGGACACTCGCACTGCCAGAAGCTGCCGGCTTTTTAAAAACTTACCAGCGCTAGTCGTCTAACAAAGTGATCAGGAGGTCGGGGCACATCTCCCCTACTAATGCTGTCCTCAAAGCTGTCTTCTATCATAGCTTTATTATTCCCGAGCGCAAGTTTCTCCCACAACCACTTGTAGTCCTTCGCAAGGCTGTCTACAAATGCCTCGTACGCGCTGTTGTTGCCATTCTGAATAATTGTGTCTAGCAGATATCTTACCTTATCGGCTCTATCATTCTGAAATAATTAAGAAACTAAAATGTATATGTATCAAAGACAACCCAAAAGATTCGTCTTCCGTATTTATAAAATCAATTTTATTATTCTGTTTTATCTATGACTGAAAATAGTAATGTTAAAACAGTAATGACTCTGATTTTGTTAAGTATGTATGTAGGTGAGGGAAATAGAAAACAAGAAACAACAATTTTGACTAATTGTATTTTCAGTTCAGTTTCTGTCTATCGGTATGATTGATCAAACTTTCAAAATTATTTATGTAAATAATATTCGTTAAAGAAATGCTATTTATTTATATGTTTATTAACCAAACGATAATAATCATAGCAACGCTAAGCATAGCAAACAAGGCTTTGAATCATCCAAAGAGGTTTAGTAGTTTATAAAGTTACTAGCTGACCGGGAAAACGTCGTTTTGCCATGTATATCATTTATAATAAAAAAATAGGGGTTGATCGTAGAGGGGTGAAAGTTAGGGGTTGTATGTATTTTTTAATGCTGTATCATAAAAAACAGAAAAAAAATATCTAAAAATAAAAAAATAATATTTAGGGGTGGACTACCCTTAACATTTAGAGGGATGAAAAAAGATGTTGTCCGATTCTCAGACATACCCAATATGCACACAAAATTTCATCAGAATCGGTCGAGCCGTTTCGGAGGAGTTTAACCACAAACACCGCGACACGAGAATTTTATATATTAGATTTAAAAACAATTAGATAACGTAAAAGAACATTCATTACTTTTATTATATTATGCAAACGCGATGGACTGGTCCAAAAAGAAAAAGAAACAAGGGCAAAATGAAATAGGGTGGAAAAAGTAGGAGGAGGCCGGACTGGAGCCCGCACCTTAGAGTAGTAAACATTTTATTAATATCTATTTTTGTTTCATGTATGTAATTAAGATGTGGATGAAGAAAGGCTTATTATTATTATAAGCAAACGCGTTCTTCTGTAGTTCTACGGGCTAAAACAACTCAGAAGAAATGTCCCATCACAAAAAAAATCTTACAATAGCAATCAATTTGATCAATATTAATAATTGCTCCACATCAAAAATTCAATTTCAATTTTCGACTGCATCATTATTGTATCAGACATAATGCTCTATTTCCTGTTCTCACACGCAATTCTCTGAATGAGTTGTAATCATTTTGCAGCCAGATATTAAAATATGTTTGTATTTAAATATGTTTAATCTTTAGGACTTCAAATGGCACGAAACCCGATTCATTAAAGGAGGGGGAGTGTAATTACCAACCCACTGTACAAGGAGTAAACTTACTTCAGAACATGTGGGAAGAGCTTCCAGAACTACCTAGATTCTCTTATATCTTAACATAACAAGAGCCAGTGTGACCTTGAGAACTATCATACTTCTATAAACCATGTCAATTGTCAATAAATTACTCACCAACTTAAAGATATAATCAAAATCTTCGTAAGTAATCGCCTGCTTTGTAAATAATTCATCTAATATGTATGTGACGTCTAGATCTCTCACAATATCTTGCTGGTTGTGTTGCAACAACATCCGATTCCTGGAATCCATTCTGTCTGTCTGTGAACCATCTGAAAATAATTAAATTTAAAATTAGATCAACAGAGACAAATTTCTGTCTTTAACATTATCCATCTGTAATTGTCAGTATCACAATAATAGAGTAAATTAGTTTGATATAATCTTTCAAATAATCCCTCATCAATCTCTTGGCTAATAAAAAATTTAAAAGTGAATTCTACAGTAGAGCATTATGACTCAGCTTGCTTATCTATAATAATTCTTGGCAAAAAAAACGATCATACTTCATTGTAAATATAATACAATTAAAATACATACTTGTAACTACTTGCAACAGATACAGGAAGAGATATGACAGACCTTATCTATTTATTCTAACAGCAAAACATTCAACTTAATCTAATAAAAGACTGGACAATAAATTTACTAAAAATTTTTAGCTTCATCTTTGAAAGGTATTTATCAAAATTAGCATTTTAGGAAGTCATTAAACTGAATAATACAGTTAATTGTGCAAACCACAACACATGAAGGGCACCTTCAAATTGCATGTTTGAATCAATTTTTAAATTTACAGTTTTTAGATTTAATTATTTACTTACTTTCTAAGCTTGGCTACTGAATACTGAAATTCAGGCTTCTATTTTAATCTACAATTAAGTAATAGGGAGGGGAGGGCAAAAATGGCCTGATTGATTCCAAGAAAAGGATGCTACGGCCGCAATCACTTATTTGTCCATTAATTGAAGCAAAATTAAGAACCAATTTAATGTAAAAAAAAAACCTAAAGTTTTAGGTCAAATAAATAAACAATTAAAAACTCACTTTTTAAAATGCCTAAAGATTTCACAAAATGAATCTGCATACAAGGAAAATATTTTAATTTAATATTAACGTATAAGAACTACAAAAAATCGTCTAGCAGTGACGAGTCGCGTCGAATAAATGGCGATTTGAAAATGTTAGCATTTATATCGTGTTTACTCTTAAATATTGAACAACCTTGTAGATGAGAAACTCCTACACACATCAGTATATGATTTAAAGTCAGGTTGTTGACCACATCATGACTGTCAAGGTTGAAGATTTTACTAAGGTGATAATTTTACTATGTAAATTTGGATGTTATGCAACTGAAAGCTATTCTTCAGAGAGTAAAATGAGAAACTATACTTTAGGTATCATTTCTAAATTGTTAGATATCATTAGAAATAAAATATCGAAAATATATTTTTTTTAACTTGCCTTGACATATCTACATGACTGAAATTTATTTATTTAAGTAAGAAAAGCAGTAAAATAATGTTAATATTTAGTAAACAATTTGGTTAGTCATTCAATATTTTTACTTGCCAATTTACTGATATCTTAATTATTTCATCACATCAGAATGAAAAATGACCACTAGGCTAAACAACTACAGAATTTGTAAAATAATGAATTATTTATTAAATACAGACTATTATCTATATTTCTTTTAAAAATGTGAACATACATTTGTATGTTTCTTTTAGAATGATAGTACTTACTAGGTCAAGGTTAGCTTATCTAGGACTAATTACTAACAAAAATATTAATAGAGTGGTAAAGTACAAACACTTGATAACAAAATCGTAAAAATATTTAGACCAAGGTTGGGATTTCCCAGGAATGATTGTTTTAATTTAAAATAAAATTAAATGTCAACAAACACTAAGTCAGTCAAAAATTTTTCCAACTAACACATACATAGCATAATTTTGGGTTTTGAGTCCGATACCCTGTAATAATAAATACTTTAGACACAGAAGTAAGTTATTGATAAGCTAAAGTAAACTATTTTTAAAACAGATTAAGAAATATATCTGCTGAATTGTTTTTATTGGGGCGTTAAAGATAGACAAACAGATCATTAAGAGAGATTACAAAACTGATGTCTTGTGTCTTCACTCAAAGATTTATTGTGAAAAGAACCATGGTATTCCTTCCCTTTGATAAAAAAGGGTAAAAAGAAAGTCTAAAATACCTATATACAAAATATTTGGGTAATATATTATTAAAACAGAAAAAATAACTGAAGAGATTTTGAAAATTGCCTGTTTCTTTCGTAGCATTCGACAGTTGTCCGAAAAATAAACACACTTAAATAATATTTGCAATTTTAGAATGTTTATGTTAAGTATTGAATTTGTATTTGTTAAGTAACAAAAGTAAACCAGGAATTTGTGTGAGTAGTGCTTTACTTTTAAATTGTTATGTAGCAACGAACAAAAATCTTACCCCTCTAAACAATTCTCCAGAATGTAAGGGATTGATCACAAAATCTAGAAAAAGATTTACTACATCGGAAACGATGATTAAAATAACATTTTTACTATATTATTTAGAAATTATTTTCATTTTTAGAAACTTGAGCTATCTCAGTCTCAAGACATATTTCCTAATCTTTAAACGGAAACACCCACGCGTGTTCTCACGGAATATGCTGACGGACTGTCTAGCTCCCAGTCTCGATTATTAGATATTAAGTTAGTCTTAAGCTAATCACCAATGTAACCGGTTGATTAAATATTAATTAAAAATAAAATTTTATTCTTTTTAAAAACGCTCCAGCGCGACCTCGCGTTTTGACTGGCGCAGCCGGTAGGATTTTCACATCCCGCGAGTATATAACTAAATTGAAAATACTCAAATCGATTTTCTTAGTTCTTGAAATACCGTGGACTGTCTAATAGCAGAGTGAAAATCCGCGAATCAAATAAATAAGTCAAATAGAAGAGCATTAAAATAATATCCGGTGCAGTGTGTGATTAGTGACTCAGGAAGAATGGAATTGGGCTGGCGGTGAGTAAACCTTTTCACTTCCCGCTAAAAATTTCATTTTATTCCACATATTATATATTATTACATTATCTGATTTTGTTTCGTACCAAATCTACGAATAAAATTGTACTCAGAGTGTAATTAGATTAGGAACTGTAGTTTTAAAATTATATTGCACAAGAATAGGCAATATAATATAGATTAAATATATAGATAGATAAAACAAAATTATATTGCACAAGAATAGGCAATATAATATAGGTTAAATATAGAGATAGATAAGAAATTATATTATTAATTAGTACGGATTTATTGCAAATTCAAAATTATATAAGTAATTTAAAGAAGTGTAAGTGATTATATTGTATTTTTATATATAAAAATTAAAGAATAAAAATGTCAATGGAAACATTTAAATTTGTACCAAGGGAGGTTTTGTCCTTGATTCCCAAATATGATGGGACAGAAAACTTACTAAATTTATTTATTGCAAAAAGTGAATATGTGATAAAAGAATTTAGAGTCGAAGGTAATGCCGCCCAAAATTTATACTTATTTCATGCAATAACTAGTCGCTTAGTGGGTAAAGCGGCAACGCTATTAAGTGAAAATCAAAATATTACATCATGGGATCATTTTAAAGATATATTGACTCAACATTTCGGCGACCCGCGTTCAGAAGAATGTATAGCAATAGAATTAGAATCATTAAAAAATTAAATCTGGAGAATCATATATAGAGTTCTGTCAAAGAATACAAAGTGTTAAAAGTTCCCTAACCTCAAAGGTTAATAGGTTAACCGATGAGAGTATTAAAGCAGCCAAATTAATCATTTATAATAATACGGCTCTTAATGTATTCCTTTATAATTTATCTGAAGATCTTTTACGTATCGTTCGTCTAAAGGGCTGTACTAATTTAGAGAGTGCATTAAGTGTTGTTACTGAAGAGGTTAATTTTCATTATCAATATTCTATTAAAAATAAATTGTGGAAGAATAGTGCATCCCCCCAACAAAATAATTTTAAACCTGGTATTCCTTCTCAAAATAATTTTAAACCTGGCATTTCTCCTCAAAATAATTTAGCATCAAATGTGCCTCCACAGAATAACTTTAAATACGGAATTCCCCACAGAATAATTTAAAAATACGGAATTCCCCCACAAAATCACGTTAAGTTTGGAATGCCCACACAAAATAACTTTAAATTCGGGATACCACCACAGAACAACTTTAAATTCGGGATACCACCACAGAATAACTTTAAATTTGGAATGCCCCCGCAAAATAATTATCGGTTTGGAATTTCGCCTCAAAATAATAGTCGATTCGGTATACCTCAACAAAACTATAAATTTGGTTACCAGCCACAGCAGGGTCCTAGATTCGGTATACCACACCAAAAACAGAATCCACAACCAGGTAACACAGACGTTTCTATGCGAACCGCGCCGATAAGACAAAATATGATTAATGACTCTGAATATTATTACGAACCATACTATTACAACGACTATTGCGATTACGATAACTATGAATCAAGCGAAACAGCCATGTGTGAAAATTTTAATTTGTTAGAAAATCAAGAAAATTCTAAAGACAACGAGGAAATAGAATCACAGGAAGTAAATTTTCAGGAAGAAGCCTCGAATCATATTCCGAAATAATAAATCTTAACTATTGTGATAGCATTTTAAAGTTACCACACATATTAATTCCGGAACTAAACTCAAAATTTCTTATAGACACCGGTAGTAGTCGTTCGTTTATCAGTCCTTCTAAAGTAAATGAATTTCTTAATGAATATAAAAGCTATGAACCATTTACAGTGGTTAGCACTCATGCTCGAAGTACACATAACGAAGTAGTATACATCCCTTTGCCGTATATTTTTAATAGCCCTTTAATGCATAAATTTTATGTATATGATGTAGATGCTAGATATCATGGTTTAATTGGCTCAGATTTATTAAAAGAATTAGAAGCTAGCATTGATATGAAAAATCAAATACTATATACAACTGGTTCTGCCATACCTATATTATATAGTCCTCCATACGAAGCTATAATTGAACCCAGAACAGAATCAAAAATTAAAACCCCTACTAACCTACAAAATGGAGATGACATAGTAGAACAGGACAAATTCAGTAATGGCGTTCGTATGCCAAATGCTATCGTTACATGTGAAAACTTCTTTGCAACCACCGTAATACAAAATACATCCGAGAAACCATTTAAAATTACTTTGAAAAAACCTATTAAAGTCTCAGTTTTAAAAAATAATGAAATTTGTAACAGTAATTTTATAAATGAAACTTTAACAAATGATAATGTTTTTAAAGAAAATTTGTACAAGCTTCGTTTAGATCATAATATGAATAGTGAGGAACGTAACATAATCTCTAAACAATGTTACGAGTTTCGTGATAATATATTTTATTCTGATAAAATTCCTTTATCATTCACCAATCAGATTAAACACAAAATTAGAACAGTCATCGAAAACCCCATTTATATAAGACCATATAGACATCCAGCTTCTCGAAACCAAGAGATAGAAAAACAGATAAATACACTCTTAGAAGATAACGTCATAAAAAAATCATTTTCCCTTTATAGTGCAACGGTTCATTTGGTACCAAAAATAAAACATTTCCGGTCTTACTTATATGGAATAAAGAAACCAAATACTAAACTAACACGTTGGAAATTTCAAAAATGGAAAGAAAAATTCAAACACAGACGCATTATCTAGAAAAAGAGTTAACACGCGACGTAGTAAGTATCAAAAAGCTCGAGTATCGGGTCTGATTCATAGAAACGTTGTTCCAGTGATACATAACACACTACCCTACAAACTAAAGTACATACTAAAGATTTAAAACGCCCTTCACAGGTTGTTACTCCTGCTGGTACATCTGATCCCAAGCCAGGCCCTTCAACTGCAAAAGATTAATAGAAACCCAGGCCTCCTACCCGTTAAAGAAGGTCAAGCAGTAGTAGCTTACGACAGATGGACCGTGATAAAGATTTTAGATTTTAAAGCTATCAACAACGAACTAAAACTAAATATAAATAACTTCTTAACACTTAAAACCGATGTCCAAAATTGTTTCGACACTAGCCTATTCAATTTGCATTTCCAAGAAGTACAGTTACAAACTAGTTTCATAATGAATATAACAGTGGAAAAATATAAACAATTAGTTCCGACTTCAAAATCTAAACGTGGTTTATTGAATCCTATTGGAACATTCATTAAAGCAATAACAGGCAATCTTGATAATGAAGATGCTATTAGATATGAAGATTTAATTAATAAATTAAAAACTAGACAGGACGCTATTAGTAATAAAATAACCATAGTTTCCGAAATGATGAGTACTGTAACAAAAATTATTAATGTAACAAGGAATAATTTCATTCAAATTAAAGAACGTTTTGAGGACATAGATCTCAGGTTAAACAATTCTAAAATGTTACAAATGAGTAATGAAATTATTCATTTTTATAATATTTTTACCCATAATTTTCAAACTATTTACTCAAGACTAAATGAAATTGAAACAGCTCTCGCTTTTGCTAGGATTAAAATATTACATCAATCTATTATTGATACTAAGGAATTAATGTCAATTTTAAAAGAAATAGAATCTATGTATAATTTAGTATTTCCAGTGAATATTGAAAATATTGTAAAAATTGAACTGAATATTGAGATGGAAGCGTATATCAAACAAAAATCAGATAAAGTTTATTATGCACATACCCTTAATTAAAAATGAACTTTATAATTATTATAAATTAATACCTTTACCAGTGCATAGTAATAGTAATAATATATCTAACATTATCCTTCCTAAGTATCCCTATGTCCTAGTGAAAGGGTTGAAAGTCGAGCCGCTCTCACAACCATGCCAAGAAATAGATGAAAACCGATTTTTATGTCCTGAATTTGAAACTACACTGATATTGAAGGACGAATGTATTACTACACTAATGAATTTTTCCCCCAACACATCTTCATGTCGTCCTGTGCCCGTTCTAATCGAAGATGTCAAGATTTATTTAGTACAACAAAATCATTGGATAATATTTTCGAGAATAGAAACCATTATATCTAAAACGTGTGACAACGACGTTTCACATGAGCCATTAATGGGCACTTACCTGTTAACCCTAGATGATGATTGTTCGATAAGAATCAAGGATTTCAACTTGAAAAGAAACGAACACCAGGGAAACGATATCGCGTTTACCCGATTCCCAATTGTAAACCTACCGTTAATCTCCAGCGAAATTAAGTCACAGAACAAGCGTCTGAATTTAGATGGAATCGACCTTGCAGACGTTCAACTCTTAAACCTTTTGGTGAAAAATAGTGTTCCTACAAGTGTTAGTGAAAGTGAATTAAATCAATGGTTCTTTGGTATAATTAATATAGTAATAAGTTTTTTACTCATGACATGTGTCATTTTATTAGCATTTAAAAATAGAATTAAGAAAATTATGTTTCAACCTAAACAGAATATTCGAGATCATCCAAACCCTGAGGATAATCTCGATTCTAAGGAGAGAGGAGTTATACAGTCACAAGACATATTTCCTAATCTTTAAACGGAAACACCCACGCGTGTTCTCACGGAATATGCTGACGGACTGTCTAGCTCCCAGTCTCGATTATTAGATATTAAGTTAGTCTTAAGCTAATCACCAATGTAACTGGTTGATTAAAGATTAATTAAAAAATAAAATTTTATTCTTTTTAAAAACGCTCCAGCGCGACCTCGCGTTTTGAGCTAGCTATCTCAGTCTCAACCACTCAAACAAAGCGAAAACCCAAACAGCAAAATTATGAATGTCGTCAAACTAACCACAGACTATAGTCACAAAAGTCAAAACTAAAAAACCATAGAATGTGTTAGTACAGGCTACAAATAACTGTATAGGTTAATGCTCTGTCCACCAATTATTGCTTAATAACATTGCGCCTTGCGAGGCAAGTTGTCCTTCCTTTTTGCTGAATAATTGGGATGTGGGTTGTTTGAGCTTACGTGGGAAGTTTAAAGACAGCCGAAACACGTTTTATAGTTTGTCGGCGTATGGTGGTGCACCATACGTTCTTTGTTCGCCACTTTAGTAGTTCGCACTTTAAGTATGTATAGTACTGAACGTATGTTATTAAAACCCTTATATGCATTTCTGATAATTTTGGATGACATGAAAATATTTGTAAAAAACGTTAAAATGATGTATAACCAATTCCTTTTCCTTTTTCTTTTACGCCTTCCAAAAATATGTAGTCGATAATCTTTGGCACATTGCTCGTTTATGTTTGTAGGGCGTAACTTGTGCTGCAATTGTTCACTCCATTCGTTTTTAGATATTTTTAAGAGATAATTTCAGCTAATTTAAATTTTAGTACATAAAACAAGTTTCTTATGAACACACGAATTAAAAACGTTCATATTAAAATTATAATATGTTTCTATTCTTCTCAATGGAACCAAACAAAATAATCATAATGTACCAGAAAAACACGTAGATAGACTTCCTCCTTAATGTGAAATAAAACAACTACTGTTGTTATTTCAAATCAATAAATGATTTCTTGTCTTTTAAACCGATATCTCAATTGTTTTGTTTGTCCCAAATGTTTTCGGTAAATTTGATTCAGAATTCGAAATAGAAGAAGTTTGAAATAGAAATCTCGACATAAATAATATTTTAATATACCTTTTATATTATGGGTTATAAAGATATGTGCCTTAAAACTAAATCCCGAACAAGATTCAAATCATTAATTAACGTGACTTTTAATTATGAGTCTAATGTTAAAATATGATCATAAATAACATCCATAGATATCGCGGTCTATTAACGTCAGAACGAGCAGATGCATAAACCACAAAAGCGAGCAATATCCGTGGTTTACTGTAAACAAAAATTCCTTAGAATATATCAAAGATGTCTATGAATAGCGCGTGAGGCTTAACTTTTAATAAGATTTATTGTAACCGATCTTGTTTTGACATTGACAATAGAGCGAAATCTAACCGGCAAACGATGTCCTTTGTGATACTGTGTGGTCCCTTGTGTTGGCCAATGTTGTAATGTTTAAGATAACACACCTGGGTATATAAAAAACAATTTGACTTTCATTTTTAATGTAATGATGATGGCCATTTCAGGGGAGGTCCTAATTTCCTGGTATCGCACATATAATTTAAAATGGCGAGATACTGAAACTACTAAATAATAATTATTAATATACAACAATTTGTCGGTCAATCGATTTAGAAACAGTCCTTACTTGAAGTCATAGCCTACACAGATATTGACAGTTCATTTTTTTTATAGTAATTTTACTACGAAAAGAGATATATTTCATTTTCAATATTTTTTCTCATGGCAAGTAGTGCTCTGTTCTTAGCAGCCCTAAAAATGGTTTTGCACTAGTCGTAACATAAATATGCTATCTTTTAAGATGCACACACATTCGAGCCAAGTTCCATTTTTAATAGACAGCAAAACTATTCCCCAACAAAACTTCTCTATCAAGACTGGCATAAGGACTAAATAGTCTTTGCCTATAATGTATGTTTGTTTTATGTTACAACGCTAAGTTACAAATGCACGAAGTTGATAGTAAAGGTTTGAGTTATGCTAATGCACCCTGTGATACCTCCCGAGTCATTCACAGCTCTAGTTTGAAATGTAGAAATGGTTATCTTAACGACACAGACATATAAACATAAAGATGTCCACAATGTCCACTAAACCACTAAAAAGCAATTGTTGTTAAATTTAATGGTGTATTAAATAAGGATTGACTCATGATAATTAAAGCAATGACGTTAAGTTTTTACATAATGTAATTTTTATGTTTTAAAAACTTAGTCGAAAGTTGTACTACTGAAAACTACGACAATTAGTTATGCCAGTTTCTTCATAATATTTAGTCACTATAAAAAAAGATGAAACAATTTTACCAAAAGAGGTCGAATAGACAATAAATAATTAGTAAAAGGAATAAAAGATATCTTGAAAACAAATTATTACGAAGATGACAAGCCGACTGGGAACGGTCGTCAACAACACTGCCAAAACAATTCGTCGTGAGAATATATAGGTACTTTCCTATATTCAATTTCAATTATATCTATATTTCATAACAAAAAAGTCGCAGAGAACAGAGTCATAATTCGTTCAGTGACAGCTTAAAAATAAGAAACAAGTTTTTAGGCCATATTTACCTACGATAATGTGCCTCGTACGAACACGAATTATCTGCGTAATTCGCCAATGTTTCGGGTTTTAGCTAACTATAATACAATTTATGAAGATGTTGAAATTTTTCACCTTACCAAAGAGGGTGTGAGGAAATATTTTAGGAAGCGGAAAGACTTTGACTTTATTTAGCAGTAGAAACAATTTTTTTTGCCTTAAAATATAAAGTTGCAGTTTGTGTAATGTTTAATTTCATATCAATTAATGTATTTAATTGACTTATGTTTTCTTATATTTATTACAATGTAATAAATCTGTTTTGGCTTTGTATTTTGTCTAATGGTGTCTTTTTTATAATATGTAGCTAAAGTAAAAAAGCTGTAGTATAATTACCACTGAAAACCCATTATTCGAGCCTTTCTTACATATAAAGGAATTACATTAGGATAAATGTAATATTAACGAATTGGTAGCTAGTTGAATCGAGTCTCACAACCAAACCACGTCTGCTGGTCATTTCAATATATCTTCGTGAAACGCAACACGAATCTTGATTCGTCCAGAGAAAATGTATTTTGTATTTTCTTAAGTTGTTGATCTATTTCAACTGTCGAGGTACGTTTAACTTATTATAGCTGAAGTTCTAAGACTCATCATAATTGGTTTAAAAAGGGTTTGTTACGCCTGCGAAATAGGCATTGTTTTTATGAACACACTATTTTCAAAATATTGGAGATTTTAATATTCGATATTGCAGATCAAGTAAACTAAAGTCAGGAAACAAACGCAATTGCTTTGCAAACGCAAATTTTGATAATGCCAGCGATGGAAATTAATCAATGGAAGGCGAGGAAATACGTATAGTTTCTATAAATACCCAAGTGCTCACTAATTTTATTATCTTATAACTACAAGAAAAAAAAAGAAACTTGTCATCTTCATTGAAAAGAAGAAGATAAGTTATTTGGGACATGTGCTTCGACACGAACGGTACCAACTTCTTCATGTCATCATGATGGGCAAGGTCGAGGCGAAAAGATGCTTTGGCAGAAGGAGGAAGTCGTGGCTCCGCAATATCAAAGAATGGACGGGAGTGGCCAGCGTAGAACAGCTTGTGCACTTGGCGAAGAATAAGAAGTATGATGAGCTGACCGCCAACCTCCAGTAGGGGAGAGTCTCTACAAGAAGAAGAAGAAAACTACACTATGTTCTTAATAAGATTTTTTTCGAGGTTTTCGGACTAAATCCGCTTTCATACTCGTAGACACTAGAAACAACAACTTGTTTTTAAACTCACCAACAATATACCATATTGTATATAAATGTTTATATATAATCAAAATGTTAATGGTATTCGCACATAGATTTTATTAATTGTCATTGTGACGAATAGCTTTCCTCATTTGAAATTACAATACAAAAGGTGTTTAACGATATCCGCCGCCAATACATTAATCACAGTAGTATTTATCATCGCCTCTATTTCAACCATTGAATGGGCTTATGCGATTTAATTTTCGACTTTCCCTCGTACAGATTGCCCATCGCCGATGGTGCCTAATCACGACCCAGACAAGATAATCCCTTCGATTTATTGCCTATAACAACGGACAGAGTCGTCAATCGAATTGTGGTCATACATTTATAAACACCGTTAATTCTAATGAAATTATATTGGAGCGCCATAAATCTAACGACATTGTGAGGTCACAAAGAGCCTGTTTACAAAGACCTTCTGGCTTAAATTGTAATGTGGTCATAACAGTCCCTGGACCACCCCTATTTAGTGGTCGGTGGTCTGGCGATAAATGTGTTAGGTTTTATAAGATATTTGCATTTATAATATAAGAACTGAGTTTGATGCATATGGTTTCAAAACCAAATAGAAATAAAAAAAACTCTTCCTATCAAAAAGTCAAAAGTCAAAATCATTTATTCATATAGGTAACGCAATGTACGCTTATGAACGTCAAAAAAAATGAAATGCTTCTAATTTTACATTTACTGCTTGTTCTCAGATCGAGGGTGTAGAACGGAAGAGAAGAACTGGCAATAAACTGGCAATATATTAATAATTATCTTGTAAGTAGACATTACGCCTCTGCTATGCCTCTTCCCAAGTCTTCTTGCACTCTTGTATGAAGATTGCCGTTAATTAATAGCTAGAATGATTATACTTTTTAATAGAAAAATATTATGGAATCTTGATTCTAGAAGTAGTTCAATTAAAAATTAAAATGGGATGAAATATACTTCGTCCATGACGTGACCAAAATTCTTTGGGACAAAAGTACAAGGAGCGTAGGTAGTCCCTACCGTCAATATCTTCGACAGCGGGGCACCATTGTCACTGGGCCCATTGTACTCACTGCACTGACCAAAAAATCATTAATTTTCAACCACAAAGCAAGAACTCACAAATCGAGACTGAAAAAATTCATTCAAAACCGGTCACTGACATAGGCATCAGACTTTGAATATTTTGATTCGGGTTTTAATTATATCATTTGATACGAAGTTTGCCGACAAAGGCCTACAAAAATATGCACGATGACGCAATAATTGATGCTACTATTTTATTTTTAAAATAACGTATTTACTCATAACAAAGTTTGCTTTTGCTTAATAGGTGTCTCTTACTCCTTCTCCGTACGTCTACTAACAACTTAAATAAATAAAGCAAACATAAATAATATAATTATTATTTAAGATGTGATTGAAACACGCTTGTTGAAGAAGTCCTGTAATCCATATGGGCAAGGCTCAATTCTGTTGTCTATTTTGTAAAGCCTTTTATGCCTACTTTCTGGTGGGAGAATGAAATTTAAAAAAAAAGAAATCCTCAAATGTTTTTTTTTTTAATATAATAGGGGGGCCAAACGAGCTTGCGAGTCGACCAAAAAGGGCAGTCTTCGCATTACATTATAAGTAAATTAGGTGAGACTTAAATTACTTATTAGTCTTAAGTTAGTCTAAATCATAATGTTTAAGGATGTCTCAGTGCAGAGACAATTTATCAAAGCGTATTGACTATAAATAAATACTTTTAATATTGGCTGTGACTTGTTACCACATAAGTTTTGCAATATTTATGAACGGATTAATAATGGCCAATCATTGTAGTCATATCAAGCTGTCAATCTTTCATCACTCATTTGTTCTACGCGTCCGAATCAATGTGCCATGTTTTTATTGAACCAAGCTATTATGCTTATCACTTATCTAAACTTGTTATTGCCCGAGGCGTACCTGTTTGTTCCAAACTTTGATACAGTACTTTACCGATTGGTAGATAACACGTCGTGTGGGTCCAACAATGCTTCGTAATAGTTTCAATGTTCTGTATATTAAAGGTTTCATGAGAACGTAACATATGAAGGTATTTCCGTGTACAACTAGATGAAACTAGCTAAGTTGCTACTCTTATTATGATATTGTTTGACCATCAATTGGACTTAATTCACTTAAAGAAATGTCACTATTCGCAAGCAGCCTTTTCTATCTGACGGCATACTACTTCATCAGGTGAATCTCCAAGAAGAGTATTACGACTGGTTACTACCTACTTGATAGAAAAACCTGTCTGTTGCGTTTTCATCATGATGTACAAAGTTCACTTCACACAGTTCACAAGAGGCCCTGTTAAATTGTGAATGTACGAACAAAGTCGCAGGCTTGGTACCAAATAAGCCTTTAGATCCATTGTTTTAGGTGTGAGGTATAAAAGGGCGTGCAATTAGTGTATTGTATATTTTTACCGAACAACGGAGTTCGTTCCTTAAAATGTACTTGTTATGTCTAATTTACATGCATGGCCGTGAAGTTTAAATTACGAACTATTTCAAAAGCTACTCCGCTCAATAAGGGCTTCCTTTGTTCCTTTTTTAAATAATTTCCTAACATCGACACGTGTAGCGGTCACTCAAAAAGTTATGAAACGGTTTATTCTCTGTGGTTATAAAACGCATAATGCCTCTTTTGTTGACGTTCTTGAGCTTTAAACTTAGACTAAACTCCCGAGTGACGCGGTAAAACTTAACACCGATCCGGATTGTTGTTACATAAATCACCCAGAGTTTTGTGATTAATGTCAACGAAAAAGCGTAAAGATTCATATTTAGTGCAGCATCTAAGCGTCCGTGACAAAACCGACCGGATTAACCAGATCTATAAAATGTGGGAGAAAATAAAAACTTTCTGCTCACTGTTTATACATTTTGTGTATATAATTATTTATTAAAATCCCAACATAAATTTTAACTATCCGAACGGCTTAGGGTTCCTCTGATGTATAAAAGTGATACTTAAACGATTATCTTTAGAATGCGATATTAAAAACGAATTATTTTCTAATGCTATTTTATTTAAAATGGGTTGTCAACTTTTAAAATAATATATTATACTTTTGGAGTAGATACGTTCTACGTAGTAGCTTTTTATTTCCCATATTAAGATATACAAAGCTTTACGTGTATCACACACGATAGTGTTTACAACTGTCTCTGCCTTATTGAATTGAATATTATGTTTCATTAGTATATAACACAAATTATTAATCTACATCCCATCCAAAATCGGATGAAATGGACGGAAATCTACGTCATTATCTATAGTTATATGACTTATAATGTGTTAAATAATTAATAATACCAAATAAAGTGTTGGCCTAGTGGTTTCAGCGTTACCTGGACTTTTTGTTTATGTGCCACTTGCTCGTACGGTGAAGGAAAACACAGTGACGAAAACGGCGTGTCTATGATCCAAAAAACAATTATATTGATATGTTTCGGAAGGCAGATTACCTACTTGTCTATGAAATAAAAATTAACAAAGGAACGGATGAGGCCAAAATCCATGGTGGTTGTAGCGCCACTGGATTATTACTACTTCTTGAATTAAAATTACTTACAAATAATAATTAAAATTGGCAAAGGCGTCAACTTTTGGTTTTGGTCTACGTTGATAATTTATCTTTATAGGCAGCATATCAGCTATCTATACTTCTTAAATATATTCAAGAATTCATAGATATAGCTCACGCTTCGCTTACAATAACGTACAGTACGGAACCACGATTATAACACTATAAATCGAGTTTGTCATTCAAAAAATACCTAAACAAACCATTCCGCAGCTAGGCTTTACAAAACTTATACCGGAACTAACGCGATTAAGTCGCATGTTCAGCACAGATGCCTTGTTAAAAAAATCGTTGTTGAATTGGCTAAATTCGCTTTATCTGTGGACTGGAATTTGCCCCTCGTAATAGGCCTAACCGAATAATGCTAATCGTAATAGCATTACAATTCGAATTTCGTCAAGTATCTTGAGATCGAATCTTTTTGTCATCTAAATGAATTTTTGTATAATCGAAATCATGTTTGTTAATGGCTTTTTTAATAAAATATTGACTTCCAACACACAACACACTTAACCTACATAGTAATAATAATAATTAAAAAGGGTAAATAGAACATTTAAAGTTTGGTCGCTGTGGCAGTGTTGTATGTATTTTTTATTATTAATGCTTTAAATAAATTATTTCTCTTAAATGTACTATAATACTTGAATTAATATAATAGTGTTGTTATGTAAAAAAATTATAGTATGTATTTATTTCCAACACATAAATATACAGTATTTACAATTTTCTTAATCTACATAGTAATAAGAATAATAATTGAAAATTGATAAATAGCAAATTAAAACAAATTTTAAAAGTTTGGTGTGTGTGTGAGTGGCACCTTTAACGCTGGCAACATTACCTCACTGTATTGAGATACTTATTTGAGGTAATCACCAGCTCTTTTTATTATATTAAGTATACGGTTTTCAACCATCTGTTCGGTTCAACCCCAATTAACACTTGCTTACGGTGAAACCAAGAGAAACTTAAATAATGTCCAATAGTTTCAGTTTCATCATCGGACGTCGAGGCAGAATACAAAATATCACCCGTATCATCTCTGCAATCGAGTGTTTTAAGGCAGTTTTTGCCGCGCACCACCACTATGTGGAACCAGTTGCCCACTGAAGTAATTCCGAACCAAACGACTTAGCGTCCTTTGAGGAAAGAGCGTATCAATTCTTGAAAGGCTGGCAACGGCAAGATCTTTGGTAATGACAGTGACCATGCATGGTATTTTCCCTTTTGCCCCCTGTTCTATAACAACATACTTTTTAAACATACCGCAGTCAAACATTGAATATTGCCCTTAGACTCAAAAATTGTTGAAGGGTGTCAGAAGTATCTATCTTGCAGTAATCTTAAGCCAAGATTAAAGGTTGCTTATATTACGTGTGTAATTTTAGATAGTATATTACGAAAATGTATGGTCATAATGCACATTTGGCAACAATGAACAACAATGGGTCCTTAATGCTTTACAAACCGCCATTAGCACAACTGATACTAAATATTTTGACATCTATGGCTCTTTAGGGATTTCGTACACATGACACCGTGAATGGAGAAAGATCGATGCGTTTTTTGCATCCCCATTTATCGACAGATAATGGCGACAGTTGGCGGGAATCGATTTGACTCGTAATGTGGTTAGTTATGGTGATCAAAATCACATGTTTTCGACGCATCAATGGTGTCGT
This sequence comes from Pieris macdunnoughi, assembly GCA_905332375.1. Taxonomy (NCBI): domain Eukaryota; kingdom Metazoa; phylum Arthropoda; class Insecta; order Lepidoptera; family Pieridae; genus Pieris; species Pieris macdunnoughi. The sequence goes on from CAJOBZ010000016.1 coordinate 2,356,358, forward strand.
TAATGAAAATTAAATTACAGTTATTGCCAAAAACAGTTAAAGTTTTGTAATCTATAAAAGTTTTATATGGTTGCTATGGTAACGGCGGTTGCCATAGTTTCATCGTTATTTCAAGATGGCTACGAAAACTGAAATGAAATTGAGTTGAAATTTAACTGTTTATGATTATTTTATTGGCATCGTTTTTTAAGTTTGCGTATATATATATATATATTAATAACCTCTGTTTTACATTTTTCTCACTGACTTTCTTAGTTTTATAAGAGTGGCGATTACGTTAATCGTCGGATTTACGCCCCGAGAGACGTAGGCACTCTCGTTAACAGTTACATTGCATTCATTCGTTACATAGCAATTAACATTTTATTATTTCGCATATATTCTATTGTTGTACGTGACTTGTTAATTATAAAGTCCTGTATTATTTAAAGCTCCCCGATGACCCAGTATATATATTTTTTAAATGTTGTAATTCAGTAAATCTACTATAGTCTGGCAACACTAAACCGTTATGACAAAGATTATTTAATGAGGTGCATCCGTTGATTAATATTTATGACTATAATGGAAACAAAAGAAAATGTATTGCTTGTTAAGAAAACAAAAGACGTGGTTTTAGTATTCAAAAGGTGTCTGGAATATAGATCATGTAAAATAATTTACAAAGTGCATTTTTATACAAATTCAGCGCGTATATATTTTTCATTCGTGGCTTCATTTCTCACAATATTATACAGATAATATTAATACAGATAATATCTCATTTTACGAGAAATTTGGCCCGTCGCACATCTGGATTTTTTTTTTACATTTTGAAAATAATCAAAGCCTACATTACTCAGGGAAAGATCTTTTGAAAACCCAGTAGTTTTTGAGTTAATTCGTCTTTCTTATTTATAATATTATAATATAGTAATAGAGTAGCGGTGGCCTAGTGGCTTCAGCGTGCGGCTTTCATCCCTGAGGTCGTAAGTTCGATCACCGTCTGTGCACCAATGGACTTCCTGTCTATTTAACATTCGCTCGATTGGTGGAAACAGTGAGGAACATCGTGAGGAAACCGGCTTGCCTTAGACTCAAAAAGTCGACGGCGTGTGTTAGGCACTATTAGATTGACTAATGATTATGAAACAAGTTCAGAAATATGAGGCTCAGACCTAAAAAATGTTGTAGCGCCACTTATATTTATAATATATTAATATAAGTAGCTTAGACTTGCATTAGATGTGGCTTAGTGATTATAGTACAAGGAGGTATTTTTTTGTGATAGACGCTAAAGAGCTTTAGCTGTAGCTGTAGCTATATACATATATATTTATTTATTTATTTATTTATTAAAAGCTCAATGGCCAAACTTAGACTAAAAACAATTAAGATTTACAAAATTTACAGTACAGGGTAGCATTACCCTCTTATCCCCTCCAGGTACACTCTGAAACCACAGTATACCACCCCCATAAGCTTCCCAAACAGGTCGCTCTCCGGTGAAGAGTCGAGAAACCCATTAAGCAGTGAGACTTGAGAGTAACCGGGGAATGGGTGCTTGTTGTCGCTGGACAGTGCGAGCCGAACGCACAGCGAAAAGGTTATGTTTCCGGCAGCGGCAATATTTGTCCGGAACGTATAGCCTCATGATCTCTCCCAGCAAGTATGCGCTTTCCGTTTCATTCTTAATTACACTCAAACCAAACCTGACCACCGAAAAATCCCTACGAAGCTCTAATGAATTATACCCTAACACCCCCATCAAGAACTTAGTAGGGTAGAGGTAAGGAAAGAAATTGTATCTTCTTTTATACAGATTTCTCAGGAACTTCTTTTGCACTCGTTCAATCATATCCCCATAATACCTTTCATAGGGGGACCATATGACGCAGCTGGTTTCGAGAAATGGCCTTACTAATGATGAATATAGCACCCTATATATATATTTATATATTTTTATGCATATATACATAAAAATATTACTTAGGTATCAGTTTAAAGAAATTAAATTATTATATCTAATACATTTTGAATGAAATCACTGAGTTAATTAAGATTAAAAACAAGCACCTCAACACGATGATAAACGATAAACAAAAGACTTCTTTGATTTATGGTAACATCAAAGTACGAAAACTCAGTCGAACAAAGCAGGATGCTGTGGTCGTAAAAAGTAGATTAAATATTTTCAGTGGTTCCACTTAACGGCGACCACTTTGAGAAGAGCTCTACTACAAATCTTACGATATAAGAAAGATAGTGTTGCGTAATGCGTCCTCCGAATAAAACCCTCTGTAGCAGCCATTTTGTTCTTTCTATGCGCAATTATAACTGTTGTACGGCGTAATAGGCCAAATCACGAAGTCTGTCAAGAAATACACGCACTTAGCTGCCGTATAGGATTGAAGACCCACATATCTGCTATTAAGGATTATGATTTAAAAGTATAAGAACAGTAAAATACGCCTATTATGCTAAGCAATCACATACAATTTGGTCCGAAAAATGTTTTGATTGCAAGTCGTAAAACACACTGTTGTGTCCATATCTGGTTAAGTATTACTTGTATTTATTTATAAATATGTTGGATAACGTTTAAGCATAAGTTATAGATATATATAGGAGCAGTGTTGGCCCAGTGGCTTCAGCGTGCGATTCTCATCCCTGAGGTCATAGGTTCGATCCCGGCTATGCACTAATGGACTTTCTTTCTATATGCGCATTTAACATTCGCTCGAACGGAGAAGGAAAACATCATGAGGAAACTGACATGTCTAAGACCCAAAACGTCGACGGCGAGTGTCAGGCACAGGAGGCTGATCACCTTCTTGCCTATTAGATTGAAAAATGATCATGAAACAGATTCAGAAATCTGAGGCCCAGACCTAAAAGAGGTTGTAGCGCCACTGATTTTTTTATATAGATATATAGAGATATTTAAACCTAATGGCTTATATGTAACGTTTATCTTCTAATATAATGATTGACCGTAAGTGCCGGTATTCTAGGTTCTAGTTTCGTACCCAAAGAACGTTTCCATTTAAGAAATAAAACATTAAGCAATACAAATGGAAATATCAAGTTTCAATATCCAGTACTCTCATGTGTTTACTTTGATTTGTATTTTTAAAAGTTTAATTTAGTACTAAGAATTTCTAGTCCAGTAAAGGTCACCAAAACTGGTCTTCCAGTGTACAGATGAGTGTTTTGTTTTAAGATTTACAGCTTCCTGACAGACACCATCACCTGATCTTAAAACGTTGTTCAGGGTACTTGTTAATTAACAGGATAATTAGTTCCTATATTAAACGTGCGCGAATTATAATATACTAGAATTGAGTGCGTTTATTTTTTCATTTATTTAAGCTGTTTTTTCTGCTACTCAAACAATGCCTTGAAGGAAATGACAGAAGCATTTATCTTATTATAAGAATTCTTATTGTATCAAACCCTGTGTTACATTAATTATTTCAATTGAATAATTATTTGTTTCAAATTTTGGTTACTCTAGATGTAAAACATCGTTTAAAAAAAGATTATATATTCGGATATATAACCTAGAACATAGCTAAACATATGGATAACACAAGCTGCGGTTTAAATTCAGTTGTAATATTGTAAAACGTGGAGTAGCTGGCGCTCGCGATAGATGGCGCTGCAGTAATGAAAGATAGAATTATATTATGTACCAAATTGTTATATAATTTGGCCTAACGTGGCTTTTACTTTGAGTTATTTATTAAACAGTATTTCCAGTCATTTAATTTCAAATATGGAATTCCATATAAATTTAATTGTTTATAAAAATCCTTGTAGACGACATAAGCGCACTCTTGATCGATTTGAATCGAATGTGTAATGTAGTTCCGGTGCTTAACAAATTTTTGCATTCCAATCGCTCATCTGATAATTGCGCGGTACTTTTTATGTTTAGCCGACGAGCGAACTAAAAATGGCTTTTTATATTTTCCGAAAGCCTTTATGAAGTCCTCATGAATGCGGCATTGTATGTACAATATTAAAAACTCTGCCAGTGCTAGTAATGTTCGGTATAATTTCGCGTGTGTATTGTAGATGTTTTAGGAGGGAAAATTGTAACGTAACCCTTATAACAATTTATGGTGAATTATTTTTTAAATTGAACGAATAGATTATTCCAGAAATATAATTTTAACACCCAGCTTCGTGAACCAATATGTTTCTAGGTAAAACTCAAATCCATTTAAGGTCAGAATATATACATTAGAATCACACAAACCCATAACTTAAAGGGTTATTTTTAAGCTCCCTGATGACGTCATTACATATTTTGGCCGGACCCCGGTGATAAGGTTTATCTATGAATGCGTCACAGGTAGACAAAAGGAAACAGCAGGAAACATGTCGCCTGACCTACTCCAATGGTAAATATTGTACGGATAAAGATAAGCACTAATCTATTTTCGTGTCGTAAGGTGTGGGAATGCTGATAAGGCTAAAACGAAGGCCAGATCACCAAATTAGCAATGTAACTAGCGTGTAAAAGATAACTTTTTTGAAATTAAAATCGTTAAAGAACTTACTACCTTATTATTATACGAGTAGTTATAATACCAACTGAGATGAAATTACCTAAAGAAATTTTTAATATAATTCCACCATCATACCCTATAATTAACTTTATAAAGTTTTATGTCTGTTATTTATGTTGTATAAGATGTAGAGCTCGTAATTAAATACGGGTTGCACAATTTTCATTCATGTCAGCAACGATATTACGCATAATAATATTATGCGATAGAATTTTTATGATGAACGCAAAACAAACAAAGCAAGAACTACCATGTTTATAAAAGCGCGCTCCTGTTCATGCCAATCTCGCGGTGAGCAACTTGTTGCCGTTGTGAACTTTTGTTAGGAGCGAGCGAGAAACATCGCACCTCTCTGTCGGGGGAGGAGCGTCAGTGCGGGGAGCATGCTGCCAGCCGGTCGGTCAAGTTGCTGAATGCACGCCGTCACTCAGTCGGCCCCTAGACCTCCGCGAGAGTGGTGCTGTCGCGTTCCGTATCGCACCCGAGCCGTTATGAGTCGTACTACGAAACAAGTTTGACGTGAACTTTGTAAAGTTTTCCGCACGCAGCTGGATATAACTTAGAAATGTGCCGGTATCAAAAAGTGACTTTATAAATTGTGACAGTTTAAGTGAGGATACAAACATGTTATCCCTCGGATTGTTAACTTTGTGCTATGCGGGATGGTGGTGCGTGCATTCGAGTGTGAGTGCAGCGTCTTTGACGAGCCGAGTTTCGGAGGCTCCCCAGGAGTGCGAGTGGCAGCGAGTGTCGGGCGGCGCGGGTGAGCCCACACGGGTACAACTTGCGTGCTCCTTGCGCACCGCCGCAGGCGCCACGGACTTGTTAGCTGGACTTAGTACTTCACAAGCACAACGCATCACTGCGTTAGATCTCCACTGTACTGATGTTCTCCTCTTTGAAAGCTCGCTTGATGTCGGCCGAAGGAAAGAGGAAGGAACCGAACTTCTTTCCCGATTCCACAACTTAAGAGAAATGAGAATAGAGTCGTGTAAAATAAGATATGTTCCCTCCGCTGTTTTATCACCGCTTAGTGGGCTACGAAGCTTGACTATTCGTACACATAATACGGATTGGTCAGCTATGTCTATGGAGTTTCATCGTGATTCCTTCAGAGGATTAACAGATTTAAGATATTTAGACCTGGGAGATAACAACATTTGGATTTTACCGTCTGAAATATTCTGTCCGCTGTATAATTTGAAAGAGCTGAATATTACGCAAAACCGTTTACAAGACATATCAAATTTGGGTTTTTCAGACTGGGGCAACGGCCCGACAGCTCCTGGAAAATCTTGCAACACTGTCTTGGAAACTCTGGACATGTCATACAATGAAATTAGTGCTTTACCAGATAATGGTTTATCAAGTTTACGCGCGCTTCAAAAGTTACTTTTACAAAACAATAGAATATCTTCTGTAGCGGACCGCGCCTTTGTCGGATTAAGTGATTTGCAAATTCTTAATCTGTCATCAAACGCCTTGACTGGCTTGCCTCCTGAAATGTTTCAGTCGTCGAGAGATATTAAACAAATATACTTGAATAACAACTCTTTAAGTGTTCTCGCTCCTGGATTGTTGGAAGGATTAGATCAGTTACAAATATTAGACATGTCATTCAATGAACTGACAAGTGAGTGGGTCAACAGAGACACGTTTTCCGGCTTAGTTCGATTGATTGTTTTAAACTTGTCCCATAACAGAATAACAAAAATCGACGCCCTGTTATTTCAAGACCTAAATAACCTGCAATTTTTGAGTTTGGAGTTTAATAATATTGCGCGAATAGCAGACGGTGCATTTTCTAATTTGAAAAATCTACATTCTCTTTCATTAGCGCACAATAATATCATTGAGGTAGACATAAATCATTTTTCAAACTTATATGTTTTGAATCAATTGTTTCTTGATGGGAACAGAATCACAAAAGTTGAGATGCGGTCCTTTGAGAATATAACTAAGCTCCATGACTTAGGGTTGAGTGGCAACCAGTTATCAGAAGTACCGGAAGCCATAAAAACGCTTAGATTTTTAACTTCTTTGGACTTGGGCATGAACAGAATAACTAAAGTGTCAACAACACACTTTGAAGGATTGGATGATTTATATGGATTACGTCTTGTGGGCAATAAAATTGAAAAAATATCGAAAGACACATTTGTTGCTTTGCCTTCTCTTCAGATTTTAAATTTGGCCTCGAACAACATTGATCAAATTGATGATGGCGCTTTCGCTTCGAACTTACAGTTAAAAGCTATTGGACTCGATGGCAATAAATTAGTAGACTTAAAGGGTATATTCACGAACACGCAACCTCTTGTTTGGTTAAACGTGTCTAACAATGAATTACTTTGGTTTGATTATAGCCACATACCTACTAACCTTGAATGGTTAGACATGCATGAAAATAAAATAGAAAGACTTGAAGATACCTATGGGGTAAAAGAGACATGTAATGTAAAAATGTTAGACGTTAGTTTTAACAAATTAAGGAATATAGACGAGTTCTCATTTCCGAGTAGTATTGAAACTGCTGCTATCAATAACAACCACATAGAGAAAATAAACCCCGGAACTTTTCTCCAAAAATACAATCTTAATAAAGTCATGCTCTATTCAAATAAAATAACAACGTTAGATATCGGTGCGTTTGCGATATCGCCAGTTCCCGAAGATAAGGATTTGCCTGAATTTTATATCAGTGAGAATCCAATTCAATGCGATTGTACAATGGAGTGGTTACAGAGAATTAACCAATTAAGTGACGCTAGGCAACGCCCCAGAGTAATGGATTTAGAAAGTGTAAGATGCTCTTTAACTCATTCTCGGAGCGAATTTGATATGCTTTTACTAGAAGTCAAATCGTCGGAATTTTTATGCGAGTACGAATCTCACTGTTTTACTCTTTGCCATTGTTGTGACTTCGATGCCTGTGATTGTAAGATGACTTGTCCAGATAAATGCACGTGTTATCACGATCTCACCTGGAACTCCAACGTAGTAGATTGTTCGAGTGCCGGCTATGATCACGTGCCAGAACAAATACCAATGGACGCAACCGAAATATACTTGGACGGAAACGAGCTTAAAGACTTAGGTAATCACGTATTCATTGGGAAAAAGAAATTAGAAGTTCTTTACTTAAACAATAGCAACGTTAATACTATTCAGAATAAAACATTTAACGGGATTGAATCGCTGAGAATTCTTCATTTAGAAAATAATAACTTAGAAGTGCTACGAAATACTCAATTTACAAGGCTTCAAAATCTCAACGAACTATACCTGAGCAGTAACAAAATCAAAGTAATAGAGAATGACACCTTTAATTATTTGCCTTCTCTTGAGTTCTTGGACCTTGACAATAACGGGTATGTTGATTACATGCCATGGCGAGTGATTACAGACAACAATCCGCGCACGCGTGTCTCTGTAGATGGTAACAATTGGGTATGTGATTGTAAAGATGTATCTCAGTTGAATCAATGGCTTATAAAAAAGTCAAAGGATACCGAAAACATGATGTGCTATTTTGCCCACGGCCAGCCCATGAATAAAACTATAGCTGCCGTAGCTAAAGAATGTAAAACCGAGGCTACCACCGTAGAAACGGGAACGGAAAACCTAAAACGGCTATTCATTGAATCAAATGACGGCGTTGAAAATTATATACCATATATTGCAGCGGTATTGATCATTACTATTGTACTTTTACTAATGTGCGCCCTATTGTTCATGTTTAGGGAAGACTTTAAGTTATGGATGCACTCGAGATACGGAGTTCGAGTATTTAGTTCAACTCCGAGGGACATGAACGACAACAAGAATAAACGTTTCGATGCTTTCTTTGTGTATAATCAACGTGACGAAGACTTCGTGACTCGTGCAGTGAGCTCCGAGCTCGAGAATTCGGGACACACGTTGTGTTTACAACATAGGGACTTGCAGTTGATCGAGCGACGATCCGGTGATAGTTTAGTTAGTGCTGCGGAAAGTTCTAAAAGACTAATAATTGTGTTGTCCATAAACTTTTTACAACAAGAGTGGTACTCGCTTGACGCTAAAGCGTCGGTGCAGAGTGCAATAAACTCAGTGAATATTAGGCATAGACGACAAAAAATCATATTTCTTGTGACGACAGATTTAAGTGCCATAAATATAGACCCAGACCTAAAAGTGTTGCTAAAAACGTGTACAGTGATCGTGTGGGGTGAAAAGAACTGTTGGGAAAAGCTAAATTTTCGGTTACCTGACGTGGATGTGACTTTGCCTAATCGGACGCTTCATAACGCGAATAACAGTAAATGTGCAAATAGGGAAGGCTTCAATAGGCATGGAAATTTAAGGTATACGGCGTCTCCCACTTCTCATGACCCATGGTATAAGTATGGGATGGCGCCGCCTATATTGATGATGTCAAGTCCTATGCACTCTACCAGTGCGAGCGCTGAAGTGTCAGCTCGGAGCACTGAAGACGAGACTTGCTCAGTAGCCAGTAGCGAAGGTCGCCCGGACGACCGAATGCCGCATCATCATAGTTATGTCTCAATAGATAACCATCAGTGCGAAGAGCGACCCTTGAGGCCCGCTCAACAAATACCTATGTCAAACACACGCCCTGGTAATATGAGAAAGACTTATTTTGTATAGTTAGTCCTTTAATCTGATTGTGTATATATTCTCTAACATAATTAACAAATTCAATCATTGTAGTATTAAATGTAAAAAAATGGTGCTGAAAGCTACATTGTGTCACAGCATTTATCGAATTTGTATTATATACAAGTACCTAAAGGTCTTATTATATAAGCATCGATGCATTTATTTATCACTACGATTACTGTACCTGCATTGTAATGTCAACGAATATTGTACCCTATTTGAGTTATAGCTGTAAAGAAAACATTCCTTACCTTCCCTTTAATGTTATTAATTAGTTCCTGGTAGTATAAACTATAAATGTTCCCGTATATAATTTTGTGATGATTTAGGTACTTACGCTTAAATTATAATGTATAGTTATCAGTGAGAACTTGTATAAAACATAATGTAAATAGATAAAGTTTTTATGATATATCTTTCGAAGAACTGAATTGTACCCTAGTCAATTGTAAATAGCCATCGTTAGGTATAAGTATAATTTGTGATGTAATTTTAGCTAGAATTATATAAAACGTATTTATTACGCTTCCAAACGCAGAGTATGAATAAATTAATATTTTTGTCTATTTGCTATTTTTATTTCCTCTTACAATTGCCAATAATTGAATGCTTCATGATTAGGCTTTATTCAGTCTTTTTTTATCCCATCATAAATCATTTTAATGAGCAGCGACTGGGTTAAAAAACTGTAGTCATAATCGATTTACTGAATCGCTTTATTTGCCTGTCCATAGTCGAGTGTATAAATATTTGTTTTATCTAAATTGATCGTTGGATAAGATCGCGGCAGGGCCTAAAGTTTTAATTTTGAGAGCGGGCACGACAGTGTTCGGTGCTCACGCGCCGCACCGGTTGCCCGCTGAGAAACTATAAATCATCGTCTGACCGACGAATAAACACAACTTTAATTGACTATAGATTGCACAGAAATGTCTCTTCTTGTTTGAGAGGTGAAAGGGTATTTTTACATAACAATAAATTGCTTTTGTAACTGTTTGATTTTGAAATGCTCAGTCAATCAATATTTTGTAATTGATTAGATTCTTAGATTTTACACATCTTATTAATAATAATTGTTTCAGGTAGACCTATGCTTACGTTCAATATTAGAATAGATCATATTCTCAAGTACAGAATTTTCTATGAATAAAACAATTGAGCTTTTTAAAACCTCCGACTCGTAGCAATTGCCTAGGACTGATATTTAAGATATTGAGGACTTTTTGAGGAACTCTTTTATCATCTACAGAAATAATTGACACCTAAAGTTATCAGTTGAATCTAATTCAGAGCAAATATTTTTATCATCTATTATCTGTGTTTTAAATTAAAACAAAAGTTCACTTAGTAATGCCGAGCGATTCCCTAAATATTTTAATAGAAAATTAAAACAAATTCAAAAAGTTCGATCCTTGTGACAGTGTACCTTTAATGCTAGCAGCATTTCCTTGCTGTATTGCGATACTTATTCGAGGTAGGAAACCACCAGCTCTGCGGTCACCGGTGGTATCTACCAGGCGCCAACATAAATCTTAAATCAGGGCCCATGTGTACTTGAACCCCACAACCGAGGACCAAGCGTCTCCATTTCAAAGGAACAAAATCAAAGTTGGAGGAAAGACTTAAAATTGAGCCGTTTATTACCTATTTATCAAAGTTGAAAATAAATATAATTTACAAACAAAAATAGTATAACTGATTAGAATAATGGTAAAATAATGTCACCATATAAAAATTAATAGCTAGAAAAAATCGAAGCGACGACAGCGAATATCTTAATTATTGACTGTAACATGATACGGGCGGACTCGATGTCGTGTATTTTCTTTCAAATCGTGTCTATCGATTCCAGCCATGTTTTGAACTGGGGGTCATCTATTTGTGCCGACATTACCAACCCATACACTCATCACCTTTTTTCTTGCAATACGATACTCGGACGCCATACGAAACCAGTTTTAAATGGGTTTGGGACATCGAGAGCTTCGGTGACAATTGATTATGTGCCGAAGACAAAAAGTGGAATGTCTCGATTAGTTACGCGGGCGAAGACGCGTAGGATGAACAATAGCTCCTTACTTTATGATTCTATAAACGTTTATGTCCCTATAAACGGTCTCTTAGCGATTGGTCAAACTTTGATTGTATCGATCATTGACAGGTTTATTATTGAGCCATTGTGTAATTTGCAAGTATCAAATAATACGTTAAAGTCACCGGGTCAAGTTCTTAATGAATATTGCATATTATTCTATTGGTATTTATTCTACACAGCGGGTAATGTTTCGTAAATGTTTATCGATCCCTATATAAAGACAGATCAGTTTTGGCCTAGTGGTTTCAGTTGGCGACTCTTATCTCTTAGCTCCGATCCATGGCTGTGCACTAATGGACTTTTTGTCTATGTGCGTATTTATACTGAGAAAATCGGCTTCTTACTATGGGTCTACACCCAAAAAGTACACGGCGTGTGACAAGCACAGGATGCTGAACATTGCCTATTAGATTGACAAATTATCATGAAACAGATACAGCACTCTGAGGCCCAGACCTAAAAAGATTGTAGCGTCACTCATTTATCTGTCCTATAGGTATAAAGTCAGAAGGAGTATCACAGAGTCCTTGGAGTGACGTGACGTCGTCGTCCTTCTTTTAGCTACTCCCTTACATATCAAGATAAGTTCTGTATGAACAACATGATTCTATTTTATCAAATTTTTATCTTTATCTACTAATTTGACCGCACGGCCTAGTAGGTGACGCATAAATATTACCAGTTCGATTCCACGTATAACATTAATTGTTTCAGGCCACGTATTAAACAAGTGATCTTGTCTTCCCCATTACGGGATTACGGGGCTTCAATTTACGTAATTGGCCGATAACTAATTCTTAAGTTTGTTATAGCCTACAGCGATTGGCATTAGAGAAAGAAAAGTGCGTAGGACGTCGCGTCGGGCCCATAAAAACTCCGTTATAACTTTATAAACAAATAATATATTAGATACTTGTCATAACTTGGAATGTTCATAAAACATGCACAGTTTTAAGTGAGACATCCCTGAGTGGGCTATGTAGGTCGGTAAGCTGACAACAGGTGAATAAATATACTTATTAACAGTTCCAAGTAGATCTCAAGTGGCTTGGAGTAAAGTACAATAAGAAAAATGAAAATAAAAAATGAAACAGTTTACTTGAGGTATACTTTTGTTAGGCTTTTCATATAACAAATCAACACAAACTAACTTATATTTGCCATTAACAGACTTTTGTGTTTTGTTTTGTATGAAATAGATTTAGTAAAATAATATTAATTTATTTTATGACTAATATTTTATAAGACCATTTTGTGATTTAGAACAAGATACTCAGTCGCGCTTTATTCTATATATTATTAATGTCTGTGACAAGAGATTCACAACAATAATTTCGCGTTGACTGTTTGTGATTTGGTGAACTGATTTGGTGTAATGTTTAATCTAGACCAGATTATGAGATAAGCGGTATGACCAGAATATTAATAATGGCGTATGTATTTTATATAACACATATTAGCTTGTAAAAATTAACAATTAACATAATCAGAAGCCTAATCATAAAGTTATAATGACCATATGCTCCTAATCTTTATGGATTCCAGTAAATTCGTTTACGACAAAAATACGACGTAATTAAGTGATTAGTGTTTTGAAAAGTTTTATAACAAGCCCATCATTGCTAATGAATTGTTTACTTGTTAGTCGGAATAGGTATAAAAATATTAACATCAATAATTATATTTTTTCAATATATTGAAGAAGATTGTATAAATATATACAAAGAAGATTTATCAACTTTGTATCAATATGTGCGCACATTATTAGCATTTAGAAAATTCGATTCTGAAGGAAAAAATAAAATTATAGATTTCAAAGACATACAAAACACAGAGTAAGCTAATATTTACAATAGATACAAAACTGTCATCTGCCATAGAGTAAGCTATTAGTGCTATAGATAGAAAATGTTTCTGTCATTAAATTTCCCCCTTATGCAGTAATGGACGAAGGAATTCAAATTATTACAGCGTCTCCAATATTATGCAACACTAATTAATATTATCTAAAAACATTGGAACAAAAACATAACGAGTTCTAGCACATGCGCCACATTCTTCAAGTTCAACACCCCTGCGAATTTAAATTTATAATATCTTAAAACTTCCACCAATGACTGTGAAATACTTCGAAAAAAACACTCGGGGCTCCACCCAACGGAAACAGCTGCGGGAAATAATTACGAACGAACATCGGTAGACAAATACATGTTGCTAAGATAGTTTGTGTAACTTTGTAAGTCAAATTAATTTTTAGGCTGTATTTGGAAGACTCTAAATTATAAGTACAGTCAAATTCTGTTATAACGACATCGAAGGGACTACTCATATTTGGTCGTAAAAACCGATAGTCGTAACAACCGATGACGTTGTTATTAAGTAGAGCATTCAGCCGGGCCTTTGTTTTTCGTGAATTTAACCGGTATGTTGTTCTAAACGATGTCGTCGTAAACGGTTTTGATGTTTTTCGGTTTGTAATTTAGCGAGAGTGTGCAGAAGTCGGTCTTACTACTAATATCATACATCAAGATTTATGTAGGTAACTTTTAACATTTGAACACATGAACGTCAAAAATAAAAAGTCTTTAAATTGATTTTTACTGCCAGTTCTCAAAACAAGGGCGTATAGACCAACGGGAAGAACTGGCAAGAAAATCACCGTTCCATTTAGATCGGTAGTTCCAAATATTTAAAATACAAGATGCTTTTATGGAGTTGCAATGATTACACCACCACATGACATGGAATGAATTATGAATAAAACATCTAATAAAAACAATGTTTAATTATTATTATTATTAATTAAGAAAATTGTAAATACTATTTATTTGAGTATTGGAATTAAAAATATTTCCTCATAATAAATTAGGTATTAGGGTGAAATATAAGCAGATAAATATATTATAATATATGTATGTAACAGTATTTACAATTTTCTTAACCTACAAAGTAATAATAAAAATTATTAAAAATAAATTATATATATACCTAATTATATTATATTATTAAATATTATTATTATAAGGGTTACATTCTAGCTGTTATATGGTTGCAACTAATTATTACAATGTATTAAAAATTGATAATTTATAGAAAGCAAAACGTTTAGCACAGCGAGCTTTTCGTCATCATACAAAATATCGTCAATATGCTTCGGTACCTTGCTTGCAATGCTCCGAAAAAAGGTATTCATTATGGTTAAACGTGTTTCCCTTTAATAATATTGCGAGAAATGTTAAATATATTAATAAAATCGGAATGTCTTAGATCCAAAAATCGAGAGCTTCTGTCATGAACAGGACAAGTGTTTCATTCTGTCTATGACACTCGTAATATACAAGTGCCTATAAGGAAAAATGATAAAAGAAACATGTCTGCCCCACGCTCCGTGATGCGGGCTATATTATTGATATTAGGAATATTATTAAGTGTTGGCCTAGTGGCTTAAGCGTGAGACTCTGAAAGACGTTGGGCGTTCTAAGCACCACTGAGCTTTTTTCACCTGCTCATACAGTGAAGAGCATCGCGAGGAAACCGGCGTGCCTTAGACCTTTTCATCATCGGACGTTAAGGCAGAATACAAAACTCCTACGTTCATCTTTCACAACTGAGCGTCTTTTACGCGGTGTCCTGCGTAAGCACAATACACGCACGCGACCAACACACCGACTAATCGATCGATTCACGCGACGAATGTCCTAGTAATTTGGTCATTATTCTCGAATCATGGAGAAGTACAGTACAATTTTGCTCGAAAGTTCATACTTAAAATATAACTTTTAAAAAATATGTAAAAAGCATAGAAAAAAAACCAAATATAATATTTTTACAAAGAAAAATTTGGCGAGTTCCATCATTTATATCAAAATTAAGAAACATTCTAAAATGTTTAAACAATATTGTGGAGTGTTACTAATAAACGATTCCTATAATGTTTATGTTTTTTGTCCCACAACAATCTTTGCTCACGCACTGCGGCGATCAACGCTTCAGAATCAACCATTTCATAGTTCGTAGTGTCGCGTCTGGTCGCCCTCAAAACAAGTCCGCGTGACGTCGCGTCTCCCGCAGACTGTCACATAGGCCTAAGTAGGGTATGCCGTTGATTTGATTGCGTTGGTCGCGTTCACAGCGTCGCGTCGCGTTGTATTCGTCGCTTACGCAGGACACCGCGTTAGGCAGTTTTTATCGCGCACCACCACTATGTGCAACGAGCTACCCACCGAAATAATTCTGAAACAATTCGACTTAGGGTCTTTAAAAAACAGAGCAAAGAATTCTTAAAAGGCCGGTAATGCACTGCTAGCCCTCTGGCATTGAGTGTCTATGCCATAGACTCTATGGGCAATCACTTAACATTAGGTGAACCTGATGCCGATGCCTGGTGTTCTAAACAGGTCACTGCTAAAAAAAGAAAAGAAAAATAACCTAGAAACAAAAGTCTGACCATCTAATGACAACGAAATTATTGAAGACTAAGACTAAGCGTAGCGTATATTGTATTTTTTTTATTTATATAAATGAGGAAGTTTTAGTTACATACAATTTATTTTTTTACATACATTATCTTTTGAACTCGTTTCTGAGAATAATTATTTTAGTTCCTTAGAGGAATGTCAAAATAAATATATATTTTAGTTATTTACCGCAAGCATTAAATCATCAAAATTTGCATTTTGCACATTCGTTAAAATGAGTAAGAACCGCATTTTTCAATTAGTTTTTACGATCTTCACAAATGTCATGAGCAAACGAGAAAATACGAATGTGTCATTACCTCTCATTTCGCAAAACATAATCAAATAATTACATTTAAATTACTTTGCGAATTTTTATTGCAAACAAAGTTAAAATTACAACGAAACATTGTAAGTCAATGTTTGGGGCCAAAAATAACAAAAGTTGAAGGCGACTGTTGTTAAACTATTCTTTGTCTTATAACATATATATTGTCTTAAGTCATATAACATAGTCCAATTTTATTGTTATAAAATTAATATTTGTATAAATTTAAAAGCACTCACACTATATATTTTTGTTAAAAAACATTGTAAGCACTCAAATTGTGTCTGTTAACATAAGTGCTTGAATCATGTCACTATACCTAAATATAGACTCTATGCCGATATTATTAATAAAAGAAATCTATTTTAGTAAATCCAGAAATACAAGAATAATTTTATCATAGAGTGACTGGCTATATATATATTTCAAAGATAATTATAATCTAAAAATAAATTTCAAGCCGTAAGAAGCCGGGTTAGCCAATCTCTTAATTAAAATAAATAGACGAACTATTTATCTGTTACATATTTCTCCAATCCCATATTTTATCGTTATGTGGCTTTAGCGCTTAGCAAAAACTGATTCTGGAGGGAAAAAAACATATAACATATTATAAATAGAAGAAATCCATTTTTGGAAAACTCAAAAACTAGTAGACTAATTTTTTAATACAGCATCAGAAGAGCCAAATGATCATAGAGAATACAAACTTATTACGAGAAACTAATTAAAGTAGACAAACTATTAGGAAGGTGCCAATATAATATGTACGTATAGCTCACATATCTACAGACTTATTTCTAAATTATTAAATTTGTAAAAGAATGACAAACTAAAATAAAAACCAAAGATTTTCATTAGGTGATTTTTCACTTTCTACACCATAATTATACATTCGTAGGGGTGTTTTTAGATATTCTTGTTTGTAGCAATTAAATTTAGTAGTTTAATAACATCCGCCAAACCGCAACGTTACCTGGGTGGCGAGATCTCAGATAAAGTTTATTTTTAATTATTAGCTTTAAGGGCGAGCATCTAACCCTTATTTTTAACCGAATTCATCTATTTTGATCTATGTTTTAGAAAAACATCTGCGCACTATTACTCATATGAGCTTTTTTATAGAAAGTTTTAAGTTACTGATAAAATTCTGCTAAAGGGCTTAGATGTCCTTATTAGCAAGTACAGTGATATTGATTAAAAATATAATTTTACTATATTTTTGTTAAAATGTTTTAGTAAGTTTATTTCTTTTTTGATTATTATTATTATTATTTTGTGTATTTCTGTGTGTGTGTTTCATTAGTAATAAGCATTATGTCTAAATGGAATTTGCATTTTACTGCAGGTAACATTATAATTAATATTGATAAATTAATCATACAAAGGGGCGATTATAATTAATTGTACTCAAAATACGTATTATTTACTGCTAGCCTAATGTCGATTAATCTGAAATGAGCTGAGACAAGTAAACAAGTGAACCCGGTGTATTATATTCTTTAAGTATATTTATTTTATTCTTTGATGTATTCTCAAATAGTTAGCTATATAATAATATGTGTGTGTGTATATAGTGCGTCAATACATCAGCAATCTTATGAAAATGATATACTAATTATGTCTATACTAAAAATTGATTTTAAAATGATTGTAAAACAAATACACATACACATATAAAATTTACACAAAAAATGTATGTTTAAAGTGCTTCAATACATTGCAATCTTAGAACAGTTCAATACGGTCTGAATACGAAAGTTTCTCCTTGAAAATCGGTTAATGGTTTACTTGACGTTAAAACCACAATAACAAGTAAATTTAATTCATCTAAGTTTCTTTGATTGTTGTTCTCAGTCCAGAAACGTGCCTGTAAAAGTGATAAATGACTAATAATTTTTTGATTGAAAATAATATTGCGACGATTATTACACGTTTGCTATTTAGGACAGGATTTTGCGATAACCCGAAA
Source organism: Pieris macdunnoughi (assembly GCA_905332375.1). Lineage (NCBI taxonomy): Eukaryota > Metazoa > Arthropoda > Insecta > Lepidoptera > Pieridae > Pieris > Pieris macdunnoughi. The sequence goes on from CAJOBZ010000016.1 coordinate 2,374,428, forward strand.
CGTGCTAAGAACGCTTGTAAGATAATATTTGGAGATGTGTTAACATTCCGACGTCATAAGTCATGCATCTTAAAGGGCGTAGGCACACCTCGCCAGATGTTTGTAAGTAAAGCAACGACTCCCTGCGTAAGCCAATTTTCACGGCGGATCCTGGCTTCGATTCTAGAAAAAAAAAATCTTGTCACTTAGCAATCAGTGGACTTCAAACTTCAGGCTTTTTTATTTTTGAATATGTAATATTGGATTATTAAAACTATCTTTTACATGACATAGAATCCTGCTGAAACTTACGGTCTTTGCGTGGAGGCTACTGGTTTATATATGGAAACTGTGGAACATTCTGCTCCTTAGCATAATGCTGATCCAGGGCCAATTACAGGCACAGCACACACGCATTACACACTTGAAACGAACCGAATGGGAAAAGGAAAAAAAAGTTTCTATCTCTCATTATTTTTTATGTAATTTTTAGTCTCCATGGTAACAAACACGGCACACGGAAAATTCAATGCATAGTGCGTCAACTGTAATTATTCTGTTTCATTCGGAAGCTAAAATAGGTATTTCCTATGCTTCCTTCAAAGAGTTGATAGGGCATCAATGTCTTCCTTTCTTTGCTAATAGAGATAATAGCCGACTCTGAGTACACTATTATAACTGTGAAGTGCAGTAACGGGGCAGAAAGCAATTTTGTTTCGTTGTTATAAGTAAGAATCAGGCTTAGCTGCTTCTACAGTGGTGGTGCGCGGCAAGAACTTCCTTAAAAACGGTTTAATTTCGTTTTCTACCACGATATCCGATGATGAAACTCAGCTGCAGGTAATCCGACAACGCCTCTGAACACTCTCCGTTAATTTATCGAAACTTATAATGCACGAAGAATAATTAATCGGTTACCATGGAAACATTTGCATATTGATCTTTCTTAAAACTGCATATATCCCTCGGTAACAGGACACGTGTAGTTAACTTTGGCTTCACGAGGGGTTAAGTTAATATGATTTAAGGTCACGGGTTCTAACCACAATATACTTGTTTTTACTATATATGGTTACCGACTCCAAAAGCAGTGTTGGTCAAATGGCTTAAGAATTTGAGGTCGTTCGAATCACTGCACTAAATAAATTTTCTTCGACATGAGAAAACCTTCATCCACAATCCAAAAATCCACGACTTATATACAAAAGTCTGACTACCTAGTAGTCTGTTTAGAAAGAAGTTGGAATAGAAATCTGAATCCAAAACCATGAGCTGTAGCGCCACTGATAATTGTGCTGATTAGTGGCTTAGTCGCTTAAGTGCTGGACAGAAACCGATGGAAACAGACGGTTAGACAAAAAGAGCGTGACAATTCTTAAAAGGCCGGCAACGCACTTCCGAGCTCTCTGGCATTGAAAGTATCCATCAGGTAAGCCTTCCTTTCGTTTGCCTTCTGGTAAAAAAGTAATATATCAACGATGCATGCGTTTCTACACATTTCTTACAAAAAAAATTGCCATTAAAAAAATTACGTAATTCTTAATTCAAAATTGTTTACGAATTATTAATATCGAACCGCAAAATTACGACATATGCGCGGGAGGGTTACACTTGTCACAAAAAGCGGGTTGCATTGAATGTGTACTGAACTTAATAATATAATACCTAGTTAGGAGTTCGTTAATACACCCTCTAAATTATAGAGACGACATCGGGACCTCTTATTATTTTATTCTTTTGAATTTGTATGGACAATTGAATTATGTTTGGACGTTCCACGGACACAGGCTATTTTTTATGTATAATTGTTGTTTTCATTTCAATGTATTATTAAGTCGCGTATGACATTTTAAAAGATCAGTTACGCACTCGTAATGGAAGTCTAATGATCATTATCCGCGTTCCAGCTTTCTCTCTGTCCTGAAAATTGCTTAGAATATATCTCCAAAATCGATTAATAAGATAAGTCTATGATTACTTCATAGTTGTAGTTTTCAAAATTAATCAAAAAGTATGCGATATATTGTTTTTTTTTTTTCTTTATTTTACAAAATAATATAATACAATCATAATATGTTACATTAGAAAACCGCTGTGGTTTGTATAATATATAATATATATAAACATAATGTGTTGGATCAAATGCGTTTGCGTAACAACTGTTTATATCTGTCCATTGAATTTTATATTATCCCAAGAGGGGATCCCATCGGGCCCTTTGACAATGCCCCTGCGCATTATTTTTGTTCTTTTTACCCGGTCATGGTCTTGAATTACGTAATTAGCTGGTATTCGAACTAGGGGCGTGTCTTTCACCGATGTTTATAAATTTTAGAGAATAGGGTAGGTAAAATATATTTATTAATATTGTCTTTAATTTACCCAAGTAGTAAACATTTTATAAATCCTCTTTAATGGATATTATTACAATTTACGAACCTAGTCAGCATTTGCTAAAAAGCTCTCTTGTGCTAAATAAGCTCGTAACATTTTAGCCAGAAATTTAAGATTTATAAATATTAGTTTATTTAATAACATTATAACAACCATTTGTATCAAGACTAAGTTTTCTGCAGCCATTTTGTTAGATTTTTACGCGCGAGATACACATTTGAATGTCCAAACAAAAATTTAAGTAACAGAACATTTTCGGTAAACTATCGAGAAATTTATCATCGAGAATCAAATCGGGCACATAAGAGAAAACATCATACGTAATAAAAAATTCAATTAATAACAAGTGGCCGCAAGTGCATACATTTGTTATTGTTGTTCCAAATGTTTAATATCACCCTCGATTATAGAGCACGCAGTTGCTCTGACATCCGAACAATAGATTAAAAAAACGCATAAAAACCATCCGCGGTTATCTATTAGTATCTAGTTAGAGTTACAATCGCAGATGTTACAATAATCCAGCCGCCGTACAAACCCTCACGTTTTCACAAAAAACACTCCCTACCTGAACGGTAACTTTTAAGACAGTAGGGATTTATACAGTTAAATAAATAGCCGATACTTAAAGCTTATTCTTAACAAATTGTTTTTAAGTTGACATAATATATTGGATGGGGTTTCTAATTTTAGTCGAACATTTTAATTTTGGAACGATATAACATTTTACTGTGGAAACAAAAACCCACTTTGAAGCATAGGAGTTTTAACGAGGCTCTCATTTCTTATTATTAAGATTATACTACGTAATTAATATTATATATTCCTGCTCATATTAATTCAACTTTAAAAAATTCAATATTTCTCAATGTAATCGTTGAATATTGCAACAAATTGTTAGTTTGGATACGGGTTACTTTAATTGCGCGTGTAAAATTGCGCACATTGAACACAGTAGTCGAACATCGATTCAAAATTCGAATGTTAAACTGCACCTTTGTAACCGTTTCACAATGTATGTAAAATGATATCTTATTATTATTAAAGCCGCATTTCTATTCGTGTCTATTCAAAGACAAATAGTAATACGATATTTAAATTTGCAAGTGAACTAAGGAAGAGTAGCAACAAGTTTGAGATTTCCTGTTTCGGGACCCACCCCGCGAACAAATCACTAACAAAAATATCGAATTACCTACATCAAACGGATGTAAAGAGCTTTGGGAGTTTTCTGGGTGCCTTTTTGTGTTTTTTGGGTATGAGACATTGAATTGAGGCCAATTAATGCTTCAAAGGTTGTTGGGCGTTTATGTTCCGACCGGAAAAGTGATCGCTGTGCACAATGGTCAGTAACACGATAGCCAGTGCACCTGTACTGTATGTCTAAAACGTAATTTGCATGCACATGCAAAACAACATATATTTATTGGCCGATTACATGTTTTTTATGCTCCGCGCAATTCAAAGATTGGTTTGATAAGTGTCGTAACTAATGAGCTTTTTAACGCTGCCCCTAAACTTGAAATAACAATTGACAGTAGAGCATAATTTCAAACCCTTCAGCTTTCAGGAAATGTTTCAGTTTATCTATTAATGCTCAAGAGGGCGCTGTATTAAAATTATATTAACTAATCAATATTGTAAACAGCTATATTCGGCGACACCATTGTTTCAATGTTTTAATTGTTAAAATATTTAGGCATTAATTTTATGTTTGTTTTATTGATATTCTATAGTATGTGCAAAGGTGTGGGTGGGTTCAATGGATTCCTGGTCCCGGTGAAACAAAAACTGTTGAAATTTGTTTTGAAACAAACGGCTCATTGTACTTGCCTTAAAAATAAGTTATGAGACAGGCTTTCGAACTTGCCACATTTTTATTTATCATAGAATTTAGTAACACCGTTTAGCTTCGTTTTTCTTGTCGAAAGCCTTTAATCACCGTTAACCTGTCCATATAAGTTGTGATTGTATAAGTAACTCTTTCAATGTATCTACAAAATATATAGCCTCACCTTAAAGATCCGATAAACTAATGACTTGATGCAAGGCAAATCTTAATGAAATCTAAAGCTAAATCTTCACTAGACGTTAAATAAGAGCATAATCTCCTCGTATCACCTGAAACTTTTATTTTTAGATACTTTGATATATTTCATCCTCACAAATAATTAATTAGAGATGCACAACTAGAAGCGAAATTTATTGCGCGCCAACTCAAAATGTGACAGTTGGCTGTTGACATTTGGCATATGGCATTGACACTTAAAAACTCTTTGTTAAGGCGCTTATTGGAATCTATTGTCTTTTGCTTCTTTCTGATATTTTATATAGTAACTTGAGGTTTGATGAAAAATTTAATACTAAAGTAAATTGTCAAAGTGACACATGACACAATATTTTGATAAAGATTTGCCACAGCGTAGTTTTACTTATCTATAAACGAATAGTTTTTATAATTATTAAACTTATTGCACATATATACCGAAGGTCATTCTACAGACGCTCAATGATAAATGAAATAAAGAGTATGTTGTGGGCATACCTCAATACATAATACTTTAATGGAAACCCATAAACGATAATGTTTAATTACCTAATCATTGAGATCATCGGATCTTAGGAGGTCCCGATACCTTATAAATCGCGCCATTTTACTATACTTGGTAACAATCGGCAAATTAATAAAACACAGTGATATGTGGGCATTGCGAGGAAAATAATGGCCGTGTATCGATGAAGTGGCTTTTTACGATTGTCCATATATTTTCTTAATAAATAAGACGTTTTAAGGGACATAAAGTCGTGTTAGTTTTAACGACTATCTAGGGATATTTAGATTCGCACCGTTTTGAATTTTGCAGGTGGATTTTATGTAGTTGTAATTTTTCCTTACCGTATATCTTTTATTTTAATTATGAGATTGCGTTCTTCTACAGTATCTTCATACTCTTATCTGTCGGTTTCCTCTGTTGCGGTGGCCACTCCGTCATATATTTTTATTGTTTACCTGTGTCCATATCACGGTCATACTGATTATCAAACGTGAATATATTACCTTTTCGATTCCCGACGAAATGTATTGAATATAAGAAAATTCAATCAACTGCTTAGCGACAATTAATTTAGATAGCATCAGACACTGATGGGCACTTTATAAGGCTTAAAAATTACACTTCAAAAGCAGTTGAACATAAAAATTTAATCGTAGAGGAAATTACGGAGCATAATTATTAAAAACTATTCATATTGAAATGATACGGCATTAAAGTGAAGATTTGAGGCTGAACACCGTGAAACAGGATTTTGGTCTACATTCTTTACGTTCGAAATTTAAAATATTGAAAGTGACATGGGCTTTTTTTGGAGTTTACTCCTTAAGAAATGATTTGAGTTATAAGGCCCGGTACGGAAATTTTATGAGGAGTAAAATCAAGTGTAACACTGTAACACGAAAAGTTGAGGCGTTATGTGTAACACGAAAAGTTGAGGCGTTATGTAGAAAGAGACAAATGGATTGAACGTGTAAAAGAATGAGATGGAATACACAGACTTTTCTATTTTGAATTCACGTTTTGACAGCCACGTTACAACATTGTCAGTGTTGACAGGTGTAAAAAGTAAAGTAGATTGTCTAGCGTGCCATAGAGTTTTGTCAATAGTAATGGTCAGTGAAATTAAAACTAAAAAGATTGTTCATTCTTATTCTTCTCTTACTATAAAGGTAACTTTGGTCACAGAAAGAAAATCCTATTTGGGCAGATATTTATATTACATTCATACATTTATATTATAAAAACATATTCTTACCACCTTTAGTATGAAAATATGGTCGTCAGCCACAGAACATTATCGCCATTTTATCGTTCGTAAGGAGTAAACTCCAATCGTGCGTCGTAGCTGACACACACACACTTTTTTTATAATTAAAAACCTTTAATTTTAGGGTTGCTTAAATGGTAGTAATATAAGTTATTTTGTATATAAAACGTTGTTTAAATCTGGTATAGAGAAAAACAAAATGTTTTTCTTAATACTCTTTAAAAATCTTGTTTTTTTTATATTAACTATTCACAATGTCCTTGAACCTCGGATGTTGTGTATCAAGATGATATATAATTAAAATAGGCGAATCAATTAAGGTAATACCATAATTATATTAAATTATTACATGCACATTTGTATTTCTTAATCTACTTTGTCTTTAATTTTTATTTTTTTAATGTATAAGTTATTTTCTCTTTTATTATTGTAATGTTTCTCTCTAAATGATGTGCACACTTATCGTTGATGCACATATATGCATGTATTGTGTTCTCTGTAAGTGTTTAAAATAAAAAATTATTACCACCTCTACGATATCTCATCGTTATCCTAATAAATTCCCACCAATATTTTTAAAAATTGTAGGTATTATTAAGGTCACATCATCATATAGAACAATAGTTGGTTATTAAGATGGAATTCGTAGTGAAGCCCCTTACATTTCCCGCTGCAATTGAACTCAAAGCAGCCGCCATGTTTGCATTTCGATCCACCGCGAGCCTGTGTTTAAGTTGACTGGAATTATATCAACGATTAGCGTAATAACTGGTTACTTCACTGGCTTTTGTTTTTTCATTCTGACATACGCATTGAATCGAATAGCGATTGTTCGAATCGGCCCCATCAGCATTGTTGTTCGCGCTTTTGAAGCTTTGTTTTTCGTCTTGTATTTAAATATGGAACATAGTTTTCAATTTAATGAGGTACATGCTAACATAATTTAATTAATACATTGATTTTACAGTACAGCTTTAATCTAATATATTAAATTCTCGTGTCACAATGTTCGTTCCCATACTCCTTTGAAACAGCTCGACCGATTCTCATGAAATTTTTTATGCATATTTAGTATATCTAAGAATCCGCTACTATCTATCTTTCAAACCCTTAAGTGATAAGAGATGTCCACCCAAAAAAAAATATTTTTATTTTTTGTCAAGTTTTTTTATGATACAACATACAAAAATACATATAACCCTTAATTTTTATCCCTCTACGATCAACCCCTATTTTTTATTATAGCAGATTTCTATTTTTATTGAACTAAAACAATGTTTCTTAGAAATATTACATAAAAACAACGTTTGTCGGGTCAGCTTCTATAAATCTACAGTTGATGTATGTTTGATTCCTCTCACTTTAAAATATGACTTTATAATAAATACAGATATTAATACAAAGTCTATGTCATGATATTTAATTTAATAATTGCATCGGATAACGTAATGAATGAGTTAAACGAGTAAAACGATAATGTATCACAGTATCATTAAGTTCGAAGATTGCACGTTTATTTATGCATGGACACGCACGAAAAGCTTGCCCATACTAACTCAACAACGAATTACTGCTTGTGCGTTTCGCTCAAATTATTGTATGTAATGATTGCTGAATAAGAGAACGACGATCTGTAAGTGATGTTGAAGCAGCAATGTAGTGTTGTCGTGTATTTGTATCGTAAATATCGATTGCGCCGCAAGGAGGCGCTTGTAATTGCGTGCGGCTCGCAGCGAACGCAGCTTTTATAAAACTGGCTGGAAACCGCACGGGCCCGGCACGGAATGTAAACCAGAATCCTCCAAGACATTAATGTGTATTTATTGTGAGCGTCCCGTAATGTTTTTATCTGCGCCGCAGTACGATTTACTCCGCGTTAGAACGAAGTTATTTTTTCGAATTCCGAATTCACGTTGGTGTTTTGTTTTTTATCGCCTAATAAAAGATTAACTAAGCTATTATTGGTGTCATTTAGTGCGTTTTATGTAGAGATGAGATTGAAGTGTAAGAATGAGACAGCTGCATAAGTCTGATACAATTAGACCCGGAGGGAAATTAAAAAAGCCAACAACACTCGCGGTAAATTAAGTTGTTACGTTGACGGGCGGTAACACAAAGCAGATTCAATCGCGCTGTTGTTTAAGCTGTCAAACTAAAGTTACTTTTACTATGAGGTTTGAATTAAATTAACTTGTAAAAATAATTACGTGACATAACACATACCTTAGTCAGACGCATAATTAAAGATTTGTTGAATTGTATACGAATTTTAAACTAATATGGGAGAAAAAAACCTAATTACAAAATTAAACATTTTATTTCACTAGATTACTTTAAAAAATAAATTAAAAACTGTTAATAAGTTTCTCGACGATTTATATGCTCCATGGCGTGCATAGTCCCTGATTACAGCGCGTGTTATACTGTTACTAAGTATTTTATTTTAAATGTATGCAAACAATAAAGTATCATATTAAGCTATTGTGTCTTAAGTAACAGTATTCAGCTTAAAACAATCTTTGATAAAACAATAGGTAGACACTAATTATTTTATATCAACACTGAGTAATTATTTCTTTCAGGATAAGTGATTCTTTAGATTCCTTGGCAGCATTTGAGTTGTCATCTAAATGTGGAAAGTCTTTGATCAGCGAATATTCCAAGAAAGAGAAATTATTTTCGAGTGAGACGTCGCCTCTAAATTAATTTGTGGAAGGATCGTAATGATTGAGCTGGCCGCAAATAGTTTTATTTCTTATAATTTTATACGCATTTTCGCGGATGTTTTTATATGTGCAATTAATATTTATTCTTAATTATTGCTTGTTAAATTTATGTTTATGAAATTCCGCCTTCAAGGCCTAATTTGTTGTTTAGGTTCTGTATGGGCAAGAAATGTTTTTGTGAAACAGGGTAAAAGTTACAAATCAGCATGGTAAGCTTATGTTAAGTAATAAATACTCGAATGACCAGTCGGACTTTTACTAAGTCAAATCCTTGGGAGAAAAGGTATCTTTCTTATCAGAGCATCAGCTGTTATTACAGACACATAAAATTATTGTTATTATTATAAATTTTATACTAAAAAAGCTTTGAAATCTACAGACCTTCAATTTTTTTTTATTTTTTTTAAAGACAATTCACACCAATTGACCTAGTCCCATGCTAAGCTGGTGAAGCTTGTGTTATGGGTACTAGGCAACGGATATACATACATATTATAGATAGATAGACATATAAATACATATTTAAACACCCAAGACCTAAGCACAACACCAAAGTCTCATAACATCGATGTACGTCTCAGCCGGGGATCGAACCCGGGACCCATGGATTCGCAGTCAGGGGTACTAACCACTAGACCACTGAGTCGTCAAATTGTAATTATATTTATTGTTATAATAATATAACAATATTTCGCTGCTCAATTACTGCAAAGCTCTCTGTAAAATCCACTTTATAAGTACATTGGTAACTAAAGGTAACATTTCGTTTATTCATGTAAATATTCGAACGTCTTGTAAGTAATGTAATAAATAAGTTTTGATGTAGTACCTACTAGCGTAAATAGAAGACAATTTTGCATTTGATCCGTGTTTTCTAAACAGATACAGAAATCTGAGACCAGGACCTAAAAAGTTTGTAGCACCACTGTTACATAATAATTTACCAATTTAATAGGCAAGTGGGTGATCAGCCTACTGTGCCTGACACACTTGGCCTTTTTCTTACGATGTTTTCCTTCACCGTTCAAGCGAATGTTAAATGCGCACATAGAACGAAAGTCCATTCGTGCACTGCCGGGAATCGAACCTACGAGCTGAGGGATTCGCACGCTGCAGCCACTACGCCACACTATTCTTAATTTAAAAGATCTGTATATTTCGTGATTTTATGAGCTATTGTTTCTTGTATGTTTCTTGGGTACAGCGAAATGTATTCAATGTTTTGTTTTATTTACTTCTATAAGTGATATATTCGGTCCATTGTAGTGTATTGCTTTATCTTAATATAGCTATTAAAGTATAACTTATGAGTACGCCTTTCTAGAATCTTCTTCCAGGATTATTATACGGTACGGGTACAGAGTTTTTAAATTATTAAATAAGTATTATAAATAAAACCTGATCATAACGTGTTTATAATCGGTTTGTACTATTGATTTTCAAGCTCCTATAACGTGCAATAATTATTATTGAATTCAAAGAAACACGATATTTCTTCATACACGTAATGCAGTAAACAATATAACTGATTAATATCGATTCTTTCAATCAAATGAAATGGCTCGACCGGTCCATTAAGGAATGACTTGCGATTGAGTCTGTTTACAGATGACAACCTCTGTCAGAACTAATTGATCCTGAATGGATTTTGATAAGTGGGGTAAGTACGTTGGGAAAAGAAGATTGTCAAGATGGACACAATGTTATTTTGGGTGACGTTTGGAAAACAATTATTTTCGAGATGGTTCCGATGGAGTAGCTCAATTAATTGTCAAATCATGTTGATTTTAAAACGAGGAAAACAACTTTTTCTCATTTATGTTGGACTAACGACTTTAAATCTGTAATAACTTCGAAAATATTCATTTAAATCATATGCTGTAACGGGCCATATATATTAAATCAACAATGTATTTAAGGTATTTAATTGGATAAGGATTAATGCTGTATTGGTTAAAATCGCTTCGAAAATTAGCCATTATTTGTCGTAAGAAGTAAATGACAAAAAAAATGTTATTGTTGGATAAGGGATAGGATAGATGCGTAACATGTAAAAAGGTTGCGTGTAGGTACTTATGTACGCGCTACGCGCTTAGTTATACTTCTTTGGCATTATTAAAAATAGATTTTGATTGCATTCAAATAATTTATTACAATTAAATAATCAAAGACTGGAAAAGGAGTCATTATAGTCAATAAAGTTCAGTTTACATTTGAAAAATTTAATAAATAAATATTTATTATTATTCTCTCACTGAATTCACTTAATGAAGTGTAACATAAATTCTATTATTATTCGAATGTTGTTTTTAAATTATCTCCAATGCCGTAGCATCTTCCGTGGGCAACTTCATTCTGTTAATTTTGTGTCACGGTGCGCGCGCATCGTAAAATTTCACTCTCATCAATTTTTCATAACGCGCCTAAAGAAGTATAACTTCAAAAAAACTAAGTCTTGCAACGCAGTTCTTCTACCGTAAGAAGTTGTGAGATCAATGTAATACGAAGTCGGTTTATTTATTCAGTACCTACTTAAGGGACCTCCTGTCTTAAGTTATTTGGTAATAAGCTAACCTAACAACATCGTATACTGACCATATCAATATAACAAATCTTTTATATTTTAAATAAAAACAATTGACAAAATGTTTTGCCTCTACTCTGAACACTAATTGAATTCTAAATTTGGAGCTTCAATGTCTGCTTCTTCCTTAGAGTTTTGAAGATTTTTTTTTTGACAATTTTACTAGTCACAATTTTTTATCTACTGGTTTAAATTGAATGAAAATTTAAATGTACCGTGTTTATACAGTACTTGCTTGGTAACTAAAATTTGATTTAAGTTTCAAATTTTATTCTGCCCTAGCTTATTGTCGCTTTTACTATTTTATATCCCTTCTTCATACTGTACAATACAAACTATTTCCGTAACTCAGTCATGTATCGTATACGATCACAAAGTACCAGCAAATAGATAGATTTATTGTAACTAAAAATGCTTGAAAATATTATAAAAATAAAGCCATAATCTAATGAAAGATCATTAGATTATGGCTTTGTTATTCCTCTTTTATATTAAATATACAATTATACATATTATAATGATCAAAATGCATCTTACAATTTCTTATATTTTTTTTTGTATATAAGTAGGTGATAATTGTTAACTGTGTTTTATGTTTATGTTTGAATGTGTATTCCGTTTTTGGCTTCTGTGTATAATGTAATTATTTAGATAGTGTGTGATAAGTAGCTGTAGGAATACTGATAAGAAAATAACTAAATTAATTAGCTATCGAAGGTCGAAAATGGCCTGAATTGCTTCAAAACAAATGTTAAACTTCTGACCAAAAAGTCCATAGAAAAGTTAGTTACTTTGATGAGCTTTTTGTATAACGCATTTCACAAAGCATTGCTGTGATAATAGTGGAAAAACTCTTGCAAAATAAGTTTTCTCTTTAAATTATCGAAATCACATTGTCTATAATCACGTACTCCCAACTTTTATAAAGTAGAACAATTTTTTGTTCCTATTAAAACTCGACAAGTCACGATTGCGTGCAGTCTACGAGCTATTTTCTGATGATGATGACGCTAATTTTTGAATGTTCCACACGAAAACAATTGTCAAATAAATCATAATGTGTCTGAGCGGGAAGTTATTACGTTTCGAAATTGTTTTAAAAAACCATTACACTTCGATGTCGCAGGCCAATTTTACAGTAGTTGACTTCGGCCACACACAGCCAAGTAGAGCTAATAACTATTATAGAATGGTAAGTGGAGTGCGTCAGTGAAAATTATGATTAATATCCGTTTATATAACGGTATCTGTGAGAGCGATGCCGTGCGACCTCTGCCTGTGTCTCTCCGTGTTCTTATAAAACGGTGTAATATTAACAATTAAACGATCACTATCTCGGATGCGTTGATTGCTATGATGGATATGCTACATTTATTATGCGATTGTTAAGAAATCTTGATGTCAATGACATCATAATTTTAGATAGAGATATCAATAGCCTCTTAGTATTGTTAACTGTTGCAATAAAAACGTTACATAAAATTGTCAAATAGAAATTAAATGAGTATTGACGTAATCATATTAGTTAAATTGTGTATATTTTTACATAAGTTTGCCATTTGCAACCTGTGTGATTCTTACAGAGCAGTATTGGCCTAGTTGCTGACTTCAGCGTGTGACACTCTCCTCTGAGGATGGTTCACAGGGACTTTCGGTATCGGCACCTTTAAAACTCGTTCCTACGGCGAGGAAACTGGTATGCCTTGGTCGACGGTCGAGCCCAGGCATTTCTTCTTCTTATAGTGCCATCTCCTTCCAAAGGTTGGCGATTATCATGGCTACCTTAATTTTGGATGCCACGCTTCTAAACAATGAATTGGTTCTTTGACCAAACCATTATCTAAGATTTTGCAACCAAGACGTGCGTCTGCCTCCAGGTTCAACATCCCACTTTGCCTTGTATAATTAGTTGAAGGAGCTCGTAGTTTGTGGTGTTACGTAAGTAATGTGATCACCTTGCCTATTAGAAAAACAAATGATCGCGAAACAGACACAGAAATCTGAGGCCAAGACCATGGGTGGAACAACTGGCTGATTTATATATAAAATTATGTCGATTTGCGTACTCAATATTCGTCACAGACGATGCCGACGTCCAGTAGATTGTGTGAATTGCAATGCATCATTCAATTGCTGCCTTCCTGTCTGTTTTATTTTCTCATCACTCGTGCTAGTGGTGCGATAGTGGTCAGACGTGACTTAATTATCGTATAGCATGTGTTTCCGCTATGACTTACTAATTGCACTAGAATTTTAACTAAGGTTGTCCATTTTCTAATTTATTTATTTTTTCGTAATCCTACAGCTACCATAAATTATACATAACAAAAAACGATTACACTAAAGATATATAGAAAGATGCAAGACATAATATTTACAAAAAGGTTAAAAAAATTGTTCAATACATTTAAGTAAGTAATACCTAATTCAGCTGTGTTGTGTGATGGAGTGAAAGTGTGGGTATGTACGTGACGGTTTGTATGTGGGGTGTGCTCATGATGCAGGTGATTTGGCGCTATGGATATTCTTAATACTCCTTTTAACCATATTCCGCGATAGAATAAGTCAAGGCTTAAATATTGGGCTACATATTTTTTCCTGAATACATATATCGGGTATAACTCTAATTTATGTATGATCTAAGAAATATACTCGTATCTAGATAAGCCTGTTTTTAAAACATACAAAGATTCAGAGGCTCTTCCCCTCTTTAAGAGCGTAGATATTCTAATCTATGCATGCATTGATAAAGTGCCAAGCACTTGATAAGAACATCAAAACAAGATATCTTTCACGTGAAAGAATATATCCTTTTATACGTGTGTATATAGATAGATATTAGAAAATCATAAAAGTGTTTACCTAAGCAATAATCAAAGTCCCTGAGAGCTCTGACAGCCCTCTATTTAATAATAGTTCTGAAGATTATCTTCCCGTCCGCCCAGAGCGGCTGGTGGTAGCCGTCATTATGCAATTGAAAACTTAGTGAATTATTACGCACGATAATAATCTCAATAAATAAACGCTGCGAGACTGGGATGATGTTGTGAGGATGTCGGAAAGGTAATCTTGGAGCTTATCTGCTACTGAAGATTATTGATACAATGGAATTTTCGTCAGTCCATATTTTTGAAAAAAGTGTTATAAGTGTGTGATGCGTTATGATGCGGTTTTTTATATCTATAATTTACGAGGTATTAAAACTTTAATTTTATTATTAATAACAATTGTTTTAGTTATTAATACAATTGTATTAGTTAGTAAATACAATAAGCTACGTAACTTCTAAAATGATTTATTTTAATTATACATTTACAAAAACACAATCCTGTCCTAACAGATAAATCAACAAGAATGCATAACCAATGAAAAAAAAATTACACACGAAACAAAAAACAAACATAAGAAATTAATTAGGAATATCAAAATTGTAAACAATACACAAAAAAATAAAAACAAAAAAAAATTGTCTAAAAAATAAAAAAAATCGTGTTTTGGGGTGGACACTCCTTACAACATAGGGGTTTGAAGGATAGATAAAAGCCGATTCAGACTTACTGAATATGCATAAAAAAATTCATAAGAATCGGTCGAGCCGTTTCGGAGGAGTATGGGAACGAACATTGTTGTTTGATATTACAAAACTTGTGAGTAATATGTTATTAAGATAAATATATTATTAGCCATTTACATTTTACGTAAGTGGAAAGTGTTTTATTATGTGTTCGATTCAATTCATCTTACAACTTGTGACAATACGGTGAAGGCTTGGCATGCGATGGATTCATCAACTCGTGAATGATGCCTTATAAATAATCATTTTCTCAGTAACAGGTTATTTTACAACCTTTTGCTTTCGGAAAAAAACACCTAGGTAACAGTAAAATACTTACTACGATGTTTCGCGCATTTTACCTAGCGTTTTTTAACAATGGTACAAAAAATCTGAATAAAATAGATTTTTAACTATAATGAACGCCATATTTAATACACATACTAATGTTGATGTGGGGGGGGGGGGGGGGGTTAATGTTTAAAGAGTTTATAAATTAGAAATTTAGATTAATCAAGTCACACAATACTGCGTCTGTCATAATCACTCTTTATAAGCAAGTAGGCAATACATTTGTGGGTTTAAGATATGATGGTTTCCCCATAATTTTTTTTAGTCACAAACATCGTTAAAGGAGTATAATACGATACTTATAATAATATGTCATGGAAAGGATATACATGTAGTAACAAAGTAAAGGTATAACATGCGAATTTAAGAAGGCGCAGGGCTAAATAGATCCATGCAACTTCCTCAGAAGTTTTTCCTGACTAAACAGTAAAACACGTGACTATTGCGTTTATAAAAGGTATCTTTTGGCCTACAAATTCAACGTTAATTCGGTTAAAACATTAAAATAACAGTCTCCATAAAATCTATTACAAAATATACCTATATAGGTACAACTAAACAGTAAAACACGTGACTATTGCGTTTATAAAAGGTATCTTTTGGCCTACAAATTCAACGTTAATTCGGTTAAAACATTAAAATAACAGTCTCCATAAAAACTATTACAAAATCTTAATATATATATTTCTTGTGTGCGTGTGTATGTGACTGAACTTCTCTCAAACGACTGGACCGATTTTGATGAAATTTTTTGTGTGTGTTCAAGGGGATCTGGGAATGGTTTAGATTCACAAATCAGCCCGGCAGATGGCACTGCAGTCGGTACTTTCATACTTTGCTTAATATCCTAATCGCTTTAAATATCATGCAGGACAACGTCTGTGGGCTCCACTAGTATACCTATATAGGTACAACTAAACAGTAAAACACGTGACTATTGCGTTTATAAAAGGTATCTTTTGGCCTACAAATTCAACGTTAATTCGGTTAAAACATTGAAATAACAGTCTCCATAAAAACTATTACAAAATATACCTATATAGATACAACTAAACAGTAAAACACGTGACTATTGCGTTTATAAAAGGTATCTTTTGGCCTACAAATTCAACGTTAATTCGGTTAAAACATTAAAATAACAGTCTCCATAAAAACTATTACAAAATATACCTATATAGGTACAACTAAACAGTAAAACACGTGACTATTGCGTTTATAAAAGGTATCTTTTGGCCTACAAATTCAACGTTAATTCGGTTAAAACATTAAAATAACAGTCTCCATAAAAACTATTACAAAATATACCTATATAGGTACAACTAAACAGTAAAACACGTGACTATTGCGTTTATAAAAGGTATCTTTTGGCCTACAAATTCAACGTTAATTCGGTTAAAACATTAAAATAACAGTCTCCATAAAAACTATTACAAAAAAATACCTATTTAGGGACAACTAAACAGTTAAACACGTGATTATTGCGTTTATAAAAATTATATCTGTTCGCTTACAAATTCAGTGTAACAACTATTAGAAAGTATACCTATATATAGGTACAACTAAACAGTAAAACACGAGATTATTACGTAGATAAAAACGATATATATTGACCTACAAATTTAGTGTAAAAACTATTACAAAATACCAAATACAAATTTTCGTAAGAGCGTAACAACATTATCCCTCCATCAATCAGTTTAGAGGATTTCCGTAATCACAAGTCCGTTTGAAACAAAGGTTAAACATCAATATCGGTTAGGATGCTATTAATGAGATATTTGGGAAAGGTTTGATCCCTGCGGGGCTTCGATCAATTATTCCATAAAGTTGTCTCTGAAGCTATTGGGCACGGATGAACGCTTGCTTCTAATTGAATTTATGCACGATGACGATCGACTCGGTTATTGCTAATTGATTGAATATTGGTAACGTGTGTGATTTCATATATTATGTCTGGTATGTATGGTATTGTATGGTGGAGAATATTAGAATGTTACAGTATACTTTCACATATAAACGTTGCTAATAAATGTGTTGTCTTTTTGTTACGAGTACATAGTAGTATTTTGTTATTAAAAATATAGCCAAAACGGATTACGCCATATATACGAAGAACAACTAACAGAGGCACTGTAATTTGCTTGTAGAGGTGTATGTGGGAATGTGGAATGTGTGGGAGTGTGTGTGCGTTTTTAGGTTATATTTAAAAATTATCTGCTTATTTTCTACGAAAATACTCGTGTGTCGATAATATGGAATAAATGGAAGCTCGTGTACACCTTATTATTTAGATTTACATTAAGTGTAACTATATTATCTATAACTCAATTGAGTGAGACTTAAATACTGTAAATAAAATGAATACATACATACAATACATTACGCTCCTTTCCTGAAATTGTCTGATGGCAATTGCTGGATTTCTATGAGCGAAATATGTAATTATATAAAGACAGCTTTGGGTGTTCTTTTTATACGTAACTAATTTTCCCAGTATTAAAGTTATTTTTTTTTAATTGTATTAAAAAACGCTTATATATACGAAATATTACATTATTTACGTAACTCCACGTTTCTCTGTTCTCATGTTAGCTGATAAATAAATAATTATAAATAATTTTAATCCAGTTAAAATAATCGCTTTTACCTCTAAGAAGTTAATTCCATACCGTAGGATCCCGTCAGGTTTACGAAAACAGAGAGATGTTATCCGCTAAACCCGATGAAGCTTTAATTAATATTTACCTTACAGCATTAACTTGTGTGGCATCACTGGTCACGATCATTTCGATGTTAAAAAACATGAACTTAATTACTAATCACTATAAAGTAAACATTCAATTTCCGAGGCGGGCTAATTGCTCCGCGCATCGTGCTTTGTAAAAAGTTGGCTAAAAAACCTTATTTCTTAATTATAGACCGATTCATAGCGTCGCGAGCATCGTGCCAGCGTACTTGACGTGGTTGTCCTAAATGTTTACCGCTAATCCGGCTTTAAGTAGTGGGATATAAAGTCTATTATCGCATGCGCAATTTACATAATTTCATCGTCTTGGCAAACAGTGCCCCAATAATTACATGGTTCAGAGAGAGGTTATCAGCCTTTTAATATATGTTACGCCTGCTTTATCTTCAAAATATCTGCACTATTTTCTTATTAGAATATTGACTTTATAGATAGCGTCTTGAGACTGTCGTGGAATCTTAATCGTCGATAGTGGGAGGAAGAATTTTTATAATAATTAAATTATGATGGAAATTGTGGCATATTAATTTTTTTATTATGTTCGCATAAAACGGAGTTGGATACGGGCAAGGCGTTGATATACAATATTTTTTATTTATATCATCACGCCTTATTCCCGAAGGGGTACGCAGAGACCACGGATCTCCACTTGCTACAGTCCTGACATACTTCTCTTGCTTTATCCACAAGGCATTCTCTTTTACACGGTATTTTTACTAGTCCCTTCTCTAGTACCTCCTCGATTAGGTCCAGGTTTGTACGAAAAGGCAAGAGCAGTGTTGGTTGATTTCAGCGTGCGACTCTCATACCTGAGGTCGTAGGTTCGAGCCCCGGCTGTGCACCAATGGACTTTCTTTCTATGTGCGCATTTAACATTCGCACGAACGGTGAAGGAAAACATCGAGAGGAAACTGGCTTGCTTTAGTTCTAAAAAATCGACGGCGTGTGTCAGGCACAAGAGGCTATCTATTTGCCTATTAGATTGATAATTGATCAAAAATCTGAGGCCCAGACCTAAAAGGTTGAAGCGATTTATTTTTATTTTTTGTAAGACACAGGCTTACCTAACCTGATTTAACCATTTCCAGTTGCCTTGTATATTCTACAATATTTTATATATATCGAAAAACCTATTAATTTTACAAATTAATAATAATCATATATTTTGTTTTCAATTAAAGTCCACTATAATATTATGAAAGTGTAAAAGTACTGATGTTTATTACCGATTTATATTTACTTTCATCTTAAATCTTTGTAGTGTCTTTGACTAAGTAGTTTTATTAATTTATCATTATCACTACATTTTTTGGATGAGAGTGCTGATATTTAAGTTCTCTTAAAGTCTTTGTTTTACTTCAGATACCACAAACCCACAGACAACTCTAAACTATCTGTTAAACTGATTTCATACGGGCTGTCGGGTTAATGTTTAGTTGGGACCGGAAATACCTCCATACTTGTTAAATTCCTTAGTTCTACCAAACTTATATACTTATAATTAGTACTGCCAAAGCCATATTTTCAAAGGCCATACAATAGCGCTTATAAAACCGTACAGAGGTTAAGTATAATTTAAAATTCCCTCTAATAAAACTTTCTACTTACGGGCTCAGAAAGGCTTAGATGCCCATTGTACCGGCATAGTTAAAGCTAACGACAAATAGAAGTGCACAGTGCCTCAGAATTAAGTCCAACGCCATCTAATTTGAAAAAGCCAGACGTATAAATTGTGTCCTAATCCCACAATTGTGTGAGGAGAATTGGAAGCAGTTTGGTACGCACTTGCTCGCCCTTTGGGTCGCAAATCGCCGGTTCGGTAATGAGTTTTGGTCAACCGACTAGCGACTGTGTCTGAGGGAACTTGAAGTCATCTTCCGAGGAGCGCCTGCCCTCAATGGGCATTGTGTACGACTTAGCTTGTCCTTTTTTCGCCTTTATTTGTCGCAGCTTTTATTATGAACTTTATTCATAAATGGGTTTAATAAATCACAATGTGAGGTTGGAATAATTTGTATGGGTGTTCTGTTGTCATAATTCATACTTGGTGATAAAATATAATATTTAGTAAATATATACATGTGGTTAACCCAAGTTAATAGTTATAAATTAATTGACTCGAAGCTGAGTAGATAATTGAAAATTGATTACCGTGTTAAGCAGTGACAAATGAATATAATTAAATAAAACATTTTTCTATGATCGAGTATAAATAAAATTTATTGCTACACAGTTCAATAATGTTCAAAACAACACATCGGTTCTCGCGCACCGTTACAAACGTTTATAATTTCCAATCACACGAGTCAAAACATTAAGGAGCTGTGTAAAATTAAAATCACCGCGGGCCTCACCGCGGGATTCGAACAATCCAAAAGTATTCATGTACACAGTAATTTGTAGGCCGGTAAATTGTAATAGTTAATTTAATTCGCCTGTGTCGTGTATTTCGGATCGGAGGCCATTTGTCGCCATGAAATCTGTCTGAGTGACAAACAATAGGCTACAGTGGACATAATACTGTGCCGGTCGATACGCAACACGCTACATCGCTTGCGGCGTCCTATGTCTTGGGGTCCGGGGGCTGGTTAGCCCGTAAAAGGTCCCGGTGAACATAATGGAGTGTAATTGTGTCCTCACAAGCCTGCCGTTCTTTCGATTGAGACAGCGATATCGGCGTAGGTAATTCTGTAATTGACATTCGATAACTTTTTGCTTGCTTTGGTCATTGTTCCAATTTACGTGTCAATAGTTGGATAATACCGTTGTTTCTCGTGAATGCCTCGGATCGCTAAGTAAATAGATGAGCGGGCAATTGAAAGCAAAATCTTGTTACATTGAAATCGGACCGTTTGTTTTGATAAGCGGGGAAAGTAGTTTAAGTCAATTCATTTAAGGAGATTGTTCTTATCGTGATCATCAATTATAAATGCTTCATAATTGTTTAGGATTGTCAAAGTTGTATACGTGAGATTGGAGTTAAAATAAACAGAATATTTTGATATTCTGTTTCGATATAGTGTTCCATTTGCCTTGGATACATTTTTAATTTCTGTTCTACGGAAATATTTGAATAATAACAATAATTCAGCACTACTTAACTTTTAAATCACGTTCAGTCTCACCTAAACCATCATCGCCATGATTCGCCGCTTCACGGAATTATATTAAATTCAATATTTTCTATAGTATTCTTAGAATTAGGTTGTAAACATGCGATTCAATATCACACTGGTTGCGTGACAGGGATCGATTTACATACACCCCGATAGAAATGCTACTGTCTTGTTATTTATAACGAGTTTTTTGTATCTAACCTCTCGAATGCACGAAGATGTGTAATTTTGGATGTATAATTTGAGGAAAGGTTTTGGTTCTATAACCAGTAGTTTCATTCAATATGTTTAACATTCTCAGACGCCTTTAAACATAGAAAGAGAGATAAGAAATTTTTAAATTTTAATAGAATACTGAAAATGTACTTGGTAACTTTTGTGTTAATAATTCAACAATAATAAATACAGGAAGGTAAAGGGATAATTTACATTAATAAATCTTTACAGCGTAAAGTACTTTATTAAAACTAGAAGTTACATCATATGTTAATCTAGTTTTGTTTGCAGCTCGAAGAAAATTTTGAACAAATATGCATCTGTTTTATTGAATTTTTTATCTATATAGACAAATAGGTATGTCTCACACTGAGTTCTTTGGCTTAGATCAGGGGGTGTTTTTGCATGGTCTGTAAACTTATATTGAAGTGACCATAACAGATAATCCATTCTACGACAGTCTCCATATGTTCAGGCGTAAGATGCTGCAGATGTTGATCACTAATAACAATTGCAAAGAAGAAATATATTTTTTTTAATTTTATTTATATTTGTATTAAGTAATCTAGTTCATTGTCGATTATTTTATTGAATTATTTCTTTTCCCTTTATCATTGCAATGTTTCCCTCTAAATGTTGTGCACACTTGTCATTGATGCACATACATGTATTGTTTTTGTATGTCGTGTGTTCTCTGTGTCTCTGTGTGTTCCTTTTTAAAAATAAAAATATTATTTGATTTTATATAGAAAAATCTGCCTTTATCGTGAATGTGTTTGTGTAACGCCAGCTCTTTGTCAAGGCTTGCGGCGCGATAACCGTGTGAAACGATACAGTTCTGTCTTGTAAAGTGTTAGGTCGCTGTTATATTAGATCACGGATATTATATCTCGCAGTAAATAAAAAGGTTTTAAACTTTGAAAGTGCTCTCGTAACTTGTGAGTTGAATCCAATATGTCTATGAGTTATAGGAGTCACCCAGCGCTGAGATGCAGAAACGAAACTTAGACGTGATGGATTTTGACATACTGTAGCTGTTAGTAAATTATAAATATTAGAATAATTAATAAGTATTGGGATTTATCATTTATTAGATAAACAACCAGTGATTTTGCCACATTTCATGGGGACGATCTATTTTACGATTACGATTGTTACACATTTCATTCACTCACTCACTCACATGCACTCAGGCGTGTTGAAAACATTTGACAAAACAAAATAATTCATCAAGAAGATGTAAGTTTGTTCTGGAAGAGCTGGGAAACCTGACACAGGTATTTTTTTACTTAAAAGGGTTTCCAAATCTTACACATTATAATGAATTGTTGTCATATGAATAAACACATTTTTATTTTATTTTATATCACATAATTTATCTATCAAATAAATATTCATAAGCAGGTCAGAGTCTAAAACTAACAACTATGTTTTTCTCTTAATTGTTAAGATTGTTTACCTTTTATTTTAGTTATAAATGGGCTCCATCGCTGTAGTCAGTAGTTGGCAGATCACTCTGTAGTACCAGTTGTGGCTGACACATATAATTTAATTTCAAGGCCCCTTCTGACCTCCGAACGAATGTTTTTTTAAAAGATATTTGCTTTAATACGGGCGAAGCTATATTTGTATACACACCACACCAAAATTTTTGTAGTATACACACATTCCAGGATACCTTGACCATTGAACCTCCAAATTTATCAGCGGTAAGGAGTTCATTTGTTCTCATGCGGTTATAATTAGATGAATCGAGACGATTGTGAGAAGAAAGCCGAACGAATGTTCCTCGCTGTGATTTGTCACAGATGTGAGTTGAGCGTGCCTTACACACTTCAGGGCTGTCAGTTCAGTTGAGGTAAAAATGTAATAAAGATTCCTTTGTATTGGTTTTCAAAGGTTTTAGGTAGATTTAAAATATATACAAGTCTACCATGAGGTTAACATATATAATAATAATAATAACCTTTTATTCCAGATGCTTTTACACTTAAACACATTTATATTTCTATCTCATTCTTTTTAGGTATCTGTGTGCCCTTTATTGACATAGGCCTCCTCCAAATCCCGCCTGCACTCTGCCACTCTTTCCCATGTTCCTGCTGTTTCCTTAATTTGGTCCATGTACCTTCTAAGTTGTCTTCCTCTTTTTCGTTTATTGTACCATGGGCACCAGTGTCCTCTATTTTTCTGTTCCTTTAGCTATGTTTCTGGTTAACATATATTAAACACTAATATTTGTGTAAATATATAGCCGCTACCGCAAATAATGTAGCAAACGTAATACTTGACAAACTCATAACAGAGCTTTTAATGATAGATTGAAGCATACAAAGGAAAACTTTTGTAAACATTAAGAATGAAGGACACATATGATGAACCTTTTTAGGTTTTTTGTGCGCAAGCCTCATAGTATTATACACTGTCAATATTGATGAACTGAAGCTCTAGCAAAAAAAATGTATGCGATTAATTATTTGTTTTTTATTATTTTATCACCTTGTCAGCCGTGGTATATACTATTAAAAGTACCCTAAAAGATACGATAACGTTATGGCCCTGTGGCCTTCAATAATCGCAGGAACATCGTACTTCCGTCCCTTCATTCATCACGAAATCGATTGAGGTTCCATTCGAATACGTATCGATTACACGGACCTTTTTTATAAATATCGCATTGCTGGGAATTAATCGGTGCATGTTCGTTTCCGCACTCGAACATTCCTAGACCACAATAAATCAGACGTAATCTAAATTTAAACAACTAACATTTTGATATCTGTTCCATTGACAAAAAAGCGTAATATTTAAACCATAACATAAATCAAGATGTTTCTCGCTCAATACGTTTACTCATTTATTTGTAGAGGAACTCGTTCTAAATGAATAAAATTGATTGCGTATACAAACTGAGCGCCCAAATACTCGGCCATCACATTAAATAAGGGTTTAAAAAACGTAAAAGTCTCGACGTTGGGCGAGGATGAGCTTCGGAAACGGCCTTGAGGGCCTGTAAAACAGTCGATTTTGTTATTTGTTTACACACAAGTGCCTAGTACCTGTTCACGGTCACACACACAGCGGCGGAATCCTTTCGCCCAGGCATCGTGGAATCGCTCAGAAATATTTTACGGCGATTTTCGTAATGAACATCGATTTATTATGACTCAGGTATGCCTCTCGAAATTATAGACAAAACCGATTACAATCTATATTGAAACTATCGCTTACAATGTATGTTTATAGCATGAAATCAATTATTGAATGAAGTAAGTTTTATTATTCGAAATTCAATTTTTAAGCGTGCTTCATTTGTTTGGAGTATTTATGGCTGTCGCCTCACATTATGTCAGAGTATGGGGCCATTATGGGGCGTTTATCAAGATAGTGACATAATGTTTTCGTAAGCTGCTTTATAGCGGTCTTGTTATAGAAAAATGTAACTGGATCCGCTGGGACAGTATGAAAGACACGGAAGCCGCCTCTAAACGCCATAAAAATATTTTACCGCGGTACACACTGGCTACTGATAAGGATTCGTAGTCGTTTGTAGTCGAAACACGGAGACTCCACGGGGATTTATTACGATGAACTTTTCCCTGTAATGCCCTAATGTACTTACTTGTAAGGTGCGATACAGAGATATTACGGGAAGGGATTTTAAAAGTTACCAACAAATTATATAACACGATAATATTTTTAGTATGTACCTGATTTATTTTACAGATTTATTGTTGATGCAAATCTGTGTTTTATTCTTGTTTTACTGACACGACCGCAAGAAATCGCTCAATCGAAAATTCCAACACAACGCTGGTAAAAAGTTTGTTGCTTTGAAAACGTAATCGGACAATACTTTTTGTTGCCATAAATATTGTCATTTGGGAGTGTTCTGTGGCCTCTAACCGTAACAGTTAAATTGATTATTAATGATTTATTGATAAAACTAACGCAAAGAAGACTGTTATTATATATATGCCTGTGGGTTATGCGTTTCTTTATCTAGTAGGTATGAATCCCGGTTGTTACCAAAAACCCGTTGGGTACAATTAGGATTTGCTAATACAGTGAAGTATGGCCTCCAAAGCTTTTAGACTAATTCCTTTAAAATTGTGTCTCGAATAATATAATTGTATGGGACATAAGACAGTTTAGCGGAGGTGCCTAATTGGCTATACAATATTTTAATTAAGATTATTGGGACGTTTTATTTCAAACGCTTTAAATAAATAATATAACATTATTTTGCATTTCATACTAAATTTAATTAATTCTATTTTAACATTTACTATGTTAAGAACATTGGAAACTGAATTGTGCATAGGATAATTAACATGATTCATGTCGAAAAATCTCTCATTTATTCTAAATTAAAATTACCTTCTAATATATAAAATTCTCGTGTCACGGTATTGTTTGTAATTAAACTCCTCCAAAACGGCTTGACCGATTCTCATGAAATTTTGTGTGCATATTGGGTATGTCTGAGAATCGAACAACATCTATTTTTCACCCCCCTAAATGTTAAGGGTACCCCTAAATTATTTCTTTTTAATTTTTAGGTATTTTTTTTTATTTTTTATGATACAGCATTAAAAAATACATACAACCCCAAATTTTCACCCCTCTACGATCAACCCCTATTTTTTATTAAAAATGATATACATGGCAAAACTACGTTTGCCAGGTCAGCTAGTAAACATATAAATTTCGTAAATCCTTAAATGAGTATTTAGAGAAATAAAAGCAGACCAAACCACTGTTCTTTATTCAAATGAAGTCGCTTTGTATTTGTCAATCTTGTATCAAGCGGTTACAGAACAATAGCCCAAAGGTAATATTCGAAAACACTTGGTACATAGCTGGTACTGGCTCGCGTGACCAGCCACGATCCCATCACACGCCCATCTTACATTCTCACGACAATTTGATATTTCTCTAAACAAATATAGAAGTCATATTCGCCTGGATTCTATGAAGTATGCGAATAAGTTTTTTAGTTTATTGTCTGACAGTGATCTTCGAGTATAGACAATGTGTACGACAATGAGGTTCACTTTATCTGTGTTTTATAGGAAAAAATAATATAGAATTCTTAGTCTACACTTATTACTTCTCGTTTAAGTATGCATATGATTCAATTAATAACTCAAACTGGTGACGGATTTCTTGCCATACATGAGCTTCGGGAGGCTTTACAGATAATTTTAATAAGTAGCTTAAATACGTTTTATTTTAATAACAGTGTATAATAATAAAAATTAATATTAATTAATTAATTTTTTACATATTATTCGAGAGCTTAATATAACAACGATTTGGGTTACATTAGTTACATACCTATAATTAAAATATCTTTAAATCTAAGTGTAAGATAGCTAAACCTTTCTTCTCGGATACAAACTGAACTAATAAAAAAAATTGCAGCTGTATTGCGCAGCTGTTCGGGAATAAGTTGTAAATAATTAAAAATAATCGTTTTAATCATTGCTCTTGATTGAATCGTGTAAAAGAGACCGCGTCGGATTTCATCGCTACTGTCCAAAAACTAAAACAAGCCAGATAAAAATTTAATGTTTCTTTGGTTGTGTGGGTACGTGGTAATTATGCGTCGGACGCAGCGCCGGTGGTCCTCCCCTCCGCGACCTCTAGGCAAGCTCTCATTCACCTTGACTAACAGACTTACGAACATCACTTCATCCAGCTATAATTATGTTCGATCATGTGTCGTCTAGATTGATGATTTGTTGCGTAAAAACCATGATATTATATTGAAAATGCTTTAAATTGTGGTTTAGCGTTATTCTATAGCTGGTGAGATTTTCAAATTGTTCAAATCAAATCAAAGTTCTTTTACATACTATTTAAAAATACTTTATCGATTTATAACAAATTTTATAATTCATGAGTAATTAGTGAATAAAAAATAGATAAAGTTGTTTCTATGCGATTTACTTGGCTTTGTACTTTCAGTTGGAGTTTGTTCGTGAATTTTATGTAAATCCAAAGAACTTAAATAGTTTGAGTAATTAATAAAAAATGATGACAAAGCATCTGTTATGAGGTGCATTAGCTCTGTTATTTTTGAATCGAAACCGGCTCAAGTTGACGTCTAAATTCTGTTTTTTTATTTTCGAATAATATTTTATATAACGATTGTAGTATTATAGTTATAATCGCTTTTGTGGCTTATTTTTGCATGCATAGGTCTAGGTGTAACCTAGAGATTCGGTCTAATTCCCGGTCAAATAACTGATTCAGTTGTACAGATACGCACGTAAAAAATGACTTATTAAACCTTAATCAAAACGTAATGAAAATTTATTTTATTTTTTTATTTATTTTATTTATTTATTTATTTATTTTTCTCACAAAAACTTAAACTTAGAACATAGGCAAGTAAAGGCAGATGTAGGTAATATGTTAATTAAAATCTAAAACTATTCCATCAAGCGATTTAAATAATTAAAACCTACGTTCCTGGTAGACGAGTAAATATGAAAGCGTGGTATTGGTATTCAACGGCGATTCTCAGAATACCAATACATTATCATCACAATGTAAGGACGCCTGGGAAGAAACTATTTGAGTTTGAATCGTTACATTACGTATTTGTACAGATGTATTGACTAGCGATGTATAATCTAGACGAAAACACACAGAATACGATGCTTGTAAGAAAAATTTGTTGGATATCTATAATTTTAAGCCTTTTGCCTAGTTCTATGTATAGACGTTTTCGCAACGTCTAAATCTAATACATATAAATACGCTGTATTTGTGAAAATCGATATATTTTTTTTTCATGTTCCTCACATCAACACTAACTATGCCTTGACTTGTTTAATATAATAATAAAATAGCTATCGCGGAATATGGTTAAAATAAGTATTAAGAATATGCATAACGCAAAATCACCTGCATCATGAGCATACCCTACATACACACCTTCACGTTTATACCCACACTTTCACACCATACATCACAGCCAAATTAGGTATTGCTTAGTTAATTGTATTGAATATTTGTTTTTCCCTTTTGTAAATGTTTGACCTTTTTGTAATATTTAATTACATATATTTTTTGTAAGCTTAAGATTACGAAATAAATAAATAAATAAACATTATTAAAGTTTTCCCCTGAGTGTAGGAAAATTTAGCAAATATCGATAAGCCTGCATAGCAAGACTTTCAAATTAAACGCGTTAAATAGACACTATACAGGGAGTAGAGAGGGAGGGAGTAAATACATACCATCTAATACTATACTATACGTGTCCTGTTAAATCAACAACGAATACAATATAAAATGTTCTCTGATACAAAATGTTAACAGCGAATTGGTCTCGGGCATTGTTCAGAGAATTGCACAGAATAATATTTTGTCGTGTCACTTTGATTAGGGAAAGTGTGAGAGTTCGCGGTACAACATCGGCATGCGCTTGCGTCGTGTATAGGGCCTGTAGTCTGTACATATTGGACGCTTATAGTACACTATTCGCACTATTTTATTTTATAAATTCGAAGGAAGATTTAATGGAGCAACACATTTTTGCGTCTGTTTTATTTCTTATTTTGCTTTTTGGATCAGCTCTTTTTTGGGTTTATAATACGCATATAAAATAGTCTATTACTGTGTAAAACAATGCAAGTGTTTCAATATTCTTCTCCAAATTACGCTTTTTGTAAGGTCACATTACTTTTCGACGAAACTTCGACGAGCTTTCGACTGCTTAAAAACAAGCTCACAGGCTTGTTTTTAAACTGACCCTTTCGATGACTCACTCTTCCCATAAATACTAGTGTTATAGAAATGACTGCCCGACGTTATTTGATTTAAACCTTGCCAGTAGGGAAAATATTCATTATAAATTGCAGGTGCATTTAGCTGAAAACCATAATATATCTTTATTAATAAATTAATATAGATCTAGCTATATAAAGCTATCTCAAGGCCATATTCATCTAAGTAATACTCTTCAAATACAGCCTGAGGGGCTTTACATTTCTGTTGTTTTCGCTTTTCAAGAGCGTATATATTATATAAACATATGTTCTAACCAAATACTCGCCAGCCCTATATGCTTATGTTTGCCTGTCACAACGGTCCAGCAACACGTACACGCTCTACGACAATACATTGAACGCTCTAACCTTAACAAAAGTAAATTCTGTTGTCATGCATAAAACCTTGTTTATATGGAGCACTCTCAACTCGGCTTCGAGAACAATTAACAACTCGATTTTATAGTCCTAACCATTGTTGGTATTGATGTTTGCGGCGTGGGAGATAATTAGTTTAGGGGGGAAACGTTTTATGACATAATTGTTGATTTTCAAGATTTAATTCGTTGAATCCACAGAGTATGTTCAAGTGTGTTGATTGAACGAGCTTGGTTTTTTTGAACGGGGCGATTGATTAACGAACCGTTATGATTTTTAAATGTATTTTCGTTATTGAAATATTGATTAATAATACATGCTATTAAAGAAAGTCGTAAGTATGGGCAAAGGCGATCTTTTGAGAAAGAAACGACGCAGCCGTTAAATTTGAACAGATAACTAATATAGTACCTAAATGATTCGAAACAAACAAATGTTATTTTAGGCGGGTTTCTTTGACTATATAGACTTTTTGATAATCAAAGCTGAAATAAGACAAAACCTTTAAAGAATATAAGATTTTAATAAGCTAAATTAACAGTAAAATATTTTGGTTACATTTGATACATTGACAAAAAGCACTATTTAAAAAAAATATTTTTTAATAATTCTGGTCTTTTACGGACGCGGCCAGATCTACAAACTTTTTTTTTTTTTTTTTTTTTTTATAGAACGGGGGCAAACGGGCAGGAGGCTCACCTGATGTTAAGTGATACCGCCGCCCATGGACACTCTCAATGCCAGAGGGCTCGCGAGTGCGTTGCCGGCCTTTTAAAAATTGGTACGCTCTTTTCTTGAAGGACCCTAAGTCGAATTGGTTCGGGAATACTTCAGTGGGCAGCTGGTTCCACATAGTGGTGGTGCGCGGCAAAAACTGCCTTGAGAAACGCTCAGTTGTGGAACGTCGGACGTCGAGGTGATACGGGTGGAATTTCGTATTCTGCCTCGACGTCCGATGATGAAACTCAGCTGCAGGTATTAATCCGAACAACTCCTCTGAACACTCTCCATGGTAAATGCGGTAGAAGATGCAGAGTGACCCCACATCTCTACGCAACGCCAAAGGATCAAGCCGCTCGGAGAGGGATTGGTCGTCAACGATTCGAACCGCTCTGCGTTGTATACGGTCAAGTGGAAGGAGCTGGTACTGGGAGCCCCCGCCCAGAGGTGAGAGCAGTACTCCATGTGGGGCCGAATTTGCGCTTTATATAGTTGCATGCGGTGGCCCGGAGTGAAGTACCGTCTCGCCTTACTGAGCACACCAAGCTTTTTGGAGGCTAATTTAGCCTTTCCTCCAAGTGACCGCGAAACTGAACGTCGCTCGATATGTCAACGCCAAGTATTCCAATGCTGGCTGTGGCTTTAAGAAGAGTGTTTTCGAAAAGAGGAGTAGCGACAAAGGGTGTTTTTTTAGCGGAAAACGCGCAAACTTGTGTCTTCTTGGGGTTAAATTGGACTAGGTTTTGTCTGCCCCAATCTGAGACTCCACGAAGTAGAGTTTCAACTTCAGACACAAGTTTGTTCCGGTACTCATCAACAACTGCCCGAGAAATACCTGCCCGGCCAGTGTAAAAAGTATCCCCAGTACTGTCATCCGCATAGCAATGAATGTTGCTAAGTTTCAACATATCATTGATATGCAGAAGAAATAGGGTCGGGGATAGAACACAGCCTTGTGGGACCCCAGCGTTTACGGGTTTTAGGTCGGAACATGCTCCGTCGATGACGACCTTGATGCTCCGATCGGCCAGAAAGCTGGAGATCCAATTGCGTAATTTCTCGGGAAGCCCATAGGCTGGAAGCTTCGAGAGCAGTGCTCTGTGCCACACCCGATCGAAGGCTTTCGCTATGTCCAAACTAACCGCTAGCGCCTCCCCCTTGGACTCAATTGCCTCTGCCCATCTATGTGTAAGGTATACAAGAAGGTCACCAGCCGAACGACCACGACGAAAGCCGTACTGATAATCGCTAATCAGCTGGTGGCCCTCTAGATACCTCAAGAGCTGGCAATTAACAATGGATTCCATTATTTTGGAGAACAAGGAGGTTATAGCTATTGGGCGATAGTTGGACGGATCAGAGCGATCGCCTTTTTAGGGATCGGATGTATCAAAGCGGTCTTCCAGCACTTCGGGACAGTGCCGAGCGAGTACAGGTACCGGAAAAGGCGCGTTAAGACCGGAGCCAACTCAGGAGCACAAGTACGCAGCACAATTGGGGGGATACCATCCGGCCCGCTCGACTTATGAATGTCCAAGGAAGATAGTGCTTTGCGGACAGCACGTTGCCGGAATGTGATTTCCGGCATCGAAGAATCACACCGCGAAATGGTCGGTGGTGATCTCCCTCGGTCATCCAAAGCCGAGTTAGACGCGAAGAGACAGCCCAAAAGGTCAGCCTTCTCCTTCGCAGTGTGGGCCAGAGAGTCATCCTCCCTGTGCAGTGGCGGAATGGCGGGCTGACAAAAATTCCCTTGGACAGCTTTGGCGAGAGACCAGAAGGCTCGAGTCCCTGATGGGAGTTGGGCCAATCTCTCGCCAAATCTGGCAATGTGCTCTGACTTTGCCTTAGTGATTTCCCGTTTGAAGGACCTGGATGCTGAGTTATATGCTTTTTTAAGTTCGCTGGTATTGGCATCACGAGATTTCGCCGCCTCCGCCCATGCCTTAAAGCATTCTCGCTTTCGACGCGAGGCCGCCTTGCAAGAACGTTTAAACCAGGGCTGAGACTTGCCACCGATCGGCACCGCAGAAAATGGAATAAAGAGTTCCATGCCCTGCAGAACCACTTCGGCGACAGAGGCGGCGACGGAATCTGGAGCTTCCGGCGAAAAGCACATAGGCCCCCAAGGGTAGGACGCAAAGAAAGACCGCATCCCGTCCCAATCTGCTGACTTATAGTGCCAAATACGGCGACAACCCATAAAGCGGGGCCGTGAAGGGCGCGTAGATGGCACAGTACTCCGGACCACACAATGATCTGATGAACCCAATGGCGGGTCAACAGAGACTTGATAGTTCTCCGGATGAGAAGTCAGCAGAAGGTCCAACAAAGAGGGTTTATGACCATCCACATCTGGTATTCGCGTAATCGCAGGGACCATTTGTGTCAGGTCGTAGGCTAAAGCAAAGTCGTGAAAGGATCTTCCCGCGTGATCGGTGGTTTCAGAGCCGAGCCAATCGGCATGGTGGGCGTTAAAATCGCCAAGTATCATGATTTCAGCGGTAGGAACCCTTTCGAGCAGGGAATCTGTAGCCATTTGGATGTGCTCAATGAGTCGGTCAGTTTCGGTATTTCCGCTATGGGACCTATACAGGCATGCGTAGAATCGCGGATGGTCATCGCAGTCTACGCGCAACCAGAGGTTAGATAGGTCCCTTCCTTCAAGCGTCCCGAGGCGACGAGAACAGATATCCTCTCTGACGTACACGCAAACTCCAGCCCGCGGCACAAATGAATGTTCCAATTTGTACCCCGGGTAGGATAGGTGGGAAGTATCAGCCGGGGAGGATATCTGAGTCTCGGTAAGCAAGTCTCGGGGAGCAAGGCCGGCTTCGCAGTCTCTAGATGATAGTGGACAGCGTTGATGTTAGAATTAAGCCCCCTAACATTTGTGAAGTCCACGGCGAGTGTGGACGGGGGTGCCTTTGTATAATTGCTCCGTTTGCCCCGAGGACGATTACTATTTTTGTAGAGCGCAGAATTGCCCCCCCAGAATACGAAGGGCAGCCTGTGCGTCCACTACCGGGTGCTGAGTGTCCCGGTGGTGGACGCCCAGAGGGGGATTCCCCACCGCGAGCGCGTGTGGTACCCCCTGGGGTAGATTCTGTTTTTTCTGCACCTTCATATTTCTTGTGTGGGGGGATGGGCTCCAGGAATCTCTCTCACCGCACGAAACGCGAGTACAAGAAGGCGAACCTTTTGCATCACTTCACGCCGGTTTTCTGAGAGACAGTGGTACTGCCCCGGTCGTGCCTGCCCATTTGGCTGAAGCCCGAAGGCAACAGCATGGCACTCCCACTAGGAAGGGGTTGACTGATTGCGCTGATGAAATAACCTCTGTCACAGGTTATTTCACCAGTGGGCGATGGGGTCGTCACGTCCCGACGCCTAAAACTACGAAGTGTTGGCTCCGGCGGTGATGATGATGGTATCTCGGTGTCAGATCTACGAAGTGTTGGCTCTGGCGTTGGTGATGATGGTAGATCAGTCTCTAGCTCTCTGCTATTATCAAGTACCACAAGTCCCGTCTCGTCGTATGTGGTTCTGTGACGTTATGAATCTTATGATAGTCATTATTTATTCGCAGATCTACCTGCAAAAAAAAATTTTCTTTATTCTGTGTTTATGCAACTATTAAATATTTAAAAGACAGTTTAAACGAAATAGCGAAGGTTTATTGCAAGTCAATCAATTATAAAGAGGAATGTTGAAAGTTAAAGTGTAAAAAATAATTAGTGTGCCATCGTAAAGCCACAGTGAATTAATGAAATGTTTTATTAAAACATAATCGCTCGGGTGTAAAAGCAAATTGACAGAAGTCATAAAATCTATATGAATAATTATTTTTAGATACAAATAATATCATTCAAACGAGCGCCCGTTTATTTTTTATTACCTGTATTAATGATATATATTTTTAATTGCGGCAATAAATTTCTCAAATTCCTTCTGTAGTCTATAACAAAATGGCGTTATTATCATAGGTAAAATCTGAGGCCAAGACCTAAAGAGGTTGTAGCGCCACTGATTTATTTTAATAAAACAATTTTTAACACGATTTAAGTTATGTATTTACAATTATTTTACATGACTAAAAGATGGTGGGTTTTGGCAGAAATGGCTCATGGTTTTAGTCGATACCAACTCCGGGGAAATAAATACAGATAATACATCTTTTTCTACAGCTGTGATACTTTTTGACATTCAACAGCTTTTGTCTTCAGTCACCGTGACCACGCACGCTACAGCACGCGAACGTCGGTTAAATTTAAAATTATGTAAAATAATTGTAAATAGTATGTATTTCTTATAACTTCAATCCGGTTAAAAATTGTTTTATTAAATGTGTAAAAGTTATGTCAATAAAAGACAATACTATGATTTATTTTATTTTAACGTCAAACGTCAAAACACGTCACTTCGCAGAAGTTGAATGCGAAATTTTTATTTACTCTAAAACCCGTTACTGTTTATTTGCAAAGTCCTTTATTGTTTTATTTGGGGCAATA
Organism: Pieris macdunnoughi; assembly: GCA_905332375.1. Classification (NCBI taxonomy): domain Eukaryota; kingdom Metazoa; phylum Arthropoda; class Insecta; order Lepidoptera; family Pieridae; genus Pieris; species Pieris macdunnoughi. The sequence goes on from CAJOBZ010000016.1 coordinate 2,409,308, forward strand.
GGCCCTCATCTCTTGTGCACATAACGGTACCGCCATTTCTCCATTGTTTTTATTTTGCAACTCTTTGCCAACCCTTAAATCTTGTTGTCTAACGGCGTGGCAATAAAAATCGGCGCCTTTGACTTTATTAGCAACAATTTGCTTAAATGACAGCCATTAAAGGATCCACTGGGAATTTGAGGCGACGAAACATGTCTGTGAAAAACGTGACGAGGTTTGAATGGAGAAATTTGCTTGAGTGTTTTAAGTTTACGGAAATAATTTATGGAATAACTATTAAGCTGTTGTCTGCGTGTCTTCGAAAACAAAGATATTATTTATAATCAAATTTCAGTATTGCTTATGTAATGGAACAATGTAGGTTTTTGCTTCTAGAAGAAATGTCCAAATTTTATCTAGAAATTGAATCAATCTATCTCCTAACAAACCAGTGGTTTAAAAATAAACAGTAATATCTACATAGACACACACTACAAATCTCTTCTCTTCTTTATCTATCAAATTGACTTTATACCACGATGGATAGGGACAGAACAATGAATTAAAAATAATTTAATTATTATAATACATCCTATATATTTAGTGTAGTTTAGTATTTAAAAAAAAGTCTAATAAAACCACGGCCCCGAGTTCCTGGCGTACGGCGTGTTGGTAGGAGGAAGAAATCATGGCTTCGCAACATTCGAGAATGGACGGTTATTGCAAAGAGTTGCTGCATCTGGCACAGGACAAGACACGCTTCAAGATACTGACGGCCAACCCCCAGTAATGGAGAGGCACTAAAAGAAGAAGAAGTATTTTATATGTATAGCTTATTAACGTCTAGGTGGACAAGAAGAAACTGTTCTTAGCAGTAAGAACCAGTAGGATTTTCTACCCGTGTTGATAATATTTGTGATTATTATTCTCTTATATTAAGTGAAACATAAATTCTATTAATCATATAGGCACAGTATCGATAAATTAATAAATAACTAAACTTAGCATAAACTAAAATATATCATTAAAAGGAGTCCCTTTAGGCAAGGTTCCGAAGATACTGGCAGCGTTCCCCCTTTGAATTGCTAGACTAATTCTTTGTCCGAAAAAATTAGTGATTGTACATCGACGATAGAGGTTTTTATGTACACACGTTCTTGTCATCTAATTGTAAATCTAAATCATTTTCGAATTCACAAACGCACGCACAGTTATACATATAAATATAAATAAAATGTTATTAACGTGTTTTTAATAGTCACTGGCAAACTTAACTGGTTCGTCTGAATATAAAAAGATGAAAACTACGATAGAATGATAACAGACAATTGAATGCTTTTCCCGGACAGAGAGTGGACTATCTCAATATCAATTGCCGGGTCTTCGATCAAAAATGTTACATTTATCTGATTTACGCGATGTAAGATAAATTCACAGTACTGGATTCATTATATAATGTATATGTCTAAACAAATGGTTAAGTAGAACCATGAAATACTTTAAATTTTATTTATTTATAAGTAATCTTACAGCTACATACATAGATACATATTATAAAATAAAACACTTAAAGAATATTCAAAGCCAATACAGATTACATTGATAAATAAGATTTACGAAACAGAAAGCATAAGTAAATTATGTTCATGAATAGATAAAAAAGGGTGCGTGTACTTATGTACGCGCGTAAGAAGTTATACCTACTTCTTTGGCATTATTAAAAATAGTTTTTGATTGCATGCAAATAATTAATTAATAAGTAACTCCTGATTTATATAGAAATACAATGTCTACGAGTCGTTGTTTTTATTTGAATAAATACATTATTTATAAACGTTATAAGTACCTGAGATACTTAATTTGAATTCAATTAAACATCAGAAATTGTTTTCGAAAATTTAAAGAATAAATTGTCTAAAGTCTATGTTTTATTGATAATATACATTTATTTGGATTATATTTTTGAGGAGGTTTTAGGTTGGTCTGTAAGGATAGTTTTAATTTCCTACAATAAAGTTCACAAAAAAGGGTTCAACTTTACATGAATTACGATCTAGCCTAAAAAATAGTTATGGCTAATAAGTAATATTATCTTGACTTTATTTTCTACAATACTAATGAATAGCTTAAACTAAGGTAATGTTCTATTAGTGTTCTATATTGTTTTGACACTATGTTCGTGTGTCCGAGATACCACACTTGCACCCATATTCACTACACTAGGTTTGTTAACTCAAAAGGTTTAGTTCTCTTTAGGCGTCGTTATTCCTGGTCTGTCAAAAGTTTGATTCCCTCAGCATTAGCATTAGCATTAGCTACGGCACCTACTTTGGGCGCATGAGGGTAAATTTTTTTCCTTCTTTTTCATTTGTATAAACATGAACAAGCCTTAAAAATTAGTTTGCCAAAGAAGTTTCACTTCTGACATGTGTAGTTTGTACGCACGCACTTTTTGGAGTTTACTCCTTAATAAACGATTTGAGTTATAAGGCCCGGTACGGAAATTTTATGAGGAGTAAAATCAAGTGTAACACTGTAACACGAAAAGTTGAGGCGTTATGTAGAAAGAGACAAATGGATTGAACGTGTAAAAGAATGAGATGGAATACATTACACAGACTTTTATATTTTGAATTCACGTTTTGACAGCCACGTTACAACATTGTCAGTGTTGACAGGTGTAAAAAATAAAAGTAGATTGTCTAGCGTGCCATAGAGTTTTGTCAATAGTAATGGTCAGTGAAATTAAAACTAAAAAGATTGTTCATTCTTATTCTTCTCTTACTATAAAGGTAACTTTGGTCACAGAAAGAAAATCCTATTTGGGCATAGATGATGTAGGTACGTTTTATTACTACTACAAACATTTATATTATAAAAACATATATTCTTACCACCTTTAGTATGAAAATATGGTCGACAGCCACAGAACATTATCGCCATTTTATCGTTCATAAGGAGTAAACTCCAATCGTGCGTCGTAGCTGACACACACACACTTTTTTAAATGTCCCATGGTGTAAGGATAGTGTTTTATGTATACAATTTTAAAAAGAGAGGCTTGCCTTAAAATAAGTATTGTTTTGTCACCAATAAAATCTCTAGATTTAAAAATGAGGTATGGTTAACCGACTAGATCACAGCACTAATTTAATTAAGTTAATCGGCGCTCATAACTTACTTGTCGCGTATAGAACCAGCTCAGATGTTGAGATTAGATCATCCGATACAGCCTCCAAACTGGTTTAGTTTACTGTCATAGAGAATTAATTATTTCTTTATTAGGATCTAAACTTATATATTCGTTGGTAACCTTTTAAAATCTCACGTAACGTTTTAATTGATTTGAATGGTACGCAGATGTGTAATTTATAAATTATTTATGAAATGAGAACATGTACATTTAAAGCAAATGGCATAGTTATTGGTTTACCTATTATTCACACAAATATGTTTTACATGTGAAATGGTGCTGATCCGTCATTCTTTTGCAGGTTTTATGAAGTATGTAATCTTCTCTCTTTGTTGTTGTTGATCTTGCACCGGTGTCTAATAGCCAACAATCTAGGGTTACTAACGATTCTAGCATATGTATCTTAATTATAATTTAATTAATTTACCATTTAGAACTCCGCATTTTATACTTATGCTTAAGAACGTATCAAACTTGCAAAAAAATTTAAACTTAAGTTCTTACTATAAAACATATTATAATGTATTTATTAATTAAATTACCAACACCACATCATGTAAAACTCATTTTCTACAGTATATGTTACAAGATTTTTATTCTAAAATATATAACAATTATGGTGAAAATAATCTAATATCTAAAATTCTCGTGTCGCGGTGTTTGTAGTTAAACTCCTCCGAAACAGCTTGACCGATTCTCATGAAATTTTGTGTGCTTATTGGGTATGTCTGAGAATCGGACAACATCTATTTTTCATCCCCCTAAATGTTAAGGGTAGTCCACCCCTAAATTATTATTTTTAATTTTTAGATAAATTATTCATTTTTTATTTTTTTATGATACAGCATTAAAAAATACATACAACCCCTAATTTTCACCCCTCTACGATGAACCCCTATTTTTTATTATAAATGATATACATGGCAAAATGTCGTTTGCCGGATCAGCTAGTTTTTATATAAAATTACAAAATCTCAAATTGCACTTCAAATTTATGATTTATTTAAATAATAAGTAAATAAAATGTATAAATAATAATAATTTATAAAACAGTTCACATTATTTATAAGGCAACGGGCTGTATTATCGCTAAAAGCGATTTCTTCCAGGTAGCCCTAGTTATAACAAATAAATGACTACTGAGGGTACATTTATATAATGTTTTAAAAGCATTATATTCATTTTTGTGAATTAGCTCTGCGAATATTGTTTGTGTATCAACACTTGCCGCGTGTAAACTAATATAAGAACTATAAATTTTCAGATATAATTACAGAGTCAATACTACGATTCAATAGACAAGAAAAACCTCTTGGGAAGCATTGCGTTTGTCCACCCACAATCCAAACAGCACAGAATAATAAAAAATGGTTTATCATAACAGTCTTTCCCAAATATTTCAGTTTATTTTTCCTATTGACATTCGATGCTTCATTTAATTTCTTCAATGAATATTTACCTTAAGAGAAATGTGATTTTGGACAATGTTAAGTTAACAAATAATAATAATAAAACAATGTTTAATTATGTTTCTCGACAAATGTGCAGATTTTAGTTTCATTTAAATTATAGTTAATATAAACCGAAAGTTATATTCTCGATAAAAGAATAATCGTTTATAAGATCAATACTATATACAGTTGTTAATTTAATTTGTGATTATTATAAAGTATTAACGAAATATACCAAACAGCGCCTTGAGGAACTCGCTCACGTATTAATTAATAATATTAACGAAAAAGTCTTTTCATATTTTGTATTACAATGCGTTGCAAGTTTGTTTTAGCATTTATTTTAAAATATTTATCTTGTTATTTATTTAATTAAAATTTTTTTACGACATTAGGATTTATAAATATGTATATTAAACATAAATGAGTATATTAAATATAAAAGAAGAGAGAAAAAAAAAATTACAAGTGCCAACTCAGTTAAGATAACTGACATTCCATGAAAACATCGTTTACGTGAAAATTACGCGTACTTTAAATAGTTACACCCACAAATTCTACTATACAATGGTTTTTATTTATTCAAATGAGCAGCTTAATTGATAGTTAAGTTCATTCAACTCCTACTAATTTGGCTCCTTTCTTCATTCATTATTTATTTTATCTTTATTTTTAATCTAAAGTGCTCAGTGTTATCTAAGTTTCTATAGACATTCTTTGGGAACAATGATTAATTCGCGAGTGGTTTCGCATATATTAGCATACGAACGTTTGATTTAATTATACAGGAGTGTCCATTTCATACAAGACTTGGAATAGAGGTTTTTAGATTTATTGAGAAAATAATTGGTTACTGTATACATAGTTGTGTATGTCAATGTTTTTGTTTTGTACTTGATCTGTTGGATTATATTTTTATTACTACCTTTCTGGTTAAGTGGATTACTATATCTCAGGGGTTCTAGGACTATTCCAGCAATTCGGGTTGGAAATAAGGGAAGGTTAGTTCTTACCTTAAAAAAAAAGGGTGCGTGTACTTATGTACGTACGCGTGTAAGAAGTTTTTGATTGCATGCAAATAATTAATTACAATTTAATAATCAAAGACTGGAAAAGGAGTCATTATAGTCAATAAAGTTCAGTTTACATTTGAAAAATTAAATCAATAAATATTTATTATTATTCTCTTACATTAAGTGTAACATAAATTCTATTATTATTCGAATGTTGTTTTTAAATTATGTCCAATGCCGTAGCATCTTTCGTGGGCAACTTCATTCTGTTAATTTTGTGTCACGGTGCGCGCGCATTGTAAAATTTCACTCTCATCAATTTTTCATAACGCGCCTAAAGAAGTTTAACTTCAATAAATGTGCCTGAGGAAATGTGAGACCCACATACCCCATACAGCTACGTAATTTAAGCATATTCTATATCTTATATAATTTAATTTCGACCTTTGAACCTTATAATATTTACACACCCTGTATCTATAAAATGTCAAGGGGCTAAAGCGATGTCCGAGAGGTTATTTACGAGCAACTGAAAGGGAAATATCAAGATGTCCTGCGGTTGCGATTATCGTGTTTGAATCGTTCCGCGCGATTTCTTTGATAGCGCACTGCGCACCTACTGTTCCATTCAAATTCATGGTTAAAAAAAGGAATAGAGTCACGATAAGGGGATTTCAAAGGGGTTTAACATTTCTTACTATTATTGCTTCTATACATAAGGTAATCATCTCTTTATATTCTTTGAATTTTTTAACTCCACTAAATAATTTATATTGCCTGAAAGAGAACACGCCTGTTGCAGTTTTGGGCGAGTTTCAGGGTATTTCCTTGTACCAAATTAAACTTTAATATTATGATACGAAATTTCAAGCAATAAAAACAATTAAGTGTTCCTTTTTTATGTTCGAGGTGGAAATACATGCTCATCCTTTGCCTCCGAAAATTACAGGGGTATGTGGGACTCGACCCACACCACAATCTCTGCTATTCAGAGACTGGGTGAGCAATACCGACTCGGCGTCAGAGAGGCTCCGGTGTCAATCTCGTATTCTTCTCGCAAAACCGCCACACATTACATAGGGCGTAGGAGTTGGCAAACTATTAAGTGTTTTTGAACATATTCTTGTAGGGCCTTTAATCATCATTACACATACAATGGCTGAACCTTTTGGACGTTAGACTTCGCGAGTATATTTCGCCATCGGACTCTACCTCGTGCTTCTTGAATCCAACAACGAACGCCTATTGTTTCAAGGTGTTTTACAACTTTTTTTTAATAGGTGGCGAACGGGCAGGAGGCTCACCTGATGTTAAGTGATACCGCCGCCCATGGACACTCATATTGAAGGCTCGCAAGTGTGTTGCCGGCCTTTCAAGAATTGGTACGCTATTTTCTTTAAGGACCCTTTGTCGAATCGGTTCGGAAATACTTCAGTGGGCAGCAGCCACATAGCGGTGGTGCGCGGCAAAAACTGCTTTAAAAAACTCTTAGTTGTAGAACTTCGTTCCACCAACGCAGCCTCGGTCTACCGGGTGATCAGTGTAATTAATTAATAGCTTATTTAAATATACTAATTTAATATTTAAATTCCCCTTTCTCAACAGGTATTCGTTCTTTGTAAACTCGTTTCCATAGATCTGAATTGTGCCTTTATTTAGCGGTGCGTGTGTAAGTAATAGCTTATCAAACCATTCATATTAATTAAAAAGTCCACTCACTATTGTAAGCATCTTAAATGACCAGCTCTTAATAAAACTTGATGGTAATGCTTTTTGATTGGATCACTATTATTCGGAAGCTCCTGGCTGATTTATGATTTAAACACAAAAGCAACTAGAACTTCCACGAAACATAACAAGTAGACAACCGCAAACAATTCATTTGTCATCTCCATGCCACGTATTTTAAGGCATTAGCATTTCTTAGGAGGCCGCCCATTGATAACACAACTAAATTTTAGCGTATCAAGAGAAATCTCTGTTCCTAGACGTAGCCAAAGGACGTAATAACCATATCAAATGCGTCCCTTTGCTGACTCGAATACATATAGTGGGATTCTTTATTCTCTTAAAATAAAGAAATACGCTTTGTTTCCGTCAGAGCGGGTCTTCCATACCTAATGTTTTACGAGCTTTGAATACGGACGAGGTGACAGACCGTAATGAGTGTATACGAAAATGACCCTTATTGTCCTTGATATAGTATCGTTATCTGGGTGAATTAGATTAGTTATCAATTGTTTGGATATCTCAAATTCACACTGAATTTGTTAAATATATAAGGATTGGTTAATAGATTTCGTTTGTTATAAATTTACACAATCACTCCAAAACGCCTATATCTTATCTGATGCTATTTATATTGTTTTAAACATATGGAATATTAAACGTACGAGGGCGTTGTTGCCTAATTTTTTAAATAAATTATTCATATAGTTCACTAAACTGAACTAATAAACATTTCTATTATATCACCCTTTTAGACTAAAAATACTTAAAGATACTATCATAATCATAAAAAAGTTCTATGAAAAGCTCATTATTTTTTTATATTCAAATGTCAGAACGTATACATACCTAAGCGTAGTTTGGGCCACTATCATCTAAAATGCAAACTATTCTAATTCTTATTTAAATGGAACTGAGAATATAATCGTGAAGATAAAGAATCACGTGAGCAGTTTTATGTATCTACGTGAGAGACATGAGAACAACAATATTACAACCCTACATCCAGGCCTTTGTTGAACACGATTGTTATTAAAGTAATCATGGCCCTCCAATCGGAACATTATGGAATAAACAAAAGAAAGCAAGAATTCAATGAAAAACCATTATGTCGCAGTGGAGAGCACTCGAAGCCCGTTGTCTCAATATTTTTCTTAGTGGATGAAGTTGACGCGTCATTCTCGTTCAAAAACGCCGAACGGTATTTTGAAGGGTCCCGATAATGGCCTATATTTACGACATTTAGATAATGTTATTTAAACGTTGGTGTTATTGAAATAATGTCGCGTGGACCGGATATCTGTATAAATTAAAGGCGGAATTTCAATTGTTTGAAAAAAGAACGTTTTATGAATAATAAATTATTCATTTGTATTAAAATTGGCTTTTTTAACACATTCGAATTTTAAATAATTGACGGACCTTATTAGTAACAATATTTTCTTCAAGAAAGTAAAAATTTGAGTATTTTGCTAATAATCTTCCTTCGTTTATTTATTTATAAGTAATACAATCATTACAAAAAAACACTTGGACATTATACAAAGCTAAAATAATAAAATTTACTTAACATAGATTAAAAAATAAAACTGAACTGAACAAACGACAATAAATACTTGCTATATAAAGTTAAAGTCTTCTACTTTACTTTATATAGCAAGTATTTTTTTATCTTTACTTTACCTAACCATCATACTGGGCCATTTCATTCCATTTTCTAATAATCAAAGAACCGATGCACACATTATTTCAATTAAACTCAATACTCTGTAAAAACCATAGATTATATAATATTTACATCAAACAAAACGTATACGATCAATCTTATTCAATTTAGTTTTTATTTGACGCGCGTCTTTGTCACAGATCACGGCTAGGGGCTTAAATATGAGCTCGGGACATTATCCGACTCAGTTAAATGCGGTGTCTTTGGTGGGACATAAGACGGATTAATCGTATCGATTGTATAAGTCCTTGTGGAATGCAAGCGATATTATGTATGTCTATAACTTGTCCTTGTTTTACTGTTTATGATGTTGGTTATATTTAAATGGTTTATAGACTAAATCGTTATCTGTATCCATGTTCGGTCTATGTACATTCAAATGTCTGCGGTCGGTTCTGGACTATACATTAGTTTAGGTCTCGAAATAGCCTGCATGTTAGACCTATGTCCCCATGTAAGACTGGGCATTCCCTTCTAGTTTAACTCGTGAATACCGCTAGCCATTGAAATATATAAGTATGGGTGACTTGGTATGGGTCTCTCTATGGGTCGTTCTATACATTTTTACTTCTATGTCTTTGACCGTTATGCATTTTATTAAGTCCTCTGTGTCTAAAACTCTATTTTTTGGGTCTAATAAGCACCGCTTTTTCACAATTTTCTTGACATTAATTAGGGTTAATTACGCGCATAGAAAGCATAATATTTTGGGGCATAGAACAATCTGAGCGTTAGGTAGGCAGTAGGCGCGTTTATTTCTATTGTTTATAATCCTATAATATTTTTTTTTAAGAATATAAACTCGAATTTATTACATTATTTACATAAAAAGCTACTATGTATTTTTGGAAAGAAAAGTTGTTTAGTAACATTGGTTTGGTATTTCGTATTTTCATAGATGTTTTGAGTTGAGAGATTATTGTGATCTATGAAAATACCATTCGTTTTGTGGCTTCAGGAATGTCGTAAAGTGATTTGAGATTTTATCACATGTTAGCGATTTGGGTATTTTGAAATATTTTTGGATAGTCGTAAAAAACTTTTTTAAAGCCATAAAGTTTTAAGAGATGTTTCCAAACAATGAACCTTTTTACATTTGTGCAATTAGCTTGCGAAAACGGTTATTGCAAGGTTGTTTAGAAAAGGATTGAAAGCTTCTTGGAGACTTTAGAAATGGTTTTGTTTTGTATAACACAAAAACAATAGTATTTTTAAAAAAAAAACAAAACGTAGGTGTTGCAAATAAAAAATCTTGAAACAATACGTTTGTTAACCCGTTATATACAAGTATATAGTTTTTGGTTGACAAGAGAAGCATTCTTTGGTAAATTTTATGGCTTTTACAGTTATATAAAACATTGATAGTAGCAAATGGATAATGTCATATACGATTAAATATAAAAAAAATATTTTATGACACAATAAAACATTTGACGATCGGCGATTCAGCCTGTTGTCATCCACTGCTGAACATAAGCCTCACTTCTAAATTTCCAGTACAAATAGTTTCCGACGTTCTTCATCCAACGCCTTTCCTCCACAACTTCTTCAGTGTCCACCTAGTGGGAGGCGGTCCAATTCTTTGTCTCGTTCTCCTCATAGTCCTCTGCCTCCATTCCAGGACGTTTTTGCGCCATCGGCCATTTATCTAAAACGTCACTTATCGCTATGTCGGTGATATTAGTTCTTCTACAGGTCTCTTCATTTCTACCGCGTAGAGAACCACCGAGCATAGCTCGCGCTAGCTGACAAAATCTCACAGCCATAAGTGATCATTGGTAAGAGACTTGAGATTAAGCACTGAGGGAGCGAAATCGCTGAAAAGCTTTTTGATTTGCTGATAGCTACCCCAGGCGGATTCTTCGACTGACCTCCTTCTCAAAGTTCTACCTAATTGTATTGAATGGCCTGAGTAAACGTATTCATATGGACAGGGGAAGACATTTGTTATATGCTAAATATATTTTCCTTTATATAAGAAGGTGCATGAGGTCGATTGATGGGCCTTGTCTCCACCATCGAACGACCTAATACTTATTTAGCATATAGAAAAATGTTCAAAGGCAATGTTCGAACAGATAATAATTACAAAGGAATATTTAAGAAACAGTGCTAAACACTACATAGCAGAAGTGCAGCATAGTAGAAGAAGAAGGGCAGTGTTGGACTCTCATCCCTGAGGTCAGAGTTTCGTCCCCGGATATGACTTTCTGTCTAACATTCTATTTCGAATGTTTAATAATTCGATCGAATGGTGAAGGAAAACATCGTGAGGAAACCGACGTCCCAAAAGGTCGAGAGCATGTGTCAGGCACAAGAAATTGATCACCTACTTGCCTATAAGACAAATAGTCATGAAACAGATACAGAAATCTGAGGCAAAGACCTAACAAAATTGTAGCGCCACTGGTAACATTCGTATAAGATTAAATCGCCTACACAATAAAAAGATTCTATTTTCAAAACCAGTATGCATTGTTTATTCATTAAGACATCGCTTTTTCATTGTCTCAGTTAAATCAATGTAATTATGTGTTGAGTTTTTGCATTGTAATTTATACTGCAAATCCCTTACGGCCGTGTTGCCTTTACAAAGTTACCGCACAATCGCTTCAGGCCACTAAATGCTACTACGATCATAAAATATAATGCTTTTTCTGATCTCGCTACATCTTAATCCATTCATGCGACTTTCAACTCTCGGTCACAGAAAATAAGGTTGTTTATTTCTTTATTTAAACACCGTCTACATTCAATTTGTTAGACTGAGTTTACACAGGACGAAGTGCAACGTAGGGATAAACATTAGGCTTTGTGCTGCTCATAGGAAAAGTAAATATTAGCCGTTCGTAGAAAAATGCGTTTTGAAAACACAAGCGTTGTGTACGGTATTCGTTATTAAAATTATGTTCGGGTATAGATGCCGCTTTTAAAATAGAGATGTTAGTAATTAGGCCGATATTGGAGCACAAAGCCGCTTAAAATTTTCCTACATTGGAATGCAACAAGGACGCAGTAGGTTTCAGTTGATGTTAACAGTTATATTGAATAGTTATTAATAAAAATATGATTAATTCAAAGAAATGTCATTTAATTATAATCTATGAGGGATACCTCATATCTTATCTGTAGTTTTATACACACTACATTTTGTCTAGGGTAGTCTGTGAACTGTCAAACGCAATATTTTTTTTTCTGTTCTTTTTTTTGTTCTTATTGATTCATACAAAAATAAAAGTAAATAAACAATACATCAATAATAAGCAAGAATTAAGCAAGGGTTTTTGCTTACTTTCATATATTATCGAATTTTTCAGTACATTTATAACGGATAATTATTGTTATCTATATAACATAAGGAGTCATTGTAGGGAGGGTAGTGCGTGCACCAACTGTAAACACAAGTTCCGTCTTACCGTTGTTATTAAAAATATATCCAGTGAATAATACAGTGCAAATATATTTCAAAAGTCATAAATTCGATACAAACTAAAGATTTAAAAAATTGTTTAATGCAGAAACTTCGAACAAATGCTTGAAATAACAAAATTAGCTGCGACGCATTGAAGAAGTGACTCAGCACGGACCAACCTGCAAATATTAACATTTTTTATGACATGTGATGTTGAGTGCAAAAAAGGAGTCAAAAGCTACTATTTATTGTGGAGTGGAACGTTAATTAATATATCTCACAGTGAAAGTGCATACGTGACTAATAACATTTATAATTATTAGTCATCACATTAAAAGTCACTACCAAACCAAAATATATATAGAAGAAATTCAACCACTTCGTCAAACCAGTAGCTGGCCGCCTCAGTACGACGACGACGCTTTATCAACGGATCCAAGATCAAATCTAGTTACTTCTTCTTGTTCAAGTTGTAGTGTACTTTTTTTTTTTTTTTTTTTTTTTTTTTTTAAATTTTTATTGTGTTTTATATTCTATTCGATGATAGTTGATGATAGTTCCGGCTCCGACTGTCTAGACGTAAATACATAGTGTAACGAAGCTCCGTATTTCTACGAATAAACTGTGAATATACTGTGAACTCCGGTGTAAAAACATTTAAATTTCATACATATTGTGATAAACTATACTGCAACTAAAACATCCAAGTGCAAACTGTGTTATCAAGATAATTGTTCAGTGGTTAAAAAGTGGAAAAAACTTTTGAGGCTACCTGCCAAACAAACCGAGTATAGACTATAGACACAATTTCAACAAAACTAAGGCGGGTCAGTACTACCAACATAATAGTCCTATTAAGCTGCGTTCACAATAATACGTTTCATTTCACGTAAGCGACAGCGGCAAAAATGGATAACCTTCAATCTTTTTTTTGAACAAATGAAAATAGAAATGTCAAAACAAACCGATGACATTATGGCACGGATTGATGAAAAACTAGTTCCTTTTAGACTTGAAATGCAGGAATTAAAATCAGAAAATGAGAAATTAAAGGAAAAAATAAACAATCTTGAAAAATTTAGAAGATACAACAACCTAATTTTATATGGAGTAAAAGAAACCGAAACATCGACTATCGACCTAATCGAAATAATCAAAAAGAAATTTGAACATGATTTAAACATTACTTTTGAAGATAGGGATGTGAACACGATCTATAGAATTGGCAAAAATAACACAAAAAACGGAAAAGAAAGGCCTATCCTCCTAACATTCGTGAACGCCTGGAAGAAAAACGAGATAGTGGTAAATAAAAAGAAATTGAAAAACTTGTATTTATCTGAAGACTACCCGAAAGAAATATTGGACATGAGAAGGAAACTACAACCAAAATTGGAAGAGGAAAGGAAGAAGGGCAATTATGCATACATAAACTACGACAAGCTAATTATTAAACAGGGCAAACCAGGTAACGAAAAACGCAAAAGGGAAACATCAACCTCGCCTAACGCAATAGAGCACCCTCACAAACAACAACTGTCAATAAAAGCAGCTCGGTTAAATGCATTCGACATAATGAGGAATAGAAGTAATTCCTTACCTTCTGCCAACGTGCCAACCGTTCAGAATCTATAGGATATTGCCATCAGCCACCGGAACAAAACATTAAACAGACGAGAACTAATAGATAAAAGAAACAAAACATTCCCCAATCCGACTTGTCATCGTGGGGAATCAGACTACAACCCTCCACCAAATAGAGAAATAGATCATGGTATGAAACGAACACTCAAAATCTGCAATTATAATGTAAAATCGCTAGGATCAATAGAACGATTCCTTGAATTGACTAATGCTCTAAAAAATATTAACTGGGACATTATAGGCCTTGCAGAAGTCCGAAAAATGGGATGTAAGATAGAAGAGCACAGCGACCTTATATTTTGCTATATTGGCGAAACTAAAGGACTATATGGAGTGGGATTCCTTATCAAGAAAATGTATAAAAATAACATCATCAACTTTATAGGAATCTCTGAAAGAGTAGCACTTCTACAAATGAAGTTTGATTGCTTCTCTTTTCAATAATCCAAGCATATGCACCGACAGAGAGATCAACAGAAGAAGAAATTGAAAATTTTTACAAAGACATTGAATTTGCTCACACAAAGACAGAAGGGAAGGTCATTGTCATGGGAGATTTCAACGCGAAAATAGGATGTCCAAAAACAAACTACTATCCAGTAATGGGAAAATATGGTTACGGAGTGCGGAATGATGGAGGGGAACGGCTCTTAATTTATGCTCATCAATACAAACTATCCATAATGAACTCATTTTTCAAAAAGAAAGCAAGCTCTAGATGGACATGGTTATCACCCGACCACAAAACTAAAAATGAAGTAGATTTTATTATGATAACCCACAACAAACTTATAACTAATATTGAGGTACTTAACAAAGTTGAATTCTCTTCCGATCATAGATTAGTGAGAGCAACATTACTTTTGAGTAGTCCAGTAAAGAGCAGAAAAACCTATACAACACCAGCTAATATCCCCAAGACAGAAACAGAAATAAAGTGCTACATCGGAAATCTACAAAAACATACAGAAAATATAAAAACAGACAGCATTGATATTCAAACATACTACAATATCCTGGAAAAAGGCATAACAGAGAGCTTAAAATACAAAACCAATATGTATCCCCACCAACACAATATCTTCTCAAAAGACACAATGGAACTTTTAAAAAGGCGCACGGAACTACTACACACAAAGAACAAAACTAAAGATATGAAAACAGAACTAAGCAGAATATACAAAGAGACTAATAGATCAATCCGTAAGGACTACAACAACCACAGATACGAGATTATTACAAGAAACATTAAACATTTTAGAAGTGCCAAAAAAGCATACAAAGAATTAACTACACACAAGTCCTGGATTCGAAAACTTGAAAATAACTCACTAAAAACAAAATCCAGAAAAGATGTAATAAATCACGCTACTAACTTCTACAAAAACTTATATAGTAAACAAAATAACCCCGAAATCATATCGCAAACAACCCATACGAACACGACAGATCACATCAGACAAATTGAATACTCCGAAGTTTATGATCATATGAAAAAGCTGAAAGCCGAGAAGAGTCCCGGACCAGACGGAATATGCAATGAGGCACTTAAAATAGGAGCACCCATTTTAACATATCATTTTACGCGATTGTTCAATAAGATACTAGATGAAGAAAAGGTACCAAAACAGTGGTGTACATCGGATATAATCCTTCTCTTCAAGAAAGGAAATCCCTTAGATATAGGGAATTACAGGCCCATAAGTCTGCTGGCAAGTATTTATAAACTATTTTCATCCATAATCTTAAAGAGAATATCTGACGATATTGATAAGCAGCAACCAAAAGAACAGGCAGGATTCAGATCAAGCTTCAGCACAATGGACCACATACAGACATTAGAGCAAGTCATAGAAAAATACAGAGAATACAATAGACCTCTGTATGTGGCGTTCATTGACTATAGCAAAGCTTTTGATAGCATTAGTCACTGTGCAATCTGGAACGCTTTACAATATTCAAATATCAACCAGAAATACATCAATGTTTTGAAATATATCTATACAAAAAGCACGAGCAGAGTTAAATTAGAAACTAGAGGCGACGAAATAAACATAGAACGCGGAGTTAGACAAGGTGATCCTCTTTCCCCGAAGCTGTTTATAGCAGTCCTTGAAACTATCTTCCAAAAACTAGACTGGAAGAACAGCGGAGTGTACATAAACGGACAATACTTAAACAATCTGAGGTTCGCAGATGATATTGCTGTTATTGCTGAGACTGCAAAAGACTTAGACGAAATGATGAGATCACTGGACTGCGAAAGTTCCAAAATCGGCCTTGAAATGAATGTAAATAAAACGAAGATACTAACGAACAATCGGGAGCGCCAGATAGTGATAAAAGGTAATAATATAGAATACGTCAGGCAATACATATACTTGGGCAAACAAATTTCCTTCAAAACTTCAAATAACGAAGAAGAAGTGACAAGGAGAATCAACACAACTTGGAAGAAATTCTGGGCACTAAAAGAAATCTTAAAAGGCAATTACAGCTCACACATGAAAAGGACAATATTTGATACATGCCTGTTACCTTGCTTGCTGTATGGCTGCCAAACTTGGACCTTTACAAATAAAATAAAACAAAAAATTAAAAGTAACCAAACAGCAATGGAAAGGAGTATGCTGAAAATTAGGAAAATACACAAAATTAGGAGCGAAGAAATTCGTCAAAAACCAAATTAACTGATGCTCTCAGGCACGCACTCTTACTCAAATGGAGATGGGCTGGACACATCTCACGATACCGAGACAGAAGATGGACCATTGAAACCACACGATGGAAAGGACCCATGGGGAAGAGAAATGTTGGTCGACAATTAAGACGGTGGGCTGATGATATAACACACGTCGCAGGAAACGACTGGATACAAATAGGCAGAGACAGGGAGTCATGGAAAAGGATGGAGGAGGCCTTTACCCAACAGGGATCCAAACCTTGTACATAAATAATAATACTAACGGTAATTATAAGTAACCACTTTAAATTTAAGCAATTAAGTAGTACTAACAACATTGTAAAACATAAGCAAGTTTTGGAATAAATGGCTTTATTATTATTATAATTATTGTTATCTATATAACATACAAGCGCTTTTTTATAAATATAGCCATTAATTAGGATATTTTAGCATTGTAATGATGAAAGTATTTTTATAAAAGGGTCAGTAATTCTTGAGTTTATTCGTAACAAACGAACGAGTGCGTTGCCGGCCTTTTAAAAATTGGTACGCTCTTTTCTTGAAGTTCCCTAAGTCGAATTGGTTCGGAAATACTTCAGTGGGCAGCTGGTTCCACAAAGTGGTGGTGCGTGGCAAAAACTACCTTGAAAAACGCTCAGTTGTGGAACGGCGGACGTCGAGGTGATACGGGTGGAATTTCGTATTCTGCCTTGACCTCCGATGATGAAACTCAGCTGCCTGATACTTACCTATTAGAAAACAAAATCACGAAACAGATACAGAAATCTAAGGTCCAGACGTTGGCGTTGACTATAATGTTGAAGAGACACTAGTTTATCACAAAATATTCCGTGTTTTCTCAACACGTTAAAAGCTATTTGGTTTACAATTTGATTACGCAGAAGACCTATGATACCGTATAGGCGGACAAAGAAATGGTGCTTTGACTTACAGATTAAATTATAATCAAGTTTTTTATAGAAATTAATAGCAAATCGAAACTACGAAATCAATGAACGATTACCTCAAATGAAAATATATCACCTATTAAAATGCTAATTAATTTCGATTATTAATAACCTCAAAACCGATTAAATTCAACTGGTTTTACGATCACATCAATATATGACAAAAAATATTTAATGTGAAGCGTCTTTATGTTAAAAGCTACTAAGTTGATCGGTTTATTTGAAGCTAACATAGCTGGTAGCGGTTACCCCCTGTGTTGCCAGTTTCTTGCATAAACATGCTAAATGGGTGAATTGTTTCCTATCTTTTGGGTGACCATAAAGTAAGTATATTTTATAGTTATAACTAATTAATTCATCCCAACACACAAATATTGAGTATTTAAAATATTCTCAACCTACTTAATAATAATAATCATTAAAAATTAATAAATGGAAATTTAAAACAAAGTTTAAAAGTTTGGTCCCTATGGCAGTGGCTCTGTGGTACATTTAATCCTGGCACCATTTCCTCGCTGTATTGCGATACTTATTCGTTGAGCGAGGAAAGTACCAGCTCTGGGCTACTGGTACTACTAGTATATACCGACTTAAATCTTTAATAGCGCCTGTGCACTTGAACCCCACGGCCCAAGAGTCTCCAAAGGGAACAAAATCAAAGTACTTATAACTACAAATTCAAAGTACTTATAACTAACTACGAATTCTTTAAATATACCCAACAATTACCAGTTTTGTGTATGCATTTCGGGGACTTACCAACAGAATAACAGATTTTTATTCAAAGAAAAAACTTTTTACCGGATTAAAATTATTATAAATTTACAATTATTTAACATAATTTTGTCACCGTGACCACGCACGCTGTAAAGCACGCGAAACGTCGGATAAATTTAAAATTATGTTAAATAATTGTAAATTTATAATAATACATACATAACTTTAATCCGGTAAAAAGTTTTTTCTTTAAATGTGTAAAGATTTTTATTCGTTTGATTAAAACGATGACAGAACGTGATAGGTCACGCAGTAACGTTTGAATGGCCTATCATAGTATGTAGTCTTAATTAATAAAAAAAAGAACCACTTTTTATTTTATTTTTGTCCCTAAAGTTTATTAAACGCGTGGTCACTGTAATATCACAATAATAAAGTCCGCTAAGAAAACACGACACAGCCCCCATTCACACTGTGATCCTAAAATATTTATCCTCTACACGCTATACGTCGCTTCTGAAAAAACTTATATGTTAATATATAATTTGCATATTTTACATATTCACCTTGAAGCTATGTTTGTAACTTCTATTTAAAAAAATCATATAGAGAATACAATTTAAAAGACCTCAAGAAATCGAATATAAACTTGTACAATAAATAATTTTGACTGTACTTTTATTCTTTGGATAATGAGACATCATTGGTTATTACAATACTTAAGAGGAATAAGTAATTTAAATTTAAAATCAAAAATAAATCTGTGGCAACCCAACCTTTTTAGGTCTGCTCCTCAGATGTATCTGCTTCATGAACATTTGTCAATCTAATAAGCAAGTAGGGTCAATCAGCGTCCTGTGCCTAACACATGCCGTCAACTTTTTGAGTCTAAGGCAAGTAAATTTACCCTAATTTAAATTTGTGTGCAATAATACTACAGTCTCTATTAAGTCACTTCGTTCTTCAATTTATTACAATAACCACGTATAAGCACATAATAATAACATACACTAACTATTTCAAATGGTTTTTCATTTTCGTTATTATCGCAATTTCGCTTAATTGATCGTTTATTTGAAATAAATACACTTACATATTCATACGTGATTTCACCATGCTACTAGAGACTAAACCTCTTTTATGTTATTTTTTAAATTTAACTGCCTATATGATGTATTAGAGCATAGTCTTGGCGCTAAAGAGTGACAGAAAGTTTATCATCATCTTCATTATTTAAGATCTCTAACATGCAACTTTGGGAGCGCAGCTGTGAAACCCCGATTAGCGAGAAGATCAAGCGACGCAAGTGGAAATGGATAGGCCATACACTCCGAAGAGATTCCAATTATATCCCCAAGCAGGCACTTGATTAGAACCCTCAAGAAAAGTGGAAGCGTGGCCGTCCCAGGCAAACCTGGCGCCGTATAGTTGCACAGGCAAAGAGAGCCGGAATGACTTGGAGTGACGTGAAAACGAGGCTCAAAACTGAAAACGATGTAGACTGACTGTGGAAGCCCTCTTCCCCATCTAGGGGTTATAGGATATTATCAATCATCATTATAATCAATGGCTGTACAGTCTTATGGACCTTAGCCTCTGCAAGTATCTTTCATCATCGCCATCTGTCTCGGTCGATATGCGTCCAACTTCGAACAGCTTTTGTTTCGTCTTTGACAGCTCCATCCCACCTACGCAGGCTGGGTATACCTGGGTATCTCTTGCCAGAAAGCATAATAAAACTTACAAGTATTCTCAAATCTTCTAGTTAGAATAAATATCTTGATGATTGTTTAAAATGTAAATGTCCTTTAAATACTTAATAGAATTATATGAAACGGAATATCAAATGTCAAATTTGCATACATAAATCGAATTTAGCGTCTTTAAAAACTATTATCCGATCATTCGCACTGATTTTATAGATAATTGAGTGGATTTGCGTGTCTCGGATCGTGTCATATGTACGATAATAATGGTTTATTGAAATGTTAATGTCGGATTTAATTTTGGTCACGAATAGCCCTTTGCCTTGTCCGATGAGTCGCCGAATATTAAACTGAAGTAATATTTCAATAGTGATTTAGTCAACTTTTTAGGTATTATTTTCCCCTTATCCTACCTAGTCGTGTAGCGACTATTCTTCCTTCTTTCATTCCTCCTCAGATTGAAACACACTTATTTAGGGACTTAAAGTCGAGACTATTATTACATTGCTCAAGCCTACTATTTTTTACAATATGAATTAAATTTTTTAGTTTATATTTGTAAGTTAATATTTTATAGTTTATTGATGAGTTTAATTTACATTTAGGTCTTTTTAGGTTTCTGTTTAACATTGAGAGGAAAAGAAGACTGGATGGCTATTGCATTGACAAACAAACTTGACAATCGCATTGTGTTGTTAATGTTATGTCAAAATCGTGCTGGTTTTCATAAACATCGATACATAAGTAATAATAGCAATATCAATGAATAATTCCATAATAAACTTTTGCTTACTGTGGAGGTAAAAAAACTATAGTTTAATGTAGTTCCGACGTTTAATTCTGTATATAGAAAACAATGATTATATCTTAATTTACAACTGTTGATTCGAGATTTTTGAATCGGCTAAAAGTGACCGCTAATTTTAGATAAGCATTAGTAATAACTCTTGAAACATATGACATATATGGCGTTAATATGTGACATAATATGTCTCGAGGTGATAAAAGTTATCTGGGAACTAATTTTCGACTAATATTTAAGGTATTTAAGATAAGATTATTCGTTCGTTGAAGTCTTTTCTTTGGAACGACGCAAAGTAGATTTTTTTTGTATAACGAAAACCAGTAGCTGTTTTTAAACGGAATTATGAATAAAACATTTTTATAATAGTATTTTGGATGTGTGATTTTAACTTTTTGCATGTTTTTATTTTGTATTTATTCAACAGTTAGAAATAACGTCCAAGCTATTTACCTACTAATTGACGCGGAATACATAACAAAGTATTGGGGAATATATAATTTTATTAGGACTGCATTGAAACATATTAAACAATAATCACATTGACATAAATATAGGATATTTTGTGGATAATTAACGTTTATAGTTCGTATATACTATATGATAGTATATAGATATAATTGATTCATAAAAATATTACAATAAATTAGTACCTATATGTTACTAAATTAAATCAAAAACTTAATTAAGAAGGAAAATCTCATTAGGTACTATGTTATTCTGGGCTATAGAATTTTTAAAACACATTTTTCTTAAAGAATAGTAATAAGCTTAGGTTTTTATAAATTTTATTGTCAAGAAGAAAGAAACTGTGGTTTAGTTAATGCATTAGAATTACATCTTGCCTAATAAGTGTGTATAAGAAGTTCCTACTATCACCCTTAATAAATTTTCAGTTTGTTTTGATAAGTCATCAACGATATCTAATATACGAATTTCTCTTGTCACAATGTTCTTTTCCATACTCCTCCAAAACGGCTCGACCGATTCTTATAAATTTTTTTATGCATATTCAGTAAGTCTGAGAATCGGACAACATCTATTTTTCATCCCCCTAAATGTTAAGGGTGATCCCACCCCTAATTTTTATTTTTTAGACAAAACTTTTTGTTTTTATTTTTTTATGATACAGCATACAAAAATACATAAAACCCTTAATTGTCACCCCTTTACGATCAACCCCTATTTTTTATTATAGTAGATAGTTTTTTTTATTGAACTAAAAAATGTTTCCGAGACATAATATACATGGCAAAACGACGCTTGCCGGGTCAGCTAGTTTTCTATATATTTTTAAGTTGCAAGTAGTCTGTGCGCGATCGAATTAATCATAAACAAAAGAGCATCTATAAAGCAACCAATTTTATTGCTTTATAACGCTGAAGACGTCACTAAAGAGTCATTAACAGATTATTTTCGTCTAACAAAACTGCTAACGTTCTGTCTAATACGGAACGCGATATTTCAGTGGTTAAGTTCGCTTTGAAGATAATTAAACAAATGATCGAGTTGTAGATGCGTGACATGCTAGTGTCCCGCGCAGCTGTTAAATATATCGAATTGGGCAATCGCCTTTGTTAATTTGGGAACTTATATTTTGGTGTGAGATTTTTAAATCGGATTGGAGCGTAGATTTAAAAGAAATTGGAGATTTCGTTATCATAAGGTTTTTAATACAATTGGATATTTCTTTTTAAATAAACATTTAGTATTATAAACATAATTCTTTGTTTATGTTCCTTATGTCTAAAAGTATTTGCATAGTTGTGAATAGTTAGCTAACGTTTTAAAGACCAGGCTAAATCTGGAAGTTTCTGTGAAACAATAGTTAAGTTCGTGAAGCGTATTAAAAGGAAGTAGGGTGGAGAGAGCCGCGGGAAACCGTGCTGCCTCTTGCCTTTAAATATTTGAAGAATATTGTCGGATAAGTGGCGTGACCGACACCATCAAATATTGTTGCTTTAAAATATCCTTGGTTTAGGCCAGTTAATCACGTGTAGATAAAGAATTGTGAGAGAAAAAAATAGTGCTTGCAGAGAGTGTTTTGTTTAATGATGTTAATAGTTTACAATTTTGTTACGTATTTATACATATGCATTGAGCCAGCAGTGAGATTTTTTTATGTAATAGGAGACAAACGGGCTGGAGGCTCGCCTGATGCTAAGTGACATGGACACTCACATTCCCAGAAGGCTCGC
This sequence comes from Pieris macdunnoughi, assembly GCA_905332375.1. Classification (NCBI taxonomy): domain Eukaryota; kingdom Metazoa; phylum Arthropoda; class Insecta; order Lepidoptera; family Pieridae; genus Pieris; species Pieris macdunnoughi. The sequence goes on from CAJOBZ010000016.1 coordinate 2,432,531, forward strand.
AAGTGCGTTGCCGGCCTTTAAAGAACAATTTAGTAAATACATGTTAGATATTTTTCTATTCAATAAGCAAAAATTTTTTATAGAATTTCTATCTACATGAATATATTTATTAATACTTTGTGAATACATATTTCATTCCAATATATATTCTTAATATCTACATAAAATTATCAATGTATCTAATCATTATCTAGTTTTGAGTTGATTTACTGGTATTTTGAAACTTGTTGGTTCTAAGTTTCTGTAATATAATTAACCCGCTAATTCACAGAAATCTGAATATGATTACTATGGAGTGCGCATATTTTACTATTTCTTGTAAAACCTAAGTCAGCGTTTATAGAATGATATGTCAAGTGATACTTTAATAGAATAGTAATATCAAATTTTATGAACCGAATCGTAAATACCCAAGGACATTTTGATTTATTTCTAGTGGTTTTAAAATATTTTTTTTATTATATTGAAGGTAACAACATTAATAGTAATATAATTTTTAGTTAGATAAATTTTCATCGTATTCGCTTTGCAATAACTCGTTGTCGTAAACATAGTGATATTTTTTTGTTTTATTCAATCTTAACTATTTTAATGATTACAACTACATGATAGCTTAAAAACAAACAAAACAAAAGCGCGACACACGACATAAAAAACAAAAAACTGTGTATAAAGGTTTTAATAACTTCATAACTACAAAAATTTTAAAGGTTTTAATAACTTCATAACTTGGCTTTGCTTGTCAAATTTAAGGAATTTTAATAATACGCTCATTAATTAACAAGTCATTTATGCGTATAGCGTAGGCCCGTGATGAATTTTTAACAAAAACCTAATTAAAAATCGTCTCGCGATAGGCGGAAATGAACTCATTCTTAGTATGACGGAATGACGGCAAAATCATAATCGTCCACTACACAAACCTGCCTGAACCGGCTTCACGATTACGTGTACTAATAAATACAGCTAAATAGCGCTTTTTGTAAATAATATAAGCTTACAATCATGACACGATGTTATTCTGCACAAACACGTACGATCATTTCCTTAGTCTTAATACCTAACAAAAATCTACATTTAAGTGCAAAACCTACACTCCCATAGTATCTTAGAGTTTACAATTAATAATATAAAAAATACATAGATATTTATTAGCATGTTGGCATATTGGCATGTCTAAGTACGCTCCAAGATTTCAGCTAAAGCATATTTTAAACTGCCATCCAAAGATAGCACAAACTTCGTTATAAAATATTGTACTCGTATAGATATTATAGAGTCGTCAGCGCTGTTATGCTGTGTGAGTTGCCTTAAACAGCTGTTTTTCTAGGTACATGAAACTTGATAATCTTATAAAATTGATTTTAAATTATAGAGGTAGTAAATAGTCTTAAATTAAATATATGTTTACGTATGATGGAAGTTTGCAATATATAAATAATTGTTGTTTATATAATGGAAAATGTTTGGATTAGTTTGGCTTAATATTAGCGAAACTTGGTTTTACGAGTAGTTTTAATAGAGATTTCTAAGTGTCATTGATTTTATTAGTCAAGTGTTACGCTATGTACGTAGTGTTTTAATCAATTAGTCTAGTCGACAAGTTGAAAATGGAACAAAATAGAGATACTGCTCTTAAAATTATGTGCGATAGCTCATTTGAACCGGAATGACGCCTAGAAAAATGTGCTAAAAGCGTGTATTAGCACATAAAAAATTGCAAAAGTTATAGACCATTAAAGATGAAAAAAAAATGGAATTTAGTTTTTTGCCAATATTTAATAAACTATTAATATTTAAGAAATTTCAAATAAAGATTCTGAAAGAGGAGGAAATTTCCAATAAAAAAACTCTCAGCTCCCGGAACTCTATCTCCATTATTTATAACTTTAATTTAACGCTGAAAATAGGTCTGTGCGTGACATTTTTAGGATTCGCGCGTGGCGTCAAAAGCGACTACGGCACATTAATTAATTTATTTAAGGTATTGAATATTTTTTTTTAAATTTGAAAAAATTATGGTGTGTTCTGAACACTATAATTAATTTATTCCCGTTGGAAATTTTACTTAAAGTTAATTTTTCAACAAGTTAAATAATTGTTAACTAACGAAATTTTCTCGAACGACCGTCTTAATTGTAAGTGAAAAAAATGTTTTAATAATGGTCGTAAAAATATTTCGCTTCGTAGAGCCTTTCTTACATACATACTTAACAAGATCGTGCCATAAAAAGTTAAAGAAATATTTATACTTTGTTTATAACAATTTTTTTACTTAAACAAAAACTTAAAAATCCAAGTAATGTTGTTAAAAAATTTTTTTTTTCTACATCATCATATTATCGTTTTTATATTAATACAAGATATTTATTGATTTGCAAAAAAAAAATTCCCGCCATTTGTTGATAATTTTTTTTAAACAAATTGATTAAATCAATTGTTTTAAAAAAAAATTTTCACAACTTTATTACATTACAAATATTATGATTGTTAAAAAAAAAATTCCTTAATAACATATTTTAATTGTTTATAATCGTTTTTTTTATATTTCTATTGTTTAAATAATTAGTTAAGAAATTTTTTTTCTAAAAATCATAATTGACAGTCCTCTATAAAGTAACAAAAAATTTTTTTTTTAATCAACAATTCTATTGTTTATTAACTTACCAATTTGTTATAAACAAATGTTCAACTTTTATATTTTTTTCTAAAACTTCTAAAATTAACAAAAACGAACATATATAACAAAGTCTATAAAAAAAAAAAAATTTTTTTTTAATAAAAGTAATATTCATGATAATCAAAAAATTTAAAAAAATGTTTTTCTATATTTTGTTATATATGGTTGTTTTTGTTAATTTTAGAAGTTTTAGAAAAAAAATATAAAAAAGTTGAACATTTGTTTATAACAAATTGGTAAGTTAATAAACAATAGAATTGTTGATTAAAAAAAATTTTTTTTCTGTTACTTTATAGAGGATTGTGAATTATGATTTTTAGAAAAAAAAAATTTCTTAACTAATTATTTAAACAATAGAAATATAAAAAAAACGATTATAAACAATTAAAATATGTTATTAAGGAATTTTTTTTTTTTAAACAATCATAATATTTGTAATGTAATAAAGTTGTGAAAATTTTTTTTTTAAAACAATTGATTTAATCAATTTGTTTAAAAAAAATTATCAACAAATGGCGGGAATTTTTTTTTGCAAATCAATAAATATCTTGTATTAATATAAAAACGATAATATGATGATGTAGAAAAAAAAAAAATTTTTTAACAACATTACTTGGATTTTTAAGTTTTTGTTTAAGTAAAAAAATTGTTATAAACAAAGTATAAATATTTCTTTAACTTTTATGGCACGATCTTGTTAAGTATGTATGTAAGAAAGGCTCTACGAAGCGAAATATTTTTACGACCATTATTAAAACATTTTTTTCACTTACAATTAAGACGGTCGTTCGAGAAAATTTCGTTAGTTAACAATTATTTAACTTGTTGAAAAATTAACTTTAAGTAAAATTTCCAACGGGAATAAATTAATTATAGTGTTCAGAACACACCATAATTTTTTCAAATTTAAAAAAAATATTCAATACCTTAAATAAATTAATTAATGTGCCGTAGTCGCTTTTGACGCCACGCGCGAATCCTAAAAATGTCACGCACAGACCTATTTTCAGCGTTAAATTAAAGTTATAAATAATGGAGATAGAGTTCCGGGAGCTGAGAGTTTTTTATTGGAAATTTCCTCCTCTTTCAGAATCTTTATTTGAAATTTCTTAAATATTAATAGTTTATTAAATATTGGCAAAAAACTAAATTCCATTTTTTTTCATCTTTAATGGTCTATAACTTTTGCAATTTTTTATGTGCTAATACACGCTTTTAGCACATTTTTCTAGGCGTCATTCCGGTTCGAATGAGCTATCGCACATAATTTTAAGAGCAGTATCTCTATTTTGTTCCATTTTCAACTTGTCGACTAGACTAAATGTTTTGTTAGGAATCGAACACTGGACGTCTTTGTACGTAGACCACATATGTAATAAATCTTCGTTAAAATTTATAAACGCGAATTTATTACATTTATTACATAACTCGACGTTTCAAGTGCTACTGTATATCAGTATTATTTATAGAGACTTTATCCAGCCGACTAAATTATACTAACGAAGTTTTATATAAATGTGTATTACTCGCGTCAACGAAACACATTTACATATTAAGATGATTACTACGGCTGTAAGAAAATAACACGCATTGTTGGCATAGTGACGGTAGCGTGCGGCTCGTGGCTCTCATCCCTGAGATCGTAGGTTCGACCCTGGCTGTGCACTTTCTGGTTATGCGCGCATTTAACTATCGCTCGTATAGTAAAAGAAAAATCGTAAGAAAACTGGCGTGTGTCAGATACAGAAGGTTGAAAAGTAGAATAAATAAATGGTCACAAAAACAAACAGTGGCGAAGGTCAAGGGTTGTAGCGCCACCGCTTTTTTCTAAGAAAATAGTTGTTTAGTGTCATAACAATATTTAGTGAAGATGCAATTTATGTATGTGCATAGCTACAAAGTTTCAATTTGTATTATTTACGACATCATCACGAACGTTACCAAAGGTCAGTCGAATACAGCGTTGGTTTACGACTGCAATAAAATTAGACATTCCCACATTCACGAATGCCTCCAATATCTAATTTCGCTATCAATATTTAAGTGCTTTCGTAATATGCAAAAAGGTATGAAGATGCTGGGTTTAACAAAACCAACACGGGGCGGCCGCAAATTGGCGGTCGGTTGGAGTTGGCATGTCGTGACCGCTTCGTCGCGCCTCGGGCCGGCACTTTGGTGGGCAGTGAGCGACGAGCGATGAGCGATGAACGGCGAGCACTGAGCCGCGAGTGATGAGCGGAGAGTGACGGATTTTACAGCTGATTTTTAATATACCTCTAGCCTGACGAGAGTATGCTGTTAAGTTGGGAAATACATTTTTATTTTAAAAATATAGAAAAGATATTGACTTAATAAATATTTATTGCATATAAACCATAACGACACGGCTTTACCGAGGTAATGTATTGTCTACTCAGACTGGTGTTTTACGAAAAAAAGTGCGTGTACTTATGTACACGGGTTATAAGTTATACTTCTTTGGCGTAATAATTTTCTTCGAGCACTTCAGAGGAACGTTTCCCTCTTCGAATTGCATTTTTCTTGTTCATTTTAATGGTCACTTCCAATCGAAACGATATAATATGTACTAATCATGTTATTTTACAATAAACACTATTTTTTTTATTTCATTGGAACGGGTTTTCTCGTATAGAAATCATTATTTTGGTAATAAACACGACTCTGAAAAACACTACGCCATGACAGACAAAGCAACTTGTCGGTAAAATAGAGCAAGCGCCAACTAGAGGCCCAGACTGTTTTACCGACGTTTGAACAGATATTCATTTATTATTATATTATCCACCATACTTAATTCATAAATGTGTCGTAATAAAAGTATAGAAAATCTATAAATTTTAAATGAAACAGAGTATTTTACATAACATTATCGTTGCTTTTAGCATCGCAAACCGCCGCAGTACATCGCGATTATTTGCTCAGTAATGGTGGAAATCCATTAACAAGTTTCTTTTAGTGATAGACCAACGCATTTTTGAATTACATCCAGACAATTTAGAAACCAAATTGCGAGTCTGTTTGTGCAATCATCTCTATTGCTTTGGAATCTTCTATTGTTTCGAATATGTTAATGAGTGGTTGTTATGTAGGACGCTTTGAGATATGCGATACAATGTTTTGTTTTAAAGTCTTAATAATCTTGATGTAGTTAATACAATATTAATATTGGTAATAGATATTTTTTGGTACACACTGATGCCTGCATGGGAAGGGACTAATAAAAAATCTGATACGCCACATCCAACTAAAACGAATTCACACAATTATTTATTTACTAGCCGGTGCCCTCGATTTCGTCTGCGCAGAATTAAAATTATATGCGTGAAAGACATATTTTATATACGTTAAATACCAGAAGCGATAAAAGTATATATTTTCATTCAGGAATCAATTTATTACTACCCAATGTGCATTTGAAACAAATTATAAATTGTTATTGTAGTAATGGTTCACTATTTTGGCTATAATGAATTACACATAAGACATAGATATATACTGTAGCAGGCTTTTTTGTAGAACTTTTTAAAATAAACATTTCCATCATACATTACATATGTGTAACTCTAGCAATTTTGGAGCGCACGCCAGAATAGCTCGCAGATGGTAATTTTTTTCCTACTTGATATTTTGGACAATTCACACAATATCTTTATAAATTGTAGCGTATATGTTATTCTGATGTATAAGCTAAGTAAGTAAGAAAAGTTTCATTAAAATCCATTCAGTAGTATTTACGTGAAGGAGTAACAAACATCCATCCATACTTATAAACTTTCTTTAAGTTAAGTTTATAACATTAGTAGAATTTACATACATAGGCCAAATTATAACTACAAAATACAAATATTATAAAACAATACATGATATAATTAAAAGCTATTTTTACAATTACCAGAAAAGCTTTTGCTTGCTTATAAGTAAGTTTTCAAACAAATATAACCCCCCATACGCTGGGGGCACAAACGAGCCGCCTGTCTATTACCAGGAGAAAATTTATGTGTATTATATTACCAGGGACATTACAACCGAAACAAATATATAAAAAAAAAAAAAAACTTTCTCATTACTAAAACTACGCTGACTAGAGTAGCTATATTTTGCTTTATTATTATCGCAAATAAGCTTCAGTTATCCAAACTCGATTATTCGCTCGCTGAGAACAAAGTATACACTATCAAATGATATTGATGTGATTGTAACAATGAAATACTGTAGAAAATTTATCTTATTAGCTACCCGTTTGACGTCTCAACGGCATCAACTCGTCGATATGACTCAGCCTATTGTTAGGAAATAGATTCGTTTGGTATGTACTATTTTAGGAGGGTATTTCGTTATCTGCTTTATATATGGATACTTTTAATGAAATGTCATTAGGGCAAGTTCACAAAATACTCAGATATTCATAAAACATTTCTTTGCAAACCTATCCTTTCAATCGTACCCTTACTAAGAGGAAGTATGTGGCGGCGTCCATGCGTCGGGTTGTCTCTCTCCCTAAAATATGGCGAGAGGGCCGATGGCTGGCCATGCGTCATGCTCGTGAACGGGTGCTGCTTGTGGTGACTGGTCGTACTTGAATTCGTGTTTGCGGTGATGTTGGTTATTTCGACTATGTGTTTGCGTGTTGTTCCCACGAGAATGTAAGTGCGTGCTCCTATTTCACCATGCCTTCTGCTGATAGAGGACAAATTTTTGTTTTTAATTTATGTTATTATTATTAATTACTTAAAATGTCACATGGGACATGGTGTAATGGTTGCAGCTCCTTACAAACATTTTGTAAAGCAAAAAAATGGCGATTAAAAAGAGTGGCGGAGAGTTTATTGCCAGTTCTTCTCTCCCGTTCTACGCCCTTGATTATTGTATGTATTTCTTCACTGACAAGTCATAAGTGTACATTATGTTACCTATGTGCTTAAATGATTTTTTACTTTAATTTATTTGCAAACTTTGTATGTTTGCAAGGACACAATCACATGGAGTTCTTAAGATTTCTGTGTCAAAAAAGGGGACAGGTTAGTTTTGAGTGTAAATTGTTTTTAATTTAATTTGTAACATTTGGCTTTTAAAACTCTAGATAGAAAATACATTTCGAGTAACTAGTTAGCTTAGTCAAAAATTTATGAAAAATTTCCAAAAATGTTAAACTTTGGTTGTTTTAAGTTATGAACATACAACATAAAGATTTGTAAAAGTGGCTTATGCAGAGGTAACATTTAAATCATAACATATAATTAACATTTCAGACAACTGCTTCTATTGAGCAGCTTAGCTTAAGTGAATGTAGTGGTACTTGCAGTAGCACAGTAGCAGTATTTTTTTGAAGAAAAGTTGGAGGAAATTTTGTGTAAAGTTAGTTTTAAGAACAATAAGTATATTATTGTATGTGGTGACTTCAATATAAATTTATTAGAAAATACCTCCATTAGTAAAAAATTCAATCTGTTATTAAAATCTTACAATCTTGTTAACTTGTTTCTTGAGCCCACTAGAATTACAAGCTCCACTGCTACATGTATAGATAATGTATTTACAGATGCAGAGGCAATGCAAACCTCAATTACAACTGATCTTAGCTCAGATCATTGTGGACAGTTAGTGGCGCTAAAATGTAAAGTGGTGAAACAAGTAAATAAGAGCAGTGTGTTTGTTCCAGTGAATAAAAAGCGAATGGTGAGATTTAGACATAATATAGGTAAACGCCTACCTTTATTACCGGTAGGTACTACCGTTGATACACAATACAACAATCTAAGTGATTGTATTAATAAAGAGTTCAACACCATCTTTACCCCAAAGAAAGTCTCTCATTCGCAGTGTAAATCGTTTAGTGATTGGGCGACAGCGGGAATTTATAAAAGTAGACAACGGTTGTATGACCTTTACGCTGAAAAGTCATACAATCATAATGAAGAATTTATTCTTTATGTTCGAAATTTTTCGAAATTATTTAAGAAAGTTTGTTACGCGGCCAAGTCCTTAAATATCAAAAACAAGATTAAAAATAGTACATGACTAATAGTAAAATGACTTGGAAGATAATTGATAGTGAAACTGGCAAAAACTGAAAAGAGTCAGGGATCGCAATCAAGACATCGAACTATGTGTCGATAACACTATAATCAAATCTAACGAAGAGATAGCGATTGTTTTTGATAAGTACTTTTCTGACATTCCAATTTCGACTACTAAGTCTCTTCAATCATCTCCCGCCCTCGCCGAATCGCTGCTCAAAGATAATGTAAACGAGTGCAAGGTCAGTTTTTCATTCCGACCCATTGCATTGGTGCCGACGATATAGTGAGGATATTTAGAACCATAGATATTAAGAACACTACCGATCTTTGGGGTATTTCTGTAAAAATAATTAGTAGCATAATTGATGTAATTGCTCCCCATCTAGCTATAATTTTCAACAATTGTATTAAAAGTGGCGAGTTTCCCGATCTAATGAAACATAGTAAAGTTATTCCTTTATTTAAAGCAGGTAGTATGTCCGACCCCAGTAACTTGAGACCAATTTCCGTACTACCTACTTGTAGTAAAATATTTGAAAAAAATTATATTAAATCAACTGGTAAGTCATTTTAACGTAAACAAATTATTACATAATAATCAGTTCGGTTTTACCAAGGGTCGCTCGACAGCCGATGCCGGTGTTGAGTTATATAGATATATAGTTAAGGCTTGGGAGGAGTCGCATGACGCTTTAGGTGTTTTCTGCGACTTATCCAAAGCATTTGATTGTGTCCAACACGAGACCTTAATCGGGAAACTCCGCCACTATGGCATCAAGAATACCGCACTGAATCTTCTGACTTCCTATTTACACGGAAGAACTCAGAAGGTTGAAGTGAATGGTAAGAGGTCCTCTGGGTCGGCAGTAGATATGGGGTACCACAGGGCTCAATTCTTGGCCCTTTCCTCTTTCTTGTTTATATAAATGATCTACCTTTCATGGTAGAGAGAAAACATCAGATAGTTTTGTTTGCTGATGACACGTCCTTGATTTTTAAAATCAAACGACAAATAACAAATTTTGACGATGTGAACAATGCTCTGTCTTCGATTGTCCATTGGTTTAGTATGAATAACCTTCTACTTAATGCAAAAAAGACAAAATGCATTAAATTTTGTGCAAAAAATGCAAGGGTTATGGATACTAGACCAATTATAAACGGTGAGGAATTGAATCTGGATGATACAACTGTATTTCTCGGAATCACCATGGATTCAAAACTTCAGTGGTCCCCTCATATTAACGGATTGGCGAAGAGACTTAGTTCTGCAGCCTACGCGGTTAAAAAAATTCGCTCACTAACTGATGTCGATACAGCTAGACTTGTTTATTTTAGTTACTTTCATAGCTTAATGACTTATGGCTTATTATTATGGGGTCATGCTGCTGATGTCGAAACTATTTTCATCCTGCAGAAGAGGGCTATTCGTGCAATCTATAATTTAAAATGTAGGGAATCTCTTAGAGATAAATTCAAGGAAATTAATATACTTACCTTTCCCTCGCAATATATTTATGAAAATATTATGTATGTATACAAAAATAGTGATAAGTTTACTAGAATAGAACATACGCACAATGTTAATACACGGAACAAACGCAGGCTGCAATTTCCCCGTACTAGACTATCTAAAGTTAGTAATTCTTTTTTGGGGAAAGGGATACTCTTCTTTAATAAAATCCCAGAGGCTCTTTTATCACTGCCTTTCAATAAATTTAAGAAATGTATTAAAGAAAAGCTGTGTAAAAAGGCTTACTATAAAGTCAACGATTATCTAGTTGATAAAAGGGCCTGGGACTAGTGCTAGACAGGCTACTTCTAATCAATTTGCGATATTTGTTTTAAATAAGTGTTGTTTGATGATTTGCTGTTTTAAAAGAGTACCGAGAGTTTTTTACGCCGGCTTTTTCTCTCGGCCTACACCCTCTGTCTTCTTTGCCGATGAGTAGGGATGCCTTCAAATTTAATGACGTGGAATAAGTGATACATGTATCTTATGTTCCATAATAAACATATTTTATTTTTTATTTTTATTTTATTTTAAATGGATAAATGAAAGTCAATGTTCTGTATCGACCTATGATCCCATAATTTAAATATTTACACATTTTTATATTACTATGAATATTCAGAGTGTTTTGAATTACGTAATACTACAGCTTACACGTAGTAGGTAGACATAGTATTTATTTAATACAATGAAATGTGTTAGTGTTGGTCGGCAGATATAGGTTGTAAAAGAATCAGACTGAACTTCTTTAAGAGCATACCAATTCTTAAAAGGCCGGCAACGCACTTGCGAGTAGTGTGTAAATAGGCGGTGGTATCACTTAACATCAGATACCTTTTGCTGTTAACTATACAAAATCTAGCCTTATATCAGTTTAAAGAAAGGCTAGCGACGCACTCGCGAGTTTTGTAGTATTAAGATTAGCTATGGGTGTCGGAATCAATACCACCAATCAATCACCGAAAGACGGTGTTATATGTTCTGACCGACTGTCCAATGTATGAATACGACAGGTATAACACTGAGCAAGCTATGGGCATAAAAGTAACAGAGACGAATTTAAAGGAAATAATGTTCAATATTAGGTTAAGAGGCATCTTTTTGGAATTTGCCGTAAAGGTCGTACAAAAAGTTGTTAAAAGAATTAGGTAGTAGCGTTTAATCATCCGGGTTACCAATACCATTTACGTAAGCTATTTAATACCTCCGCCGACTACATGGTCCGGAATTATCTAGAAAACATTAAAAAAAACCCTTAGCCAGATCTCATCATCCGTACTGAAAGTGCCAAATACATTTAAGTCAATTAAATAGTTAAACATGTTCAAAAATGACTTTCATACAGATTTCGCTGTGTGCGAGCCAACTTCATTAACATATTCCGTATATAAATTCTCGTTTGTAAGATCGCTGTGGCATTTTTATTGTGCACCTCTTTGTATGGAGCAAAAAATTGTCAGGTTTTTTATGATAGACTATAATGTGACCCTTGCTCGGTCTATACAAATATTAATTCTCATGCGGCAAACTAATCATTTTTTACGATACGGCAATTTTCCTACCTGTTATGGGATAGACAAGTTTTGTAATATTTGATTGCGGGGCCGTGGTCAGTGGCCTCTTTTGATTACGATTTTTAATTGTGAAGGGCAAAGTGTCATTTGGTAACAATTTGGAGACCATTACGCGGACATTACAATCTTACAAGATTAAAGCTACAAATGTAATGGATGATTAAAGTATAATAAAAGAACACTTTATGTATTCTTTTATACAGAAAACATACTGTTAATAGGTAGTATATTTTGGGTTGGGTTCATAATCTGGATATAATGGGGAGACTGGGTCTACGGGTACCAAGTAGTGGGAAGTCTCAACTTTTGGATGTACCGCGCGCACATTCCAACTTGGTTAGCGAAGCGCCACTCACGCGAGCATAATATAATAAATTGAATTTCTGTTGAGGTAGACCTATTTGTTTGTACACTGGCTGAGTTCACAAGAGTTGCTTCCTATATTATTAGTTATAAGATTTAGGTATATAAATATATATTTTTGAATGTTTTTTATGTAATGTATGTATGTGTTAATCGGTGTGGGTATAATTAATGTCGTTCTATCGAATTAGTAATAACTGTAAAGATACAATAATGATGTGGAAATAAATATAATTACAAACTAAATGTTTAAGTTGGTATATAAACTTAAGTTTTCTCAAAATCTTGCTCAAAAAGTGCTGGTGTAGCTGTACGATTTCTTTCCCTCTTCTCTTCGCCTTAGGCCACCAGCAAATAAAGAAACGAACGCACGGTCCGGAGCTTCTACAGACATTTTTCTAATATTAATAATCATTATTATTACGATTATTACGATTAAACTATTAGAATATAACTAAACTATTTGTTATTATTTTTCTTTATGTCCTTAATATATTTTTAAGTTAGTATTTACTGGTACTGTTAAGTAAACAGTAAGTAATAAAAATCCTGCATACCTATTCATAAGTCGAATTTTTTACGAACGGATTTTTCTTGTTCTGTAGGTATGTCCGTAAATGTAATTATATATTCATTGCATTGATTTTAAACTCAAATATTAACAGAAGAACTTCTTAATATTTGCCTTGAAATTACCACAAAGAAAATCGTTTGATAACAAACTTCAAAATATCCACAGATTGATTTTATGTGGAGTCATTAAAAATGTTAATAAATTTGATTTATGTTCCAGTGATCAGTGCAGCCAAAATTACACTGAATGAAGCATTTGTTAATATTGAACGATATTTACAGCGGCTGTAAACATTTCGGCTATAAAGCATATTAATAACTTCTGAGTATATGTTTGATTTAAGCTTTATGAACAATAATTTTAATGTCTATGGGTCTCTGATGAACGGTAGTTTTAGAGGCAAACATGCGTTGGTCACTAGTTTATGTAAATATCTCTTATTACCCTTTTATGTCTCTCTGTCAAATTGTCTGTGATGAAAAGTGACTTATTTTTCTATGAATAAAAGGGAAAATGTTTGTCGCATGATATTTCTATTTAAAGTTAAAGAAAAGTATTGAAACAGACACAAACTTTTTTTTTCTCTTAATGTTACCGTTTCGTTTTTCTATTGATTGTTCTTCTCTAACTCTTTAGTTTAAGAAGGAATTTGTACCGCGGTATAACTCTTTAGGCACACCAACGTTTGTGTTTTTGTACTCTTAGTTTATTTATAATGCTTAAGAAATAAATATATATGTCTGCCCGATCTACCATAACCCGGGATTATGAAACTTCTGAAAAGTAGCATATCTTAGATCTATGGCTAAGAATTATCAGTATAATATAAAATATCGATTCATTTTGTAAAATATACAATCATTGGAGCTTATAAGACATCTCTATCGATAGATAATTATTTATGCTATAATGATAACATTGTCGCAGTCACGTACATCATTACAGAGAAACAAAGCTTGTTTGTCCGCGTGATCGAATCCTTTGCTTTATGAGATCATAAAATACCGGACAGTCTGTCGTGGCTTGCCCGCTTTGAGCGTGCGAACGTATAATGAAACACTGTACATGCCCTTCGATAGAGTATGGTGCGATGTTTGATTAAAATGGTTTTTTATTAAGAGAAGCTGCTAAGAAACCGTATCGATGTTGGCATATTTAAATTTAAATTCAATATGTATGTATTTGTACTAGATTAACATGTAATTAGCCCTGCATTAGGATTGAAAATCCACATAGTAAAGATATCGGCACATTTGAGATATTTTAGTATCAAATCAAAATTTATTTATTATGCATATACATATTGGTAACTTATGAAATATTATATATCTTAATATATATAAATTACGTGTCACGTTGTTTGTCCGCTATGGACTCCTAAACTACCGAACCGATATCAATCAAATTTGCACACCGTGTGTAGTTTGATCCAACTTAAAAGATAGGATAGCTTACATCTCAATTTATACCCGCAATGTAATTTTATTGCAAATTATTTGACACAATTCTAACAGATGGCAGATTATATATCTAAGTACATTATAACGGGGCATTGGTGATTTGAATTAAATTTCATTAAAAAATTATATTAAGAAAAGATCAATATGTAAGTATGTAATTAACAATTGTTAAACGTGCACCGTTTATCGGCGAATGGGCAATCTAAGGATTTTGTTTGCAAATACGCGTTTTGAAATGTCTGTGAAAATTGACCCTTGTTCCTGACGCGAGTAGGAGTAAGTACAATATTTATGTTGTGTTCGAGTCATTGTTCATCAAGACATTGTCCGTAATCCGAGACAAATAATGTGCAAATTATTTGGATTGGCTGCGAGTGGGCTGTCTACTGAATACTTAGCTGAATATAAATCAAAGATTTTGTGTTATTAAACCCTAGTTACAGACAATATTATTGTTATACCTTATCTATCTGATAATAATACTAACTTATTAATGAGAAAGTAATAAAACATATTTTTTACAATATACAATAGAAAACTGCGTTAAATATTTTTTTATATCTTAGATTTCAGAAACAAGAAAGAAACTCCTCTCACTAAGAACGATATTTTAGCTCGCTTTATAATTTTTAATTGTAAATTTAATGGCAGGAATTTGCACTAACAAAGTACCCTAATGACGTCATCTAACGCTAACCTAGTCAAAACTATAACCTTATTGCTACGAGCACTTGATATTTAAATCAGAATCAGTCTGATGTAGTAAGCTTGCAGGTTACTCAAGTTTGAATACTGAGGTTTATTAAATAAGCTTAATATTATATCGAAAGCTTAAACAGGAAGTATTTTTTAACATTTATGGTTTATTGAAAAATTTATATCAATAAACACTCCTCTGTACTTATTTACGAATCCAATATCTGATATATTTAAAAATGTTCCATTCTTAATTCAAATATTTTAATCCGCATTATTGCGGTTCAATCACATCATTATTTATTTGCTAAATTAGTCAAAATACCTCCCGCGTATCAGAGCCATTACGAGAATCTAAATTGTCGTGAAATCGTTGCCACCAGGCTTAAAAAATGTTACACGCGTGGGCGGCAGACCCAAAACTGTTTATTCAGTTATGGCCTATAAATAACAGGACTTGCATTATTATGCTCAAATTAAATCCATAATTTTAACAGCCAAAATTTTGGTAAATTTCTATCATTAAAGTAGTAGTTTTAAATATCTAGTTGTTAAGTTAACTCCTTGTTTTAAATGTGCGCCGAATATTATTAGATAATTTTATTATCTGTATCTTGAACATTTGTTTTTTTAATAGCTGTCTTTGTCGGACAACACGCCATCGACTTTTCGGGTTTTAGCATGCCGGCTTCGTCACGATGTTTTCCTTCACAGCACATAGATAGAAAGTTCATTGATGCACAGCCAGGGTTCGAACTTACCTCAGGAATGAAGGTCGCATACAGGCCAACACTTCTCTAAAGAGAATAAGAGTTAATGAGTTAATATAGTTATTTTTTGTATACATAATTGATGTTCATAGTTTCATTAAAATAATATTTTAAACTAGCCATAGAAGCGACTATTTGACATAATTATAATGAAAAAAAGCTATAAACTTGTAGCATAAACATTCAAATATTTAAATTAGTAAGCTTAAAGTGCATACAATTAAAGCGAAGGGCATTTAAGGAGTCTTATGCATTATCTTATCGTAAACACGGCCCATATCTATAATGATGCACTTGTGTGTATAGTACTTTACGATGCCGTTATAAACTTAATGATATAATGATGTTATACAAACAAGCTATGTATAATAATTGGTGTTTTATATTAATTATGCGTTGATATTATCTTTCGTTAATTATCTTTGTTTAAGCGTCTATTGTTGAAGTTTTACGGAAATTAATGCAATTAAAGATGCAAGTTGGTAATTTATTAAATATTTCTTTTTTGGTTGGAGTGACGAGAGCTATGGGGCCGTTCAAGTATTAGGTATACAGATTAACTGCAATATCTCCCCCCCATCCTCTTGTCAGCAAAAGTAAGCAAAGCTCTCAAAAATAACAGTACATAAACGTATTAATTTTTTGTAGGAATCCTCGAAAATGCATTTCGTTTTTAAGCATAGACAATGTGTGTGTAATATATGTAAAAAGTAAATCATGACTGTTGACGTAATCACCAAATAAGAAAATCAAAGACCCCCTATAGTGCTGAGCGTCATGGTCAGCAACGAAGCATTTGGAGCGGCCTATCTGTTCCCACCGGTTTCAGTCCAGCGCCTCGCTTACAGTGTACAGTTGTGAGGATGATGAGTCTTTCACTTGATCGGTCCAACTAGCTGGTGAACGGCCACGTGATCTTTTGTCTTCTGTGTTACAGACAACCACTATCAGTTTCTCCTAGTTCAAATCGCATCTGCGTGTTTCAAGTTGATTTTTTTATTAATCTGATGTGAGGTTTATTTACTTGCCTCTTATAAAAAACTGTCAAAGCATGAAAAAAAAAAAAAAAAAGTGCGTACTGATTGTTAAACAAGCAATGCGTTTGCGAGCGTTCTGGCAGCGTTGGGGCGATACCACTCTATCAGGTGAGCCTCCTGCCTATGTCTTCTCTCTTTCTTTATAGGAGATCCAGCTTCTGTAACATGTAATTGTTTTTTATAGATGTTAATTGTGGAATGTGAATATAAAGAAATATTAAAATAATGATATGTTCTCGCGTATTCCAAAACGTCAATCAATAAAACGTTTTAAGAGAAGTCGAACCATTTTTCTCTGTATGAAGATGCTTCATATTTGACAGCACTCTAGACGAGAATGCGAGCCCCTGTTCTGAAAGAAAAAAACAAAAAAAAAACTTAATTCGTTAAAATCACACAACATATAAATACACAACGATACATAATATAGGTGAGCCCAACTCAGCAATGTGCTGTTGGTATCCCCATTGGGATATGGAACCTTACATTGTGTGTTTTAAGTTTTTAAGGAATAATTTCCTAATTACTTCACATCTGACATCGAAATTGCAGTATGAAAATACGTACGTGTTTGTGAGTTTTTATCGTTTTGTAACTTGAGACAAAGGCGAAAACGCCCACGGTGCATTTCTTTGAGATCATTCCGGGCCTAATGATTTCGAAATATACCCTCCCCTTGAATAAAACGACCCCGCCCTCGAAATTGAAACACTGGCAGTTATTTTTTTACACAATTCATTAATTGTTGTTTTTCGACAGTCTGTGGCGGGCGAATTTTATTTTAATTACTTCGACTGTTGTAGGAATGGATATTAACTTTGAGATAGGTAAAGAATACCATGTCCAGGGAATCAGAACTCTGATAGAGAGTATTTAAGGCGAGTAAGTGAGGAAAGGATAGAATTTTAAGTAAGGAAGCAATTGCTTTAAAAATAAATAATCATAAGACTTTTGTTTTTCCATTCTGGGGAGTAATCAGAATATCATGTTTGTTTATAAAGTTAAAAGCACATCAGAGATTAAATATTACTAAACTATAATAGATGGCTAAAACTTTATGGTCAAGTCCACGGAGATTCCAAATTTAAATTACATGACCTGTAATTGGGTATGGTGGAACACGTTCTCATAAATACATACGATGTGAAAACTCCTTTCTCGTAAAAAATTAAGTTCAAGGTGAAGTTTCCTTTTTCCCAATAGTCTAGGTTTTTTTAAGATTTTATACAATAGCGGGGAGGTTGGATACCTTACATAGGACATTGCAATGGACTCCATGTGCTTACATGGTAATTGTGTGTGTGGTTTTATTGATGTGTGTGGGGATAATTTTATGATTAAATATACTTTAAAGCTAACCTACTTATATAATACTTAGGATAATATTGTTAATAACACAATAATAATCATATGAACTTATGATTGTTTGGTTTAATAAATAAATAATAATAGTTATTATAGGTAATTGAATCATGTTATTATTTAACTAAGTTCATTATTTGTGTAGTTAGTTTAATAACGTAGTTATTCTATCTTTACAGTAATAATAAATGCGACAGAACTTCATAATAAAACTTACATCTGGGCAATTAAATAAAACATTATTTACCCACATCCAATAGTGAAACTAGCATAACTAAATTGTGTGTTCCTAGTAAATTACTAACAGCACCTTGAATGAATATCACGATAAATTAGCTATTAAAGTGATGAATCAGTGGTTACATCATCGTCGCATTACCTATGGTAAATTGTATGGCTCACATATTAATAAATAATAGTTTAAAAAAACTAGAACACACGCTTTTAAAGCACATCAAACTAAAAAGTGAAAAATAATTCCTAATTTAAAATTCCTCGATAGACGAAAAATATGGCACAGAGCGCCCCACGCTTTTTCACAATAATACCAGTATTTTTTGTTCATTACCATTTTCAGCCTAAATTAGGAATTATTTTTTCACTTTTTAGTTTGATGTGCTTTAAAAGCGTGTGTTCTAGTTTTTTTAAACTATTATTTATTTTTTAGTTAAATATTTTTTTTTTCGGATTATTGCATTGTCATCGATCTTTGACAGGTGCGCAAAGTTTGAATTAAATCTGTCCGATAAAAGTGGGTCAAAATCGAGTCCGAAGGAGTCGGTTACATACATACATACATACATACATACATACAGGTGAAGCTAATATAAAGCGTGTAAAAATTTTCACAATGGTATGTGACTACTTGTAAAAAGTAGACTGCACGAAATTTAGTAATTATTAAACGCGTTTAATACAGTAATTAAATGTAGTAGTTTTCTTGTACTATCTAAGTGTGTAATCCAAGACTCAAATTAAATCGTTATATTCCTTATCAGTAGAAGGGTACAGTTAGATCAAAGATTTGACAATACATTACCTGTGAGTCTACAGAGTAAAAAACTTTTTTTAATTTATTCATTTTACATAATAATACAATCTAAATCTAAATAAAATATACCATATATACTACAATCCACCGCGTTCTTAACTAGCTTCCTACAATAAAATTTGTAACGACTTCTAATAACATAGTGACGTCCTGCTCTATGCCTGGATAAACAAATGACAACGCAAATCTATGCTCCGAGCCAGTTAAAAAAATTGTTAAGAAACTTATAAAACTTGTATGAATAAACATTTATTTGCTAGAATAATAAGCTTAACGTCTAATTGATTTCGTCGAATATTTTTCTCGCGCTAAAATGGAAAACCTAAATGTTTTAGAGTCAACTAAATTTATCGCAGCTGTACCATCTTGTTAAAAAAGCTCTCAAGGCGACAGTTAATCTCGATTGCGAGTCATTTCACAATAAACAATCCGCGAGAGTGGCACGAAAGAGCCGATCGTGAGGTTACGTGAACCAATAAACACTTATTGTTAGAATGATTAAAGATATAGTACGAGATTTCAAACTGACTTGTTCTGCGTTTCGCGATTTCACTCGCGTTGCTGTCATAGGGTTATGTTTTATTGCCTATATTAGATATTTAAAAACGTCCCAGAAGGCTGATCTGAGTTTAGTAAGGACATTCTTAAAGCACTTAAATAATTCTTCTGTTATTTTTTGTCTTATTATGAAATAATCTATTTATTTAAACTAAAAATGACATCTAATACTACCACCATCATGGCCAAAGATTAGTTCTAGTATGTAACTTGTTTTTTTTATACGTGCTTTTAATAAATAAAAAATAAACCATTTACTTGGATTTTAAGAAAACTAATCACGAATCAGATTCATCTGAGGCAATGACAGAGGTTGTAGCGCCATTATTTTTATTAAAGTAAGAAATGGCGTTCCGTGGATAAGAGATATAGCTATGAATCAGATGATTAGTCTTTCTTTTACAATGTTTTCATAACATGTGTACACAGTGCCAATGTTAGTAAAGCTGAATTATAATTAAAATAATTTATAAATTAAAAAAGCTCAATTTTATGTACAAAAAGATAAAAAAATCGGTGTGGTTCTTCTGGCCTTATATTTCAGAATTTTTGATCACTGCTTTTCCTAATAGACCAGTAGGTGATCTCTCTTCAACCCAGGCATAGAGCCTGATACACGGTGTCTTTTGGGTCTAAGGCATGGCGGGTCTCTCGCAATGTTTACGTTTACCGTACGAGCGAGTGTTCATAGCGCACTTAGAAAGAATAGTATATTGGTGCACACCTTTCAAAGAAAGACTGCTCTTCAAAAATATAACTAATCAAATATTTAATTTGATTTAACGTAAGACACATAAACAAACATTTAAACAATATAAATTATAAAGTTACTAAATATTAAAATTTTAATACTTGTAAAATTCCTCGTAAAATAATATTCGGTTATCACAATGGGCGTACACAGGACCGCCCATACAACCTCGCTGGTATTAAATTATTTCCCATTTATCATTATTAAGCCATAAGGCACGGACTTCGTTGAGTTCGAAACCAATATTTTTTGTATCTATTCAGAATAATAATTAACTTTTACACAATTATTTAAATAAAAATCATGTCACTATGTATGAACGAGTATGACGACAGAAACCATAAATAATAAATCCAATGACGATTAATTTATTAATAATACCAAAATAAGTTTTGATACAAAGTTTTTTATAACAAACAGGCAGGGCAAACTCACACTGCGAGAAGGCTCGCAAGTGCGTTGCCGGCCTTGAAATTAGTACTCTCTTATCTTGAAGTGTTTCTTCCCCTAACCCCTTTTTAGAAGCAAGTATGAATTCAAGTTGCAAATTAAAGGCAAAGTGAAAAACAGTGTACGAAGCCATACAAAAGGTAACACTCAAAAAAATTAAAGTGGAAACGGGCCGGTGGACACTGCCCTCATTTGTGATGACAGATAGGTCAAAAAGGTCCTTCCTTGGCATTCCCAGTGGGCAGAAAAAGAATAAAACGCCCACAGAAATCTGGGAAGATTGAGAGGAATTCGTTAATTGGAAAATAGTAATGCTAGCGAAGATGAGAGAAGAGTTGAAGAATTTGGATCTATTATAATAATAATAATAAAGCTTAGATTATTTTACATTTATCCTATATCTTACCTACCTTCCTAGCCTCCTCTAGCTTTTTCCAACTGACTCTGTCTATGGCTCTTTCTCCATTCGTTTCCTGCTACGGCTTCGATATTTCTTCTATCCACCTTTTTTTTGGGCAGCCTCATCTCTTTTTCCTCTTGGTCCTTACCATACAGTTATCTTCAAAATCCACTTTTTATCTGTGTATCTTGCTATATGCCCCGCCCATTGTCACTTCTGTTTTAGGGTATAATATTAAATATAATAATAATATAAATTTAATGGAACTTAAATTTTAGTACTCGAATAAAATCTATATTTATCAAATCAAGTTCTATTCAAGACAGTTAAACATTCAAGAATGTATTTCAGCTATTTATAATAGGGTCCACGGCAAAATAGGTTGTCTCACGTGAGTCACAATAAATCTATTCCAGTACCATGATTGCATACACACATCATAAATTATTAATATCTAGGCTGTATCGTAACGAGGGAACTTAATACATCAAATTATAAATTGCCATGACCTAGTCAAAGACAATGGAATGTACACTGACTCATTCGGTTTAATCGCATTGTATTGCACTTCTATGGACACATCTACCTCTTTTATACAAA
This sequence comes from Pieris macdunnoughi, assembly GCA_905332375.1. Classification (NCBI taxonomy): domain Eukaryota; kingdom Metazoa; phylum Arthropoda; class Insecta; order Lepidoptera; family Pieridae; genus Pieris; species Pieris macdunnoughi. The sequence goes on from CAJOBZ010000016.1 coordinate 2,454,411, forward strand.
TGGTGTTCCCCATAAGATAGAAAGAGAAATGAAACGATTTCGATTGTGAATGATAATTAATCATGTAATCGTGATCATCGTAGTATTAATCAAGTAATCACAACTGCGTAAATGTGTGAATGTGATTAATGTTGGGAGTGAATGAAATTTGATTAACTGAAATGTGGTGAATAAATTGTTGATTGTGACCGAATTTTAAACAAAAGACCGTTTATAAGTTTTAACCGATTTATCGAAATCTTTTTATTTTAATATAGTTACATATATTATGAGGTGTTATACACTTTTTAAGAAATATAAAATTGTAATAATGTCGATAGATGCGAAGCGAAATTATATAAAAAGCAAATTAACCATAATATATAATATATATATAAATATATATTCATAAGTATCACAGAGACACTACATTAATAGATAGCAGAATTCTCATAGATAATAATGAAACATGACTTTAGTTAGTAGTTGAAATTTTAGGCGCCAAACTCAGTAGTGACAACTAAATGTCAAATTGGCGCCAAAATCGCCATCACCACGCATGCGTAGCTTTGCGAGGTACATTGTAATTAATGTAAATCAAACTGAATTTTTGAATTATTGTAATAATCACTATTACTTTGTTGTATAGTTTGAAAGAATCGTTGTTACGTAATAAAATATATTCACTTATTTAAAATAGATATTTTCCCAGAAATAATTGGAGCTATTCAAATGATATTATTTTTAATTACGTGTGTAACGGAATTCACGATTGTCCAGATAGGGTGAGAAGGGACGCAGAGGGAAAAACTTGTAATTGTACGGGAGTGGCCTACGATAATAACTCATTTGCTGTTGTGTTAGGGCTGCCAAAGATATATAAAACATAACTTCTTGATTTAATTATAGTTTAAAGATATATTTGAATATATATAAATTTAGTTTGAATTTTTATACGGCCCAGTTGGGATGGGGCAGACACGTTTCTTTACATATATATATTATCATAGTCCCTTCGTGAGCCTGCCTACCCAATTAATGTGTCAGTTTCAACTTTAATCAAACCTAGGGAGTAAGACGTACATTATCGTATTAAATATTATAAAATATATTTTGCTTTCTATAATTATGAAAACTAACGTAGATTACGTGCGGAAAGAAGATCTCTTCGAGGTAATATTATGACGTCAATATAGTTCGAGAGTAATCATCTTAATATTTAACATAAACATGTGTTTTGTTACTAAATGAAAATACGTAACAATAATATTTGTTCGCATAACTGCAACGCCCTCTGACCCCACATCCTTAAGTTGCCAACTAAAATTCACATCTGTATCTTCAAACGTATATAACATGGAGAGTGATCATCGGACGCCAAGGCAGAATACAAAATACCATCCGTATGACCTCGACGTCAGTCGTTTCACAACTGAGCGTTTCTTAAAGCCATTTTTTGCCGCGCACCATCACTATATGGAACCAGCTGCCCACTGAAGTATTTCCGGACCAATTCAACTTAGGGTCTAGAAAAAAGCGTACCAATTCCTGAAAGGCCTGCAACGCACTTGCGAGCTTTCTGTGAATGTGAGTGTCCATGGACGGCGGTATCATTTAACATCAGATGAGCTTCCTGCCCGTTTGCCTCCTGTGACATATAAATAAAAACATACCAACCCTACTTCATAGGAGTCATTGGGACCTCTAATGAGTGCCTTAAAAGTAATGGTTACAGCCGTGTCATTTAAAGGCAGTTTCGAATATTTAAATGCATCGTCATACGATCATAAAGATTATGAAGATGTAAGGATTTTTCACTTGTCATAATATTTAGTGTTGGTAATAATATATTGTTGAATTACGCTGCATGTTTTTTATTATAAAACTTTAGTAACTCAGTTTTTGCTTTTATTTATTTAAGGCAAGCAAATAAACTTTTCCAAGTTATTCAATTAAGATATGGTAATAATGACATTTTCATGTTAATCTTCTTATTTATAAAATTCTCGGGCCCATACTCCTTCGAAACGGCTCGACCGATTCTTATGAAATTTTTTATGCATATTTAGTAAGTCTGAGAATCAGGATCTATCTTTTAAACCCCTAAGTGATAAGGGGTGTCCACCCTAAAAAGAAATATTTTATTTTTTAGACAAAATTTTTTGTTTTTATTTTTTTTAAATACATGATACAGCATACAAAAATACATACAACCCATAATTTTCACCCCTCTACGATGAACCCCTATTTTTATTATAGTAGATAGTTATTTTTATTGAAGTGAAATAAATAATGTTGCCTAGAAATAATATACATGGCAAAACAACTTTTGCCGGGTCAGCTAAAATTAAGACAAGAATAATCCTGAAGTCACTCGGATCAGTTTAGTACACTGTGTCTGACGTATTTTATTCTAATCTTTATACGTAGAGAGGCTATCATGTTACGTCAAAGGTCAAAATTTACATAGATAAGCCTCATATACTCAGTTGCCATCAAGAGAAGAACGTACTACTTAAAGGACGGCAGCCACACGGCTACCTTCTGCGGCGTTGCTCAATCTTGGTCAATAGACGGCGGTAAACTTTACATTCTGTCCATAAACAAAAACATATTCATAATATTTTTATGTACGAAGTCTTGCAACAAAAACAAGAACTACGATTATTCTAATATTTCTCTTGTAATTTTCTAAGACATCCGTAAAGCAAATAGTTTATAATCCGAAAATAATGACGGTATTAAGCCAAAGAAGCGTGCTAATTGGTGCGCAAGGATTTGTAAGATTTCCGGTTCATTGCAAGTAAGAGGTTTGATGTTTGGCTAATACTATAATTCGTTTCAAGTAGCCAAGCGGCGCAGAAACATTTTCCGCTCGAAAGAATGCTTTTAGACCACATTTTATTATTCACAACAAACATGGCACAAGGTGGTATCCTGGTATGAATTTGGTTTGTAATAGTGTTCTATTTATTTGCTATGTAAAACAATTGACTGTGTCTGTAGACTAAGATTTTTACATGTAATCTATATACACTAACGATTTGTTAATAACTGATGCTTTATTTTATGCACTATGTATGAAAGTTTGTGAGAAAAAAATAAAGATTTGTAAGTGAAACCATATTTTATTATGACACAAATCTCGAGAATTTGAAGTATTTTTTTAATAATGAATTTGGTTTGAAATACTAATATTTATGTGCTATGTAAAAAAATTGTCTGCGTCTGTAGACTATGATAAATTTTACATATTATTTATTATTTTATAATTATTTTAAATAAGATTAAAACCACTATTTATTCGACAAAATCTCGAGAATTTGAAGTAATTTTCAATAATGAATTTGGTTTGAAATACTGTTGTATTTGTTTCTATGTTGTGTTGATTATAGTCTGTAGAGTGTAGACTATGATAAATTTTACTGATAATCTATCTACACTTACGATTTGTAATTAAAACAATATTTTAATATCAAAATTAATTTATTTAAATAACCACTAGTTTGACAAAATCTCGAGAATTTGAAGTTTTTTTTAATAATGACATTAACATGACGTTTAGATTTATAGTCAAATATTAGCGGTATCTATGACTTCCGTATGTCAACTCCAACAAGTTTTTGATCTACATAATTATCATAATCTGTGAAACTAAGGGTTACAGAATACAGTAAAATTACGCTTTACCAGATACAATATTTACAGTTTGGCATAATTTTTGTTCCATCGATTTGCCGAGTTTTTTGACTAAGCATTATTAAAAGAACAACATGTGGTCGTCGTCATATTTCTCGTGCCTTATTATAATCATTGTCAGGTAGACATGTAAGCTTTTGTTGTTTTTTTTAGGAAATACAAATAAATTAAACATGCGATCGCTACCTGGGCTCGAGTGCCGATTTTCGGAACTTGCTTTTTGAAAAAATTGATGCTCGCCGCAAACATTGTATTTGTGTGGTTAAAAAGTTAGGAAATAAAATGTCAGACGTTTTAAACCCTCTGGTTCAATTATACTATTATTTTATAGATTTATTTTACGTCTTTGTATTTGAATGTTTAAATAGAATTTTTTGTTAATTTAGCCCTTGACTTAACTTTAAAATTTAGTCTTTATTTACATGCAAAAACTGACCCAGAGAAGCAAAGAATATTGTATAGAAAAGTGTGAAGAGTGTTACTAAGTCATATAAAAATACCAACGAAACCTTTAGGCCGTTCAGGTATTACGTAAGCAGACACCCCTCCCCCCCTCTTTTCAGCAAAAGTAAGCAAAGCTTTTAAAAATAATGGTGCATAAACGTATTAATTTTTTGTAGGAATCCTCGAAAATGCATTTAGTTTTCAAGCATAGACAATGTGTGGGTAATATGTGTAAAAAAGTAAATAATTACTGTTGACGTAATCACCAAATAAGAAAATCAATGACCCCCCCCCATTTATTTAACCCGTATATATCGTAATAAATTATTGATTCCAAAAATAATACCGCAAAAGCGTCAGACCCCTTACACCCCGGCAGGGAGTCACGAAGGTCTAAAAACGCTACAAACAGTTTTTCTTACTCGACAAAACAATTTATTACAAACATACATTGCTGTTTATAACCATACTTCGTTATACGTACTAATTCAGCAATGGAAATTAGGATTGCACGTTCATCCCTTGCAGACGTCATATGGTGACCGGCTTCTTTGTTTTTGCAGATCTTTATAACCGCTATTAATCTTTATTTTAATGATTTTTGTGATTCTTTGAGCGATTTTAAAATTGTAAATTATGGTAAGGGATTTTGGAATGTATAATAAAATTATACAAAACGACACCGCTTTTATGTATTTTATGGTACGGTCAAGTGTTTCTATAAATTATTATGGTAATTTTAATTAATAAAGTTAGTAAATAATAGTCCTCTTACTAACAATAGTACTGAAAAGAAACGTTTCATACAAAATAGAAGAAGAATAAAGAAACCACAGAGAGCCTGCAGTGACCAGGGGTATGTGAGACTCTAGTGATTCCCACTAACCTTATATTACGATGACATTAGGATACTTGACGAATAGCCTCAAGATACTTGTACGGTAGAAGGGTAAATGCATGTCTTCCTTGGCAAACAAAAGCTATACGTACTTTAGTAAGTACTGTTAAAAAAAATTAAACAAAGCAAACCTTTGCATCAACAACATGAAGTATAAGAGGTAATCAAAAGATTATGGGCCTATAATCATATTAAATAGGTTGTGAAAATTTAAATATTTACAAGCAAGATATATCGAAAACCTCGACTTGCGCTAAGAATGCGATTTAATAAAATAAATTGTAAGAAAACCTTTAAAATCAATAATACATATTACAGTTTTAAAAGTATAATTCAATATGACTGTAACTATGTGGACTGAGTTTGCAAAAAGTTGTTTTTAATGAACAGCTGCGGATGTCCGTTGGAATTTGTTGGGGCAAGCGCATCTATTTATGGGGTTTTAATTTTATTAGATAATAAATACCAATACGTTGAATTACACCTTGATAGTATAAGAATTTGCGTTGCGTATTGCGTGTTGCTCCATGACCCCTACCACCTCCTTCAATTAATTAAGAATAATAATAATAAAGCCCGTTTATTTCCAATCTTTACAAATGTACAGTCAGATACTGGACATATATATTATATGTATTTTTTCATACTAATATCCTAACTTCCTTCAGTACCATTGATCAGAACCCCTTCAAAAGGATCATATTTAAATATCTCCAGCCTTCTTTCTCCATTTGCTTCCTGCTTACGTTTCTATATCATATTTTTTAAATTTAATGGGTGGGTGGTTTAATGGGCGTGTTGGTAAAAGGAAAAAATTAGGCCTCGTATGGTTAGAGAGTGGACGGGTATTGCGACTGCGGAAGTTGCTGAATCTGGCACAGGACAAGACACGCGTCACGGCTGACGGCCAACCTCCAGTAATGGAGAGCCACCTAAAGAGCTATGAATAATTGCGATATGACGTATTTTAATTAAAATTTAAAAACTGTGTGTTAAGTATGTCTCATATACGACGAATTGATCATAAATTAAATATCTTTTCTCATAAATAAAAGTCTATCAATATTATTTGACTAAAGTGTGATTTGCACAATGATTCAGAATATAAGTAAGTACCCAAATTGGTTTATATTTAGAATTACCTTCCCAGCTCAAAAAAATATTCTTAGAAAATAGCACCTAGTTTATAGTATTGTATCTGTTTAGTATTACGTAATAAACATAAAAACAAATTTTAAAGTTTCATTTAAAAAAAAGTTTCTCTGTAAAATTGATACTTTAGACTGTCGGAAAACAATTCGAGATATTGCTACTTACATGACCTTATTACAGATAAAATTAATTGCAGTTACTACTAGGAAAATTGCACTACTAGTTCTTGCCTACCAGACTCGTAATCGTGCTTTGATTTACGTTCTTCTCATATTGATTGATGAGAGGAACTATGCAAAAAACTCAGTTTTGTATCTCGCAGCCCGGATATACAACGACCACTATTTATGGTTCGACTTGTTTAAGCTATCGCGGAATATGCTTAATAATATCTATTTTGCTAAACACAACCTTCACACCACCCCTTAACACCGCCAAAGTAAAGTGTAATTCATAATTTTTATAGATTTTTTCCTTTCAAAGTTTCGTCAATGTTTGAACCTTTTTGTATATATTATATAGTATTCCATCTTTACCTATATATATTAGGTCCTTACATATGAAATTGGCGTATTTCGTACTGGCCACTTTAATCACGATGTTCTCCTCTTTGGTAAGGAATTCCAAATTCAAATTTGTACAGCTATTTACTCATGTATTTGTGCTTCGATGACCGTCATTCATTTGTTTTTTCTTCTGTTTTTTTCTGTTTGCGTCACTCATTTTACAAAATGGAAAACTTAAAGTATCGCATTATTTACGAGTACTAGTTCCGCCGTGGCACTAGTGCTGCGGAAACGACTCGAAGGGTGAATGATGTGTATGGCGGTCATGTTGCAAAAGAAAACACAGTTCGTTTTTCGTTCCAACGTTTTCGTTCTGGAAATTTCGACCTGCAGAACAAGCCCCGTGGACGGACTGAGACCCAAGTTGATAATGAAGTATTGAAGGCTATTGTGGAAGCGGATCCATCGCAAACCACGTCCGAGTTAGCTGCAGGCTGCGGTGTTAGTGATAAAACTGTTTTAATTCACTTGAAGCAATTTGGGGAGATTAAAAAGCTTGAAAGATGGGTAACTCACGATTTGACTGACTCAGCACAATAGTGAAGGTATTTTAAACCGAATCATTACCTGTGATGAAAAATGGATTCTTTACGATAATCGGAAGCGCTCAGCGCAATGGTTGGATCCTGGCCAGCCAGCCAAAGCCTGCCCTGCAAAGCCAATCCTGCCTGCAAGCGAAAGTTTACCCCAAAAAAGTTACTTGTAAGCGTTTGGAGGACTAGTGCCGGTATTGTTCATTGCAGTTTTCTCAAATCTGGCCAGACTATTACGGCTGATGTCTATTGTCAGCAATTGCAAACCATGATGGAAAAGCTAGCGGCTAAACAACCTAGGCTGGTCAATCGCTCCACACCACTGCTACTTCACGACAACGCTAGACCACACACTGCACAACAGACCATTACCATTTACCTGATGGGGCAGTACAAATCACCTTCACAGATTTTATTGATTCCCGTCCGACTGGTTTTTTTAGTAAAGGGATCAATGAACTACCTATGAGATGGCAAAAGTGCATAGAAAACAATGGTTCATACTTTGATTAATTAAATATATTATATTTAAAAATATTCGACTTTTTGTTCCTCCCATACAAAACGCCAATTTCATATGTAAGGACCTAATATTAAGTATATTAGTGTTTTTTGTTATATATAATTTAAGTTAGCTTTAGGAGTACGAAACAATTAAATAAAAGACGTCAAAACAGCGGCGATAAGAAAGAGTGGCCAAGAGTATCTTCCCAGCTTACTACTGGGCCCTTGATTTGGGAACAGTTATTACAACTGTAAGTTTAGTACAGGACCCGCGGGCTTCGTTTAGTGTACATAATATGTATTTTGTGTCATTATTTAATACACCCAAAGACACCAACGTTGACAGGCAGAACAAAGTCATTAGTCATTCATTATCCACTTATGCGAAAGCATTCTATCGAAATAATGAGTGCGTTTAAGTAAAAATTTGCGAAGGTAGAAAATTAACAAATTAAACTGGCCCACGAAATGAGAGAATATTTTTCGAATAATTGCGGTGGTATGGCTAATGGAATAATAATTATAATTACGTGCGGTTTCTAAAGAAGCCGGTGCCACCCGCTGACCGAGCGATTCGGCAATTGTTGGGCCAAAAAAGCAATTAAAAATATAGCAGAGGTAACGCAGCAAGAGATTGGCTCGGATTGTGCTGTTTGTGGTAGCTGGACACAGTTTGAAATCATGCCAGTGATTTCATCCTAAAGTAATTTTGGTAACATTTGAATTAGTCCTGAAGTCTTGAAGTGTTTAAGACTGTTTTATTTAATAATAGCTGGCCTGGCGAACATCGTACCGCCTAACAGTCGATTCTTTATTTTTTTTAAATACTTATTCTGCTATTCCGGACATCGGTCTAGCTAGTAAGATAAAAAAAATAAAGTTGATAAGACAACAAATACATTATTTCAAAAAATAAAAATTTACCTTCCCGGAACCCCTCCACTAATACTTGAACTTTATGATATGGTATTAAAGTTCAAATTGACTTTTAAGTATTATTACGAATATTTTGTATGGGAATATAGAAAAGTGTTGTTTTTAGACTTTTTCACTCAATTTTTTTAATTTTTTCTCTCCGTAAGAACCAACCTTGTACTTCAAGGAATATTATAAAAAAATAATTTGCCAAATTGGTCCAGGCGTTGTTGAGTTATGCGCTTACCAACACATTTTGCGATTCATTTTTATATTATAGATAGATATGAGGTGGGCTGAAAAGTTCGTAGTCATAGTCATAGAAAAATATTTTTTGATAGAGATTGATTTAATTATTCAATTTAACCTTCGATAGTGATACAACGATTATAGCGGTAATAAACATTTTCGATATTATTTTTTTAGTATGATTTGTACAGCTTCAAAATAGGCTTCAGTTTCGGCGATGCCTTCTTCATCGGCGTAAAATTCCTGTCCAGCGAGCATTTGTGTAGTGCATATATTTTGTGATTTATTAATATTTAAACTAAGATGCCGTCCAAAGTTTCTCAGGAATTTCACTTATAAAAAACCGTTCGGTAGTATTTAAATATATAGCAAACAGATAGAGGATTTCGGTTAATGATAGGAACGAAAAATTTATTAAACATTATTTTTGTGGCTTACAGTACGTGTTCTTATTAGGGTTTCTATGGATAAAGTTCCTAGCCAAGATTTTACGTAGCCAATCAAAAGTTTGCTAGAAAAATACTTCTGCGCATCTAATCAGTTTAAACTTTTTTACTGGAAACTATAGCAATAACAGTTTATTATATATACTTTTATTGCTTCTAAATAAACCCTAAATAGCATAAAACCATGTTTTATGGCATTGAAGAAATACCAACTGTGATGTTACTTCCACTGTGGTAGTCTGATAAGACTGTTGGAATTACATCACAGAGATTGACGTGGAATGGATTATGACTGTGAAAGTATTGAAAGGGAATTCGGTTTGGTGTATTTTAATTTAATATGTAAAGCAATAAGTATTTTCAAATTATGTATCTAGTGATTAAGTGGAAGTCCATCAATTATGTGTAGATACTACACATAATCGATAATAAAGATTAGTTCCACCAGTGTTGTTTAAACGAGTGATAGAAAATAAGTATTTGAGTCATTGAGTTGCAGTACACATGTCTAATAATATACGAGAAAAAAGAGCAGCAAGTAAATCATTGCAGCTACAACCTTTTTTAGGTCTGGGCCTCAGATTTCTGTATGTTTCATGATCATTTATCAATCTAATAGGCAAGTAGGTGATCAGCCTCCTGTGCCTGACACATGCCGTCGACTTTTTTAGGTCTAAGGAAGGCCGGTTTCCTCAGTCATTATACTCGTGCAACCTATGGACCCGTTTTACCCAGAAGCCCTTGAATATGCTCCATATTTAGAATAATATCACGTTCAGGTTGCTAGTGGGCTTGCGGGGTTCTGCAGTGCGTCAGGTAAGAATGTTGTGTTTCAGTTGAGGCCGTGCTTTAATGCCATCATACGGCATTCATTATTCATCAATATTTCATTTATTATTAATGCTTCCGTCTCTTAAGCTCGTCTAGAATATCACACTTAATTCTTCAATAGGTGTCTAAACATTTCTTCACATTGCCTTTTGATTGTGGTCAAACGGAGACACACCATTGGAAAAAAGGCATTAGTTCCGAAACACTTTTACCCAGTTCGTGGCATAGTGGTATAATAACACTTAGTTTAACCAATTACTTTCCGAGTGGAAAGACCCCTTGGCGTTGCGTAGAGATGTGGGTCTCACTGGTTCGGATTATACCTGCAACTGAGATTCATTGGCAACCCACCCGCATCACCTCGACATTCCACAACTGAGCGCTTTTAATTCAGCTTTCCCCCGCACCAAAACTCTGTGGAACTAGCTACCCATTGAAATATTTCCAAACAAATAACGTTACTATAATAACTTACTTACTAGCTAACCACAAATTAGTTCCACAATCATATATTTGTACTTCACATATACATTGAAATAAATAACTAACCTTAACATATAATAACTAAAATATATTATTAAAAGGAGTCCCTTTAGGCAAGGTTCCAAAGATACTGGCAGCGTTCCCCCTTTGAATAGCTAGACTAATTATTTGTCCGAGGTAGCTGCCAGATCTTCGGTCTCCTGTGATGTCGACTAACCTTTTTGATATTTCTTTAAAAAGCCTTAAAGCGCTAGGACACCACGGACCGAGGGTCTCGACACCGAATGGGACAAAATCATATTCTGAGCCTAGACCCCTGTATTTGCATGCTTTAGTTTTTTTATTTTTACTTGTCATAATATAATATAACCAAACATGTTGTTGTAACACCCGTACTATATTTAAACAGGTCCTAAATATATAGTGCTTCATCTATATCCAGATCTTGTCATCTTAATATTGACTCAGCCATAAATATATTAATACAGTAAAACTAATCAGAGATATCCTAAAAATAATTTATTTTCTGAATCAGTATTCTGTATTTGTCTTGATAAGATTCGTTGTTATATTGCTTGTGAAATTGAGCTGTCAGCAATGCGTGCATTAATAAATGGCCTCCAATGAATATTAATATAGGCTAACATAAATACTTTCGCTTTCAGAGAGAGAAATGGATATTTGTTGGATCAAAACGTATCGTTTGCTGAGTACAATTCACTTATTCCCTAATATAAGATTAATATAAAGAGTAAACTACTATTCTGTAGTTTACTCTTTTTATCACAGCGTAAACGCATTTTGTAAGAAAGAAACGAATGATCAGTGGATTTATAAAATATGTGGTATTGTGAGCTTCTTCCGACTTGAAGAGACATATCGATCTCTGAAGGGCTGGCTAAAGCCAAGAAGTTAAATATTGCTTAGCAGTCATTAACATTTAATTAGCGATATTCACGGTGTGACTTCACATATATTTGTTTATATGTTACCCACACACACACAGTAGTAAATTAAAAAAAAAAACATTGCAATACTATTACGATAAAATTCAATAAAACTTATAGGGTTAATTACAGGCCACTAATAAACATCTCTTTGTCTTCTTAATAAACATCTCTTTATCCTCTGCACGACAGGCAATCCCTTGTGCAGAGGCTGTTTTAGCGCAGACGAATGTAAGTGATCATAAAATATAATATATATATTTATATAACCAGAACTACGTACATTAAAAATTATTAATTACCATTTTAACTAAAAACTAAACATGATTGTGGACCTATTACTAACTTCATAATAACAATGTATAACCTTTTAAAAGCAAAGCATCATCAATATTACACACCCAAAAAAATTGTTGTTTCTTCCGGAATCGAACTCAGGGCCTCGTTTTATGCCATGTATAAATGTTACACCTCGATAGCGAAGCTCAACTTAAATTAACATCTCATTTTACATCCAACCACATGATTTAACTTTACTACACTTAGTAACTATTACAAACAAATTTGGTTTCTCCGTTGGACACGAAGAACTGATAAGAAACACTTATTTTAATCGCCGAATAATGATTTTGCAATATTTTTAGGAAATGGAACTCCTTGTTCCACACAAGAATTTATTGAAATGGAATTACGAGTATAGATAAAACACAAACGTGAAATATCAAAGTTTCATTTGAGGCGTAATTCAGTTACACCTGCATCAAAATTAATCCCTGATCAGAACGTTTCCTAAGCATCTTCAAAGACATCTCATCCCACCAATCAAAGCTTAGAAAAAACCACAGACCCCTGTTCTTGGAAAATTGAAAACGTGTCAACTTGGCAATAGTGTAAGTTTGAGTGAATATGTTTAGTAGTCAACACACGGCTGTAAGTAGATTTACATGTTACGGGAACGTGACCCTATTTCGAATTTTACTCTGCGCCCGGATTGCGGCTGGATGATGTTTAAGCCGCTTTAAAAGTTAAGAAATATAGCCAAATATACGGTATCAGAAGGGTTGCTTATGTGTTCTTTGTCGGGCCTTTTAAACTAAGCCGTAGCGAGGCAGTTAAGAACTTTGCGTATGCGAACTAAAAGTTCCGAATTTTTAAGTTACGACTCAGTTTGGTAAGTAAATTACTTAAATAAGATTCTGACGGATTTACGTTTCATATTATGGTTAAAGAAATAGGCGAATAAATTTCTAAAGGGACGGCAATGCATTCGCGAGTCTTGTTGCAGTGTCAGTGTTCGCCTGTTCTAAAAAAAGGTAGAGTGCAAACGGGTAGGTTAGACGTTGCTGTGCTTTTAAAAGTTTTGACTTAGTACTTAGAGTGTTGGCCTAGTGGCTTCAGCGTGCGACTGTTATCCCTAAGGTCGTAGGTTTGATCCCCAGCTGTGCACCAATGTACTTTCTTTCTATGTGCATTTAACATTCGCTCGAACGGTGAAAGAAAATATGGTGAGGAAACCCACATATCTTAGACCAAAAAGGCGACGGCGAGTGTCAGGCACAGAAGGCTGATCACCTACTTGCCTATTAGATTGAAAAATGATCATGAAACAGATTCAGATTTCTGCCCAGACCTAAAGAGGTTGAAGCGCCACTGATTTATCTTTGTAGTAGGTCACTAAATAAAGTGACAATAAAACTTTATTTGCCTCTTAACCAAACATAATAAAACTATTTGAAACAAAATACCGATGATTGTTACCCTAAATTGAATTTTCACGCGTGTTTTGTGTAAAAATATCTATCTATGTTACCCAACAATTCAAGTTTTACTTGTGTAAACAGTATTTGTATTTGTGTTCTAAAATCAAAACACTAATCCATAATAAAGCGACAAGTAAACGCAATAGCCTGTATAGATTCGCTTCACTGATACGTATTATGTCACCCAAGTAATATGGTGTACCCTGATAACTTATGACTTAATACAGTTAGCAATATCGAGGTATTTGCTGAGTAAAACTTGTTCTACGTCTAATGTATCCCTATCTGAGAAAGTATCTTAGCTTTTAATGATTACGAGGTTAGTTACGGTATCTTAATATCAGTGTTTGATATAAACATTGCTTATTTAAGGGGAAGGTAAAAAGAGGTATTTACGATCGACGATAAATCGAATCGTAAAAAAGTATATCACTATTTATTGATTTCTATGGGGTTTTTTACGGAAATAATATCTTATATCCTGTAGTATCTGATTAGTTAGTGCTGATCGTTTTATAGACTGTGATCGGTATACGGCTATTAACCTGAATTGTGTTGCTGGAAAACGAATTCCACTTTTGTCTTAAACGACTGATGAACAGAAGAGATCAATTCGTAGTAATCAGTAACTATAGATGGTTTATTAATACATATAAAAACACTAGCTGACCCGGCAAACGTCGTTTTGCCATGTATATTATTTCTAGGAAACATTTATAGTTCATTAAAAATAACTATCTACTATGCTCAAAAATAGCGGTTGATCGTGGAAGGGGAATAAAAAATAAAAAAATAACCAAAAAATAAAAACAATTTTTTTGGGGTGGACACCCCTTATCGCTTAGGGGATTGAAAGATAGTATAAATAGATAAGATAGATAGTAGCTGATTCTCAGACTTACTGATTATGCATAAAAAAATTCATAACAATCGGTCGAGCCGTTTGGGAGGAGTATGGGAACGAACATTGTGACACGAGAATTTTATATATTAGATTATGTAGTCTTACAATTTTTCAGGAGCATCAGATGTTTGTATCAGTAACACCGATCATATTTCTAAATAGGCGAGTAGGTCAGTCTTCTGTGCCTAGCACATGTTATGTAATAGTGCCCAAAGAAATAAAAATGCTTTCTTATTTAGCCGGGGCTCAAACGCGCGACCTTCAGAAACGTGCTAGGCTAACGCGTCGTTTATGAGTCTTTAGATCCAAATAATTCAAAGTAACGTAATCAATTCTACCACAGAATTGTCAAATATGTCAGTTACGAGAATAGCCCAATAGGAGACGCGGGTCCCGCCGGCCAGCGGGCTCAGTTACCCTTAAATATCATGAGGATATTTCTGGAGTCCAGAAGTCTAGCCCACCAGACGTAGTATAAGTAAAAACCCTTTTTTGACTCTCCCTCGCTGTTTAGCTGCTAGCTATGTAAAAAAAATTGGGCTTAACAATTGTATCCAGTCTTAATTTTGCCAAACTGTACACATAAATTGTCGAATATATTGGCCGCAAAACAAAGATTGTTTTGACATAAACCTTTTTCATTCTTCGTAATCAGAATCGTTACCCAACATGGCGGCGAGCGTTTAATATTCGAACACCCATCTCGATTTTGACAGGGCATCGATGTAACAGCAAGTTATTTCAAATTAATATCCCAAATCATGCCTTTGTGTACACTGTACAGCGATGTAAAATAAATCGATTTTAGTACCGATACGCATAAGTTTGTTCATGCAAATGTAAGAATTGATCTGAGATAGGCCCAACGTGTACAATCGTTAGACATGCCGCATTGATTACTCGATTCAAACTTACTTGTATTCGAATGAAATAAAAAATATGGAAATAAGCACTGAGAGGTAGCTTTTTATTAGTAATGGTGGTTTGGTGATTTGTGAATCGTATTTTTATTTAAGAAATTTAAAGATTAATATAAAATGGGGTAATATGTTTTCAACTATAGAGTTTTTTACTCTAATAAAGGCCTACATAACATGACATTTCAAGGCAAATGTTAAAAAAATTATTTATTATTAAGCCTTTATGGCTGACACCCAGTATAATATATCTAAACATTTGTTTTAGTTAAATAACCTAACTTAATCTAATGATCAGAGTGTCCTGTGACATATAGGCTTCTTCCAGCTGCTTCCATTGTTTTCTAATGATAGCTCTTCTTGTTTAAGTTGTGCCCCCTATTCTCTTTATATCGTCTGCCCATCTCTTGCTCTGTTTTCCTCTTTTCGTTCCATCTCATGGTTGCAATTCTGTAATAATTTTCGTTCATTTCAACCTGCTATCTTTCGACATGTTCCCGGTCCAGCACCATTTCAATTGCCTTATTATGTTTATAATATCCTCAACTTTTGTCGTTAATCTTCTTTGAGCTTCTATTTGAATTTATAATAAAATAAATGCAGCCTATGAATAATGCTTTTAATACTAAAAAGATTTCACTAAAATATCGAAGTATGTAGGCGAGTGGCTTTCGTATTTCAAACTTATTATTTTCAGAATTTATTCAAACAATTAGATAAGCTTTTAACTTTGATACTTAAAACTGTTGAAACTCATGTAATATTCAAGTGCTGTTAATTGACAGACTAGATTATTTAATTTAGACATATTTCAATTAAAACATTGTAGTAAAAGTGAATGGTATTGAAATTGAATAGAAGATTGAAATCTTTCACGTCAATCAATTGGTACCATTGAGCAAAGATCTTAACTACGAACTAACCTTTTAAATTTCCTTGTATCAATTATATAGTTATATAAACGTAACTAAATTGTTTATGTAAAAAACATTGACACGGTAACACACGTGACGTAGATTTAACATTTAAAACTTCCTGTAGGAATATAAATAGAGCAGTGTTGGCCTAGTGGCTTCAGCGTGCGACTCTCATCTCTGAGGTCATAGGTTCGATTACCGGCTCGGAAACCAATGGAGTTTCTTTCTATGTGCGCATTTAACATTCGCTCGAACGGTGAAGGAAAATATTGCGAGGAAACCGTCTTGCCTTGTCTACGGCGTGTCAGGCACTGAAGGCTAATAAATCATGAAACAGAACAGATGTTAAAAACATATGTTATATTATGAAGAGCCTCTACAGTTTTATCATCGGACGTTAAGGCAGTATACGAAATTCCACCCGTATCACCTCGACGTCCATAGTTCCACAATTGAGCGTTTTTAAGGCAGTCTGCCGCCCCCCACAAATATGTGGAACCAGCCAACTGATGTATTTTCGAAACAATTCGACTTTTCCTTGAATAAAAGAGCATGACAACTCTTAAAAGGCAGCCGGCAGGTGACACTCTTTATATCACTTACCATCAGACGAGTCTCCTGTCCGTCCAAGTCGTACCATGAGTAAACTCTCGAGTTCTTGAGTACAATAAATAAGTTTAAAATTAAAGTTGTTTATAGAATATTTTCAGCTGCCACGTAGAACTTTATCTTCGCAAATTTGGCCTCAAAATAATACACGAACATACTTGTTTATTTGAACCTCATTATTGAGATCGATCCCTATCATTATCTTCTCCATCTGATTTCTGTATTTCCTGATTATTTTTCTTTATAGCCAAGTATATAGCTTACCTAATTGTGTTCACTAACCTTACATTTAATGTGAGGAAATGGTCTAAATTTTTACTTTAATTTGTGCTGTTACTCTAAAAAAATTTGAAGCTACTGAGAGATTAATTTTGTAATACATAATAAACAAGCTAGACTTATAAGTATGAGCTAATTGTATTTAATTAAAATTGTTGAAAGAGTAGTATCTAATTTATCAGTGAAATGTCGTAATTAAATCTCACTAGAGGAAGTTACTAGATGCCAAAAGATTGCTATATTCATGATTAACCTATATAACACCAATTACATCAATTAAGTGTACAGGAAATAAGTTGGTAAGACTTGTTTGATGCGCAGGAGTCGATATTAGTAGTGTACGACATTCCGTATAGCTATGTCCGTCGTTCTCATACTCTGGTATTTTTAACAACGAGACGTCTGGCTGTGAGTGTTCGTGGACAGTATCAGATAATACCAGCCGAGCCTCCTGCCCTGTTTTCCTGTTCTAAGAATAATGACACTGTGACTCATGCCAAGTTTTGTACCGAGTAAAATAATTTAAATAGCGAAGTAAATATTACACAATATCAAAATTGGAATCTTTTCATTGTGTAAGTATCTTTAATAAAGATTGTCATTTAGACGGCATTGTGGACACAATCACTTCACATTACAATGCACACAAATGCATAAATAGCTGACGTTGCATAATTTGATCACGCAGTCCAAATTGACCCGAGCTTAAAAACGTAACTACAATGAGCCTAAAATATACTACCACTACTCAGTTATAAAGAGCCCCTAACGATTACTTGACTATGCATTGAATGGTAAATGTGTACAATTTGAAATGTGATCCCACTCAGCAAGCAATGTAAGTAATGAAAGTATTGCTTGTGGTTGCACTTTCCAGCATGGTACTCGATTCCTATTTGATTATTTCGACGTTTTGACAGCTGACCACGCTCGTTACCACTGTCGTAGAAGGCATCAAATGACGTGCAAGGCTAATTGAATACAAAAGAAGTGATAACTAGGGAATGCATTATGAATTGAGCAATGTAATGTAGGCAGATGGTTCTTGTTAAGGTTAGATTATGGTCAAAGGTTTGGCTAGCAATATGTATAAGAATTTTTCATATTTAAAAAAAATACATTATCTCTTTGCTGATCACGAAACATTACGATCTAGCCCAACTTTAGACTAATAAGTAATTTAAGTCTAATTTACTAAATAATATTTAACAAAAGAATGTGTCCAATAACACTATTTAAAGTCTCTATTAAAGGGAAAGACACGCTGTTCTGGTGTTAAATTTGTTGCACTATATTATACTATAAAGAAATATCTTTTAAAATGTCTCACTACTAGATTTTGGACAATACGTGTTCTTTAAAAGATAAAGGAATGTTTTGTGTATGCTACTAATATTAATTGTGACCATTAAAGAAAAAAAGTTCCTGTTTACTCTAAAAATCAGTTCTGGTCAAAGTTTATCAACACTCGTTCATATTATATCCGAATGACCGATCTTTTCAAAAACTAGTCTCCTGACCCACTGCAGCCCGTTTCCCTCTGTAAAAATATGAATAGCGAGTGATTGCAGTGACGTGTTCCGGCGACAAAGCGGGCTAAAGCCTTAGGCCACAAGCCTCCTGCCGGTAATTACGTCATTAAATATGAACGGAGGCTCGCAAGGAGGTTTTATGCTATGATATTACATGCCGAGATGACTTCTGTTGCTTATCCTTGCGGAATTGTGCCTTTATGTCGCGTTGATAGCTTTTGCGTTGGTTTAAACACACGGCTTCGCGATTGTTTTTTAGTATCACATACGCACAATATTAAAGGAATCACTATCTTACATATATCGTAATTATAAAATTAATATATATTCTAAAATTACAATAATATTAATAAAAAATTTATAAATAGAAAAAAATTAACTAATTTAATAAGTTTTGTTCTGTGTCTTTTAATGATTGCATCTTTTCCTCATGAGGAATTCGTTGAGGGAGGAAAGCACCAGCTCTTGGGTATCACCACCACGATCTTTTGGTTACAAAATCATCTATACACTGATATAAGGCCCTAAAACATGAAATTAATACTGACAAACCTTGCGCAGAAATCTAAAAGCTTTTATGTAGTTAACTTAACTTTAAGCTTAACTAGCTAAATGTAGTTGAATCCTGTAATAATTCAATAGTGGTTTTTTCAATACATTGATTACATGCATTTTTAAGCTATTGCATAGCTTCTATCGCGGGCCTCGAGAGTGGAGACCGAATCCAGAAATTCCGTAACGAAAAAAACCTTACGCGTTAGAGCGGGACAGAACGCATACTGCGTTTTCACATATCTCTGACGAGATCGGTGCAGCCGGTGCGCGTTAGAGTGAGACAGACTATATAGGCGAGTTAGTCTGAGTCTGGTAGAGTGGTAGATTGAATTAATTTATCAAAGAAAAAACTTGAATTAATATCAAAGAAAAAAATACTGCATAAATAAATAATTATAATTGCATAAGTTGAAAAAAAAATGCAATAGCTCTACCGCGGCAGTCCCCGAGTGCCACAAGTTTTTATAAAATAATTATTAATTTGGTGTTACAATGGTGAGTACCTTCACAGTTCACGCTGAGGGCTGTTACTCTGAATAAATTTAGAATAAATGACTTCTACCAATCTGTCTTGTGCAGTTATTTATGTCAGTTATAGCTAATTTTATTTATTATATTTAAAACATGAATTTTTATTATAACCTCAGAAAAACAAAGAAAGCCGCATATAAACATATTTTATCTTCGGTTAAATTACGGCGTACACCGCTGTTACTCCAAACAGCGTAGCGGTAGCACTCAGGTTATAAAATACTAAAGTCGATGCGACGTAAAAATGTTTTTGACAATCATTGATCGTACGTTACTCCTTTATTGCCCAGTGATGGATTCAAAATGTTTATTAAAGTCGTCAAAGATCTATAAAATGGAAGCCATTTTCTTTACGATTTCACCTGATTGTTGCTTGTTATACTGTTTTACATAAGACATAAAGACGGGTTAGCGGGGTCAAAAATTTCAATACTATTTTATATGGACATTTATATTCAATAAATGGATGATATTTTTTTGAAATAAGATCAAAAAATTTAATAGGTAAATTAAAAAATATTCGTATTTTATAAGTAACACAATTCGTTTATTTCCAGTTGATTTTAAAGGTAAACAAAGATGGCGTACTTAAAAACCAGTGACAATTGACAAGTGACAAATTGAAGAAAGATAGAAGTTTAATTTATAAATGGTTAATTATTGCAACGTGAAAATAAGATATACTTGAGATTAAACAAACAATAATAATAATACAAATATATATGTATGTATTTATTAAAATGGTTGAAATTAACTTAGATTAAAATTGTAGTGTGTTTCACAGAACATTTGTGATTTGTTGTCAGGACCAGAAGACCATTCTAGCTCTTTTCGGTGAAATGTCAAACTGGAATTTTATTTTTAAGCTGTATTTTTGCATGGTCATGACTATTTTGTTAATTTTAATATTTTAAACGTTGAAATTAATGTAACTTTTTTGTGTGATTTTCCTTTATTTTCCGGTTTACACTTAATTCAGAATAAACAGACTTTACCCATCTATCTTTATCCGTATTTTTAATAGATAACCATTACATCTTTTAATGAAAAATGTAAATAAACAAAAATTAAAAAGTATTCAACTAATGTATATAATAATGTTCCCACATTTGAAAGCCCTTTAATACTTTGTCTACGCTTAAATGTTCGGTTATCAAAAGTAGGAAATCAAATGCACAAGTATATATTATATGTCATTGTAAAACCTACAAATAAAAGTACCGTATACACGTTCTCATTACTTAATTTGTGCTAACGTGAGGTGTCGTTGAGTCTAAAATACGCACCCATTGTATGGAATTTTTCTATTATAGTGAATGTGTTAAAATGTTTGATAAGATACCGCTGAGACGGGGTTACGCAGAATGTTATCTTTTCTACCCGTATGAAGTCATCAATGAATCTCATGCACACTTTTAAATTCTTAGTTAATGCCCTTTTGTATGTTTACTGATTAGATTCCTGGTGAGATAATTGGAAAATTTAGCATTTTTTATGCCACGCCTAAACCTCCGATAGCGGAGGCTTAGAAAAGTGGGGGAGGGGAATTTTCGAGCACAAATGATATACATATTTTTAAAATGTTAGTACTTTTACACTGATTATAATTTCTAGATTATTACTATTATCTTAGCCAAAATTATGGTGCAATTAACTTTAGCAATAAATGCTGATTTGCTAATTTGATATATAAGGGCAAATACACTTAATTTAGATAATTAAAGCAGATCTTAATAATCTAAACTAAATAACTGATTCTTCTGCAAAAGTGACATCAAGCCTGCTTCATTAACTGAAGCGACCTGCATAGATGTATTGATTTGATTAAATCTAATATAATATTAAATTGAAGTACTTTCGTATATCAAAAACAATGGTATAGGGGTAAGCCAATTAAGCTTTTTCTATTTCAGTTGACAAATATTTGTTGTCGTTTTAATTATTTAAAATTACTTTTCTATAAAATAAAACGAAGTACGTGCGTACAATGTACATATGTCAGAAGTAAAACTTCTTTGGCAAACTAATTTTTAACTCTTGTTCATATTTATACAAATCTAAAACTTTAGATTTCCGAGACTTATAGGGAGGGAAAAAGGAAGATATGTTAGGAATTCAATGAATTTAACTGTCATTAAAACATTAAGTGTCGAAAATTAATACAAATAATATTTTTTTTTAAATCTATTTCATCGATAATAAAAACACGTGGCATTTTAATTAACAATTCGTCAGTTGATATGTCAATAAATTATTTTGCTTAAATATAAAATACTAATATTTCATAAATACTCATTACGAAATTTTAATCTTAAAAATATATTTTTTATAAGGTAATTCACCCTTCTCACTATCTCTCAATCGGTATCAATCGCTCTCTCTCTTTTCTTCGACAAAAACGCTGCACATCTTCGTGACGTTCCGTAAAAGTTTTACCCTCATGCGCCTAAAGAAGTTTCACTTCAAAACAAAAGGTATTTTTGTTAATAAACGCAAGCACAAGTTGATTAAGCTTATAAATGAAACTTGTAAATAAAATTTTGTTATTCTTGAAAAATAAATACGCAATTTTTATATAACACAGTTGACGATTCTAAAATTTGAACACTGATTTTTATCTACAAATTATTCAAACTAAATTCCGAACTCCGCATGCAGCCTTAAAATGAGTTATCTAACGGAATTTCGAACAAACAGTGGCAAATTTAGACTTAATCTATATCTTTTTATAATACTAATGACGTTAATTATACTAAAACTAAAGTATTCATAATATTTTAATGCTTACTAATGTAAATTAGCTCTGGGTTATATTGATACGCTAAAATTCTTGTCAAATACGTTTAATAAATATATTGTGTTGTTTAATTAATTATTTATAAAATTAACGGTAAACGTTTTATATTTTCCTACCAATAAACAGAGTTTACTGTCGGAAGGCGTATAGACAAATCTCATAAAATAAAACCACCTCGGGATATAAATTAGACAATATTATGGTGTCATCGTTGTTTTATTTGTTAAAATATAGTAATTAATGTTAATGTTAAACAAAGGAAAATAATAGTTATATGAGACTTTACGATTACATCGCTAAGAAAATTTTAAACATTTATTATTGCTTAATATCGGCACAGCTCAGAGATGTCGCAATATATATAATTAATTAATAAAAGAGCTAAATAGTTGTTATATTTATACGGTATAATTTTGTTTACTCTGTTTATTAAATGTTTATGTAGAGATATATAGACCAGTGTTAGCCTACAGGCTTCAGCGTGCGACTCTTATCCATGAGGTAGTAGGTTCGATCCCCGGCAAAAAATTTACATTATGAAACAGATACAGAAATCTGAGACCCAGGCCTAAATAGGTTGTAACGCCACTGATTTATTTTTATTTTTTAATAAATTTATTTTTTTCCCTCTTAACTCTTTAGTTTTTTAAGTTTATGATTTTTTACTGTGGTGAATCCCTTCAGGCACCAATTCGTTTTTGTACTCTTCGTTTATTTATAATGTTAAATATAATTAAAATTACATACACTATACTGTTTATTTTTAGTGAATTAATTCATAAGGGACGCAGACTATAGTTGACAGTTATAGTCCACTTGACTTACGTAATTTGGAGAGGATTTTTACATAAAGTGGTAACATTAGTTTTTATAGTATTTCCTTATCTCGAAATCTTGTTTTATAATGGGTTGATAATGTACGATTATAGTGGAGCTAGTCCATCTCGCACGGTATAATTTATGGTGTAATTTCCAGTTCAGTTCAGCTAAAGCCAGTTTCTTGTATATTAATGGACTAATGATGGTCATCATCATTAATATAAGTACATTATCTTAGGTTAGACGGTACCGGTAATGTTTAAAACTATGATATTTTAAGGACGTAGTTTTATTTATTTATTAAATTACACTTCATCAGATATAATTTTCTATAGTATAAGTTATAATCTATCTATTTTAAAATACATGACAATTGCGGTGAACATAAATTTTACAAGAAATAAAATGATAATAAAAATATAACACTTCCAATTTTAATGTATTATTTAAAAATACTTATTTGCTTAACAATTCGGTAAAGGTACCAGCATACCACGCTTTTTTTTAAATTATGCTTTTACTATAAGGACAGATAAATAGTTTTTCACCTACGTACACTGTAGTGTTTCGCCGTGTGGATCATAAAGTTCAATTATAATCATGTGGAGAATGTAACCAGGGGTGGTAATAATAAGATAAAAAAACAGCAAAGCGTTTGCACCATTTCTGATTGTGATATTACAGCACTTTAGAAAATGTTTTGAGAAAACTAGATTTTTGATGAAAATGCGACAAGTTTTGTAGTCTCTGATATAGTATATTATGTTTAACACCATATGTATAATCTAAATTAATACAATAATTTCAGTTTTTATACTTAACCAATATTTTATCTAAGTTCCTAGCATATAATATGGTCGCTTGTTGTCCTCAGCCTTTGGGATTTTTATATTCCTAGTTTACTTGTGTGCATTATAATAATAACCTTTTTTTTCATCCATATCTTATTGATATACAATTAACAAAAATTTATATTAAAAAAATGTTACTACTCTAAGATGTAACATTTTCCACCATATTTTATTTTGAGCTATCGTCATCCAGCTACCCTTTCGATCCCGTCGGCCCATCGCTCTATTGGTATGCCCTTGATCCTTTTGGACCAGTCCATTCAGTAACTGTTTCAGACCATCTGTCTTTCTATATATATACTTGTGAGCATAGTGTAAATAAATATTGTATATACATCTACCAGTAGTCCATCATCATACAAACATCGTCTAGGGCAAAACTATTCAATGTACAGAGGACTTCTTACCCAATACCTTTGCATTAAAGACTATAATTACCTGCATATCATTTTAGACAGTCATTGCTTGAAATTATTGGCGATATATTGAAGTGGTCATATCTCGGAGCTAACCATCAGTACAAATTGGACTGATTGGCCCTGATACAACTGTCAATCACACAATCACAATGGTAACTAATGATTTTTCATTGTAAATCACGTTTTTGTGTGGGTATATGTCATATTGTTTAAGGTACGGGCAACCGTTTAAAACTATACTCAAATTCGTCTATTAAATTACTAATTGATTATATATTAAAAGAACGATGTAATTCTTGTAGAATTACCAACTTGTTTTTACTGATTCAATTCCAACGTTTGGAACATTGGCAACGTACTCGCGAGCCCTCTGGCATTGAGAGTGTCCATGGGCGGCGGTATCACTTAACATCAGGTAAGCCATCAGCCCGTTTTCCCCTTCGTTCTATAAAAAAAAGGAAATCAGACTGAGAAAATATTTTAAATAAATTCTTTTTTAATCTAGATATGAAAAATATGAAAAATTCACTTAAAACTAAAAAAAACAATGTTTTTTATTTGGATCGATTGAGTTTCTGTTACTTTTATAATTATAAGTGTTAAATAGTTTATTAATATAACGGACGGTATGAAAATCCTAAGTTCAGTCACTGATGGAGGATCTATGCCTGAACAAACAAAACAAATACACGACGAATTGATACCCTCCTCCTTCCACAATAAATAAAACCTCTAAGCTTTTCAATACTGCTACAGGTTAAGCTTTGAGGACATAAATATTAACTTTAGTTAGATTATTAAAAAAAACATCTTTTAAACAGCTGACGGATATTTTTTGACACTTTTCAGTCCAATTAATTATATAATAAAAATTTTATGATGTTGTCACCTAATATGTCGTTATATTGTATTTACGTGTTGATTGAAATTTATTAAACTTTTTTACGTTCTAGAATACCAGGTACCCCTAAGTAATAGAGTCCTCCTGTAACTGAACGCCAGAAACTGGTGAACTGTTGCACAGGACAGGAGCGATTGAAATTTATAGTTTTAAAGACACAATTACTTACAAATGAAAAGTGTGCGCCTTATTATTAATTTCCCATAAAAATTTATCCAAATAAAACGTAACTTGATGTACAATGTAAGATATAATATAAGATAAAAGCCTCCCAAGTCTTATGATAGAATTGCCTTAATCAATTACATTCTGTTAACAATATAATAGATTCGTAATTGGATAATGAACAGTATTGTTTATGACTACTTCCTTTGATACTTCGTTATTTTCCTGTCAAAATCTTTTAAGCGTACTCACTGTGTTATAAGAATATTGTTTGGCTATTTTAACCTTTAATATACGGAATTGTACCTCAGTAATATTATAAACATTTTTCTGCGTCTCGTAAAACTAGATTTTTTATAAATCTGTTAAACTGACTCAATTCCGACTCAGCATGGTCGAGTCGCAATAAAGCTCACAAAAAATCATTTTTTTTAAATTAATATAAGTTATGTAAATGTAAGCAATTTTAACTAAGTTATATGCTTATTTTGATGAGTTTTATTCCTGTACACTGGTTTATTTTCTTCCAAGCACGTCTCAGAGTCGTAGTTTTTACTGTGACATGTCTACCAAAACATTTAATAAAAATAATTTTAATCTATCTTCTATTTAGCTATTTGCTCTCACTGCTCATCTAGATAACCCAAAAGACTCTTAACACTGACTGTGCACGGCGGCTAAATAACGCGGCTGCTCCACCGATCTATCTTTCTATGGACCAATACTGCATACTGTACAGATGAACATAATCCTAATGATTTTTTCTGAGGCCAAGACTAGTCCTGAATTATCAAAAGCTCTTTAAAAACATCTTTAAATACTATAATCTTGTACAGGAGGTATCCCAAAGGTATTGCAAACCCTTCCATCGTCAATCAGTCTTTCCGCTTCGTGTGTTTTAGATAATAGCTGTATAAAACACATGAGCGGTTCGCGTCATACGAAATTATGATTAATGGCACGCTAACGGTTTTGAATTAAGCACACGATTTATGTGTGACTGGAGTCCGTACAAAATATTCAAATGTTTGGTGTTTTGGCCTTCAAAGTCATAGTAATGTGTAGACTCAAACGCTTAAAGAGGATAAAAAATTGCTGTACGGTGGACAGACCGCTAGTCGCTTGTTATTGTTTTAATTAATAATAGTTTATTCTGGACTGGGACGACTCATTTTAAAGCATCGTTTCAGTAGTATTAACTGTAACACAACAAACAAAATGTTGTTTAAAATTATTGTTTGTTGTAGAAAATTAAATCAACTGCAGTTCAGGAGGGTTTGGACTCAAAACCCAAGTGGGTCGATAACAGAAACTCAAAGCATGAAAATTGTTAATTCAGTGCCTTGGTGAGCGCGAAATCGAATGATAAATTTAAGTATGAATAATTTATTGTATAACATTTTTGGCTTATTTTTTAAATTTATTAGGAACTTCCTGCCATAATGAAAAACACAAAATGGTCCAATTATTGTAATAATATTATGAATACAATGTTTTAATAGCTGCCTGATATCCGCTGACATGTACCTGGCTGATAGCATCGCGGCCATTAGCCAAAATGATTGACGTGTGAGCTGGTTGTCAGTAATTTTGTTTGAAATTTTGTGCTCACTATGATAACCGCAAGCTGGTTATAAGTTTTATAATTTATTTTAAGTATTCTCTCAAACAACACATGTTAAAATGAGAATAATTAGATACCTACTTACTTTTCGAGCAGTGTTGGCCTAGTGGCTTCAGCATGCGACTCTCATCTCTGAGGTCATAGGTTCGATCCCCGCCTGTGCACCAATGGGCTTTCTTTCTATGTGCGCATTTAACATTCGCTCGAAAGGTGAAGGAAAACATCGTGAGGAAACCGGCTTGCCTTAGACCCAAAAAGTCAACGGCGTGCGTCAGGCACAGAAGGCTGATCACCTGTCTATTAGATTACCAAATTATCATGAAACATACAGAAATCTGAGGCCCAGACCTAAAAAGGTTGTAGCGCCATTGATTATTATAATTAGATACTTATGATAATTATGTTGGAAAAAGGATACACACGTGTGAAAATGACATGAGAACTTACGAAGGCGCAGCGCTAACCAGATGCAACTTTCTCACAATCGAGTAGCCCGCAATATCGAGGCACACAACTACCAAGGGGAGTTTTTGTGTATAAGAAGTCGCATCGGTGCGCCAAGAATCAGCGAATATACAATGTAAATACATAAATAGCAATTAGGTAGGAAAATAAAATAATAATAATACTAAATAATTAACAATACTAGGCTGCTAAAATTATTTTAGTACAGTTCACTTACATTTATTAATTTATTTATTTTGTTACTACATCATACAAAGTACTAAATCTACCGCATATTTTACAAAATCATCCACTATGACAATTTAAGTAAACATAAGTGTTACAAAAAAAAATACATTTAAAATATACACAAGATAAAATAAGTATACAATAAAGTTACCAGAAATTTTTGGTAAAACAGAAAAAAAATCATCAGCAAAACTGTGAATTACGTTCGAGATAGGCACCATACATTAGATCTGTGTTGGCCTAGCGGCTCAAGCGTGAGACCCTCATCCCTGAGGTCGTGCGTTCGAACTACGTTTGAAAAATTCTTTCTGTATGCGCATTTAGCATTTCCTACAGTGAACTATCGTGGAGAAAACAGCATGTCTCAAACGCAACAATGTATGACAAGAATCAGAAAGCTGATCACTTACTTGTCTATAAAATAAAAAACGATCGAAGAAAAGGGTGCAGTCTGATTATTATTTTATTTAGTTCACATGTCTATAAATAGCAGAAAATTCAAAATCTATTGATTTCAATTTAATAGAGAAGTAAAATATATTTTTGTATGGAAAACTTAAGCGCTGCGTTATCGTAATTTTTTTTTAATGGCTCTGGCTCGATTTGTGCATTAGCCAGCCTCAAGTATAGGATTTTTTTATAATTCGTGCTTGTCTTTAGAAATTTGACCGTGTCCTCCATGTACGGTTTGAGCACCAAGCACCCTCCCAAAGGCCGAGATCAAATTTAAATTAAATTAAAACTTGCCCTCGAACCGGGAATCGAACCCGGTACCCCTCACCTAGCTGGTTATCGTACTTATATAACTAAAGTGAAGTACGAATATGGAAGGTGTCTTTCGAGCTGTCAAAATTTTTTCGTATAATTTACAAAACCTACGTAAAACTCTCAGTCCTGCTATTTTTCTATTCGTCTGTCGCAAGGGGCGGCCATGGATTATTCAGTGTTAAAATATTTATTTAAAGTCTTAAATACAGTGCTGGAAAGAACAGTGTTCTATGAAGATTAACAAATCTGGAAACAATTCGCTATAACTTCTCTCTACGACAGACACAGACGAAGCATCCTTTAAACAACTTAAGTAAAAATATGATTAAAATTTCTTACTGTATTTTAGTTTGCAAGTTAATAAATACAATTTTGGCTTAGTCACTTTGCTTGTCTGTGGGTGGCCTTATGTATAGAGTATGTTGATATGTGATTCCAGGCTCTAATCATAGCACTAAATGTTAGCTTAAGTGACTTCGATAAAAACAAAATGCCTGCAATCGAACTTCTATATAAATACATTCTTATTAAACTAAACTGTCTCTCTTCATCACAGCGTAAACACAATGTGATAAAAAGAGATGAGTGTAGATTGATAAGTTTTGTTAATTTTAATGGAGAACAAATTTTCGGAATGCAAGTTGATTGAACAATAAATTTTAATAATTTTTAATAAATAAACGCGGCGTATTTGAAGAACTGGTAATTTTGATATACATTTTGATAGAAGTTAGCTTTAAAGGTTAATAGCGATTTTTACATTTGTAATATTACTATTTGAGATATTACTAGGTAATTCTGACGATACACAAAATAAATTCACAAACTAATCTTTCTGTCAAACGGTTGGATTGCATAAGATTAATTATTATAATTACAAAAAATTGTATACCATATGTAAGACCAAAGCATTCTAATATGTCTGTAGTTATCTATGGGTAAATTCTATCATCTATTAAAACCATAATCAGACTTTTTCTAAACTTCAACAGCGTGTCTGATGGACAGTTATTCCGATGTGTAATCAACTGTTAAGTGAGACTTACGAAATCGTAGGGACGGCACTTAGCGCATTGTGAAACAAAAGGCTAGTCGTGATCATTCAAAATCTAGGGTGCGACTGCCCTGCAGGTATTCGGTAACTTGTTGACATCGTGTTTTGATTGGACTTTGGACTTGATAAAGGGTTAGTATAAAGGTCATTGTCTGAGCAGTGTTGGCCTAGTGGCTTCACTGAGGTCGTAGATTTGATCCTCGGCTGTGCACCAATGGACTTTCTTTCTATGTGCGCATTTAACATTCGCTCGAACGGTGAAGGAAAACATTGTGAGGAAACCGGCAGGAAACCCAAAAAGTCGACGGCGAGCGTCAGGCATAAGAGGCTGATCACCTACTTGCCTATTACGCAAATGATCATGAAAAAGATACAGAAATCTGAGGCCCAGACCTAAATAGGCTGTAACGCCACTGTTTTTTTATAAAGGTCATTGGTAGACACCGCACACAAAGTCGATTAGTTAAACGTTAAAGTCTTATATAAGTGTAGAATGTAAATGTTATGTCATACATAAAACAAAATCAACTTCTCTGCAACTGTATTAGTATGAAATGTTAAAGTCCATACACAAAATTTCGTAAAGGAGTAGGACCGAGAATAGGTCGAACTTTTGGATACTGAGTGATAAGGATGACCAATTGTTTTTTTCATGATTTGGTATTCAATATATATAACGCCTTTTCAGTCTTTTACCACAAACACATTTTTAATATCAATAATAGTGCTATTAAAATATTCACTATAATTTATATGGCAAAACAATGAAGGCAGATTCTTATTAATATAATATTTACGTATTTTTATAGTCCTGAGATGTTACTTAATCCGCACTTAGTGTTTATTCACGCACGATTAGAGGCTTTTAGTTCGTAAATCGATTCCGTTCTCTGTAATGTCTGAACATTGCTTGATACATTAAAGCTTGTGCAATTGTTTTGATTTTATTCTTTGCGTCCTCAGAATAGCCTGCATAGTGCATACAGTATACCACCATTCTAAAATATCTTAATATATATATATTACGTGTCACGTTGTTTGTCCGCTATGGACTCCTAAACTACCGAACCGATTTCAATCAAATTTGCACACCGTGTGCAATTTGATCTAACTTAAAAGATAGGATAGCTTACATCTCAATTTATACCTGCAATATTATTTTATTGCAAAATATTTGTTTATTATTTATTAGTCACAATTCTAACCGATGGCGTTGTGTTGAAAGTACCAACGTTTCACATAAGCTACAATTTAATGGCATAACCACCATAAAGCATGGTGGTCCCCATGACTGGAGTTTTCCTACCGTTTCCCTTGAATAGTTTACTACTATGTAATATAACAATAACCTTAGCCACAGCAACGCTTGGCCGGTCTGCTAGTATACTATAAAATTTTGTAAGGCATTATAGAGAACATAATGAAATAGTATGCAAGATGAAGAATACTATTTTATCAAAATGGAGATTTAACAATGAAACATTATGTCAAAAAACTCTTGTAAATCAAAAAATATTAATCTAATAATTTAAATCAATTTAATGTGCCGTAAGTGATATATTGAATTTAAAATTATATTCTTTCGGATCAGAAGGGTATTTAATTTACAAAACAAATCAATCGAACCCATCACCCGTCCGTGGCACCGATTGCAAAGGGAACAGTTGATGTAGTCACCAGTGAGCACGCATATCTCCTCCCGGCAAAGAGACATAAGGTAGCAAACGCGCAATCTTCAATTGCATATGTCAAAACCAACTAAATAACTATGACCAATGACCAATGTGAACATATTATTATTGAAATTATTACGTATTTTATTAATATACAGTTGCAAATAACATAAAATAATTGGCAACCAGCCTCCTCGCTAAACGACCATCTTAAAAGCAATCCTTTGTAAGTATAATATGTCATCAAACAAAACAACTCAACTTAAATTTATACCCCATTTTGATCTAAGTAATTTGTGAACACGCGACATCAACCCAAGTTATTATCTTTTTTCAAATTCCTTTGCTTGTTTATTTTGTTCATAATGGGAGTCTAATCTACCATATGGCCTATAAAAAATTATATCAACAAGATTCGAACCGTATAATTTGTTATAATGAAACTCTTGTGTGCTTAAAAGTAATTTGTTCCGTTAACTGGTTAGAATCGACAGCGGTTGTGTGAAAGTTGTGTATTGGAAATTTAAAAAATGTTGCACCCCTAAAACTGTGTATTTAACATAGAATATATTAAACAACTATATTGTATATTTTTAACCGAGTTCATAAAAGCTGAAGGGCTTTGGAAATATTGTTGATTATTTAGTTCATTTGTTTATACAGGGTGGCCAAAAGTCGTGGATCAAACGCAAATAGGGAATAGATGAGATCATCAGCTGCAAAAAATTGTTCTACGGGATGTCTCTAAGCTCAACCCCTGCAGAGGTATATCTACACCTGTATCTTTTTAATAATATTTTATTTTTATACACTAGATTGGTACTGATGAATCCTTGCCTTAGACATACTATTTATAGTTGTTTATTGAGAGTATTGAAGATAATATTAAGTTATACGATATATTTTTTTTTCAAATCGTAACTTTTTGTTTACTTCGGATCCCACTGTGAAAACAAATTACTCTACCGAAAAATGACCCTGTATAGCAAGTTTTAGCGCATTTAATAGGGATTCCGTAAAGGTACACATGGCTATTCTGTTTGATTTGGAAGAGTGTTTGTTGTGTTCACTTAGACCACTGAACTTAGTATTTAAATGATGTTAAAAATGCTATGAGTTATCGCTGGTATTAAAATTACGTTAATTTTTAAACTCAAATAAGCAATATTGTAAGTGATGCCTTCCCTCGATTAAGCGTCGACAAGTGCAACTAGGGGAAAAATGCTGAGATATTTAAAAAATGATCGTAACTAACCTTGAGGTAAACATTTAAACACTTAACAGAGACAATGTTGAAGTTGCCAGGGTTAGCGAACATCGTAAACTTAGCCGTCATACATAAACCTACAAGTTTACGTCCGCTGTCGTGGTCGAAGCTAATTTATCCCACAACCTACAGGGGAGACACTTATTCTTAACTAACATTAGCTATATAATTTTCGGTGGAGTGTCCTCCGCACAAACGTTTGTCCCGTATGATGTATTCTCCAGTAAAGTCCCTGAGTTATCTTGACGTTTTAAAGCTGTGTAAATTAAAGATGACAGCCTCGAGATTAAAGTAGCTGAACATAAAACAAATATGGAATTCTCTACAATAAGTTTCGTTAATGAATGTTTGCTCATTTCTAAATGTCAAAGATAAAACTAACGGAAGTTTAAATGCGCTTTAAAATTTTAATGGCACGAAAATGAAATTACTGGGAGTAAAAAGAGCATATTGTTGAAAAGTCATTATATGTAAATCGTGAAGTCGTGATGATGGGCAGACAGATAGTGACGAAGCATGTTTCGCAAACACACGGAATGATAATAATTGTTATGAATCGTGGTGCGTGGGTGCTGGTAGCGAGCACCTGCTTTCGGAGCAACAGATCTAACCAATGATAAAACCTAGATTTTAAATTTCATAAACGTGATCTTAAAAAACCGTGCTCCCATGAATTCCAAGTTTTATAGTGGCTGTTACGAGAGTGTAGTTAATTTAAAAGTTGGCGTTTGAAGCGGAGTTTTAGTTCGTCCATTGCCAGGTGCCGGTCTGGTGAACTCGCCTTTATACCATTTGCTTTAAATATATTTGGCAAAACATGCTTTTCAATTTTGTTTCGATTGCTTTCATTTCTGTTCCCTAATATATTAGTGAAACTAAGCCAAATTGGTTAAGAGTTTTTACAGTCGTAACTCATTCGCTTGCTAAACTTAAAAATTACTCGGCTAGACATGCTCTTGCAATTTAATGGCGTATTCATAAAAGCTTTAATTACCAAACCCAATTTTATCCAATTAGTAACTGCGTAAAATAATTTATATTATCAATGAATGGATTAATCACGTTGAAATTGGATCTGTAAAATCAATTACAAACCGAAAAGGTCCGATAAGCAATTGCGCCCAAATTAACTGCAGATAAAACCAGACTTCCGCTTAATGCTCGGTTAACGCAAAACGTTCATATCTTTAAGACGATATTCAACTCATTATTCACTTGTCTCCAATCGACACTGTCTGATGATCTTGCTAATTAAAGCCCACAATGGTAGCTGAAAGCAATATACAAGTCTTTCTCACCAGTCATTGAATGACTATTGACTACCGATACGTGTTCTAAAAGTACGCGTTCGATGTGTTTGTTTTAATATCGGCGAAGCTTTGTAAAACTTCCACTCGCCGCAAACTCACTACTGTTTTATTCAGTGTTGAATTAAGCAATTGAATTCTAAAGAAGCAATGTAAGATAATCTGGACGTTTGAGCGTATCGATAACTGTGAGGTCGGGACGCTTCAGTGATTGCATCGTGATAATCGCGATCACAGCCTCTGACATTTCTTTTCTTTTATCGCAAACGGTAAGATAAAACTGCAATAAATAATGCTGAGAGACGTACGTGCGTTCGGTTGCACTTTTCATTTGTATTATTCGCGTAATTATGCCTCGGCGGACGTCTGTAGCTTTATTTATTGCTCTTCGTATACTAGTAAAGGGATATGGGCTGTTAATGCGCAAAGATAATTATTATTAACATGATTTATATCCACAGTGGTAAATTGTTTTTAATGTTACGGCATTGGGTAGTTTAAGGTGAAGGGAACTGGTAATTGCATAAGTAAATGACTTGTGTAAAGAGATGCAATTCTCAACCCGTGCGTCGGAACTGTTTATATGGTGTATTTCTTATTTCGTGAGACAGCATGTCGTAATAATTTATGGAAGTGACAGAAGCCTGATTACCTATAAATATTAGTGGTTAATTTATTTTAACATAACAGATTTAATAGGAAACATTTCAATTTAGCATTTGAGCCTTATAAACTAAAACATTTTTGCAGGGAATCAAACCCAGAATCTACTGACTAAGCGGGAGCGCTGTTGATATATGTATATTTATTTATTTCGTAATCTGGGCCTCAGATTTCTGTATCTGCTTCTTGATCATTTGATAATCTAATAGACAAGTAGGTGATAAGCCTTCTGTGCCTGTCGCCTGACGGTTTCCTCACGATGTCTTCCATCACCGTTCGAGCAAATGTTAAATGCGCACATATAAAGAAAGTCCATTGGTGCACAGCCGGGGATCGAACCTACGACCTCAGGGATGAGAGTCGCACGCTGAAGCCACTAGGCCAACGCTGCTCAACTCTCTGCCAAAGATGGAATCCATAATATATACAAAAAGGTTCAAATATTTACGAAAGGTAAAAATCTATAAAAAATATTAATTACATTTAACTAAGTACAGTGTGGCGTGAAAGTAAGGTTATGTACGTGAGGTGTTGATATTGTATCACTAGTAGACTCGGCCAAGCGTTGCTGTGGCTAAGATTTTTGTTATATTACATAGTAGTAAACTATTCAAGAGAAACGGCAGGAGAACACCAATCCACCATGCTTTTTTGGTGGTTATGCCATTAAATTGTAGCTTATGTGAAACGTATTGGTATTTATTTTGATAAGGATCAATACCTAGGTACGAATAAAGAGCCTTTTCTAGCGGTTATATTTTAATAAAAAAATAATAATAAAAGGACGCTTATTGTGACGTAACTATAAAAGATAGAGACATGCTGTCGCGACATTTTTTATAGATGTGTCCTGAAAAATTGAAATACATCATTTTGTTCTATCATTAAGTATTGTAGTTTTCGCAGCGCACGCGATTGAAGGAAGTTTTTTGTTTATTTTTTTACACCTTGGGTCAAGTTTTAGTAAACATCCCTAATTTTTTACTATTCCCGAGTGACATAGCCTATGTCACTCGGGAATAGTGTAGCTTGCTAACGGTGAAAGAATTTTTGAAATCGGTCCAGTAGTTTCGGAGCCTATTCATTTCAAACAAACAAAAAATCAAATCTTTCCTCTTTAGATTAGTTTAGACATAGATGTACCTCTAATATAAAAGTGTTCAAAATCTTATTGATTTTAGAATTCGGAAAGATATCGCGTCTCGCCTAGTTCCTTAATACCAAATTCGAGTCACGCGTTTCCTTCGGGACGTATTACAGATACGTCAGAGCCTAACTGTATTATCCGAAACACACGATATTGTATTTTTATGTGCATTTGTATGCGGATTGTGTGTTGGTGACATCTGCTTAGTGGGAACTTTTAAATAGCGGGGGCGGATGTCGTTTGATTTTGACAATGTTTTTGCGTAAAATTTATTTGTTACGCGTGAGTTGTTTGCACTATCTATGAATTTTAATTTAAAAATAGAAAACGTTTTACAATAGTAACGGCCAGTATAGTTTTTTTTTGTTTTCATAGAAACGACCACTGATAGGAACTTTGACTTTAGTATTAATTTCTATTATATACTATATATATTAGAAAGGCGTTGGATGGAGAGTGGGGAACCGGTCGTACTGGAACTTTAGGCGAGAGGCCTATGTCCAGCAGTGGACGTCAACACACTGAAACGAAGACGACTATATATATATACAAAAGCAT
Source organism: Pieris macdunnoughi (assembly GCA_905332375.1). NCBI lineage: Eukaryota > Metazoa > Arthropoda > Insecta > Lepidoptera > Pieridae > Pieris > Pieris macdunnoughi. The sequence goes on from CAJOBZ010000016.1 coordinate 2,490,767, forward strand.
ATAATTCGACTTAGGGTCCTTCAAGAAAAGAGCGTACCAATTCTTAAAAAGCCGGCAACGCACTCGCGAACCCTCTGGCATTGAGAGTGTCCATGGACGGCGGTATCACTTACCATCAGATGAGCCTCCTGCCCGTTTACTATCTGTTATATAAAAAAAAAGGCAGACTTGACTTCGAATATGGTAGGTACTTGACCTAAAATAATTTAGAACATTTATATACTTTTGCAAAGATTATTATATTAACTTTTCTTTATTTTTATATATATATGAATAAAAGCTGCTTTGGAATAATTTCCTATGATATTCGATCAAAGCAAGAAGTCTTATTACAAGTCTTAGGCTGGTGCTTTTATACTTTCTATAATCGAAATTGACATACGAATCGTGTTATTAATAATTCGGTTAGGCCGTGTCTACATAACAGCCTTTTAGCCTAATCCGATAAGTACAAGCAGAAATAAGAAGATTGTAATTGAACGTCAAAGGTACCGCTGCAACTCAGGTTTAATACAAGAAACAGGGTACAAACTTTGCTGTAGGATTTGGCTACTTCCAAAATGTAATAATATTTATTTACATTTCGTTGCATGAAATACATTACAATTTAAATAATTAAATAAAAAGTTGAGCTACTGGTGTTGCTTTCAAGCGATCTCTTCCAGGCAAGTAAGAAACACAATTTTAAATTAATAAGGTGAGCGCAAGAAGTGCAAAACTACATTAGATATAAAATTAATTAGACATAAATAATGTAATGAAACAAAGCAATCAAAACATATGTAGACAATGAAATGGACACATAAACAATAATTATAATATGTAATGTCTTTTGATTATAAATCAAAGTAACAATAGGGTTGAGAAATCCAAGTATTCATTGTGATGCAGTCAGCTTTGACTAATATATAAGTTTTCTTTTAAATTAAGAAATTATAAACAACACTTTGTAAGTAAAATCTATGCATTTATTTCACTAAATTCTTGTAATAAATTAGATTCCGTACTTTATTTTAAAATAATAATCATGCCAGTTCATCTCGCCCGCTTTACCCCCTTGATTTGGGAAGTGGTAGTAAACGTCAATAAAAATTTTTTTTTTATAACAATACCAATATGATTAAATAAATTCTGATTTGATTAAAAATCTATTGTCAGATCTAGTATCTTTTGTTATTTCGTTGACGGCTATGAGCTATTCGATTTGATATACTATGGCGAAGCGACAATTTCGTAAAAGTGATTGACGTGTGTACGGGACAGTGATTGAGTCGATTTCGGGAGCATGACGGTGATTATTTAAATTCTAATTCAGTAAGATACTTATTACATTATAGAAAAGCTTGTATGACGAGTTATCTCGCGTTTGCTACTTACGGGATTACATTGAATTGTAATTGCGTCTGGTAAAACTTATAACCAATGTATAAAGTTCTTTTTGTTATACAGGCAAAAAGTCTACGGAACGCAAAAAGGGCAGCCCATGGGCACTCATTTACTGAGTGCATTGCCGGCCTTTGAGGAAGGAGGTGAAATCTTTTGTTCTTTAACCCAAGTCGGCCACGGCGATGACTTATGCGAGGACGCAGGACAGCTTTCCGTTTCCTTACTGGGAGTATTTTTACACCATCATCAACTTGCCATTGCATTTGTTTTAAATAAATTAAAACTTAAAAAAATAAAAGATATCCTATAACATTTTTTTTCTTGAAATACCTCATGAACACTAAATAACCATTACATTGATAAAATGTTGGGTAGTTGTACGACGAGGACAGCTAATGTTTTCACAGTAGAGATTTAAACAAAGATAAAGAAATTCAAATTCTTAAATGACTTAATACATAGATGAAGTTGCAGACACTAACAACCTTTATGAAATAATAATAAAACAAACTAATATGGTTATATTGTTCGTTGGAGAAACACAGCCAGCGAATAGCTCCATAGAGAGATATAAATTGTACCACTTACGAGAATTGTTAGCGATATATTCAGTTAAATTAACACTTTTAGTTTTACCCTTACAATTCAATGATGATATTTAAATAGCTGTTTGGGTTCCATATTTACTTATTAGATGGGAATAATACCATGAACGGATTTAAAAAGTAGAATAAAATTCAATATATTATCGTATACCATTTTCATCATCAACATCATCATCACCATACAGCCCCTTATAATTATTATTTAGCCTCCGCAAGTATATTTCACCATCACAATCTATATCGTGCTTTTGCATGAAACATCAAAGACATGTTGATTCGAGATCCTTGACAACTCCATCCTACCGTCTCAGCCTCGGTCTACGGTCTACCGGGTTTTCTCTTGTTGTGAGTTCAGTAAGGACTTTGGGGTTCTGTTATCCGCCATCCCGTGCACATCTCCCAACCACTTGAGCTTGTTACATTTTATTAATTGGACAATGTTGGCGTCGTCAAGGATGTTTTGTCCCAAACAGGACCAAAAGTTCTCAAAACAATCTTCCGCTGCAAAATAATAATACATAAATAAATAAGTTAAAAAAACAAAATATTTTGTTAAAGATAAACTTAACTTACTAAAGTTCTAAAGCTTGGACGATGAACATCAATAGATGATAATGTAAATTTTTTGTGTAAGTGTAAGAAATATGTATTTTTCCATTTTGGTTGAACATTAAAAAAATATATAGTTTAAAAAATATGATAAGTATTTCAAGTCGTAAATATGAAGCGCTGATGAAGGCTTTAATAAACATAACAATTATTTTGAAATCGATACAAAACCGTTAACTGCAATCAAAATATTCGATTGTCAGCGTAACTGTATTCAAAATCTATTATTTATTGGAAAATACGAAAGTAGCAGCGACAACTCTCGTTAACCTTAAACATAAGAGGCTTTGACGCATTCTTAAATTGTCCCCATAGTTCAGAACATCTCAAACTGTGTCGTTCCTTGGCAGTCGCTCCTGGAATTGCGCTGTACCTACACGAAAGGTAAGTGTAACAATATATCATTATTATAATTATCAATATTATCAACATACATCGCTGTTATGTTTATATATTTATATTTTTCATATGAATTAGAACCTGGGATAGTGTTCTACGACGAGTTTTGACCTTTTTTTAACGACTCCTTGCTTTCCTAAACAAAATACTGTTAATCATTAAACATTATTCATATTTGTGTGTTATTGAAAGCTTCCTGTTTTTTCTCTTCACAGTCGCATAACTTGGTTTGACTGTTAGTCATAATTTATTTAAACTAATAAAACTATAACAACATTCCTACGATATTTAGATATGTATACATAATTTTATACATTAAGCCTTAAGAATAGATTGGTCCTATATATGTGTCAAGAAGCATGAAAGGAAATTCAAATGCATACTTAATGTTTATATAGGTATTTGCTGACCTTGCTTATAAATTCTTTTAACTTCTAAGAGTACCAAGAAATGTTTAAGAATCACTGCCAAAGTTCAAAGTGGGACCGGTAGGAATGCAGATGGTATCGGGAGCTTAGTTTTATGTGAGTTATAGTGACAATAAATAAATGTACCGTTTTGCCGTCTAACACCTACATACGTCATCGCATAGTTTGGAATAGCAAAAGATTTACGCGAATCGATTGTTATCATATATTATTTAACGGAGCGCAAGAAAACTTAATATTTAGAGACAAGACTATAAAAATCACTTCAGATTATCTATTAGTGAGTATGGAACTTACCAAATTTTAATTCTCTTTATACTAAAAAAAATCAAATCAAACATCAAAACCAGTCTTTAATACCAAATATAAAAACGCCAGTTAAATTTTAGTTATTAAGTAAGGTTATATCGTCCGTTTAGGTTTCTATTTTTTCAGCTTACAAAAAAATCTGAATTATTTAATAAAATACTTCTGACCAATGCGCTAATTTTATGCTAAATGTACCGTATATTTTGATAAACCGAACCGAATTGAACCTCCAGGGCAGTATTAGGACTGATCCTAATCCATGTCTAAACATGCGAAGACTAAATGTCAATGTGAGACATGCGTATAAAGAATAGCTTTGATACTTATTTTTCGTACTATCAAATAGCCTCAAAATCAAACATACGGTTTTCCGTATAAAACACGATTAAAACCTATAAAATCCTCATCATACTAAATAAAAATATTGATTAAGTAAAATAAAATTATTAAAATATTAATTAAAAGTACGTATATTGTTTTTCAATATCGCTCTGTAAGTGAAACATAGATTGATACTATGTATAAGTTTAAGACATAGAATTAACTTTACATTACCTAAACATTTAGTTTTTATTAAACATTTAGCTAATATATAAATATATATAAGCATTGCTTTAAGGTAACATAAGAACTATTGTCAATAAGCAGATTAATCAAAAACGATTTTATAAAGGAACATTATATAAAAGTAGTGTAAGCGAGCCTAATGGCATGAGCGCCATTCAACCCTTAGATCGTGCGTTCTGGACTACTTCTACGATGATGGAAAATAAAATTACGAAACGCACGCATTAGACCTAAAATTCGACGGCGTGTGTTAGGCACAAAAGTCTGATTATGTTTGCCTGTCAAGAAAAAAATATAACGAAACAGATACAGAGATATAAGCTAGAAGTTATAGCGCCACGCCAGTATGGTTGTAATAATAAAACGGATACCATTTCGACGCAGGCACAAGTAAAGACTAGTTATAAAAATAATTTCTTACCTCTAAATCTTTTTTTAAACATTTAATATCAGTAAGAATAAGCGTGAAACGTTGTAGACAGAACTATAGTCGACACCGTTTAAAGTCGACACATGAGACGTCACCAGAAAATTGGATTTCGCAAAATAAATATGTCTCTACACTTGAATTAAATCTACGCCACATAAATATGTACTTTATAGTAACTTCATACAGTTTAAATTCGATCGTCAGAATATTGTGCAGCTCAAAAGAATTAACTTTTCTCTATACCGATATAATTTACTTTTTGCAAAAAGTCAGTTATTCTTGCGTCTTGGGGATTAGTTTTGGACAGGTAAATCACCTTGTTATGAAAATGACATTTCACAGTTTAAATTGTTAATATCTTTGACGTTTTAATCCTATTGTTGGTGGAATAGATTGTTTGTCACTAACTTTTATTTGCGTTAATACTCAACAAGTGAACAAAGGCGTTCGAAATTAAAATTCTTTTATGCATCTGTGACAAAATAAGGCTGCTATCAAAATAACCCCAATATACGAAAAGCTAATAACAGCAAACTTCAAGGAAGCCGCGAGGTATGTTATACACATGCGAATTTAGTAATTACTTTGCAAATGGCTTTTATTAAGACTGCGGCAATTAAGTAGGTTATAAAATCTTAATTTTATTTAGCACTTTAGGTGTGGTCTTCGCGTAACTTTGATTATTGACGCCAAACGGTTTATAATCCGCCAATCAACATCGTGGATATGCGCTAAGTGGCTACGAACGCGCGGTAATAAAGGCTGTTTTACCAAAATCTATGGTTTAAAATGGTGACGCCTACTTGGATATTCCAAGTGTATGACGCCATAATTATAATACTGATCTTAAAATAAAACTTTATTATACACATAAATGTATATTATGAGCCATAAAATGGGTTGAATGAATTAGTAATAATTCATTATTCTTCTTTATACGAATTTAAAAATGGAATAATAAAAAAAAGCAATGGTTTTTACGTAAAAAGTTTGAATACAGTTGTTCTTCAGTTCTTTAACGTTGTCACTGCTGTTTTAATTAGACATTGCATTAGACAGAAGAGGACAAACCATACTTAAAGACTTTATAAGGGCAAGAACAGAAACTTTTGTACTAGCCCATTCAGACATAAACTTTTGGTTTGATACATATTTTACTTTTTATCTTTTACTACGAATAAATGATGATATCAGTTAGCTAGGCTTCTCACGAAAACAGTATCTAATTATATGTAACTAATTAGGAATTTACGTTTCTCAAAGGGATTCCTGAGATTTTTGTATTCCATACTAATAGCATAAGATAATCTTTCTAGTGCGAGTCTACGAAATAATAAATAAACCAATGTATTAGAAAAGTACATAAATATTCAGAATGGGATGCTACCTGTGTAGACACCTTTGCCCCGTCTCATCTCCTTCGGACAAGCAAAAAAGCTGGCGCGGCCGCAGAACAGGCAGAAATTAACAAACGGCACAAGTATAAGAGTCTTTCCTCCAACTTCAATTTTGTTCCCTTTGGAGTAGAGACTCTTGGGCCGTGGGGTTCAAGTGCACAGGCGCTTATTAAAGATTTAAGTTGGCGCCTGGTAGATAGTACCGGTGACCACAGAGCTGGCACTTTCCTGGCTCAAAGAATAAGTCTCGCAATACAGCGAGGAAATGCTGCCAGCGTTAAAGGTACACTGCCACAGGGACCAAACTTTTTAAATTTGTTTTGATTTTCTTCTTTCTTCTTTAATTATTTTTATTATTACTTAATATTCAGAATTAATTTTACAGGAATTTTTAATATACACCTTGTATATATAGCGAGTGATATTTAAAACATACATATTTCATTATCCCTCCCCTATTTAAGACGAAATAATATATGGTACATAAGTAAAATTCCGAAAAAGCAATATGTACATGTTTAATCATCCTCAAAATATTGCATTCCTTTTACTGTTATTAAACACTGATTTATTTGACAGCCGTAGCATGTCGAACAGAGGGGCCATTGATTTTGGCCCTTGTTTAAATAACGTACGAATAATTGTATGTTGTATGTCATATAGCGAATTCTCTAAGGAAAATCGAATAATGCAGACTGTTTTAGTCCGATAATTTATGGGGCAGACACAAATATGACCTTCATTGATTATTTTGTTTATACAAGGGATCACTGTTCATACTTGGATCTAGGTTTTCTCTCTACCATGACTTCAAAGTTCAGACTCGTTCGCCTGAGCACTACGTCATCACTGTATCTATATACCTACTTAGAGTTAGTAGGAAAAGTATATAATCAATTTCTATGTTTGTTTGATATGCTGTAGTTGAAAATATTTTGATGTAATACTTCTTACCGTCACAAAAAACCGACACCCTGAAGTTAGCTATAGTCAACATTTTAGTTTTGATACTGACAGTTGACAGTTAACACAGTTTGGTTTAACCCTATTTGGCAGTTGCTATTATTGGTTAGACTGTCATTGTAAATTTTCATTTTGTGATCTTGAAAAATATAAAATATGATTAAAGCGAGATTGGCGTGAGTAATCGATTTCCTATAAACGTAGAATAAATTTTTGTAAAGATACGCCAAAGAAGTATAACTTCTAACGCGTTTTTTTATCGCCTACTATAACGGTTTGAGGTTCGTTACATTACCTTAAACTACTGAACGTATGCAGGGATTCGAACCAAGTTCCTTGAGGTTAAATTTAAGGTTCTTATAAAACATTTTACACTTGATTTTAAATTGTTATACAACTAACGGTTGTTTAATGCCTCAAGATATCGTTTTAAAAGCCTTTGTCATTTTTGTACACTAATTGCGGGCGAAAATGATAAAAATGTTTAAAAGATTGCTGCGAAAGTATTATATGAAATTAAATTTATTGTTATATCTTTATCCCACCTTAAAAGCTTCTGATGTTTTTTTTTACGTGTCAGGAATGAGATATAATGCTAAATGGCTTGAGAGTGCGACTCGCATGCCTGAGGTTGCAGGTTCGAACTCCCGCTGTGCACTGATGGTAGGAAGGTAAGACTTAAAAATTAATGTGTTTCAGGCAAACATCTACTTGGCAATTATAAAAAAAATATCGAAAAATACCTACAAAAATCTGAGGCCAAGGCTGCTGTTTTTTTTTGATTAAATTTTTGTTATTAAAAGATACCGCCGCCCATGGACACTCACATTGCCAGCTGGCTCGCAAGTGCGTTGACGGCTTTTTAGGAATTGGTATGCCCTTTTCTTGAAGGACCCTAAGACGAATGGGATCGGTTTCCGTCAACAGGCAGCTGGTTCCACACAGTGTTGGTGAACTTAAAAAAACGCTCAATTGTGGAATGACGGACATCGAGGTGATATAAAATATCCTACGACGTAGAAACTACAAACTTAACACAAACTCACGGCTCTAGTATAAAAATTTCATGCTTAACCACTAGGCTTACAGTACTACTCGAACATCTTATTAAATAAAATTCAGTGAAATAAAAGTCAGGAACACTGATGTACTGTCGGTCACAAAACACCGATTGAAGACGGAACTTGCGGTGTGCTCAGTGACGCCGGAAACGGAAACACAACCACATGTCGGCTCGTCTGTACTTCTCATGTACTAGAGTATAGCGTCCGTTTTAGATAGCTATAAGGCTGATGTCGACTATAGAACTGTTATTACTATCTATATTTAGAACAGCCTGTCCCGGCTTCGCACAGTCGGATTATTTAAATATTTTAGAAAAAAATATGTAGTGATATATTATATTACTCTTGGTTAACCATCGACTACGTTGGCTGGGGCTAAAAAAACCCTTGAGTGCATTTGACCAGATTGGGCGGTGAAGTAGGATTACCTGAGCCAGCCTAGGTCGGAGACTAGTAGGTCGGCCTAGGTATCGCTGGGTCAACAGAGTGGAGGAGCACCGGCTGCAGCTGAAAGCCAGCAATTGGCTGAAGGTGGCACAGGACAGGGAGCGCTGGAAGTTTATCATTTCGGAGTACAAGCTACTTTTTGCGTCGCAGAGCCAGCGGATTAAGTGAGTGAGTTTTCTTGAAAAAATTTACCTGAACCTGGATTTCACTATTAGAATTAGAACTTTTGAGTTTATTTTCATTTTTATTTTGTTATAAAAGTAGTAATTAGATTAAAACACTTTGTCGTTACTATATACAAAATCAATATGGTTAAGTACTAATATTTTCTTACCGCCTAGAAAAATTCATTAAATATAATTCCACCTTATCTTTAAACCAGGATAAAATAAATAAAGGTAATCTTTCTATGAAATACTACACCAACGATTAATGGTTAACACTCGTGGCATGTAACCACGCTCCGAGGTTCGATTTCCGGCTATAGACGTCTCGGATAGATTCAAGAGGCAAGCCATCTACTTGCCTTAGTATTTTGTCACACTGAAATTTGCCGGCCCTATGCCCTATTCAAAAATTACCTTTCAAAAAAAACATTACACAATATATTGAGTTCTCTTAAATTAAAATTAACCAAGCTACTTATATTTAGCATGCCTCAAAAAGCGTGGATTTATATCAAAATAATATAAATACTGCCACATCATATGACTTAGTTTCTGAGAAATTTTTGCACAAACATAAAATACATACCTACGAAATTAACCACACGTATGTACCTACTCTGAGGCCTAAATCAACATAATCCAGTATTATCCAATTTCAACAATATCATATACAAACTAAGACAACATAACCTCCATTTTAAGTCGGCTAATATACATTTCTTTACAGCTTTATTTTAATTACATGGCTCATTAAAAGCGTTCGATGTGCATTAAACATTAATAAACGATTCGATATATTTAAGGCTCTGTATTTCAATGGAAGATATGCATCAGTAACATTTCATCAGGTCGACATTGCGGTGGGCTTTATCTTATAAGAGGAAGAGATCGCGTTGATCTATCTAGTATGCCAATTAGCCAATTAGAGTTACAACGACAGAAGATAAAACCAGTGTTTTTGTCTCACCTAGACGTATGCGCTAGCGTCGGTCGCCTTCCTGCAAAAACAATTGCCTATCATACCAGTTTACTTTGGTTTCTTATAAGACTTATCTTGCAAGTTTTGATATATTGCTTATAGGTTGATAAAATGTTTCATTTTTTATTATGTTGTAGTTCTGAGGAACTATTTGTAGTTGATATTAATTTAAAAAAGTATGATATGATATGTACGATACAAATAATATAAGAATTGACTTTGACTAATATTGTAAAATGTAAAATTCCTTAAGACAATTTTGCGCGCCATTGTGTGTGGCAGAATATGCGAACTTACGATTGTACCACCTTACACATTTTGTACCATATTCTTGCAATAAATAAATTATTATTATTATTATACAATTTTTTTGGAACGAAGTTCCTTACGGCAGGCTTGGAGGAGATAGGAATTTTGCTGCGCGACCGAACTGAAAAAAATGTGATAGTAAAACCGTAAGAAAAAGTACGTGGAATAAAACCGTTAAATGAGACGTGCGCAGGCGCGACAGTAGTATACACAAGCGAGTAGTGTATAATACCTTTCTCTTTCTTACCACAAGCCAATAGTTTCAGCAATAGAATTTAATGACGAGACTGATTAATAAGAATTACTTATAATAATAATAATAAACGTTTTTTGTAATTATTTCTATTTCTATGTAATTTTATGTTGTCAAACAAAAATAAAGAGACATTTTTGTTATTTTCTATACTAATATTATAAAGAGGAAAGGTTTGATTTTTTGTTTGTTTGAAATGATTAGGCTCCGAAACTACTGGACCGATTTTAAAAATTCTTTCACCGTTGGCAAGCTACACTATTTCCGAGTGACATAGGCTATGTTTGGGATAAGAGATGCTTACTAAAACTTGAATAATTTAACCCAAGGTGTAAAAAAATAAACAAAAAACTTCCTTCAATCGTGTGCGCTGCGAAAACTATTAATGATAGAACAAAATGATGTATTACAATTTTTCAGGACACACCACTATCTATAAGAAATGTCGCGACAGCATGTCTCTATCTTTTATAGTTACGTTTTTTTATTAAAATACCACCGCTAGAAAAGGCTCTTTATTCGTACCTAGGTATTGATCCTTATCAAAATAATTACCAACGTTTCACATAAGCTACAATTTAATGGCATAACCACCAAAAAAGCATGGTAAATTGATAATTTGAATTACGATTTTTTTTACGTAATTTATTATTTCCTAAAATACTGAATTTCTTAAATACCTTCCTGTACTTAAATAAAAACTAATCAGCAAAATTTAAGAGAAAAATCAAGAAAACCTACATAAAATTGAGCATGTTTTTTTTTGCAAATTGTGTCGATTCTACATTAGCCGAAAGAACTTCGTTTCTACCTGGTGTCCCACGACACCACATCTTTTTTGTATTAGACAGAGAAACACTAGGGCAGGGTTTGTTACGGACACTAGGGTAGGGACTTTCTACTAAACTACACGTTGAATGCCTTTAGTAGACATTCGTAGTGTCACCAGTCTAAGCTGTCGCTACTGTCTGTGCTGGATGCTACTACTTAAGCTATAAAAATGCGGTACGCTTGCGGTGCCTTCATTCTTCTCTACACGAGACTTACCAGTCTCTTAAAAAATATCTTTTATACGTTGACACATTTAGTTCTCAAATATAGCTAATACGATTCAAATCTTTGCTTACAACCTCGAACAGCCTATTCATTTATAATCGAAGCGTACGCAATAAGATTACTAACAATTTACAAGCAATTAGGTACTGTTTTTAATAAATAGAACGCCAGATAAGCTGTACAATGCAACGCAAAGAGCCAAATCCCATGTTAACGAAGGCTCGGATAATAATCCCAAACCGGGACTCAAATTAACAGGCTTTGCTACCCGCGTTTATAATCAGTGGGTTCATTTAAAGAACTATTTTTTAATTTTAAAGGGATTCACTGTTGTGTAGTATTCAAAGGATTGAAGAGCGATTAAAGATTATGCTTAATCCAAAAATTATATAATGAACAAAAGTTACTTTTGGGATTTTGATTTTAATTTGCTAAAATTGGTTTTTTGAGAGCATTTTTGTGTGATTAATGTCAAATAGTTCTGATGAATTAGGCATCTTTATATCTGTGTTAACAAGTGACCAATCCCAGGAGCTCAGGCGGCGCCTTGTTTATAATTAAAAAAAATATTAAAGAATTCCAAAGGTATATATATAATTGTACATAAAAATAAGTGAGCCTAATGGCACCATTTTAAGTAAAGTACTCATCTGTCTCTTTTCATCAAAGCGTAAACACAATTTGTCAGAAAGAATTGAGAGAGGGATATATATTATAATGTAATTGAGGAAATATATTATACTGTTTGAAACGCTATACAGAGTAAGTAAATACCTTTAAGCCGTCAATGGGGTATTGGGCAGTCAATAGATACATTCAATTCGATGACATTATGAGAATTATTTTAATGTATAAATAAATACATTTTTTACTAACCCGTTTAGCTTTTTTGTTTCATTATTTTCACTGACACCATTATTCAAATGTATATGATAATACTAACACGTCACATTATTAATTGTTTTTAAAAACTAATACAAGTACATCTCCCAAAAGCTTTACGTATTAATGAGTTTAACTAACACTAAAATATTGTTATAAATTCATACAGGCCTAAGTTTAAAAAATATGAAATAAAAAAAAAAACAAACAAAACATCCACCTAAATATATCACCAAAAACACTTTGCAAAGTACAACGAATACATTTTTAAAGCAATTCTCGCTTGAAAGGGAATACGGGAGTGTCATTCGAAGTGCGGAAATGCGTCACATACATCAACCGGGAAAATAGAAAAATGGTACCAAATTGTATGTAGACATCGCTCTGATATGCCGATTGCGAGAGATGAATGACCTTTTGACAGATTAGTTGTGTTCTTTTTTTAAACTCTTTGTTATATCTGTCGATTATATCAACAGCGTCGAAGACATAATTTAAAGTATAAGTATAGACTAGACTACGGCTTTTGGACTTATTACTCTCATTTGGATTTATAAACATCGCTGTAGAATGATAACCTCGTTTGTCCAGAGATTATTTTACAGGAAACGAAAATAATGTTTCATTTCGTCAATGTTCGTTAAAATATTATTATGTGCTTTGGTCCATAGTTTTGGATGGTAAAAAGGACTTATTTATTAATAACATAAGTAAGTCCTTACTTCGTTAGTTCACTAGTTAAATGACATAAGAGTAATAGTGACAATATCTCCACGGACTGTAAACATATTATTATTATTTATACATATTAATATACGTGTTTCCTTTTACGAATTCCTTACTTATTTATGTTGATGCCTTAGAAATAATTAATAAGCTAGTGAGACTAAGATGTTTTTTGTTTTTTATTTTAATTGAGCAAATAACTCTTTTAACACATTTAATATTCGTAATACGAGTGATATTGAACAGTCTTTATAACGTTTTATTTTCAAAATAACTCGAAAGCAAGGCCACATTCGCTCAGCAGATATGATAATGATTGACCTTATTAACGAATGGATTAACCATTAGATTAATCTCTCATGAGCTCGTGTATTTATATGTAAATAAGCAAGCAAATGGCATATAATTTGATATATCACAATGGCATTACACGAATTGGACGTAATTAGAATAATTCGGAATTAGCTGAACGAGGCGAAATGTGCAGTTTAGATTCTGGATTGTGTTTAGGTTTCATGAAACAGAAAGAAGTTTACAAATGAATAATTTTAATATCTACAAGTCTCTGGATGATTGGGGTGTCAAATTGATAAAAGGGCCTGGGACTAGTGCTAGACAGGCTACTTCTAATTAATTTGCGATATTTGTTTTAAATAAGTGTTGTTTGATGATTTGCTATTTTAAAAGAGCACAGAGAGTTTTTTACGCCGGCTTTTTCTCTCGGCCTACACCCTCTGTCTTCTTTGCCGATGAGTAGGGATGCCTTCAAATTTAATGACGTGGAATAAGTGGTAGATGTATCTTATGTTCCATAATAAACATTTTTTTTTTAAATTATTTAAAACTGCTATTAATTTATGGGGCAGTGATACCTAATTACTCTAGTAAAAAAAATAAAAACGTGCTATATTTATTTGTCGTGTATGTTATCGTCTCTTTAGTATAAATAGATGTTATATTTTAAACCCCAGAGCAGGTGGTTTCCCTAACGAATAAATATGTTTTCAGCCAGGAAATGGGTGAAAAATTAAAGGCACAATGCCACAGGGACCAAACTTTTTAAATTGGTTTTATTTTCTATTTATGATTTTGTAATAATTATTATTATTACTATGTAGGTTAAGAATATTCTAAGTACTGTAAATTTCTAATAAGATGTTTCAAAAGTCTTGGTAGATGATTCAACTTTCGGTAAAATTAATTTTACTATCCCTTATACATATAATAATATAGTAAAATTGGTGGATCCACTATACACTGGACCTAATCAAATTAAATCCCGTACAGGCCCCCAGACGTTTAGGCTAGGCGAACACAAAAGGGATATGCATGTTTATACATGCATATCCCTTTTGTGTTGTGCTCATAGTATTTATATACTATGAGCATGAAACGTGAAAACTGCTCTCACAACGTTTTTTTTTTATGATTGGACAATTCACACCAATTGACCTAGTCCCATGCTAAGCTGGTGAAGTTTGTGTTATGGGTACTAGGCAACGGATATACATACATATTATACATAGATAGACCTAACACATATAAATACATATTTAAACACCCAAGAGCTAAGCACAACACCAAATGCTCATCACATCGATGTTTGTCTCAGTCGGGGATCGAACCCGGGACCCATGGATTCGCAGTCAGGGGTAGTAACCACTAGATCAATGAGCCGTCAAACACTCAGATTCAAAATAGCGATAAGTTTGAGTAGTGTATGTCAAAAACGTTTTCGATTTGACATACAGAAGTCAACTTAGCTTTTCAAGTCTCTAGAGTCAACTCATCTTGATAGTTATAACATAAAACAGAAATATTCCCATTTACAGATAACGCAAAGTATAGGCGGATTCTTTCATATTTTAATAGAAGCAATAAATATCAATCCGCCACAGATAATATTATTATCTGCATTCTGCATACTTGTCATGACTTTCATTGAAGCTACTTGCACCTGTGTATTGCCAGTAATATTTTATTGGTTTAAATGAGAATCGAAGACAGATTGGATGATAGATGAAGACTGATTTATGAATAATTATTTCCACGAGAAATATTATTGGGGGTTGATATAGGTTTTTATTTGTTATTACAATATTATTTTTAAGAAAAAACTTTTTTTACTAAAATGGGGTATAGTATTGTCTTTTATTAACATAACTTTTACACATTTAAAGAAAACACTTTTTTACCGGATTGAAGTTATATATTATTATTATAAACTTAAACTTACTTACTTACTAACTTTTTTTCCGACGTTTCGCGTGCTTCACAGCGTGCGTGGTCACGGTGACTGAAGACAAAAGGCGTTGAATGTCAAAAAGTATCATATATATATATATATATATATATATATATATATATATATATATAAAAGTGAAAAAGTGTTTTCTTTAAAATGGGGTATTTTTAAATATCTATACATGAATACAGTCTTGTTATGTTCGCCGAAGCTCTACATAAAAAATACAATTTTTTTTTTCGTAGTTATAACTTTTTATATGGAGTCAAATATGAAGTTTTGTCTTTACAGATACTTAACGTAAAACACGTATTTAATTAGAACTAAAATAATTTCTAATTAATGCTTTTAATACCTCGTAAATTTAGTAAGTTTATACTCGTATGATGTAACTTGAGCAACATTATTTTTGAAGTTTGTGGAATCTACGATAAAATTTTACTGACTGAATTAATAAAATAAAACTTCTAAATTGATCTTTCGTAATCTACTGAATGAACTACTTTAAAAGACACCTGCAGCATTTAAATACATTTTCTGAATACCAAATTTTAGGATGAGCGTGTTATTTTGTAACCAATAGCGGTAGCATAATGATCCTAAGTTACTATGAGCATAAAGATACTAAGATACTGAAAAAAAATATATTTATGCTAATATTATAAAAATGTAAATTTGTAACGATTAAACTCACACTGATTTCAAAGATTTCTCCGCCATTAGAATACTGCATATACTGTTACTATAATATTTTTTTTATATAAAACAGGGGGCAAACGGGCAGGAGGCTCACCTGATGTTAAGTGATACCGCCGCCCATGGACACTCTCAATGGCAGAGGGCTCGCGAGTGCGTTGCCGGTTAAGTCGAAATGGTTCGGAAATACTTTAGTGGGCAGCTGGTTCCAAAAAGTGGTGATGCGCGGCCAAAACTGCCTTGAAAAACGCTCAGTTGTGGAACGGTGGACGTCGAGGTGATACGGGTGGAATTTCGTATTTTAATATAAAGGTCCAGGTACAGACAGAGCGGCCTGATAAAAAATATATATGCCTCATATATATACCTGATATATATACCTCATATATATACCTCTTATAAGCTGTAGACCAATTGTCCACGAACTCGGTATTTTGACAGTACCAAGTTTGTATATCTTTGAAGCAGTTTTGACTGTCAAGAAGCATCCACAATTATTTAAAACTTACAAAGAAACTTGCTTGTATATACCGAAGGATCCAACACGGCTGCGGGTGCCTGCATGTTGCACCGCGCTATACTCGAAAAATTGTTACGCCATGGCTGTGAGAATATTTAATCACCTTCCTAAAAATTATAGATCAATGCCATGTAATGTTTTCAAGGGGAAGGTGATTAGGTTTTTGAAGTCAAGGTGCTTCTATAGCGTGACCGAATATTTAGAACATAAGTTTAGAACATAAATTTAATAACGTATGATATGATATGTACAATAATATAATGATAAAAATAATATAAAAACTTACCAATTCATATAATACAACTAATAATGTAAAATGTAAAATTCCTTTAAATACAAATTTGCGCGCCATTGTGTGTGGCAGAATATGCGAACTTATGATTGTACCACCTGACACATTTTTGTACCATATTCTTGCAATAAATTATTATTATTATTATAAAATAAGAATAGGGGTCGCTTTCGCTATTGGAAGTATCAGCGCTGTTCTTATCGTACGACTGTAATATACGTTTGAATCTCTCCTATTTTGTAAACGATTTTCTATTAATCATAGCTTTTTGAGGGTTTCAGGAGTATATAAACTTTAGATGCGATCCTTATAGCCCAGTGTGGCGGTTGTATTACAGTCGTTAGTAAAATACATTGTAGCAACATACATGCAAATAAGAATACGAATATTGTATGGTCCGAGTCGGCAACTTTTGTACTTTTTATCCATTGTAAGTCTATTAATGAAAGGAAAATTGTATACGGGATGTTTAATAAGGCATTGCATTTAAATAGTGCATTCTTAAACTCGTTTAAAACATAAATTATAGTGAATTGAGACTTTTGAATCGGGATTCAGTTAAATTGCAATATTAATAATTGAAAAATAGTTTGATATGTTCTGTAAAACTTCTTACAAGCTCGCTTCTTACATAGGAGTCCCTAGTCCCTGGTTCGAATATCAAAAATATAAATAGTAATTGCTACGCGTTGTATGTTTTAATGTAGAAAAGAACGGCTGTCAAATCATTATACTGCTACATATTTTGTAGTAATTCGCTTTCCGAGTCTATATAATACATAATAATAATAAAAGATACAGACTTCGTGGTTTGATTCTAATCAAAGCATTAATTTGTTGATTTCTGGGAGTCATCTACTACAAATAAAGTGATGAATAAACCACAAAAACAGATACATAAATTACTCGTAAATGCCCTCATGGGACTACTTGACGCATAAAGCCAAACAATATAAAAAATTAAATTTATTTCATAACACAATTTTAGATGGAAGTGATTGACGCTATAAATCAGACCGTCTTCCGAGAAACTGATAATATTGTTTGTGCAAATATTTCGTTTATGATGCATTGTACCTCTTCAAAAGATTTCTTATAATGATAGTAATATTTAAATTATGAGTAAAATTGTATTTTAAAAATATTATTCACATCAATTCGTTAATGTTGCGTGATTTAATTTTACATACATTTGAAATGTTGCGTTTGTGTAAAAATTAAATATTTTTATCATTGGGTTTTTTTATTATAAATGTTTTCTAGATAATTCCCCGACTATGTAGTCGTCGTAGAAAATGGTATTGATAACCCGGATGATTAAACACTACTACCTATTTCTTTTAACAACTTTTTGTATGACCCTTATAGCAAATTCTAAAAAGATGCCTCTTAACCTAATATTCAACATTATTTCCTTTAAATTCGTCTCTTTTACTTTTGTGCCCATAGCTTGCTCAGTGTTATACCTGTCGTATCCATACATTGGACAGTCGGTCAGGACATGTAACACCATCTCTTCAGCTGTATTGCTACAAGGACAGGCAGCACTTTGTCTAACCCTGAACCATTAAAGATACGACAAGAAACCACCGTGACCTGTCAACATCTGGGTAATCAATCCCGTTGGTTGCATTTGTTAAATTATCGAAAAGGCCGAAACAACATTTGGAAGGAATAACTTAGACTTTATCATTGGCTTACATTAGATAAGAAAGTGAAGTCCTACACGGACCTGGTGCAGTCTATAACACTGATATATTTTTATTTAAAACAACATGCGTGATTAATAAACAAAAAAATAATAAAAGACTTTTATTTCAGATACTTTACACTTAAACAAATATATATTTCTATCATCTCATTCTTTTTAAATAGGCCTTCTGCAAATGCCGCCATTGCTATCTGCACTGTACCACTCTCTGCCATGTACCACCTGCTGTGTCCTTAATCTGGTTTATAGCCCTTTTTGTCTTCCTCTTTTGCGTTTATTGTACCTTGGGCACCAGTTTCATACTTTCTTTCTCCACTTTTCTGTTCCCCTTGCCATGTGCCCTGCCTCGGTCAGACAATATCTAATAATAATATTGTTTATAAAATTGTATTTTCAATAGATACAGGTGTGAATAAGTCTCAAGAGCTTCCACGAATATTCTATTATTTATTCAGAGGTGTGATAATGTGACGATTTGTTAACCATACAATAAATAACGCCAACCCAAAACAATAGCTAAGAAGAAACTTATTAAAATTAATATATTCTAAAGTGACAGCTACACAAACGTGAATTTTGATTATTTTATAGGCACTTTGTATTCAAGTGTTGACGACAGAATCAATAATCAGACATTTAAAAACATCATATAAGCTTAAGTAAGTATAAGCTTAATAATATAAGGCTTAAGTATTAATTAATAACATTTACAACACACACCGAGATTAGAAGTTTATTTGATTAAAAATTAATAAGAAGTATTTGTTCTTATAAATACTAAATAAATTATCAGCAGATGAGATTATGATTGAGGATTGATCTTATATCGAAGATCTTTTTATGTTTTTTATACATTTTTGAATTTACTATTATAAACAATACTATAACTTAATATTTAACTAATACTTGCTATTTTAAATTTGTTCTTTTAGGTATATTTTGCAATGTAAAATTACTATTATTAGTTGACTGTATTTTTGAAGTGAAACTTCTTTATCGAGGTTGGAAAAAAATTTAGTGTAACATTTTTTCGTTACGCGTCACATTTTTCGGTTACGCGCCATGTTGCTTTTTGAAGTCAAACTTCTTTATCGGCGTTGGAATGAAACTTCTTTATCGACGTATGGGAGAAATTTTGTAGCAAATCGTCACGTTTTTCAATGATAGTAATAATTCTATTACAATTAATGAAATTCTATAATAATCTTCGTAGTAATAAGGTAAAATGAAATATTTGTATTCATATCTATGATAATAAAAGCCATTTGTTAAACTTTATCTAATTTAACGAATTTCTGTAAAGTTGCATATAGTAGATCATTTTTCGAAAAATAAGATCATAAAGAAGTTTCACTTCTTACGTGTGTACACCTAGTACACGCACAATTTATTTTGTATGAGTGTTATTTGTGTATTGTGAAGTACTGTTTGTGTGTTTTATTAATATAAATAGTCCGTTACAAAAGTGTAATAGTGGTATTTATGGTATATTGTGCCCTGTGTCCTAAATTTCGTAACAATTTTATTAAATGGTAGTCGATTCAAAAGTGAGTGTCAACTGTGTTCATTTTATTTGAAACTAAAAGTTATATCGAGATGTATTTACTTTAATGATATATTCCATTTTAGGGAAGATAGGATTAGTCGTAGATTCATCAACATCGGTTCTGGAAGAGACATATTTAATATCTATCTATATTTACACTCTCACCTATTCCCCGAATGGCAGAGGCAGAGACAATGTTCCTGACATATCTCTCGCTTTATCCACTATAATGATATGGACCACGCATGCTTCTCGGATATAGGCACTTTGATCTTTCCGTTCTCTAGTCTGTCCTGAATTCGTTCCAGGTAAGAAAGACAAGGCCTACTGGACCCAACCTCACCATCCACGGTTGTATCTCCTACTCATAGGCCGCTCAATCATCGTTTCTACAAAGCCAAACCATCTACGCATTCCCTTTCGTATCCTTGTCACTACGTCCTCTTTTGTACCACACTGCTCACGTTGTTTAATATTTTGTGTGTGTATTTTGTTTATGTCACATTGAGAAGATGAAAAGAGACAGGTTAATCTTAGTTGGTTTGTAGTTGTCTAATTATGTTTAATATTTTTTCTGTTTTCGCAAGAACCACGTGGACATTTAAATGAAACTTTTTGAAAGTTAAACGCGTATTCGTTAAATCATTGATATTTCGTATGCTATAGTGTGAACAAGAGACTGTCACATCTAGTTGACAGATAACTATTTATAATTAGGTTAAGACGCACTTATTATGTAACTCATTGAATTTTCATAACTGGGGAACATAGTTGTATTTTCTGAAACGAAAAAGTTCGTGGGAAATGTGAAATAAAAATGTCAAATAAATTACGCAGAAATAAACGTTTATTTAACACTAAAGAGCTTGGCTTTTAAAACCTCGTTAAAATATTTAAAGTGATAAAGTGTGTAAGCGTGCAAAAATAAAAAGCGATCGGGTCATTAATACGTATACGCAAATAAAATAAATCTTCGCCCGAGCGCGAAAAATTTATGCGGTCAATAATTAATACAAAACAAAGTAAAAGCACACGTGTCCATAAATTAAGTGAAGCGGAAAGGTTTCGTTTCGTACCTTTTAAGAAACCTCAACATACAAATGCCATTCCTTGGCCATAGTTAAAATGCCCAAAGCTATTCATTAGCGCGAAAATAAGAATTCTTCAAGCATTCTGAATATTCCCCTGGACGGGCTTGTATTGTCTTTGGAAATAATCGCTAAATTACGGATGGATGCAACCTGTGAGGAGACTTCTATCGCCCGTATATCCTTGTTATCTACTGACTATGGCTTCAACCAAGACAATGGACAGCTTGTGAATTTAAATTGCTATTACTTTATATGAAAGACATTTAGCTGCTGGTAATTTTATGGGCTAATTCTATCTAATATAAGCCTAACCATTAATAAAGCTTTATTAGCTTTAGGTTTATGTTGTATTTCTGTATAATTAAGAAGGAATATATAGTTTCCGTGTTCAACCATCATAAACATATGCAGGCAGTGCATATACTTGTACACAGGTTAGTATACTTCTCCCTCACGCCTCAGGACTAGCGATTGAATCTTGGCTGTCCTCTACTTGCCTGTACGGTAAAAGAAATCATCATGTCGAAAGTGACGACGTCTACTTGATCATCTCCTTGTCTATAAAAAAATCCATCATAGTCAAAGGATACTTTTTTACTTATGGCTTTTAGAGTGATTCATGGGGAAGGGTTAGGTATATAATTAGACAAGGTTTTGTGTAAAATTATCGGAATATCGACGCAATGATGCGATCCGGATTTAAAGGCCTGCAGCGCGCTTGCGAGCCTTCAGGCAATGCGAGTGTCCATGGGCATATCACTTAAGATCAGGTGAGCCTCCTGCCCGTCTGTCTACTGTAACATAAAAAAAATCGTACAGAGGAGGCATATGTTCGTACCTAAATATAAAATAAATAATTTCTGGACTACCAAGAACATACAAATGTGCTTTCGTATAAAATAAATCACTCCGTTTCAAGTCAATTAAACGGACGATCAATAAAATCGTTTAACATATCTTAAAAAATATCGACGACAATTATTCATTCATTCCTAAAATTAAGATTCGTTCAACTATCTCAATGCCTTAAATTAACGAGACACGCAACCCTAAAGTGCGTGTAAAATTATTCAGCATCCAGTCGGAAGAGAAGCACAAAGTTTGCGCTTTGCATATTTAAAGAATACTTGCCTTATCTGACTCATCAACAATTCCGTTCACAGATGAGAAAAACCGCGTAAACTAAAGCGTCGAATTCCTATAACGCGCATTAGGGCAAAATTAAGTGCGGTTATGTGTTCATGGGCCACATTAAAATGCCATTCTGCTTCACATTTCGATACATAAGGAGCTATTTATTTGCGGGCAATTATCCGATGAATACGCCTTCGTACTTTCACGAATTTATCGAAGCGCGGCCTAATAAAGTGAATCGATACACGCGGAAATCAACATTACATACTGAAGTTTATGTTCAGTTTCCGCAGCCGATTTGCGGGGAATTTTTGAGCGATTCGGAAAGTTTATTGGTTTAATTTGTAAATTTACAAGTGCAGGGGCTCATTTGGAAAGTTTGGAATTTGTACAATCAATTATGTGGACGTAATGTGTTTTTTGGAACTTAAATGGGTTTAAAAAATGTATGTGGATTATTTTATAAACAAAATAAAATATGTTGTGTAAAGCTATCCTTCTATTGGGCATTGGGGAGACATTATTTCTGGCACTCGCCAATTAGTCAAAGCCCTATTATTGTTGAGCAAAAATTTAACTACATCAGTGTCAAAGACATCGAATACGCGTTGTTTATCAACCGTGAACCGAGAGTCGAACCGGATTAAAAAGATTAAAAATGACTCCAAAATGATCCAAAACACGTAGTAGTCAGTGACTTAACAAAGTCACAGGCCATGAAACTCGTGAAGCTGTAAAGACGATTGTGTTACGCCCATATCTAAATGATTTGTCACGAGCATTCAGATCAATTAGTATTTCTTGAGGACGCGGAGGAATCCCAAGGGAAGTTTAAAAACCAAGTTCAATGAAGCACAGCAAATTTTGCGGCTCTACGTGATCTTGTCATTTGTCGTTCGAAAGGATTCAAAGTATGAGAGGTTGAACACTAAGCTCACTCACGATTTTACAACTAAAGCATGGGAAGGTTCAGGATGGACTTCAATACTGTTTTTAACTTGATTTTCCTTTAGGCAGTGTTATTATTGTGTTATATATGTTAGAAAAAGGAATCGAATAACTTAAAACAGTGACAAATATAGCTGTGCTGGACTTCTGTTGAAAACACAATAAGCCTAACTTCACAGTTTGGCCTATAATTTTAACAACTGTAATGTTAACAATTCAACGTACATCGTAATAATTGTAAAAATTGACAGTCGTCGGCCTATCCCTTTGGGACATTTTTCCTGTGTCTAAAAGAAGAACAATTCGAAAAAATACTAGTTATTAACTAAAACATACCAATTTGACTTCAGGTCCTTCCAGTGAAGAGCGTATTTTTTTTATTTTACTTAAACCCTTAGCCGCTTATCCCTCGTTCTATAAAAAGTTATATTTAATAAGTAAACGGAGTAATTTAAAAATAATCTGTTCAAGAAACTTCCTTTATCAAAGCTACCATTAACTTAGATTGGCTATTTACAATCTTATTTAGCAATATACCGCAGATCACTAGCATTATCTAACAGTAGTTTATCAGTAAGATAATCAGTGAACGTGCGGATGTATAGAAACCATGTCTCGGAGGTGGTTGTTGACATTTGAACAGGGTGGAAGAAACAACTACAGCCTTTAATAGCGAGTACCGTTACGTTAGCGACAATGAAGGCTGGCCATCGCCACTTGCGATGTTAACATTATCGAACGCTTTAGATAAGGCCCATTTATAATTGTTGAATTAGAATAGTTACACAGTATCTATTTATTTGTGTTGCGGCCGGCTTTGCACCGGTGGACATTTATTTTTAAATAAAATTTGTAGATATTGATATGTTCTTGTATTCTATTCTATCATCAATGTGTTTACAGCGCATGCAATGAAATATATTTTATAGGCATTTTTTTATACCTTGGGTAACATTATTGTAGTTTTAGTAGGGTGTCTATATAAGTGATAATGTAGCATTCAAATGGTGGAATATTTTTTTAAATCGGTCCATTACTATTTGACCCAATTCGTTACAAACATACTTACATACAAATTTTTCCTATTTATAATATTAGTATAGATATATTATCTGTTCCTGTTTACCATAGAGTAATCAATTTGTTAAAATAGGTTGTGTGTTCACAGTATCATTATTTTATCCACTTGGAATGTGGAACATGTTTTGTTGATTTAGGGCTTCGATTAGTAATTAATTTGACAGTAAAGGTATTATTTAAATAAGGAAATAGTTTTTAGTTCTCAATAGCTTAGATTGTTTATTACATTTACTTTAAAAAAATTGCCTCTTCCGTCGTGTTTGATCCTGCCAACGTCTAGCTGGACACAGGCGTCTTCCTTAAATTTTTAATTGGTCGTACTCCGCGTTCTTTATTCAATTGTAGGCGCAACCTGAAAAATAGAATTTTGTACTTTAGCTAATAAATTATAAACTTTAGTTGCGTTCATTAGGTAAACAATACATACAAAAGATAAAAGCAACTCGGCTTTAAGAATTTTCTAACTTTGATTTTCTTGTATTGTGTTTAATATTTCTATTCACTTAACACATAAATGTTCTGTGGAATTTTAACACGACACAGCCTACAGGAAACACATTCCTTAAGTAAAAACTAATAATTGCGCGAATGAGCAAAAACTTGATAAAAATAAAAAACATGGCGTTCTCACACTATCAAGATTTAAATAGGGAGATTAAATGTGTGAAATAAAATTCGAGTAATGTGAAGAAAAAAGCATATTGTTTCTTGGCTTGGTTATGCATGGACTGCTTGATTTACATGAGTACAGATTCCGGCAAACATCTTGTACAAATGTTCTTGCCTGCGCAGAAGCGATTTTTAGGTATCACTGGGAAGGGGGGCGGCGGGAGAGTGACGTGCCAATCGCGTGATAGGTAAATCAGTTGATGTTTGTGTCCCGTGCTGCGCAAACATTCCCCCACTCCCTTGTTTAATGTTTAAGATGTTTGCCGGTATCTGTTATACATATAAAGACCTTTTAGCTATGATCCTTCCTGAGCACGATTGATGGAGAGGCATGGAAACTTTATAATAATAATGCCTAATAAGTTCGCGTTAATTAAAGACCTTTTATTTGTGAGAGAGATCCTCTATCTGGTGAACCAATATACCAATGTCGGCATGGAGAGCACGTATTAAAAACTAATAAAGATGTGAGGAAATATTTTAACAGGCGGAATTTTGACTTTGTTTAGCAGTAGCAATTTAGTTTTTTCTTTGAAATATTAAGTATTAATTAAAGTTTGTTTAATGTTAAATTTCAGTTTTCTTTTTGTTTTAATTTACCTTTGTTTTGTGTTTCATATTTTTTTCAATGTAATCTGTTTTGACTTTGTATATTGTTTTATAATATGGATGTAAGCAGTAAGATTAATAATACAAACAAGTTTTTTAATCATTTCATCCTGCAGAAGAGGGCTATTCGTGCAATCTATAATTTAAAATGTAGGGAATCTCTTAGAGATAAATTCAAGGAAATTAATATACCTACTTACCTTTCCCTCGCAATATATTTATGAAAATATTATGTATGTATACAAAAATAGTGATAAGTTTACTAGAATAGAACATACGCACAATGTTAATACTCGGAACAAACGCAGGCTGCAATTTCCCCGTACTAGACTATCTAAAGTTAGTAATTCTTTTTTGGGAAAAGGGATACTCTTCTTTAATTAAATCCCAGAGGCTCTTTTATCTCTGCCTTTCAATAAATTTAAGAAATGTATTCAAGAAAAGCTGTGTAAAAAGGCTTACTATAAAGTCAACGATTATCCTGGGACTAGTGCTAGACAGGCTACTTCTAATTAATTTGCGATATTTGTTTTAAAATAAGTGTTGTTTGATGATTTGCTATTTTAAAAGAGTACCGTGAGTTTTTTACGCCGGCTTTTTCTCTCGGCCTACACCCTCTGTCTTCTTTGCCGATGAGTAGGGATGCCTACAAATTCAAATTTAATGACGTGGAATAAGTGATACATGTATCTTATGTTCCTTAATAAACATATTTTATTTTATTTATTTATAATAAATGGTTTTTTTTTTTTAAAACCTTTTTAAGACGAGATAATATATCCCTTATTAACCATAATAAAATATCATAATTGTTTTATGGCATGCATTAACGAAATTCTTAAGTTACAATTACAAAAAGATAGCGATTTAAACCCCCCACCAGGGGGCCTACCATGAACTTTCTTAAAACAATCCAGTTGAGATGCAGTTGAGTTTAGGTACCTAAAGTCAATAGCATTTTTTCGTACCATGACCGCCTATAAGCTGAAACGTATTTGCATCGCAAGACCGAATGAAAGAACGATAATTTTATTTGAGGTTTCTATGTAAGTTTTGAAATTTAACTGTCAAACTTTCTTTGACAGATGTTTCTATAAAAATAAATAAAATATAAAATTGTTTTCAATAATTCATCAATCATAATAAGCTATTATGTCTTAATATATTTATTTATTTAATATATAAAACTACTCTTTTGATATATTTTCAACAGTTTTCTGGTGCTATGACAGTGGACACTTATTATTTTTAAACGTTTCCGTCAAATTTTGATAGGAGCTTTCAATATTTTGGTGTTTACAAAATTTCAGTTTTATAACTATAGTTTTACAAATTGTTTCACTTATTAAATAATATGAGGGGGTAAGTATTGTTCACAAATTTGTTGATTAAAAATAAATACCTATATCGAAGTTAATTCCTGATAAAACTCTTTGCAAAAGATATTACAAATCAACTTAATATTCGAAAATCATAATAAAAATTATTTCCTTCAAATTGTACAAATTTAGTTTATACGTTAACTAATTCATATAATATAAATATGTAATTATATTTTCTTTACAGCTTAAACCTGACAAACTCGCTGAATTGAGAGAATGAAATATATGAATATATGGTTATATCCAATTGAACATTGCCTGAAGACACCTTTTTCTGTCTTGATGGAGTCATCTACTAAATAAATACTGTTATTATATTATTTTCAAATGGCTTATTATTTACACGTTATAAAAATACCTATGTTTTTTAGACAACAAAAAGCAGAGGATAATCAATCAAATCATGAACATAATGAGGAAAAATTTAATTATAATAAATATCTACTATTGATATGGCAAGCTTATTTATTATAAAATCTGATATATTGGGGAATTATGTTTGTGTTAGACATGCCTAAATAATTAATTGAATATTATTGAACAGCTTGTGCAATTATTTTTAGGTACACTAAAATCCTCAACGAATCAAAGTCGTTAATCTATAGCAAAATATAAACTCGATATCTACGAAGTAGGTAGAAGGGCATTGCCGTCTTGTTTCTCATCTCCGTCGATATTTTAATAATTAATTTATAATGACACTTTCTAAACTCAAAATACCTCAAATTATCCGAAACAGACATAGTAGATACATACTATACAGTATACTATATATATCTATAGGTTCTTAACTATTATTTGGACATTTCGATACAAAAAAGTTGGACAAAAAGTAACTTTTTTAGAATCGCTTATTCTGTCATAGTTGGAAGGCGCAACTGTCAAATTTCGGTTCAGCCGAGCGGTCATGGTACGGATTTTCATACAAATTGAACGAACGAAATCTGATAACCGCTAAGGTCTTGTGGGAACCTAAACTGTCTCGTTTTTTCGATGTCATGGTACGAATTAGCGATGCGTCTCAGTTGTAGGTTGTCAATAGGCTCGCAATAAGAGTTCATGGTAGGCCCACCAGGTAACATCGACTTTAATCTGCAAGACCGTTCACGATAATTTAATGATGCTCCTTCAATTATTACTAAAACCTGATTAATGGTTATTTGTCTTTTTTTCAACCAGATATAAATTAGCTAAAGCTTGTTAAAATATGTAATTTATGCATAGTATATATGTCGACTGTAAAACAATTTTTTTTATGTTGCATTTTTTTTTGTATGATTGGACAATTCACACCAATTAACCAGTCCCATGCTAAGCTGGTGAAGCTTGTGTTATGGGTACTAGGCAACGGATATACATACATATTATACATAGATAGACCTAACACATATAAATACATATTTAAACACCCAAGACCTAAGCACAACACCAAATGCACATCACATCGATGTTTGTCTAAGCCGGGGATCGAACCAATGGATTCGCAGTCAGGGTTACTAACCACTAGACCAATCAGAGACCACTAGAGCCGTCATTGTGAGTGTTTCTCCCAAGTGGCAAGTAGCCAAGTAGTTTCAGCATGCGACTCTCATCCCTGAGGTCGTAAGTCCGATCCCCGGCTAGAATTACTTTCTATGTGCGAATTTAAAATTCCCTCGAATGGTGAAGAAAAACATCGTTAGAAAAGCAGCTTGCCTTACCCAAAAGGTCGACGGCCTGTCTGAGGCACAGGAGGCTGATCACCTACTTGCCTATTAGATTGACAAATGATCATGAAACCGATACATAAATCTAAAACCCAGACCTAAAAAGGTTGTAGCGAATGATTTTATTGTAAATGTTTTAACTGTATTTAGACGCAATTAAGAAAAATCTACTTTTAAATCTACTTTTAAAATATTAAAGTTTCGCTTAGTACATTATACACTTAGCTTAGTATGATTACACGTAACAAATATATAATTTATTCATTATTAGTTTTATTAAGGTCATTATTGTGAAATTTACTTATAAACCCAATTTAATACCACCATATAAACATTAGGTAAATTATATTATGCCACGAATTGGTCACAGACATTCTAGTGATGATAGATTATAAGAACCAAAGCAACGAAATATCGGATATTTTTTATCTGATTAATTTTAATGAACACGGCAAGCTTATGCCGCCCGAATTATTCCATCAACCGAACGTTATCGAGACATCACAAACTGTTATATAATCTGTCGTTACGTTTTATTTAAAGTGACATATCTGTCATTATGTCATAGACTAGAGAAATTAAATAATATACATAGAATGCGTTTCGTAGTCTACTTCTAGTCAATTGAAGCATTTCAATTTCGTAACTGTTGTAACTGTAAAAAAAAATGGAAATATTTTGTATAAAATAAAAATAGAAAATTTCTAAACAATAGGAAATAGCCTTTGCTATGGCGTAAACAATTTATCGACACATGAGTAAACTTATTGAATTACATTAAAAACAGATTTAGACATTCTTAAACAATCGTATCCTAGCGGTTTATCGGAGTTTGAATCCAGGGACAAAATACGCAAAGCACACATTTAAAAGATACCCGGGAACATTAATTTATATGTTCAGACTCCACCGTTTATATTAATTACCAAAACCGTATGTTGACCTATAAATTATATTTAACATTGCTTCATTGAAAATCGAATTCATGTCACATAACTCATATTATCGTTTATAATAAAATTTTCCGCCCCGGGCTCGCGTCTCTTCCACAGTTTAACGCCGTATATTATCTATTAGTAAGATAGCATGATGATAATTATATTGTCTTTGGCTTTCGCGAGTACTGTAAATTTAATTGATATAAACGTGAATTTATTCAGACAAATCTCGAAGATTCCAGTTCCAGTGGTCAGCGACGTTTATTTATTTGTTCACACTTCGTTACATTTATACAAAAATAAATAACATAATACATAAAAATTATAAGAGATGCAACGGGTGGCCTTATCGCTAACCATCGATCTCTCCCAGGCAACCCTAGTAAGGGAAAAAACTTAAAAATAAGTATGATGGGTAAATTATATATTGCAAAACCAAATCTAATAAAAATTTAGAACCTTAATCTTAAATAATATACAAAAAAAAACCTAAAAACTAATCACACGGATTCATGAATGGCGATGCAATACAAAACAATAAGAAATACAAGAGTTACAAAAGTCACGATTTAGGATCGGATTAAGAAATGTTTATGCAGAAAGAGTTTTATAAGATTTTAGGGGTGTAGCTAATCGTTCATGTAGTCGGACAGCCTATTCCACAACTTAAAGGCGGAGATCCTAAACGTATTGCCTTAATAACAGTAAAACGCCTAACAATAATACTAAGACTAACAATATATATAACTATTTAATAATAAACACTTCTTACGTTCATTTCAAACATGTCGCAAATATATAAAATGCAATGAAACAATGAAATCAATCGGGGAATTGGTGACTGCTAGCTGAGGCAATGTGTAGTTGCGTAGACCAAAAAACTATTTTTCATATATATACGTAATGAGCAGACATCAGCTACGATTTTCTTATACATAAACGCAAATCAATTTCGGCGTTCGAACCAGCGTTGAATATTAATAACCGTTTTATATGTTGATAAAAAATCTATTAACAAATGCCGATAAAAAATACCACTTTAGTTTGTAATTGGTTAATTAACTTCATACTTGAGCTTTTGATAAATTTTACGTTCGTTATCATAAAATGTAGGTCACTTAAGTGTTTTATGATTCTAGTTTGTATCAGAAGTCATAAATGGTTGTTAATGGATTTTAAAAGTTTATGTTTACAACAAAAAGTATGTAATAAGCAAAGCTAGATTAACCGTCCAGTCCAACTAAGTGAGGCTCAGTTGGATTAATAATAATAAAAAATTATTAATATTAATAATTTATTTCCTTTAGATAACACAGATCCATTTTAGTTAGTAAGTATAACTTAAATACTAATTTAAAATTTTAAATTAATGTTTAGGTTTAATGTTGTAATTAGAATAATTAAACTTTAGATATAAGTTTAGTTTTAAATTTATAATTAGTCTATAACTTGTAAGTTATTATAATAACAGTAATAATTAAAATTTAGCTAGAATAATTCTAAATATCTAGTATCTTAGAATAATTAAATGTTAAAATTAGTATTTCAGTTGTAAGTTACAGTAACAAAAATAATTAAAATTTACCTAGAATAATTTTAAATATCTAATATCTTAGAATAATTAAATGTTAAAATTATTATTTAAGTTGTAAGCTGTAGTAATTACAATAATTAAACTTAATTAAATTTAAAAATTCAAAATTTGTCTTCAAGTTGTAGTATTAGCGTAATTAAATTTTGATACTATTTTTCACAGATTAAAAAAATGTAGGTGATTATGTCGACCTCCATCTATGTCATAAATCATAATAGGCATCCGAGTATAGAAGCCGAGTCTCGCTAGTGTATATTTCCACATAATTAGAGAACAGTCCAAGTTTCATACAAATCTCTTTAGTTGTTCACTAACTGATGTCGATACAGCTAGACTTGTCTATTTTAGTTACTTTCATAGCTTAATGACTTATGGCTTATTATTATGGGGTCATGCTGCTGATGTCGAAACTATTTTCATCCTGCAGAAGAGGGCTATTCGTGCAATCTATAATTTAAAATGTAGGGAATCTCTTAGAGATAAATTCAAGGAAATTAATATACTTACCTTTCCCTCGCAATATATTTATGAAAATATTATGTATGTATACAAAAATAGTGATAAGTTTACTAGAATAGAACATACGCACAATGTTAATACACGGAACAAACGCAGGCTGCAATTTCCCCGTACTAGACTATCTAAAGTTAGTAATTCTTTTTTGGGGAAAGGGATACTCTTCTTTAATAAAATACCAGAGGCTTTTTTATCTCTGCCTTTCAATAAATTTAAGAAATGTATTAAAGAAAAGCTGTGTAAAAAGGCTTACTATAAAGTTAACGATTATCTAGTTGATAAAAGGGCCTGGGACTAGTGCTAGACAGGCTACTTCTAATTAATTTGCGATATTTGTTTTAAATAAGTATTGTTTGATGATTTGCTGTTTTAAAAGAGTACCGAGAGTTTTTTACGCCGGCTTTTTCTCTCGGCCTACACCCTCTGTCTTCTTTGCCGATGAGTAGGGATGCCTAAAAGTTCAAATTTAATGACGTGGAATAAGTGATACATGTATCTTATGTTCCATAATAAACATATTTTATTTTATTTATTTTATTTATTTAGTTTTCGTATCCACGCATTGTACAAGTATCAGTTGGTGTTAAATGAATCCAGATGTAAGACGTACAATGATATATTACAATGAAGATTTATCTACTTATTAGTGTATGTGATAATAATGGTTAGAGACTACAAGGTGCTCAAGTTTTATTGCTGAGTGCTTTTATATCGGAAACAGCGTCGGTTTTGTGAACATGTTCAAATTTTATGAGAGCATAAATATCGTAAGACATCGTATGTCGTGTGTGGAATATACGATGTTGTTCTGGTATTGGAATCGAAGCGGTAATGTATGGTAAAGGCGGAAAGGGGGAATACGGTATTTTAAAATAGTTTTAAGGAATATGTATAACATTTTAGAAAAAGGAATACAAATTTGTTCAGTTTCACAATTACACCATCTGACAACCGTTTGATATGTTTATTTCTATAGTAAGCAGAGTTAGTTTTTTATAGCATAGGGGGCAAAGGATCCTACGGGACGCTTAAACGGGGCAGTCATCGCAGCCTATGAATACATTTAAGTGCCTGCTTTTGTGGGAAGACTACCTATGCTCTTCTTTTGAACAGAACAGTCGTATCTTCCAGGGAAGGCTCCCAGCGGAAGTCGAGTTCGACTCGTCAGTGTAGGTCTGCGACTATATCAACCTTGAGGTTGTGTGCTCAAATGTTGGTTGTATTTTTCTTTCTTTGTGCGCCTTCGCACTAACACATGTTCTTATGGTTAAGGTAATCATTGTTAGGAAACCAAATTCTTTGAAGTAATTGATTATATGTATAAGGCATGACAGGTTTGCCTGAGACAGGGGAGAGAAGTTGTGCGGCGCCACTAATACGACCTTCAGAAATGAAGGGTGCTAATGAAGAAGAAGAATAAGGCACAGAAGGTTGCTCAGGTACTTGTCTATAAAAATAAATTTTATCAAAAAAAAATGGGTGCAATCTGTGATACCCATGTAGGATTGTAGCGCCACTGGATTGCGTAGTTATACTTATTAGAAGTATAGCAGTAACTTGAGGTTAAGTTCAAAGCATTTAAGTTAAGATTTTTTTATTTAAAGTTAAAGACAATTTTTGCATTATTATTCGCGCGTTTCGTTTGCGATCGCAGATCCGTGTGTTTACAAAATATAACCGAATTCGAACATAAAGCCTTGCCTCACGCGGCGGTCGTAATTTTTTCTGATGGTCAGTGAATAATTTGAGCAAATATCTTTGCTTATTTAGTAATTTAATAAACATGCAATTCAAGGATTTCTGTATAACCAAATTACATCATCATATTTACAAACAATAATTTAGTACATGGATTTAAATATAACAGTGGTTTATAGTAATTATAAAAAAATGGTAGAGAGGTTATATTTGAGTCACCATAATAAAATATTTTATGTAAATTTGCTAACTAATCTCGAATTAGGTTTTTCTGTAAAGAAATTGTTATTTAGTTTTGTTTTGAAGCGTGAATGTTAATTCTCAACAAGGACTATTTTTTGTCTAAAAAACTCATATATTTCTAATCAAAGCATTAGGCGTACAATATATTCATCTAAGGAACACTTTAAGAACATATGAATTGAAATCAGTACGTTTATTAACACGTCAGGTATGTTGGTTCAGAATATTTCGGATTTAAAGTTCCTGACAGTTGGAATTTTCATTTAATTGGTATTTTACGGAATACGGTAAAAGTTAATTGCGGTTGAAATGCTTTAATCGTTCGCATTGACTGCTTTACAAACTTGACCCGCACGGGTATTCAATGGAGAATGAATTGATAACATTTTTGGAGTAACATTTGTATTGGGAATTTCCTTTGAACTTTGGTAATTGAAAATTATAGTCGACGTTAGATAATTAATATTTGGTTAGGATCTAAATATAACAGCGGGTCTAATGTGAATTCACACTCCTAGAATGCTGGGATTCGAAATCTTTAGAGGCCTTTCGAAGCTGTAGATGAACGTTTGCCGAAACTTATTAACAGACTACATATTATATTACGTTAGGTTTTGGAGGATTTTTATTTCTTAATTTGTAAAACTAACCAAACTATACCTTTAGGAGTAAAAGGTATGCCTTTAGTACTCAAACATTCAACGTAAAAATATGTTTTACTCTAAATATACAATCTATAATAGTTTTATTATGTGCGCTATAAACATTTATTAAATGCTTATTCAATTCTATTTTATTTATTAAAATTATATATTTTCTATGTTTTAGTAAGTTTAATGTTACATTAGTATAGTAAAATTCGTACTGCTCACTGCATTTCCCCAGAATTATTTTTATATTTAGGGTGGCCTGGAAGAGATCACTTAGTAGACCGTTGCATTATATTCGTATAATGTTTTATTTTTGTTAATGTTTAAGTTTAGTTTATTGTGCAATAAAGTGTCAATTCAATAATAATAAATATAAAAAGACACTGAAATATGTTTTCCCATTAGGACTATAGACATCCATATCGTATATAAATTCATCGAAATTATAAGCGATCAAAGACGGTCCTTTGCTTTCAATGATAATGTAAAAGTTGTTTTCGCAATCGTATTTACTCATAATAACATTGTATACATTTTTAATTTCTTAATTAATCTCTCTCAACTTTCTCTAACATGCAATAACTCTCGATCGATTCTCGCATTGACCTTTGACCTTAACAAATGCATTTTTTGTGTCGAATCTTCACAATCATCGGATTCACTTTAGATACAGCTACTTGGCTTAAAGGCGCATTGTACTGCGTGTCCCACGCATCTTAATACAGGTTTTCATCTGATATGATACAAGAATTAGCCATCCATCATTTAATGATAATGATATTTGACGGGCTTTTATGATTGTGTACCCGATAAATGGTAAATATTACGCTCTAATGAATTGTTGTTTACCGGAAGTTATATTTTTATGAGTCTGCCTTTTAATTTTAAAGGAGAATCGTTTACTTAACAGTTCACGGTTACTTTCAGTTTTTTTTATAAGGACCCTACGTTAGGCACACGTTCGACCAGATCTGTAGCCAAAAAGCTGGGCAGCAGGGGTATCAAGTCTCCCGTTTGCTTAAAAGGCTTGTCTGCCGCCGGGTCCGGCCGACAACTACTCTGAAAATATCCTTATCATAGTTATTACTTTGGTTATTAAATTTTAATACCTGTTGTTCTTCTGGTATGTTATTTTTAATTTACCATTAGACATCGCAAGTCTCTGAGTTGGGCTGCTTTGCCAGAAACTTATGTCTGGTAAAACTAAAATCCTTTATTACTTTGAGATGTTGCAGATTAGATAGTTGATCTGTCTAAGGGCGTGGTCTGACAATTAATATTCATATCATCATAATTTGTACAAACGCTTGACATATTCTAAATCGCACCGGCGAAAGATTTAAAGAAAGAAAGAGAAAAAACGTTTATCGTTTATAAAGGTGATTTCACTATGAAAATACATATTTTATTTTCTCCTATTCCTTAATAATATCCAATATATTATCTAATTTAAATATAAATATATTAATACAATGAGCCGTGTTGGCCTAGTGGCTTCAGCGTGCGACTCTCATACCTGAGGTCGTAGTTTCGATCCCCGGCTGTGCACAAATGGACTTTCTTTCTATGTGCGCATTTTACATTTGCTCGAACGGTGAAGGAAAACATCGTGAGGAAACCGACATGTCTTAGACCCAAAAAGTCGACGGCGTGTGTCAAACACTGGAGGCTGATCACCTACTTGCTTATAAGATTTAAAAATTATCATGAAACAGATTCAGGAATCTGAGGCCAAGACCTAAAAAGGTTGTACCTTTCTCAGGTCTGCGCCATTGATTTTTTTTATATAGTAATACAATACGTCTTGTGTAAGCACATGTATGAAGGCGGCGACTTAGAAGGAAAGCTAATACTGGGTAATTTGACGTAGATTGTAGAGCCTATAGTCTCATTGTTCACTGTGATTTAAGATTTGGACGCTCCACATGCAGGCTTTGTGTAATTTAAGCGCTTTGTTAGTGCTGACTGTTTATAGGAACTGTGTTCTATTAACTAATACGAAATGTACTTACTATACACAATTATCGTAACAGTTGCAAATGATTGTTGTAATAGCACAATTATCATAATGAAGTAAAAATTATATATTTTTTATTTACTCTAAAAACAGTAGATTGTTGCATTGTATTAGAATCTGACTTTAATTAGGTTTTTTTTCCTACAGTAAAGTTCACAAAAGAGTTCGACTTTACAAGAATTACAATCTAGCTTATTCTAATATTATGTTGACATAATTTTCTACAATACTAGTGAATAGCTAACATAACCTTAGTGTAGGTTATGTTCATTAACAGTCTTAGTGTTCTATAATGTATGTTCGTGTGTCCGAGATACTTATATTCACTACACTAGGTTTATTGTTAATAACTGTTTTTAGAGTAATTCACATCTTGGGCTCTATTTCTCCCCAATGTGCTCTGGTTTTGGTGTAGCAGCAACGGTAAGCGGTAGAAAACCGACATCAATGGGATTATCCGCATTTGCCGCTGTCTACCAACGCCTATTTCACCAAACTGAGGCCGGTCCAGCGTCTCGTTCATGGGGACCATCTTTGGTCTATGTGTCTACCTGAATGAGCTGTTTGTTTGCATTTGTTTGATGGTCTAGTAAATTTATGCTTTATTTAAATTAAATACATGCAATGTTTTTTAAATATATATGTATCGCCAAATAGGTACCAATTCCTAAAAGGCCGGCAACGCACTTGCGAGCCTTCTGGCAATGTGAGTGTTCATGTTCAGCATTACTTAACATCAGTCCTGCCCGTTTGCCTCCTATAATATCATAAAAAAACACTAACAAGCGTCAATGTCACTTTTGCAAATGCTAATATTGACCTTTCTACATCATCGATAAATAAGAAATAATATGTATGCATACCTAAAAAGCGTATCAGTTATTAATCAAAATCGCTGCAATAGATTTTGAGTTATGGATATCCACGCAATTTTGTAGAAGTATATACTATACGTACTAAGTAAATAATGATAGCAGGTATGTCAATTCTTTACTATTTAATATCACAATTAGCATTGTATCTTTATAGGCGAATAATTCTTTAAAATAATAAATTCCATTCATATAAATATATCAATGATGTCCAAAATAACATTGACAACCTTATTGAGGTTCCCTATTTCAATAACGAAACCAATCAGTTAACAGAAAAAAAATATTCAAATTACAATATATCAGAATATCAAATTCAAAAATCTAGTTAATAATATATGAGAACAAATAAATACACTTATTAAAATTGTCGACAAATTTTACAGATAAAGACTAGAAAACAATATAAGAAGGCACAGGGTCAAGGACCTTTCTTGTCAAAAGCGTTCAGCGCTGCCAGCGCTTCATCCCAAGTTGACCGAATCCAATCAGATGGACACGCACATACTTCACAACGCATTTTGTCAGAGCACTCATTCGTAATCATTCACCGTGGCCGGACAAATTGATATTATAATTTTATATTAGAAAGTGGAACGGATTTTGAAGACTGCCTTCCTGCTGTGCATGAGTTCAGACATCGTTTGGTAGAGATGGTTATATTCTTATAAGAATCCCTTTATAACCTATATAGAAATGATTTTAAAGAAAAAGCATTTTTTTAATTATTTATTATAAAACTTTAATAGGCTAAAATGCTAAACTGGATTAAAATGGGCCCAACTCAGCTTTATGCTGCAGCAATACTGATTTTCAGTGGAACCATACTATCTTGGTGTGACAATTATGTAAACTGAACAAAACAAAAATATTTAACAAAGGAATAAAAAATTCAAATAAAGAACAGAAACAAACTTAGACAAACACAACAAGAACAAACAAGAATAAATTACTAGATTGATATCAAACAATTTCACCATTAGAATGCGACATTATCCCAGAACATATAGAGTTGTTTGCAAAAATAGTCTACTTACTTACATTTACTAAGTTACCTTAGCTCTCAGTACATAAGTATATAATTTAGTATTAGAATTCCAGGTCCATTGTAGGAAACAAAATTGGAGAATCATTAATTAAATGATTAAGTTTTTATTCTACGTCAATAATTTCTACTACTTCAGTGTATAGACAAACGTGCCTACTAAACACGAAAATGCAAAAGTGTACTTAGAATGTTTAATGATAAGTAAATAAAATTGATAGTTAAATCCCGGGACAGAAAATATTAAGCCAAAATGATTCTTTTTAAAAATTTAAATTACCAGTCTCATAAGATATAAGTTGTGGCATAGACTCGGAGAAGTTTCAAACTCAAACTCAAAATATCTTTATTCATGTAGGTAAACAAGTACACTTATGAATTGTCAAAAAGAAGTTAAATTAATTGTAAATTTACATTTACTACCAGTTCGCAAGTCAAGGGCGTAGAGAGGGTAAGAAACTTTCCGCCACTCTTTTTAATCGCCAAGTATTGTCATACAAATTGTTTGAACTGGAGCAAATCAATCCCAAGGATTAGGATCATTTAAGTATTCCTCAAATTTATAAAAAGCTTTATTGATTCAGTATATATATCTACGTTTAAATGTCTGTTACCTACGTGATTAATCTTCATTAAAAATATGTAGGCCAAATACTAGATGTGTAAGTTTTATAGCTCAACGAAATTACGTTACAAAACATATACCTATTAAAAAAATACAAGATAACTAGCAACCCACACTTTAAGTAACGGAAGCTTGTTAGAGCTATAGTTTATGATATGAATCAATTGTAAATATAGCATAACGCTCATAACAATGGCGTATTAACTGTGAATGGTGACCGATAGTGATCACTTTTGTTCATAGAACCATAGATCATTCATTCATCAATAATCATATTTCTCAAGTCGGCTCGTTCTATATTTAAAAAGGTCTATATTATGATATTCTAGATGCCCCCGCGAACTTCGTTTCTCCTTAATGTGATTTTACTTAGCCTACCTTTTTAGGACATACCAACATGGAACATTTTGCTATACCACCCCAGAGACTGTTCGGTTTTCCGAAATCAAAACTTTTTAGGTTGTTTGTGTGAATTTTTCTCTATATATATCTCAGAGTTCATATTATAAGTTTTTAATTAACAAATAAAAAATAAGGGTTGATCGTAGAGGGTTGTATGCTGTATCATTTAAAAAAATTAAGGAGTTTGAAATATAGATAGTAGCCGATTGTCAGACTTACTGAATATGCATAAAAAAAAATTATAACAATCGGTCGAGCCGTTTCGGAGGAGTAAGGGAACGAACATTGTGACACGAGAATTTTATATACGTACTAGTGGACCCCACAGACGTTGTCCTGCATGATATTTAAAGCGATTAGGACATTAAGCATAGTATGAAAGTACCGACTGCAGTGCCATCTGCCGGGCTGATTTGTGAATCTAAACCATTCCCAGATCCCCTTGAACACACACAAAAAATTTCATCAAAATTGGTCCAGTCGTTTAGGAGGAGTTCAGTCACATACACACGCACACAAGAAATATATATATTAAGATATATAGAGATGACGCATACAACAAGATGTATTTAGAGAAAATATAATACTAGAAGACACAAAATGTATGTGCAAACTTGATAATTTTTACTTTATATACAAGAAGGTGATTAGCCTTTTGTCTGACACATGTTCTTTCGCCATACAAGCGAGTGTTAAATGCGCACATTAACAAAACGTCCATTGGTGTACGGCCGGGGACCGAACCAGCCACTTGGCCAACACTGCTATTATAAGAATATCCTCCTTAATAAACTTTATGTTACGGAAGTTATAGAAATAGAATCAGCTACTCTTTAACACGAACATCAATTTCATTAGTAAATCAATGATTGGGACGCATGCTCTCATAATCAGTTATATTTAGTAGTATTGATGACATGTACGAGAATCTGTAACGTAATCTTTCGGCATTACGTTACAGATAAAATACGCAAGATGCTGCATAATTTGAATAATTAAAGATGTAATTAGTGATACAAAAAACACATTTTAAAATTAATCTTTAAAAATCAAAGCTATCTTTTAGACAGTAAACAGATAAAACTGCCCTTTCGCTATAAAAACTACACCCTCAGAACTTGTTTGATAAAAAGACCATGTAACTCAATACAAGATAGGCGCACCCTTTACTTTAGACAATTCATTAAAACTCAGTTGATTGATGCGTGTGATTATAGGTTTAAGCACCTTACACATTGGGTATAAGTTATAAGGCCATTATGAGTAAGGGATGAGGTAATTTAATAGTAAAATTATGTTTTGTATGATCATCAGTTGTAAACATTTCGTACAAAATAATATATTTTAATCACTTACCAATAATTTAAATAAATAAATTAGTGGTGCTACAACCTTTTTAGGTTTGGACCTCAGATTTCTGTATATGTTTAATGATTATTTTTCATTCTAATAGGCAAGTAGGTGATCAGTCTCTTATGTGTGACACATGTCGACTTTTTGGGTTTAAGGCAGCCGGTTAAATGCGCACATAGAAATAAAGTCCATCCACAGCCGGGGATCGAACCTACGACCTCAGGGATGAGAGTCGCATGCTGAAGACACAAGGCCAAAACTGCTCAATAATTTACTTATTCATAATCATACACAACCTTTATACCTTCATTCCTCTCATAACCGGTCACTCCTGTTCACTTCGCATAGATCTTTTTCAATTCCTCCTTCACCATCAACATTCGATTGAGGAATGCTCTGCCTGTAAAGTAATACATAAACATTTAACAATATAGTAATTAGTTGAGTGTAAGTTCTGTGTTTGTTTTAAGGTTATTTCTTCGTAATTTTCTTTTTGTTTTAATTTTTACGTCTTGGTTGTCTGGAAGAAACTGCTTTCAGTAGTACGACCGTTTTGTGTTATTGTGATGTAAATAATATGTTTTTTTACATGTCGTAAAAGCGCAATTAAATATTTTTTGTTACGTTATATAAATTATATATGGTGAGTAATTATTGTGTCATAAACATTTATTATTGATAGTGCCATTACCACTTCAATGTTATTTTTAAAGATAATTGTATGTTATTAAAATAGTTGTAAATAATATTTTATACGAACATCTTCATTAAAACAGAAGGGTGGTGTGTTGATAAAAAACGCAAGACGAAACTTGATTGTGACTGGACAAATAATCGAGATGTGTTATGTCGCGTGTCAACGCTCATTGGCCAAGAGAATCTGTTGACCAATCACAAATAAACGGAACGCGCCGTTTGTCTTTCGTTGCTTCAAAATTCAATAGAGCCTTATCACTTAACACTTTAGGAATGTTGTGTACAAGTGATGTCGTCAAATCATATGATGATTATAATCATTGGTTTTCTTGAGAATGCTATTCACAGTTATTGAGTTAAACATATGAAATCCACAAACAGATACCCGTATCAGTACAATTGATACTCATTTTTTGTATACTTTCAAGACACAAATATACAGTACTTACAATATTCTTAACCTACACAATAATAATAATAATTAAAAATTGATAAATAGAAAATTAAAACCAATTTAAAAAAATCGGTTCCTGTGGTAGTGTACCGTTATTATGCTGGCAGCATTTCCTCGCTGTATTGCGATACTTATTTTAAATTGGTTTTACTTTTCTATTTATCAATTAATTTTTATTATTACTATGTATCTAAAAGATAACAGACAATTTAAATCTTGAATACACAGTGTACATTCTACCTTATAATTATAGTCGGAACTTTGTGCCCTTTAGACCAGTCCACAAGCCAATGAATTGGTAATTAGTTCACATGGAGTCATCATACTTTGACATTGTAAAAAAACTACGATTCCGTAATTGCGCAGGTGCATTTAGCATCTGTATGCACAATGAATTATATGTTTACACACAGCAATGTAACAGTTTCATAAACATACCTAGGTAACACTGAAAATGTTTAGAAAATTAAAAACAGCTTAATGTAGAAAGTTTCCAATACTTTTATTGTTTTTCGATGTAATCTCCGTTCCTCTCTACACATCGTCGCATTCGAAGGAAACAAATGAGAAAAGCAGTGGGCCCATTCTTCCTTAGGGGTCTCTTCTTCTTATCTTCCTTTAAACATGTATTTACAATTTAACTTTTCATGAAACTTTTGCTTTAAAGTCTATATACATAATTTAAATTTGTATCTTTGTAACGAATAAACTCAAAAACTGAATGATAAGTTTTTCAGTATAATCTATTATTCTTGAGTAACATATGCTATAATTTCCAAAATAGCTTGGAGCCCGATAAGACGTGGGATAAATTGTGAGACACGCCTAAGTATCATTATCAATCCTTAAAGCTCGCTGCTGGCAGTGGGTGTCCATGGGCAGCGATATCACTTGACGACAGGTGAGCCCGTTTGCCCCCTGTACTATAAAACAAACAAAAGTTGACAGTTTTTTATATTTTTTTAGACTAGTATAACTGTATATTAAGTCAGTTTATAATATGTCATAAATAAGTCAGTTTGTAATAAGCTAATGTAACAAAAAACAATAAAATATAATAACTAAGATATTATTAAAAGGAGTCAGCCATTAGGCAAGGTTCCGAAGATACTGGCAGCGTTCCTTTGAATAGGTAGACTTATTCTTCTTCGTCTTTTTCTTTCTTTTTTTATATTATGATTAGGTCTTAAATGTTGCCATATTAAATCATCAAATACGCATTTTATTGGGCATTTTTAACCCAAATCGTAGTTGAAAATAATTAACAGTGAAGCCTGCGAAAAGTGATTTTTCTATTTATGTTTTATCCTAAATAAAAATTATTTATGTATTTCATA
The DNA here is from genome assembly GCA_905332375.1 of Pieris macdunnoughi. Lineage (NCBI taxonomy): Eukaryota > Metazoa > Arthropoda > Insecta > Lepidoptera > Pieridae > Pieris > Pieris macdunnoughi. The sequence goes on from CAJOBZ010000016.1 coordinate 2,533,812, forward strand.
ACCCTACAGCTAACAAAAATTATATTTATTTATATAATATATAGGTATATATAAATACAAAATTAGTTTTGGGTTAAATATTGGTTGTTGTATATATATTTTAAAATCCTTTCTTGCCAACGATCCAGTTTTACTAATAATAAAGTTTTTTTTAATTTCTTATCTTTAATTTCAAGTAAATATAAAATATATAAATTTAGCAGTAATATGTTAATCGATCCAGTTATTGCAAAGTCAAAAGCATTTTAAAAATCAGGCGGCAACTGGTCAAGACCACTTAATCTTATCGCTTTATGTCACCAATCACCGACATCGCGACCAATAGTTCTCAAGTTACACGCAGTTATTTACGTCTTAGTGATTTCTACGTGGGTGCAACGTCACCATAAAAAGCTTACTATAATCGTCTGCAAACACGACGTTTACAGCGACCGCAAAGTTTCTTAGAGAATTAATAACTCGGCCTGAACACATATATAAACATGCCATAAGCATTCAGCAGTGTTAAGCTGGTAACTTCTGCGTGCGACTCTCATTTCAGAGATCATAGGTTCGAGCCCAAATTGCGCATCTAACACTCGCGCGGTGAAGGAAAACATCGTGGCATGTCTCGAATCCAAAAATCAACGTGTATCAGACAAAAGGCTGATCACCTACTAGTTAGTCAATGATATAAAAATCAAGAAACGAATGAATTCCGCAGCAAAGATCCTTAGTTTAAGAGAGTCTAAAAGTTAGGAACAAGGCAATCACTCTGAGTCAAATTATCAAATTTTTTTTTGAATCTAGGTTTTTATTAGTTTCAGATGACTATTATGAATTTCAAAGTTGAATGCACACAGAAAAGGTATTAATTTTAGCGTACGCAAAAAATGACAATACTTATTGGTATTAGCCAATTAATTTTAAAGATATCATTTAAATAATAAATGAAAGGCTAGCGAATGAAAATAAAAATCACAACATTCACACCAGATTGGATGTATAAAGCTTCCCGTTGTAAAAGCCGGAGGAGATGTAGACAAATTGTCTTGGGGATTACGGGAACATATGTTTTAATAATAGAACTGCGTTAAATAAAGCGACTTTTTTGAATAGTTCTCATCTAATAAAACTCTCCAATCAGAAGTTATGTTATCTCATATATCTATATATATAAAAGAAAAATGGTCTTCGTTTGAGGCTCCTTCACGCCTAAACCACTGATCGTATCGACATGAAACTACCACCATCCTAGATGGTTTATGGCTATTTATTTATTAAATTCCAACGTTCCTTCATTTTTTTATTGCTGTTTTACTTTTATGAAAATTTATCCATACGGACTTCACCGCGGAAACATTCGGGGAGGCTTCCTAGAACCTCTAAACGTCAACATCTGTTAAAAACTCGATTTTCGAAATATTTCAATTTTCTTAGCGGGAAGTTAAAAAGAAGAATAATAAAAATATGAAAAAAAATAAAATAATGAAACATAAAATTTATTTTAATTCGTCCAGCAAAGCGGGCGCGAATCGGCTAGTTACTTATATGTTGAAAATAGAATGCACATGCAAGTGCGCAGATATAAGTGCTCTGTAATCCAAACATCTTATTACTTTCTACTCCGATGGAATAAATATTCGTCTCGAGCAGCATCGAGACAGTAGCTGCAGCATCGAGACAGTAGCTGCAGCATCGAGACAGTAGCTGCAGCATCGAGACAGTAGCTGCAGTATAGAGTCAGCAGGAGAGACTACGTGCTCATCCGAAGCACGGGAGTGTTCAAATGCCGTCAACTTCCAAACTAAGGGCTACCCAAAAGTCTAGACATAGACCTCATGATCTGCACTCAAATCACAATTAGGATAATATTGTACGTAGATACCGAGTTACGCATCAGCAATAATTCATATAAAATTCTCAGGTGCCCAATATAATAATTCTACATTACTACCATCGTACATCTTTTATGAAGATACTCAAAAATACGCTACCCATACATAAATGACCATCAGCCTTACTATTGACACTTCACCAATAAAATGCGACCCCATAAACTTGTCCCTTGCCTCAGATAAACCACCATTTCGACAATATGATGATACTTTAACATGCATGAAGTCCGTTTTATTAGAGGTTGCGTTGAAATATTTATTTCATCGGGATTCGCGACTGTATTGACGATTTCTAGATACGCTTTTCCTGGCCGGGGGTTGAATAATAAACGAACGGTGAGCCCGACGCGATTTATGAAGGGTAGAAAGAGTTTTAATCTTGTGAAGCGACCATAACAAGACGTATGGGCAAATTACTGAATCCGTTATGAGCGAACGATTTAATGCGCACCTGAATTTTAAGTGGTTTGTATAAATATTTTATTAGGTCGACCAAATGTTTGCGGTAAAGGTGGTTTTATTTGAACTTACTGTTTTGTGATGTTTGCTTTGTGAGACTTGGCCTTTGTTAATTAGGTAGCTTGATAAACAAAGTTGTAGTCATATAAACGTTTTTTTAAATTATTCTTGCGACATCAAAACACTGAAATTTTTCAAAGTCAAGTCCTGTTAATAAAATACTGTAATGTGCCTATTATAGCGGCTTTAGACAAAATGTTGAAACAAATGTATTCAGAGATTGAGAAGTCTAAGAAAAAAAAAAATGATTGTATGAGTTGTTCTTGGCCGATAGAGACTTCGCGCCAATAACATATTGCCAATCGTTATTCACTGTGCGATTTTCAATGTTAGCGGCAAGGGACTTCTCAAGTCTGAGGTCGTGCGCACCAATACATTTATCTATCTATATGCGTAATTACTATGTTCTTGATTCAATGATGCAAACTAGCACGCCAAACACCAAACAGCCAACGGCGTTTGTCACAAAGGGCTTGTAAACTTACTTAGTTGACCGAGGTTGCAAAAATCTCAGATAAATTGTCTTACGGGTTCTTAAATCTAGGTGACACTTCTTTTTCCTATAAAGAATACTACTAAATAAGCGTAGTCGACCTATTGAACATTATCGGAAACGAGAATGTCATATTACAATTTATGAGTAGGTATGGGTAAAACTAAAGGGCTTAATTTTGCTTCAAGTGTGCGATAATTGGTAATATTTGGTTTACGCTTCTAATTATTAACTTAAATATATATAGCTTAGCTAATGTTACGCGACATAACTATAGAAATAAATTTTTCTCATTGTTTTATACCCTTGCAACTGCTATTGCTTTTTACAATAGACTTGATACAATTATAATAAATTGTCTTGATTGCCTTAACATACTTTATTTATATTATTGTTTTTATAAGCTATAAAAGTGGTTTATGGCCTCATGAGAAGTAACCACATTAAGGTGTCAACGTTTCAGTTCCAACTCGAATTAAAATCTGTATAAGCAATGAAATTGAATCGCACCTTTTGAATAAAACAATAGGAATCTGATATTTTACGCCGTTACTGAATGTTATAAATCAATATATTTTTGAGATGATAATAAATATTGTATCAAGGTTGTGTCATTCTTGACATTTTAGATAATTATAATATTTGAAGCTTTAGTTTTATGTCTTGTTAAAATCGTTAAATTATTTTGCGCGTGTTTACTAAATGCTTTTTGTTAAATTAGATTTTCTATCCTTAAGATGATTTTTTAGCGCAGCTTTAAATAACTTTTTATTACAGGTAATGCAACAAATATTTAAAATGATCGCTACGGGATAAGTAACTCAAAAAAATCAATTTTTAAATTATTTACACAATGAACAATTGTACATGTCTTGTTTTAAAAATTATAAAAAACGTAACCATTTATCGCATTACAGGAACACAAAGCAAATGTTCGGTTACTCAACGGACAATTAAACATTAAAGTATGTGCCACCACTCTAAATGATTTGCCTTTATAAAGGACTCAAAGCAAAACACAAATTGGCTAGCGAAAGCCAAAACGATAGCATCTTGAACAGTGGAGGTATACGCGGATTCCTCACGTGGCAAGTACTAATAGCACTCATTTGCTCCTCCCTCGTGGTCATGTTAGTCATGTCAGTGATAGAATAGTAATGATTTTAAAACTTTATATAATAATAAGACTTTAAGAAAATATTATATTTAATTAAAAAATTTAGTTTTTGAAAATTTTAACCGTCCGGTATGGTAAATTGAATAAATACCATAACATAATTAAAGATAAATAGCAATTAACTTTTTATTAGCCTTTATAAGTACATAGTAGTTTTATTCAAACTGAAAAAAACCTATATTTGCCTAATCATTAATATTTTCATATATTTGCTTAACTATGTGTCTTTGTTATCTGACCACTATGTCTAAAATTTAACCACACGAAAGACTAAAATTTTAGCCTACTACTTAAGTAGAGAACCTAAAACTATTGCATTCGTCTGATATCCAGACCCTTAAATCTTTGTTTTATCAGTTGTACTAGACACCGCTTAGCTGATGCGTTTTACAAATATTTTGTCTGCCCTTCGCCTAGCTTCACTTTTTTCCATTCATCTGCTTTGTCGGACATCATTTTCCTTCGATCAATCGTAACAACTATAAGATATCAGTTAAACCAGACAGCAGACAAAACCTTTCCACCTTCTTCTTCTCTTCTATGAACCCTGAACACCACGCTTTTATTCCAGGGTATATCTACACTAATACAGCGAGCCAATAAGTATCGTGTCGTGATTCGTTTAATTAACTTTGAACCCGGCGGCTATCGCGATGCGATGTTCACGTGCGAATTTGAATGAAATTGCGTCTACACTATTTGTTCTTACAATGTATCGTGTACGGGTCAATTTAGATTGTTAGGAAATAGAACTCCATGCTCTATATTACACATTACTAGGAAAACCTTTGTTTGATAAATGCTGGATTTTTAGTTAAAACAATTGTCTTTTTATATTGCTTAGTTTGAATGGAAACAAATTATTAATCTTTCTTATATATCTTTAATAAACATTTAATATACAGCAAATAACTTTTCGGTGGTCGCTGGCAAAAGAAAGGCACAAAGTTGTAAGAAGGATATGGAAATAATAAATAAAGGATCAATGAGAAAGGAAACACACTCAGTGTATTACATTCTTTAAATACAATCACAAATTGTTCATTCGCACAAACACTCTCTAAGAAATATATGATTGTGGAGTCATTAAAATAATAAATTGGCAACATTAAACAATTTCAAGTCTGTCAAAACTAGGGTTATATAAAAACCACAGCGATGTGGCGATCGGCCGAGTCGAAAAATTATGGATCTCAACAAAATTTTATATATATATATATATTTCGAATATGAATAAATATAGCAATAAATATTATTTCGATATTCAGATAAAATTTAGCGCTAAGTACCAAAACAAGTGCTATGAATTACAGAATTTTTGAATAATATCATAAATCAAGTACAAAAGCCTATATGTATTGGGTTGGAAACAGCTTTTATGTGTCATACATGAAATACTCTTGAAAAGTCAAAAGCTTCAATAGGCGAATCAAAAGCTGGGACTATAAAATAAGGTAACATCCCATTCAAGATGGGAGATAGGTAAATGACTATACTTGTGTAAATACTATTAAAAGAATGTTATAATAAATCCCGATAACATCTCGATCTAAATATTTGGTACTATAAAGGCTTAAACATTGTCCACCGACGCATTGCCTACGCGCAGGTCACGCCCTATGTTAATAATGTAGGGCTGTTACTAAAATAATGAAACTGGAATATTATTTTATCTTTATTTGAGTAGTTAATGTATGTACAATGAGGCTTTCAGATAGAAACCGTTTCTTACTTATTGTAATCAAATTTAAATCACCTTTTAAATAGTGTCATGTCTGTATTTGTGGTAGAAAAAGTCATGGTCTTCGTAACGTTAGACAGTGGATGAGTATGCGACAGCAGAAGAGTTGCTGCATCTGGCTTAGGACAAGACACGCTCCACGCGACTGATGGCAGACCACCAGTAATGGAGAGGCACCAAAAGAAGTAGGTTGCCAACCCTAACCTCACACATTGTGTTCATAAACTATCTATCTCATTTCATGATCTTGAGAATGCCTAAGTAGATGCCAATCGGGGTCTATCGATCGGAGTTTATTTTTCGAAATAGGTATCTTTAGAAAATTCAGATTTATCGTCGAGATATTTTACGCCATTGTTCGTCTACTTAAAGACAAGATGCTTCACGGGTCTCTGGAGATATTTAAATATTTCGTTGCGAATTTATGTATAAACCATTTAAAGAAGCGGATCAAGGGATATTATTAATTGTGTGGTACCTGAAGTATAGAATGCATAGTAACGAAACCATGGCTACAGATTACTGCCTAAGGAAGGCAAGGCTTTACAAAAAAACATATTCGAAATCTGCGTCTTAAGGACTGATATTGTTAATAATTACGCCCGTATGTTTGACGTTACTTACATTCATGTTTGTAAGACAAATGTATGCCAAATGAAGATAATGGGTGAATTGAGCGAACCTAAGCTGCGAATCTGGCGACACCAAATGAACAATACAGATAATGTAATGACATGACGTTTGACATAATATGACAGTAATAAAACTAAAAATACCCTACTATTACAATAATAATAATTAATATATAAGTTGATACTATTTCCTCCTTACACTTCTAAACTCTCAAATTGATGTTTCATTTTCAGACATATGTTTTTGCAATGAATACTTTATTACATTTTTATGTGGCTTTATAGAAAAAAGGTTTCTCTACATATTTGGCTTAAACATTATAAACAATACTGCAAGACTGTATACGATAAACTTTAGAAGAAAAAAAGCCACGTGACTTTTTTGTGACAGCGACAAGAGTATAAAACAAAAAATATATATCATTAACAAACCCGATACTTTGACTCAAAGCAGCATTGGTAGTTGGCATCTGCGATTTTTTCGTACTGTATCGAAAATACTATACCACGTCAAAAAACTTAAATTATTAAAGTTGTTTCGTATTCGGTGCATGCGCAAAAAGTTATCCAATTATGCGTAAACGCAACGTTCACTTAAAACCGAACATTGACCAGCTTTTAAATATGGCAGACATAAAAATGGAGGGACGAAAAAATACACGCGGCGAAGTGAAGAAAAACTTATCGGCGCGAGGTCGGTCCATTTGATATTTCTCTACCAGTTTCTGCCTAACATCCATGCGTCATTGTCGTCTCAACACATACATTAAACATTGTTTCGATTACCCTACGATTTAACATAAACTCAATGTTAACGTTTCTTTTAAGAATAAAATTCGATTTTTTACTTCGAGTATGTTTATATTGACTTATTTATTGTAATAATCGATTTTATGATAGTCAATAAATTGGGACGAGTAAAACAACATCCACCATTGTGTCTCAGCACAATATGTCAGCGAGCGATTGTATTTCGAACTTTATTTCAGTCATGAACTTTAATTTGTATGTGGACCCTAGTTACATAAGAAATTCTTTAAATATTTCATGAGACTGCTTTTGATATTGAATTATATAATGGGTCTAATAAGTATATGTTTTTACAGGGCCGGGAAAATATGGACTGAGCTGCAACAGCCGCCCGTGAGTTGTGGTATGAATGGTACAAGTTTAGTACTAAACAGAATGAATTAATTAAAATTTTTGGTGAGCATGGATGTCCCTTGGAAACCAACCAAGTCCAAATTTAGGCAGTATTTTCTATTCTGGAAGTCTGCCACGGTCCGCTTCACAAGACTTCCTTTGCAAACTAGCGAACTGTGGAATCGATTCCCGGGGGTCTTCCCTAGGATATACGACCTCCAATCCCTCAAATGCCGGCAACGCACCCACTTTAATGGGTGTCGATGGCTTGCGATGACTGCCATTTTAGTCCGTAAGCTACTTTGTCGCCTATCCTATATTTTTTTTCAATATTTGCGTTATTAGATAAATAAAGAAAAAATACTGATCAATAGCTTATTTTTATTAAAGTCTTGAACTATCTTCCAATCGTAAAATGAAACAACTCTGAATCATAATTTAATAAAACATGAGAGTCGATATAAAGAGAGATTAGCTTATTTAAAATTTATAACAAAAGTATTCTAAGGAATCTCCCAAGAATCTGAGTTTATAATCATTTAAGAAAACTCTGTTTCTATTTCACGTCTGACTGATTACCATAATACATGTTTAGTGGGATCGCTTAAAATAGTGATAGTACCGTCAGCATGATACACAGTACCAGAGTGGTATAGTAGGTATATATCAAAATGGGTTTGGTAGACAAGTAAAATATATTAGGTTAAATCAAAAATATAATTGACTATTTTACGATTCGATCTTTAATTTAAATTTAAAAAATCAGTGGCGCTACAACCTTTTTAGGTCTGGTCCGCAGATTTCTGTATGTGTTTCATGATTATTTGTCAATCTAATAAGTAGGTGATCAGCCTCCAGTGCCTGACACACGCCGTCGACTTTTTGGGTCTAAGACATGTCGGTTTCCTGTTTGTTGTCACGATGTTTTCCTTCACCGTTCGAGCGAATGTTAAATGCGCACATAGAAATAAAGTCCATTAGTGCACAGCCGGGATCGAACCTACGACCTTAGGTATGAGAGTCCCACGCTGAAGCCACTAGGCCAACACTGCTCTTGTATTATACACAATATATAACACAATACACAATAAGTACAGCAAATTTTAGGTGTCTTAAACTTATGTTCAACATTATTTCTTTGAACTTTGTTTCTGTTATATTAATTCCTAAATGATCCTTAATATATAATCTTATATATTAAGTTAATAATTTTTTACGTAATCAAAAATAAATACCATCGTGAAAAAATTAAAACATCTTTTACTTTTGAATCTGGAACATTTTTTTATGAATGTTAAACTTTTTATAATCTTAACATATTGCTGACTGTACCAAAGTGATTGAACTATGGTCAGACCACCGGCATTGCATCTATGTAACTAGTAATTATAAGTCCCATGATTTTCCAATAGTGTAGTTATTGATTCGTCTATAAATTTTTATCATTGATTATAGCTTGCTGACAATTCTATTCAAATTTTTAGGGATTTTTATACGCCCTATCAATGAGAACTTTACGAAAAGTGATTCTATGCTATAATATTATGTTTTAATACGATCGGAGTACCCGGGATGATAGCTTCCCATGAACATATTCACTCAAGGGTGTGTTAGAGGCACTTTAGTCAACAAATAATTAGGTTTAAAGACTTTATTTCTCAAAAAAGACAAAAAATGTCACTTACATGAGAATAATACTCTAGATAACATAACATTGTAGTCGTTCTTAAAATAATTACAATAAAATATAGCCGTACATGCAATAAATTTAAAAATAAAAGTAAACAAAGAAATATGAATTTAAAAGTAATTTTGTTTAACATATTCACTTAGCTTCGATTTGAATGAATTGATAGAAGTAATATTTTTTATATCTGTGGGTAGTTTATTATACAGCTGTGCGCCTTCGTAGGTAAACATTTTTTTGCCGTAGTTCGTACGTACTTTAGGTAATGCAAGATAACTCGTTCGACGCATACTTCGTACACGTGGCGGTTTAGAGAAAGCTAAACTAGTGTGGAGAGAACTTGTTATAAATTTTTTTACAAGAATACATGTGTGATAAATATAAAGTTGTTTTAGATTCATTATGTTTGTGTCTCGATATATATTTATGGTAGGTGCAAGATAATTATACTGGAACAGTATTTTTATAATTTTATTTTGTAATACTTGAATATTTATTAATTTAGTTTTAGCGGCGCTGCCCCATACTTCAATTAAATAAAGTAGATGTGGCTTGACCAACGAGTTGTAGATGGTGTAACGTACCTGACGTGGGATACACCGAGCAATGTGTCGAAGTGATCCCATAAGTGAACAGAGCTTAGATCTGATGTGCTCAATTTGTGTATTCCACGTCAAACCGCTATCCATTCTAAGACCGAGATATTTTTCTGTATTTTTTTCTTCTATGACCGTGTTATTTATTTTTAATGGATCATGAGGTAAAACTTTTTTATTTTTAGATTTAAATATAATGTAGCATGATTTTGACGCGTTGACAGTGAGTAAATTATATTGAAACCAAGTGAAGAGTAGATTAAGGTCTTCTTGGGCTCTGCTGAAGATATCTTTGATTGAACTGCCAAAGTAAAATAAACACGTATCATCTGCATATAAAGTAAGGTGACCATTTAATCCAATTTCATGCAAGTTATTTATATAAATAAGAAAGAGTAATGGACCCAAAATAGAACCCTGTGGAACGCCGTATTCGATAGGCAACGGTTTACTCTGAGTATTATCTATTTTAACTACCTGAAATCGATTTTTTAAATATGATTGAAAAATTTTGAGAGCTGTACCTTTGATTCCAATGCATTCAAGCTTTTGTAGTAATAGTTTATGGCTTACAGTATCAAATGCTTTTTTTAAATCAATAAATACACCTAACGTAATGTTTTTATTATCTATGTTGGTCCTAATTTTAGTAATTAAGTCAATAGTTGCAGTTAAAGTATTACTTTTTGGTCTAAAACCATACTGTCGTTCAAATAAAAAATTTATAGACGTTAGATACTTTGTAAGACGGTTATATAGTATCTTTTCAAGTATTTTACTTATTATGGGTAGCACCGAGATTGGTCTATAGTTTCCAGTATTAGTTTTAGATCCAGATTTAAAAATGGGAGTAACTTTAGCTATTTTTAGAGAGTCTGGGAATTCTCCAATTTCTAATAATTTGTTAAAACATTTAGATAGGTTTTTAGCAATATGATCTTTTATACATTTTATAGATTTTGTGCTAATACCGTCCAGGCCTGCACTACAATGTGTATCCAAATTATTTATTACTTTTAAAATTTCGTCACTACTACATGGTTCTAGTATCATCAAGTTTGTAGACTGTTTAGTTGAAGGTAAAGCTTTTGAAAAATTATCATGATAGGTTTTTGGTATTTCGTCAGCCAGAATTTTACCTATTCCAGTGAAGTATCGGTTAAATTCCTCACAAATATTGTTTTTATTAGTAATTTCGATAGAATTTATTATAATTTTCGAAGGCCCACAGCTAGTATTTGTTTTATTTTTTGCTAGGTCATTTACAAGGTTCCACATTTTTTTCGGATTATTTTTTAATTTTATGAATTTTTGAAAGTAATAAGCATCTTTGGTATCCCTAATGCGTTTAGAAACATAGTTTTTATAGTCTTCGAATTCTTGCTTTGTAGTTTCACAGTCACGCATGTTTTTTAATTTTATCCATAGTTTATTTCTTTGGTTTATTTCGCTGATTAACTCATTATTAATCCAATCCTTTTGAGGTTCATTAAGTATTTTCTTTTTGATTATTTTACAGTTGTTTACGTGATCTATAATAGAATTTTCCAGTATCTTGTAGTCATCATTATCTTCGTCAAGTCCAAGAGTTGTTGTTAATTTTCCCAATTTTTCGTAATCGATCGCTTGGTACTCGATAATTTCTTTCTTCAGAATCTTGCCAGTTTTTAACTCTACATATATATGTTTATGGTCTGACATAGAAGATTCTATTAAAGCCATGTGAAAGTGATCTTTTATTAAGTTCGTTGTAGCGTGATCTAATATAGATTTTCGTGTTGTTGAATCCCTTGTGGAATACTTTTTAGATATTTTATTGAGTATTGTGTATCCAATTTCGTTCATAAGTTCAATGTACTGCTTAGATTTAGTGTTTTTAGTTAATAAATCTGTATTGAAATCTCCAAAAACTATAGCTCTGCGTCTTCTCCGAAGCTGTTGAGTGTATGCTTCAAGGAATTGATTGTAGTTAGTATTACCAGGGTAATAGATGACACCTACTTCAATTTATATCTTTTTAATTGTACCCAAAGATAATTATTTCCATCCTGGTAGATTGATTCTGACAAGTTGTGCTCAAGACTGTTATGAACATATATAGAAACTCCACCACCAATTGTATCTGTACGATAATTGTAATAGTGTGTGTAATTTGGTAGTTTTAGTTCGCAAGCCTGTTTCTCATTTTTGATCCAGGTTTCAGTAAGTAATATTATGTGTATAATTGTCGAGAACGATTTAAGCACGCATTGTAGTTCATCAAACTTTCCTTGTTTGCAAATACTTCGAGCATTTAGATAAAAGAATGACAGTCTGGAATTAGTTTTTTTTATGTCGTTGTAGCTGTCGAGCACTTGATATGTGTTTACATTCGCTATTGCCTCTTTAATTATCCGTTTTTTGATGAAGTTTTTATTATTACTGGTGTCCCGTTTTTATATTTTATAGTTATGTCTGTTTCGCCATTACTTTGACGTCGGAGCAATTCTTCTTTTAAGTTTTTTAGGAATTTTTGCTGTGCTGGAGTTTGGTCTGAGAAAATTTGTATTGTTGAAGGCAGCTTACTTTTGTTTTTAAGAAGAAATTTGACTGTGTCTGAAGAGTTATAGAATACCTTAACTCGACGAATTTTCGTTGGATTATATTTGCCTAACCTAATAATTTTTATCGGTTTCGGAACATCTTCTGTAAGTGCTCGGAATATATTAAATATATCGGTTTCGTCTTTAAGCATATTTTCTCTTAAATTATTGGTATTTTGTTCTGGTAGCCCAGCCATAATGATGTTTTTCTTTCTTTTATTTCGTTCGTTTACTTCTTGAATCAATTCTTCGCTAAACATTGGTTGGATAAGCTTTGAAGATGTCTGGGGTTCAGTAAGACTCATTTTTTTCACGCTGGTTTCTAAAGTATTGATTTTATTTTCTCCTAAAATAAGTTTCTTCTCTAATTGACTCATTTGTTTTTTAATTTCAGTATGTTCTTTGTGAATACTAGATGAAGATCCTTTTATTTCATTTATTTGAGATTTTATTTCCGAAATATTTTCATGAATTATTATTCTTGTTTGCTCATTTGATGATCTAATTTCCGTAATCTGATTTTTTACCTCAGCAATACTGTTCTGCATTTTGTTCATGATTTGCTCATTTGATTCATTATTTTTCTGTAAGAGTGATATTATGTGGGACAATTCGGAACGTACAGACTTAATTTCGTTTAAACACTTGCATTCATGATCAAGTGGTTGTTTTCGTTTGCGATTTGTTATATTGGTAGGGGAGCCCAAGAGGGGATTTCGGGATTTACTAAAGCGCGGCAGATTACTATATAGGGGGATACCTTGTACCCGGTTAAGTACCTCCACAAAATATGAGGCCCATATATAAGGCCGCGCGTGAAGGAGACAGGATCAGATTAGTAAAAAAAAATTGACCATCAGAAATTCCCGAGCGCGTCAGATTAAGGTAGGGTGAGTTAATTACATCCTAAAAAGTGTATATTCCACTAATCTGACAATTTGAGAGTGACGGAAAAAAGGGGAGGGCAACAAAGTTGTAAAAAAAACGTCATCTCGACATTCTCGAGCGTAGCTAATTTTTCTTTATTTTGAAGGAAATAATTCCAGAATAATGAAAAATATATAATCTGACGATTTCCGCAAGCCGAAATAACAAAAATTCGTCGATAAAGTTAAATGCGTGCAGCTGCGTGATGCCTACATTTCCTTAAACCGATCGGAATCTACTAAACGGCGTTCTAAATATTTCCCTCAAAATTACATTTCCTGTGAATTTGAACCGATTCGGACCGATAGATTTTGAGAAATTTTGAAAAATCTTAAAAAAATAAGAAATATTTTTTTTTAAGTGGTTTCTTTATCGATCAACTTCAAAAACTAATCCGCCTTTGAGCTTGAAAAACCACGTCGATCGCCACCAAGCTGGTCAAAAGCGGTTGATTCGTTCGAGAGATATCGTACATGAAAGAAACCCGAAAAAGTGTTTTTTCGGGATTACTCCGAAATTTGTGGTTCGATCAATTAAAATTGCAAAATTACTTATGAGAATGATAAAACTGCGTCGAATGCCGCCAACCGCGTGAAAATTGCTTGATCCATTCAAAAGTTATTGCGGTTTGAAAATTCCAAAAATAGTGTTCTATGAAACTTCTATGAGACTTTCGAGCTGGGAGAGCTCAAATGCATAGAAATGTTATTTCTTTGAACTCAGCGAGCTCAAAATATCAATTTTAAGCGCCCAGGAATGGAATTAGCGGGAAGTTGCAGGGATGGCCCTTTAGGTGAACCGTTTTTCTATTTTTTTTTTGTCAGATCAGGCGAATCCCTCTAGATAATCGTCAGATTATGAGACAGTACGTTTAGAACATAAAGATGAACCACATATATCTTAATCTGACGCGCTTGAGTATTTCAAAATTGCGATTTTTTTTGCAAATTAAGAAAATGGCTGTGGGTTTGCGTCCCATCGAAATCGTCAGATTAGTGAATGAGAGATTTTTTTGGTGCACTTAACACTCCCTTAGAAAATCTGACGCGCTCGATAATTTTTTTTTTTTTTAATTTTCAACCCTTAAATACAACCACCCGCATCATGCAAACGATCAGATTAACATACGTACATTATTAAAAATACGTAGGGCATAGATGCTATCAATATCTGACGCGCTCGAGGATGTCCATGCAACAGTTTTTTTTTACATATTTAACTATCTATAGCCGCTTCCCCCACCGATGAAAAGGAATTTATCATATAACATTTTTTTCTTCTTTTTATCTAAGCTTTGTATCCCAATAGGTCTCTACGACGCTCGAGTAAATCCCCATTTAGCATCGTGGGCTCCCCTACCATATAGTCCGTTTCCATATTACGCAACTTTGACAAGTCCGGTTGTGAACCACCACTTGCATGTGTTGGTGAACGCATGACACTCATTATAAAATATGTGCGTGTTGACTCGTTACTAAACTATACTTGCCTATTGGTGTAAGCAGGCTAAAAAATAGTTTCTGTTTCCTTCCCTCGAGGTGGTGAGGGGGGCCGCTGTGCACTACACTCGCGATTTTTTGTCCTTGGTGTAATAAGCAAAACAGCACAAAAACAAAATGCTAATTGTAAACCATTTGAGCCGTAGTAACCAGCTAATAAGTCCGAGTTCCAAACGACAATAAATAAATTAACTTAGCAATGACTCCGTGCACACGTCCACTCAGCAAAAGATTCGAACGACTAAACTTAAATAATTATATAATTTATATTACATCAAACTTTTTTTACAGAATAGGGTGCAAACGGGCAGGAGGCTCATCTGATGTTATGTTATAACGCCACCCATGGACACTATCAATGCCAGAGGGCTCGCGAGTGCGTTGCCGGCCTTTTAATTTTAATAAACTATAATTTAATTATAGTGAAATAATATTTAATTATTTATTTAAAATGTTTTGTGTTGCTTTATCATCAAACGTCATACACATACATTATTTAATTAAATTCACCTAATATGTCACCTGCAGAGTTTCAGTTATAATACAATTCTTATTTATTCAATTAGACTGACTTTCCTCTCAATCTCACTTCATCCAGCTCTTATATTGGCCCAAGTAATCGCCTAATCGAGAACATTTGTTGGTGGTATGATATATAAACACTTTTAGATTAGCAACATTGTATATATTTATATGCATATTGGAAAAATACTGGAAAAAATTCTTTTCTTGTAGGACTAAATCTAGGAGGTACTAGGGACAAGTTAAAAGTACCCATAACCAACAAGCATGGTCTTTTACGAGGTATGTCTGGACTGTAGCAAGTGGTGATCCGTGGTCTCTACCACTTCTGGAAACAGTAATATAAAAATAACAGATTACTGAATAATAACAATAATCCCGTGGCGCTACAATCCTATATGAGTCATCGCCTCGGATTGCATGTGTTTTTTTTGATATTTTCTTAAATATATAAATGAACATCGGCTTTTTTTGCCTGACATATGTCGTACATTTTATAGGTCTATATATTCATTGGTGCACAACCTAGATTCGAAGGCACGACTCTTACCAGACGAAATACTTAATAAGAGACGTAACATCTCACTTATCCAACTATACATGGCGTAATTAGGGGCGCGGGGGGCGCGGGGGATTGGTCCACGTTTGTTACCAATTCGTAATTCAAGTCAGACAATTAAAAAAATACACTGAGTTCCCTGAAAAATAGCCCAAGGTACGCAAAAGACTATCGCTAATTGATAAGAATCAAAGCAAATATTATAATGGCAACTGTCAAATTGACTGACAACCGATCAGTATAATCCGTTTATGGAATCCTATCAATTGTTATTATAATCATTGTACTACCAGGTATTAATGTCCCCGGAGATGTGTGTCACGCTTGTTTTGACTTTATCAATAGTTGATATAAATCGTCGTGAATTTACTTTTATTTATTTACACTTCGTTGCAGTAATACAGAAGTACAGTACATGTAAATAATTAAATAAAAATGGCAACTGGTGGATATCGCTTACGAGCGATCTCTTCCAGGCAACCACTGTGGGAAAAAATATTAAATTAGATAAGGTGAGCGCAAGTGAGCGTAAGATATACAGTTACTTACACTGGAACAAAACAGAGCAATTAAAACATATGTAGCCAGTGAAATAGACACTAAAAACTTAAACTAAAAATTTCATACATTATTCAATAAGTTGTATTAATTTTATTAAACCGTTAGTTAGACCACCTTTGTGGTTTAGTGGTGCATATGGAGTATTGGCCCAAGAGATTGGTTGCATTTTTTTAAAGAACGGGGCAAAAGGGCAACAGGCTCACATGTTAAAGTAACACCGCCCATGGACTCTCACACGGCCAGAATGCTTGCAAGTGTGCTGGGATTTTATAATTTGGTACGGTCTTGAAGGACCCTAAGTCCACGCTGACGGTAATATAAAACGATGATGTTTCGGTATACATACATTTTACGGATACCATATGCCATGTCAAACAAACAGTCTTATGATTTTTTTATAACGCGTATTACGTTATACGCGTTATAAACAAATATCCTACATAGCGTACATATTTTTTAATTAATAAAGTGGGCACGCTCAAACTGAATCGATTTTAATGTATTTGATAGAACATGAGACACTAATATCTTCAATTAACGTTTGGATTAGCTTTTACATTTTTTTTTATACATACAGTCTAAACTCTCTATAACATCATTCGTTATAACGAACAACTGTCTATAACTTAAAAATGAGTTAAATTTATTTAGTTTAACCCAATAATTAATACATTAATTCCTCCTTCCCTACGAAACCTCTCTATACCGAATAAAAATTCACGGTCCCTTAAAATTCGTTATAAAAACTTTGCACTGTATTATTATTTATATTTTTTCTTTACTTTATTTAACTTTAGTTATAGTTACTTGTTTATGAGTTTTTTTTGTTAATTAATTATGCACTTCTTTTACTTTACCCACTGTAGGTGTTTCTTTTTTAATTTTTCCATATTAGGGTTGCCTGGAAGAAATCGCTTGTTAGCGATACCAAACCTGCTTTTTTTGTTTTTTATATGTATGATTTTGTAAATCAGTAACAAAGTGTAAATAAATAAATGTCAAACGTGCTTTCATAAAATTCGCGAGTGCATGTAAGGAAAACAACTGTATCTCTTAGGAATTAGAGCTTTAAAAAAAATATAGTAAAATATATCTCAAAGAACCTCGAGAGAAACATCTTTATACATGGAGAAACGGCCTTGGCTATATTAAAAGAATTATGTTGATATTTGCGTGGCAAGGCATGTTTGATCGATCAGCTCATTATAGGCGTCGATTTTTTGATTAGAGGTAATATTAAATTTAATAGCATCGTATTTTATGCATGTCTGGAATATAATTTTTATACATATAGAATCGTATCCGTTAAAAGATTTATACGTGAACATACGGCTAAATAATATAAAAATATATTTGTTTTAACAATTACATTTGTTCTGAGACGTTCTGTTCCGGACAGTTGATTAAGATATATAAAAAAATATGCATTACGCGAATTTTATTTTGAAGTGAAACTTGTTTAGGCAGAGGAGGGTAAAATTTTTACGGATGCGTCACGAAGATGTGCAGCGTTTTTGTCGAAGAAAAGGGAGAGAGCGATTGTGGCCGATTGAGAGAAAGTGAGAAGGGCGGTTAGAAACTTACAGACAACAACAGAAAGAACCTTATAGAAATTCTATTTTTAAAATAAAAATTTCGTAAAGAGAATTTGTTAAATATTAGTACATATTTTATGTTTTATGGAAAAAATATAATACTAAAATCTCAAAAAATGCCACGTTTTTTTATTATCGAAGAAATAAAAAATATAATTAGTATTAATTTTCGACACTTAATTTTTTCATGACAACTAAATTCATTAAATTCCTAATATATCTTCCTTTTTCCTTCCCTCTAAGTCTCGGAAATCTAAAGTTTTAGATTTGTATAAATGTGAACAAGACTTAAAAAATAGTTTGCTAAAGAAGTTTCACTTCTGACGCAGTTTTTTGTAAACAATATCATTTTGCTTGCCTGAAATAAATCGCCTATTACAGACAACTGTTACCACCTAATTTTATTAACAATAAACAAGCATTTAATAAATCATACAATGCAATTTTTTTATCTAGTGATCTTACGGTGCGTCGGCGCACGCGATTTTCAATTGAAGATTTCGCGATTCCCGCATGGAGTCCATTCAATGCTTCCAAGGTATCATTAACCGCTTCTACTGAAGGTACACGTCACGGTTCGCCTGAACACAATTATCTTACAATCTCCCCATTGTTGTCGAGTTTTAAAACAAATTTCTGTTCTGGGGGGGTCGCGTTTTCCTTGCCAAATTGGATAAGCACCGTAATTACGAATTTAATTTCGGAGCCCGATGCTTTGTGGATATTTCGAATTGGCTGATGCAGTTTATAAGCCGGAACGTTTAAGAAATTAAACATTTGCATTTTTATTGCGAACAACTGAAGTAATTTTCTTGTCTTGTGAAATTGCAGTGGTCATTGTTTAATTCGTGAAACATACAAAGGTAATTTATAAGTTGTATTTAATGTTTGATTATTATTATTACTATACTATTACTGGCCGTAAAGGCAAAACCAAAAAAAGATTTTAATTATAATTTTTAATGATTTTAAATAATTTAATTATTTTTTAGACACTGCGTAAACACAATTTAAAAGAACGAGACGTAACAGTACGTAGTTACTCGTACTAGCTTATATTAGTATGTATTATAACAATTGCTTATAGATATCGAAAATTAAACAAGTAAATTAAAACAAGCACTGTATATTATTATTATTAATTACGTGTGTGATTTGTCAACCTAGAAAATTGACAGATGTCTCACACAGTTGAAGTAACGAATAATAGGATTAATTAGGCTTACGCGCCGCTTATGCTAGGTATTCAACCTCTTTTGATGTTCTGTAGGTGCTGGCTGGTTCGAAATGAGAAAAAAATATTAAAAACTGGCCTGACATGTTGCCAATGCGTTCGAATTATTATTTCTTTTTGGCCTCATAAGTGAAGTTTACCAATAGAAAAACTAAAAAAGAAAGGAAATATATCATATTTTTTTTATATTTTACGGAATTAAAAATAAATTTCTTGTAAACACTAGCTACTCGTTTAGAATGTTGGTATACTTAACTTTTTTTTGTTAGGTATGTTTGAAAAAATTCAAGCTGTGATTTGAGAGATCACACTCGTTAATAGGTTTTTACATTTCTTACTGTATTTGATTAAAAAAATAATCAAAATGTCTTTATTGCCGACCAATCCTTATTGTTTACATCGATTTTAAAGAATTCATCAAAACTTAATTAAAAAATTGCCTGAATTCACTTTACGCGTATTAGTTTACACCATAAGTTAATTTTAATTATTGATTAATAATTAATTTCATTTAATTAAATTAAATTAAATTAATTAAATTAGGTACCACTTAGATAAACGTATTGATAGTTTTTATTTGTTTGTTTCCTTTTATAAATTCTTGAACCATTTTGTAGTTAAATGTATTATTATGTATTCCATATTTGGCTATATTTTTAATGTAACTGTTTGCTATTGTATATAATTTATGTTAGCTGTAGGTTTACAAAATAAAAAATAAATAAATAAATTAACTGAAATCGACCTAAGAACGAAAATTTTCTCAAGTGCTTATAATTTGCCTGAATTGTATGACTGGTGGAACCTTGAGACAAAGTCAAAAATAATTATGTATGAACCTGTAGTATAATAATAAATATTCCATTACAAACCGACATATATATTTTACGTAACTTACTTTTCACTGATAAATTGTAAAAGGCAACTTCACTAATACAGTCAGAGTATATTTACGGTGTATGACGGCAGTTATGTTTAAACAAATGTTAGATTTCCCTTGGGGCAACAAGATTCATTGTTCACAACGAATATGGACAATTTTGTGATATAATGTTGCCTGAATATATATTAATCATTTGTGTTTGGAGTGTTTACTTTGGATCCGAACCCAATAATAACAATGTATTTATTTATGTATAAATATCTAATATGTTAATAATAAAAACACTAAAATATGTTTTTTTAAGTTTTGATCATGCGTAAATGATCGGATTTTTTTTTGATACCTAGATTTCCTCACCGTATGCAATGCTTATATTTATTTATTTATTCAAGATTACCACATCATACATAGCTATGGTATATATGTTACAAGTTTTTCTGTCTAAAATATATGTCAATTTTGGTAAATATATACAATATACAATAAATACAAAATAAAATATAAATACCCGCAATTTTTGCGAAGCAGAAAATTACCAGCAAAACAGCGGATTAGGTATGAGATAGGCACTTAAGAATGCTTTCTTTAAAATAGATCAGCCCACTACCGAATATATCCAGCTCCGAATAAATACCGTTTAATCCGTTATAATCTCGAAGAATTCGAAAGAGAGGTGCCTGAACTCCTAGGTCGGTTTTTGCAGACGGAATTTGGAACATTCTGCGATACGCTGAGCTGACCACCAGTTCTGGAGCCACGATGCAGTTACACAAATATTATAAGAAAATTTAAAAGCCAAGATTTTTATTATACAAAGTTGGTGCAGACAAAGGAATGTATTCAGAGTGGCAATTCTTGTTACGTTAAGACTGATGAGTACTAAATATAGATCATTACGAAGAATCACTTGGATAATCTCGTGATATTTATCGAAAATTTTGATTTACGGAGCTAAATTGGTTAGACCAATAAGTAATACGATTAAATATTTTATAGATAACATTAAAAGATTTATAAAACATGTATGTGAGATTTTTAACCAAACCACTACCTAGCCGCCGGAAACAATATAATTTTTTACGCAAATTTCATAGTTGATGTGTTTATATAGTCTGTTTTTGACGGCTGTATAATAGTTTGATAGGCTGGTATTCAGAATTTTTTTTTAAACAATCTATTCATTATCATCGTTATACTAGATGTGCACAGACTATTAAACTAATCCTCAAACGCGAACGTCTGACGCGTGAAATTAAAAACCGTATACCTTGTTAGTTGACATGTCATTTGAACTCTCGGACCTACACTCAATCATTTCTGACGCAATTCCAGCTGAGCTATAATAAGTAACTGTCATTTCTTCTCACTTAGATGCCCATATAGCGCCCCGCTCTTTTGACAGATCACTTGTCAGCGGAAAATTGCAATTTGCAAATAAAATCATGCGTAGTCTGTGCGAAACAGCTAGTGTTAATACAATTATGTTAGAAGTATTGATTTTATAATGGGTTTCATGTTATTTCTACTATTATAACGCATTAAAAGATGTACATTTTGTGATTATAAGCTAAATTTAATAAATATTATATGTCACCATTTAGTCTTGAGTTTTATCAAACTTTATTATAATAGTGGGTTTAATTGAAGAATTATATCTGATTCACACCTTATAGAGCATTATTGGCCTAGTGGCTTCAGCGTACGACTTTCATCCCTGGGGTCGTATGTTCGATCCCCGGCTTTGATTTCTGGACCGATGAGCTTTCTTTCTATGTCCGCATTTAACACGTACGGTGAAGGAAAACTTCGTTTCACCTGCTTGAAGATTGAATTGATTGAACATTAAACAGATTCAGAAATCTGAGGGCCAGAACTAAAAAGGTTGTAGCGCCACTGATTATTATTATTATCACAACTTACCTATAAAAACAATTTGTTTCAGTACTTGTCTATCCAGTGCTTTACATAAATAATTCACAAAACAAACACAAGCGTAACAGGTGTTTCAAGAGATTTAACGTTTTATTTTCTTGAAGTTGAGTGACGTCGCAATTGGCGGCAAAACAGGATTACGAACATCCCTTGATGAGCTTTTTAAATTGAAATGTTACACAGAGCAACTTCTTTTTTAATCATGTTCAAAATAATTATGACTTGACGACTTCATCATAAATTTTAGACACACAGATCTCAGTTAAAATACTTTATCTATGTTGTTCGTCAAGTCCGTGCCGGTAAAGTAATAAATGTAATCCGTGTGTGTAACAAATTATTATATAATAGCCGATTTTAGTACTTTTATGAAAAAGCGTCTATTTTACGCACTATGAAAGTATTTAAGCTAATCTAGGCCTTTAAATGGCCTATACCTATTTCAAATAAAATATTTGGAAATATAACCGATATCATTTTTTATTTCAACAAAGTCATAGTTAAATAACCTATAATACTAATACATTATTTATACCCAGCTTTAATACTAAATCTTAACTTAAACGTATACCAAAATTCCCTTACAAAATTGTGATATAAGAAATGTATCGCGTCACGACGTCTGACATCTGACGTCAATGTCAATGTCAGGTGATTGACGCGACACGGGGCGCCTCGACGCAACACAATAGCCCGCCAATTATGGATGTGTTCCACAATGTTGCTATTCATATAATATTAGCTGCATACGCCACTTTATAATTCGTTTTAATGTGAGTAATTTTATATCAAAAGTGCTAACATTATGATTACTTCTAAATTATGATATTAGAAGTTATAAATTATATGGAATATAAGTGACAAAACCGTGCTCGTACGCGATTTGTCTTTTTAAACGCAATAAATTGATTGTAAGCACAGCAGGGCGCCTAGCACCTTCGTATTTATTTGGTTTTGTCACAGTTGGTCTTTAATAGCTAACGCACTGTTGCTGTTGAGATATTTTTTTTCTCTGTTCCTTTTTAACTCGTTAGTATATTAGGAATTTAAATGTGTACTGTGGTCTGTCCTTTAGGCACCAAGGTGAAATCTCCTTAGTGGAATTTTTCTGCACTTTAAGTTTATATACGTATGTATAAATTAAGTAATTATTATAAATTTAAAATAAATTAAAGAAGCTATATTTACACACTTATATCGAGTTTAAAATTTTAAAAACTCATGATTCTTATGTATATTATATACATATTTATTGTATTATTTAGATAAATAATATTGTCTTTTATAAACTACTATTAAAATAATACACAATGCTAACGTATTGAAACAGAAGACTGATTTAAAACGATAGTATAATTATTTAATTTAAACTTTGTGAGAGCACTCTGCAAGCAAACATGGAATCTGTTTTATTTATTCAATCTCAGAACTGATATTTGTAAATAAACGAGTAATCCGATATAACTGAAACTTCTTTCCAAGGTTCTAATATTATTTTTTATTAGGCATATTTTTGGCTGAGAAGCTATGCAGTGTCAAATCTTCCTTTCCTAAAAATTTATTTTCTTAAACTAGTCTGGTGGGTTTAGCGTCTACAACTACTACCCGACCGACAACGTGAATTGGGCGGAAACATGGTCAGTCAACTGATTTTCTTTAGCTGTGACTGTGAGATTTATCTCAAAGACTCGTTTAGATCATACGATGTATTTGAGATCAGATTACTAATGGCTTATTTAGGCTAATAGAATTTACACTAAGCAAAACATTTATTATATAAATAATATTACAAATAAATTTAGCTCCTACCTCCTATATTAGCTATTTTATTTAATTGTATTACTATAAGACTATGCTTAGACGAATTTATAATGTGAAAAATATTTTTTGTCAATAAATGTTATAATATGTGGTGGGTATTTGATAAAAAATAAGAACGGACGGAGATTGCCGTGTTTGAGAAGATGAGTTAAGAAATATGTTTTTTTGTTAAGTGTTTTGGAATTTGCTTAATTGTCCATCTAAGTTCTAAGTATGCATTTGGAGTTTATTTTTGTTCGTTTTATATTTTGGACACGCCCTCAAATATGATGCGCAAATGATAGGACAATTAATACATTTATTCGATTACAATTGTTAGGGTTTGGTAGGTTTCCTATCTAGCGAGAGGTTTATTTATTTAAATTAGTGATAAGAATTAATTTTATTTATTTATTTCAATAATTATAGTAGTTATGGTTAGTTTGTGTTTTATTTAAGTTCATTTTCAAACATGTATATTTCGTATATTTAGGTTAGATAATCCATAATTAACTTTTATCTACATAATTTGTGTTTTGTCATGAATAAACTCAAAAACGTTTTACTTGACTGATTAAAAAAAATATTTCACCGTTACTAAGATCACGGTGACATCACAGTCTTACCAAAAACATCGTAAAATAAAAATAATTAAACACACATATTTTAATTAGTTATATAATACAACTAATTAATAATTACTAATATTTTATAATTCAATTAATGAATACTGGTGAAAATTGGGGCTAGTATCACATAATTGCAACCATTGGAACCCCTGTCTAATTCAATTAAACTTTCCAAGGGCATTCAATAAATGAAATTGTATGGAACGAAATTGTGCCTTTTATTTGTTTGTATGATCTTATCTGCGATACGGGTAATATTAAGGACCATTTGTTTTTCTCTTATCCCTTTAATTGGACGGATACATAATCTAATTAAGTTTTTGTGCTCTTTAGATGAATGTGGACTGCGAGCGCCTCAACCCTGGTCGTGTGTTCGCATCACGGCTGAGCACCAACGAACTTTTCTTTCTACATATTATATGTATCATTCTGCCGAACTGTGGAATATAGTAAGGGAACCGCAGGCCCAGAAATTGGTGCCATGTGTCAGGCAGGGCAGGGCTTAAGACCTTCTTGCCTGTTAAAAAAAATATTACGAAACTGTGTGTTAAGGGTGTACCACACCCACGGCACTGGTTTTTTACTTATCAATAAGTTCTAGAATTGCGTATTCGCCTTGTCTGCTATCATATAATTTAATACAAATAAAATTAGAAAATTGTTATATCATGCAAATTAATCTCAAACTCAAAATATTAAGACAACATTCAACATTAAAATGTCCGGACATCGAACTCGGGGCCATAATAAGTGGTGCCGTCACTCCGACGTCATGGCCCGTCACTGGCGAGGAGTTAATTTTCTCCGCTTAATTATTTAAAAAAGTAAGTTCCCTTGGGATTAACCTTTGTTTATATTTGATTGGTTTAATCGCTGAGTCAGCCGGATTGCATCCACCCACGCGCTCTTGCATCGTAAATTAAGTATGATAAATTGTTTTTAGTGACGTTACTATGACATACAATTCATATGAGTAGTTTTGTGCACACTATCCAATAAATTATTGTCTATTTTATGCCATTATGTAGTAGTGAATGGTTATTATAATATATGCGTAGTATTTTTCGATTTTACGTGCCAGGTTTATTAGTTTGAGACGTAAAGACATTTAGGCCGGCAACGCACTAGCGAGCCTTGGCATTTGAGAGTGTCCATGAGCGGCGGTAGACTTAGCATCAGGTAAGCCCGTTTGGCCCCTGTTCTATAATAAAAAATACGGAAATTGATAGGGATTGTTTAAATTAGTTTTTTCATATTTCAATAACTTTTAAGCTTCCAAGTGCATCCTTAATATCCCTAAACGTAATTAAAAGAATGCATATATCTTTTAAGTAATAATTATAAGGAAATTGTGCAAAGCATAGAACAAATCGACAATAACAATGTTGTACCAAAAATACTTTTCGAAAGTTAATTATTTGAATTGCCTTACATAATACTTGCGCTACATTTGAACTACAATATCTAGAATAACCCTTTACTTTGCTTACCTTAACTTCAATTTTCTCATTATCCATAAACATATTGAAATGCACGGCTTATTGGGCATGTTTCGAACAATCGCATTGTGTTTATCATAAGTGGTGACATCTCAAATGACCGGTAACATCTCGTTACCGGCATGTTTAGATACATTCAAATATAAATGCAGACAAAGTCTAGTCTTGAATATGCAAAGTGGTTCTTTAAGGCAAGGATGGAAAATATATAGAACGAACCTTGTATAATTGTGTGAGTGTTTCTTTTGGACAACTGTTACTAAACAATGCTTTTGTGGAAAAGCGATATACAGTGACGAGTGCTATTCGATGCCCGGTAGAAGCAAATATAAAATTTGTAATTTGTTTTTCAGATCTAGTAGCCCAGGAAAACTATCAAATGCTCAATGCTGTCAATGGCGGTGTACTTTCACTGTTGTAAGAACTATTTTGGCAAGGAATTGTTGATCACATCGTCGTCCCTTAGGTAGGATGCTTCATACAACCTCATTATTTTTGCAATATTTTTGGGGTTGACTCTCTTAATAGTGGCATTGCGATCTTAAATTGTTCTTAATTTGAATCGCTTTAGAATTTTAAGAAAATACCAAATTCAAACAATCTTCCTAAAACGTGGCATTGTCAGCGTCCGTATCATAGATTTAAATTATTGTTGGTATTTACAGAAATTTTTATCTTTGAAATAATACTTTTCAGCTATCCTAGGAAGACAGATCGAACAGATGGCTGTTCGATCGGACGAGCATCTATGGTAAATGTTATGAAAGCAGGTAGCGAAATAAATATGCCAGGATTGTTGAATGTCGTCTCTGCCTAGTTATTGAGTAAGACGCGTGTATTTTGTCAATTTCTTGCTACCAAAATCGTGATATTTGAAAATATAAAATAAATCCGTAAGTTACCTAAATTAGTATCGGTAGGTTTTGAATAGCGTTCATATAAACACGGGTTTTCGTTTCATTTTATAATATCTAAGGAATGTTGGTTTTAGCCTAGTTCGATTCAGAATCCAATTATTTAAAATACGGGAGTCAGTTTTAGCGCTAAGTTTCATTTCTCAGAATAATGCTTACCCAGCTACGCCCGCCTACCAATGAAAATCAGTTGTTTATATCTTTCAAACAATAACTTATTGAATTAACTATTGATAAAAACCTCCAACTTTATGAGGCAACAACGAAAAGTAGTAAAAAGTTTAAAGCCCTTTCAATTCGCCGGTTCTCCCTATTGTGAACCTCCACTAAAGCGAAAAACAGCACCTATAAAAAATAGAAGCGAGTAAATTACATAGAATTTCTCGTTTCTCAGCTACTTGTCACGGAAGTCTTCAATTATTAAGAAGGTGCGCAAAAGGCGGTTCTTGCATAAATAATAAAATACTCAGAGTAAGGGTGCGAATACAATAGTGCTCTAAAGGCAACAGTGTGTGCAGGAATTTTAATATTCAAACTTGGAATAGGCTTCATCTCCGCATAAGGCTGTTTAAAAATGCAACTGACTGTACCTGTAGTGCAACTAATGCTTTGCGATTTTACCAGCTTCATATCGGATTCTCTTCTATCGCGGCGTGCATACATTGAATAAAATATATTACACTCGACGACTCTAGAATGTCAAGTTACATTTTTGGACGCTATTTAACAAGCAATGATGTATTAGAAATGATTATAATGACAAATACAAACCCGCTTATTTGAAAACATAATTAGGCTAGTTATATTCTCCGGCATTCTTTTAATTGAAGTATTTTTCGTCTTTCTGTCTAATCTTAAATAACAAAAAAATCCTTTATTTGGACTGATGTTCTTTATATCGATAATAATATGTACTATTTGGCGATGTTGTACGCTTATTCATGGAAACTAAACACAATGTAATTGCAAGGTAACTAAATAACCTCATCTGTATCTTACATTCAACACAGTTTCATAGTAAGAGAAAAAGTGATAGAGTCTAACGTTGGTTATATTTTTGGCTGTTAACTGTTAAACTTGTTTTCATGAATTTCTAACCTTTAAGGCTAGTGGTTTATGACATTGTCAACCTTACGGTTGCGCGATTCATCCCCGGCTTTGCACTAGTAAGTTGTTATGTGTAACCTTAATACTTTCTGATGCAAGGCAAGTTTAGAAGTGCGAATTACAGCCAAAACGACACGTGTCGGGCACATACTGATCTGATCACATACATATAATTTATATAAACTATAAACATAATCATAGCAAGTTCGTTTTATTTACTATGTGTAATAAGCTAAACAATAGCTTTTTATCGCATAAAAGGTAATACAAAATACATTCGGTATTTCAACGCTCTTACAAATCATACGCAAAATGAATGTATGTAATATTAAACCATACAATTTAAAGAGGAATGATTGAATTTAAAAGGCAATTCCGTGTCGCAATCACGTTGAAACGGGCTGTTTATGACGTATTGTTCTCAAGATATACTTAGCACAGTATTAAAACAAAATACAAGACAGAGGTCAAATATTTTAAAGCGAATGTAGGCGAGGATTTATCGTCGCTTATTTTGAACTCATAAATCGTTAATGCTGGTTCAGGAAGGCACTGATAAAATAGTTTTAGTATTGAATCTTAGGCGTCGTAAATTAACTTTATCTTGTAACACTTTTATCAAACATTATATATGGTTATTAACGGAATGAATTTTAAGTCATTCGATGAATAAAAACAACTCAACGCCAACAGACATTACAATAAATGCTCACATCTAGAAATACGCAAAAATATTATTTAAATTAATAAAAAACATCCTTTAAAATAAAAAAAAATTAATTACATTTTACAAAGAGGGTAAGGTATTGACAGTCATACTTATCGCTCAGTCCCGACCTTTTTATCCTTAGTTTAAATGAAATAGTTCCTTGAATTGCGGGGACGACACGCACTTTATCTAACCGCTGAATCAAAATTACGAATTGGTTAAGAGAATGGGCAAAAAACTTGAACATTCGACATGCGAGAATCGTAGTTCTCGATAAGTCTCTGAATCCTTATTGCTTAAAAATAAATATACTACACCAGAGGGGCCGTTCCAGTATTACGATTTACGTAAGCAGATTTACTGCAATTCATCCCCCCCCCCCTACTCTTGTCAGAAAAAGTAAGCAAAGCTCTCAAAAATAATAGTACATAAACGTATTAATTTTTTGTAGGATTCCTCGAAAATTCATTTCGTTTTCAAGCATAGACATTGTGTGGGTAATATGTGTAAAAAAGTAAATAATTACTGTTGACGTAATCACCAAATAAGAAAATTAAAGAAACCCCCCCCTACATTGCTTACGTAATACTTGAACGGTCCCAGAATGTAAAATTAATTGTATCAATGAGTTCCTGCGCTCCTTAAGATTTCAATAGCTATTTAGTGTATGCAATAAGGTGAGCACGGATCGCGGTTCCATGCTCGGCAGAGTGCAAATCGCTGTTCAAGGTACTGGACACAGTCGCGGTTAATGCTTGATATAAATAGAACATACCTACTTATATATCTTACATTAAACGCTCTGAGCTGGGCATATACTCTTTATTTTCGTAAAAATAATTGCTTAAATTAAAGCTCCTTGAATCGGCTGATAGAAAAGATCTATGACGATTGATACTTAGTAAACTCTCAACAGATTATTCCCTATTTACTATTCCACG
Source organism: Pieris macdunnoughi (assembly GCA_905332375.1). NCBI lineage: Eukaryota > Metazoa > Arthropoda > Insecta > Lepidoptera > Pieridae > Pieris > Pieris macdunnoughi. The sequence continues at coordinate 2,563,570 of CAJOBZ010000016.1, forward strand.
TTCACAGACTACCAAAATATCTTCTGATAGAATACATGCATAAAAACTCTAAAAACACCTTCTTTTTATTTTATAATAATTAAAAATTTCTTCAACTAAACAATATTCAAATATACAGTATTTACAATTTTGCTAACCTACGTAATAAAATAACATAAAAATTTGTCAAAAGAAAATCAATACAAATTTAAAAAGTCTGGTTCTTGTGGCACCCTTAACGCTGTATTGCGATACTTATTCGTTGAGCGAGTAAAGCACCAACTCTGGGGTCACCGATAATATCTACCAGGCACCAACTTAAATCTTTTATTAGCGCCTGTGCACTTGAACACCACGGCCCAAAAGTCTCTACTCCAAAGGGAACAAAATCAAAAAATCTAAATTAAGCCGTTTTATATTTTCCACCTGTTCTGCGGCCGCCAAAGATTTTTGCTTGTCCGAAGAAGGTGAGACGGGGCTTACGTGTCCACACAAGTAACATCCCACCATACCAAAGCCTGCCCCATCTTACAAAGGATCAACAACATCTCATCCGGCCGCTTGCCATCGTCTCTAGCGATGAATTAATTTATTTACTCTAATTAATGTATGTAATAATCGTTTAATTTAAATTTGTAAATATTAAATAAGAAGTTATACTCTTTTAATGCGTTTTTATTTTGTTATATTTTAACGTTCATTAATTTTAGTGAATTATCAAAATGAAGTTTCTAGTACTTGCTTTATTAGATATTAAATTATATTTAAAAATGAATAATTCATTATTATTTTAATAAAATTTCATTAGGATAAAAGTAATTTAGTTATATAAAAATTCCACTTATCTAAACGTTGTAAAATGTTCATGCAATCTTGCTCATTCAAACTTTCATGAATTCATTTAAGTTTTCGCTGTGGAAATTACACTTGAACAAATAAAAAATAATGAAATTTGAACTTTTTATAAGAGCTTTATGCAAGTGCAAAGTAAATGGTAGCTCGGTGCAAAATAAAATTAAAAGTATTACCGTTGAAAAGTGGGCTATCGCTTCCACCAGCCCTCTCTCTCATCCATTACACCAGTTTTCAGAATTATAACCAAGTTTGCGCTATACCACGATTTAAAATCAAACTTTCCGCCCTGAAAGATTAAAACTAAATTTGAAATACGAACTTGTAAACAACGTGCGAAACTGCCTGCACTTTTAAACTCTTACATAATGATTTTAACTAGAAACATGAAGGTGATTCTTAAGGCCAGTACTGGATCATGGATGTTAAGAGATGGCCTCTAGAAGTTATAACAAATTAAATAAAGATCTATATATGAGGGATACACAAAAAAAAACTATGTCAGTCTCTAGCAAGGCCTTTGTTATGACAGTTTTATGTTAATTATTTAAAAACGATTATTAGTTATAATAAAGCCCAATAAATATGACAATATAGTTTTAAATATCTCACGTTTTTGTAAATTAATTGTAAAAACTTCAGCGATGACGTTTCTGTATTCCTTGAGCGATTCAAAGTATTTTCTGCCTACTAACCAATGACTATTGCTTTGCCGGGACGAACCTGTTTGAACCAACCTGTTCATCAACTATTAATCCACGGCATAAACGTATATAAGTAGTATCTATGTATGTATGTACTGTGACCTAAGTTTCCGTACTCACGCCCAATAGTACGCCCAATAGTCCGTCGTGCGTTTCCTTTAGAAACTCAAAATTTTACTGGGCACTTCGCAGGCTTCACAGAGCAACCTCACTGCTCCGAGGATTTCTGTTCATTGGAAAGCCACAGCCAGGACTAACTGGGTGACTGATGCCTTTGCGTCTCTGCAGAAGGGACTGTCCGTCGCGCCAAGGACGAAGATATGTTTTTAAGGAAACAGTAGCCCGTAATTGTCCCTATCATTTAAATAAGTAGTATCAACAAACATTTGCAGAACGCAATTAACGTTCGTGGAAAAAATTTAGTCGTTCCTGCAATACCTTCGCAAAGTTCCCAAAAATGTTCAGTTATGGGATGGTTTTCCGAGAAAAGCCTTGTTCATACCAATTTACGATGTGTAACATCTAACTCAGGCTTCTCAATTCACCTTGGGTGGCCTTAGGGTTAAGACCATTAGCGTTTTTTGGCAATTTAATGAGCCCTTTAGCGTAATAGTGGTTAGACGAGCAATTCGCAACTCTGAAGGCGTTCGGACATCTAAAATCGACAACATGTCTAGAAAGATGACCTCTTTCTTAGTGGCATATAGAGACTAATGATTAATGAAAGAGACATATTTGGGCGTAATAATGTTCACGTAAAAGAACGAAATAAAAATAATCTACATGGCTCTCAAGTTTAATTGGAAATACATAACGAATGTAACGTATTATGAATGTCTAATACTCAATATGCCTAATAGTGAGTTTAATCTAAATATTTTTTAACACTTGAGGTTACACGTAAAAATTTACTACCACATACAAGTCAATAAATTAAAGGAATCTGCGAATCAATTTATTGTATAATTTAACTGTAGAACAATAATTTAGCGAGTTCAACATATGGAAATATGTTTTTATGTCGATGATACCTCATCTCTCAGCCTTGTTGGGTTTTTAATGAACGACAATTTAAACTCAGTAGCACATTATCTTAAGCCTAGCGATGCATAGGCGTTTAAACAACGATCCAAGAATCAACTAAGGCAATTTATTCAAGGCATTTTTATGATCACAGTATATACTTACAAACTACAAGATCCCATAAACTAGTCCAAGCAACATGCATCTTCACTTACTAACTGCGGCGGAGACTGGCCATCCTTGACATTCCAGTCGCTCGCCAAATATTCCCTTCGGAAGTATTTATTACCTTTTGTGAACTTCCTAGAATAATCAGGATTAGAGAAATCGCAGACACGATAAAAAATCATTCAATTTACTAATAAATATTTAAATTTTTTTGCTTTAACAGTACTTTTGACGTTTTAATAGGTTCATAGGGAAATGTACAGCACATTTCCCTACATCGAAACTTGTGGAAATGAGTTATGACAGCCTAATACGACTTCCGTATGTCGATAAAAGGCCGGGAACGCACTCGGGAGCCCTCTGGCATTGTGAGTGTCTATGGGAGCGTTCAAGTATTACGTAACGTATTTTGGGAGGGGGGGAGGGTCCTTTTGTAAAACGTTACGATGCGGGGCGGGGATTAAAATACGCGATATTGTTAATATTATTTTCGACTTACACCACATAATAGTAACTAAAGAGACACAAGGTGGTGACACAACGTTTTACTATACTTGGGTACAGTACTGTACTAGGGTACTAAAAACGTTACGGCGAGTTACATGGAGGGGGGGGGGTCAATAGTCTCCAAAAATTGCGTTACGGAATACTTGAACGCTCCCTATGGGTGGTATCACTTCTGTTCTATAAAAAAAGACAGGAGGATAGGAGTTTACCTACTACAGGTAAAAGTTATTAGTTATAGTTTTGATGAAGTACATATAGTACCTATATAAAATAGCAGTGTTCGTAAACGTCTAAATCTCAACCCTTAAATGTCCCTAATGGTTGGTTGCTAACACAAACCCGCCAATGCAATAGATTTATCTTAAACTATTGTATTGGCGGGATCTCTTATAAAGAAATAGCTAATTTATATACCAATTGGTACAATGTGATTTGTATATCATCCCGTACGTTAATTGTCTGCGGTCTGCGGTATTCAAATGGCCGATAATGTATTGCGCATGCACAGAATGAGTTTCGTTAATTTTTACCGTTAATTTCTTGGAGCTGTGGCATTATTTTAGGATACTTATTATAACCTTATATATTATAGCTGAGTTTCTAGTCTTGTTCTTAAAAGCTTACCTTATTAGGGTGCGTCCACATCTGCAAGCTGCTCGCGAGCTGCACATTCGCGGCGCATTCGCCAGATGTGGACACACCCTTAGGTTTGACATAGAGTTGTACACAGCGCTGGGTAAAAGTATTCTTAGTTTGAAAATAGAATATAATCTATCAAAGTCAATCCGTCAAATTGTGAAATGGCGTATGACATATGTCGCGACCTCTATCGAAAAATAATGCGTTACATTATTATTAGTATTTTACAGAACATGTCTTTTCCACATTTATTTTATCGGAAGATAATGTACCTTAAATTTTATGTTGACTTAGGAAAAGAACGTTTATCACTCTATTGAATTCAACATTCTTATAATCGTAAAAATATTCCAGTATTAAATTGACCCTGTTACAATCAATATAAGTATTCCTAACTTCCAGAAAATCCGACATAAATATGAGCAAAGTTGAATCGGAAAAATATAACCGTTTAACCGGTTCCTGTAACCGAAAGCTTCTTTTATCCGGGAATTCCTAACAAATCCGGATGATAGTATTTGCCAGAGCTTTCCGCAGTTGTCCTCCATTTTGTCCATCTCAAAACAGCATTTTGCACTTCGTAGAGGCACAAAATAGAACAAGAAAATATTAATCGCCCTTTTCGAAGCTAAAAGAATTTGGCCAAGTTCGCGGAGCTGCTATTTATTGTCTGTGGTCGTTTTAGTTTGCTGCCACGGAGGATTTAGTTGTCTAGATTAAGAATATAAACGTTAAATGAATATTTACGTTGAAAAGATAGATTATCGCAATTTTTGCTTTACATTTGTTCTTTATGTCAATTTGTTTTTGTTAGCCTCGGGCTTTTTGAAGTTTTAAGGGTTACGGAACTACAGTAGCTATATTCCTTTAAGAACTTAGGTTAAGAATCTTAGAATATAGACGTAAGCAATACAACCTGATATTTTTACTATTTTTTTGATTGACTGCTCTTATTATCACTATGGTTTAACCCACATATTTCAAATTCTTCGGTCTAATACAAACTGTTTGAATAATTGAGCCATGTATCGAATACCTTTGATTGGGACCAAATTGTAAGAGTAAGTATAAGAAGAAGCTTAAAAATCATTTGAAAATATTGGGCATCTTTTGTTATAATGGCTGCGTCACTCACTCCGCTGGCGCTGCGAGCCAAATATGAAATAGTGTCTTAGCCTCCGAAACTTCCAGTGCTGTGCAGTGCCACTTCCCACCAATTGCTGGCTTTCAGCTGCAGCTAGACCTTCTCCACTCTGTCGATCCAGGGGTACCTAAGTTACCTTCGCGGCCCGATCCCAGCCCATACGCTCAAGGAAGAATACCTTTATTAGTGTAATTATAATTTGTAATGAACAAGGCATGTACGTGTATTTAGTTAGTAAATTAGTAATTTTAGTAAACCTGTATTTTTGTTTAACTTTGTGAACTTTTTTTCAAAACAACATTAACATTTTAAGCTATTAATATAACTAGCTGTCGAACTACTACGCGACAAAGAAGAGACCAGGGGCATATAGGTATTAATAATAATCCGTACTGTTTATTTTGTTTCTTATTCGGTTCCTAGTGTCTCTTCTCACATATGCGCTGCCCAGCTGACATAAATTTATGCTCGACCTTGATAGTGTCACACAATTGTGTGTGACTTTGAAACCGTCTAAACGTGCAACATTCTTGGTTCTAATGTTCAAACTTCTATGCAAAATAGATTGAAAGGCACGACAATCTACGGAGGCGTAAACTACACCTTACTATTTGTACTCTAATAATCAATCTGAATCAAAAGAATTTAACTTTAAATTGATACAAATGAGTGTCGTTCTTACTTAGCCTGGTACGTGATTCTTGTAGTCTGAAACTGAGAGAAAGAGCGGTATGTTTTGATTTCTTTCGTCTGGATTGTTTTAAATATTTTTCGAAATAAATGTTACTCAAGAATTTTTTAAATTAATGCAGTGGTATTTTGAATTTTTTCGTATATAATCTTATAAATTCTTATATAAATATCTTTATAATAGCATAGATAATAATTCTTGTTTCAAAGAAATACTTTAATAAGAATACTGTATAATCGACATTATCTAGAAATGGGATAAGAAATCTGAGATCAAGACCTAGGTTTGGAGGGCAACTGTTCCTTTAGTAAAGACGTAGAGAACGTACAAAAATTAACATCATCTTCATTAATAATGGTATTATTTTTTTAGAAAATATTCTAGACAAATCATGGCATTATTTTACAACAACATAAAGCTATAACCCTAACAGGCTTTTATCGCTTTAAATATAGCATCATCAAGCTTGAAATTTAATTGTCTCTGTATATCGTAAAACATTGAATCAATTGTTCGGTCGTGGGTGGTTGTGATGGGGTAATCTGTTGGTGTATTTAAAAAGTTATATTTATAAGCTTATATAATTTAATAAGTGTACAAATTAATAAAATCTTTTTTCTATATGTTTAGAGAAAGTATAAAACATCGTAATAAGAGAGGCGCTAGACATAAATGCCCGCCTTCCACTGCGAGCGGAACTGACCCCTTACGGACTCCGCTATACTCGTAACGATGATTTTCATACATGTACACCAAAGCGGAGAGAGCATGTTGAAAGAGACACATATGAGGTTAGCGAGTTGACCAAGTTTCCCATCGTTACGAGTATTAATTACGGAGTCCGTAATGGGTCCGTTCCGCTCGCAGTGAAAGGCGGGCAAAACCGATGGAACCAGGTCCACTTCAGATACTGACAAGATGAAGTATAAAAAACTTTCATACGTATAATATAGTTAATGTATGAATTAACTACGTTTCAAATTAATCCTTGTTTTACTTGATAACAAATCATTTATGATATTTTTTGAAGCCGTGGCCGCTACATTTATCCCGTTTGTAAATACAAATAAAATTTGTGTCATGAATATATCAATACAAAATGGAATGTAATACATAATATTGTATTATAATACTATAATCTCTCTCTTATAATTAAAGTATCAATAATAAATGTTAATTATAATTCAAACAATTAAGTTTCAAAATAAGTTTTATGGATAACTTTTATATCTAGTCAATAATAGCAATGATCAATAAAAGTCATTTCAGCTATGCTAAAGTATAATTTCATTCTAAGTACTACGTTCAAAGAATAAGTGAGCCCACACGCAGAGTGAGTCGTGACGCTGCAGGCACTATCTCAATGTCTAGTGCAAAAATATACAAATGTAGTCTGTCACTCGTGGATAAGTGTATAAATATTACGGGAGGAACATCTTTATACAAGTGATAAGGTAATGTATAAACCGGTATTTAAGACCACGACACGACACGGTCTTGATGTTCATTTGTTATAGATTTGAAGTGATATAATCAAATAGGTAAATATGTTCAAAATGTTGATATATATACCTATATAATATATAATATATCAAAAATAGGTTTAATTGTTTGTTTAAGAATGTATTTTATCGATATGATCGTTTAAGGACATATTATTAGTGCAATCATCATAAAAACTAACACACGACGTTGTATTTATAATATATTTCAAGTCTAGCTGATAGTGATATAATGAAGTAATAATATATTTTTTTTTATATTTGTAGAGCAATTTCTACGTACATTGATAGATAGATAGCTAAGTTGTAGAAAATTGCTTCTAAATCTCGTGGAAACTGCATGTACCGTTCAGCAGTTCTGGAAAAAAAACAAACAAACAGGCAAGCTGAAATTTAAAAAAAACGCAACAAAACCTTTATATAGCATTGGTTATCAAGAACATGACTTTGAGAGTTCATTAAAAAGTCTAATAATTATTATATATCTCAGGAACGGTAAAAAACCATGCCGCAGTTCCCAACTAAAATCAATTTCCAATTTTTTTGTTCTCGCAATAATAAATGATCCTGTTATATACAAAGGCTACATAACAATACATTAATCAAGATTTAACACGCGTGCATAAGTAGATAAACAGTCGCAATCAATAAGAACAAATTGATATCAATAGCAGTCCAATTAAACTGTGTACAATAATTATGTAAATTATATATGCGAACACACTAATTTCGCACGTCTTATATCATTCAATTATCTTCGAGATAATTAGTGTTATGAGAAACCGATGTTAAGTGAAACCGCCGGCAATGGACACTCACAATGCCAGAAGGCTCGCAACTGCGTTGCCGGGCTTTCAAGAATTGGTACGCTCTTTTCTTGAAGGACCCTAATCTAAAAAAACGTATTATAAAAAACTAAAGGTAAATCGATTTCAAAGTATGAGGGGAGCAACTATGGATACCAGATCTAGCTCGTTTATCAGAATGCTCGATCTGGATATCGGTGAGTTTTGGCTGAAACGCTTTCTTATGAACGGAGGGTCAAATGGGATGCCTGGGGAATCTAGAGGGTACACGAAATTTTAATTTAGTAAAAATGGTTGGGGCAACTTGATTGTTAAATATCTTAAATGCAAAGGATCTATCAAATTATTTTCTAAGATTCTCCAACGATCTTAAAGTGCGCGAGCCTGATTTCGTTTGTTGTATATAATATATGCCTAAACAAAATGTTAAAGTTGGCTATTTATTTTAGGGTTCATTTTTATATAAACCTACTAGCTGCCCCCGTGAATTTCGTTTCTCCTTAATGTGATTTTTTTAGCCTACCAACATGAAACATTTTGCTATGGTACCCCAGAGACTGTTCTGTTTTCTGGAATGAAAACTTTTTGGGTTTTTCTGTGAATTTTTCTCTATATAAACCTCAGAATTTAAGTCATAAGATTTTAATTAACTAATAAAAAATAGGGGTTGATAGGTTCTGTAGCATTGTTAGGTTCTATAAAATTTAAATTTTGCGCCTTCAGCAATTATAGAACTAACTTAGTTATCTAAGTCACATCTGATAACTATGATTGCTCTGTGTACTATTCTTTTTCGCCATTAAAAAGACTCGTTTCATTTAACTATCATAAAACATTTTATCTAAAAAATAAAAATTTCGATAATGCCAATACAGTGAATTAACTATGCCGCAAGACTCATTTGGAGAAGAATTAGGCTTCGAGGACCTCAGGGTGGATTTTATATCATAGTTTTTATTTGTGTATTAACCACAAATATAAACTATGGCCAAAAACTGTAAACATTACTACCTATTTGACATGACTCTGTGGTTCATGACTAACACATACACACGCACGCTTATAAAAACTCTCACCTACACTCTTAAATACATACGCACATACACCTACTCAAATTCTCATGCATGTGTGCATTGATTAGATGTAACTTAGACTACTTTTTCTAAAAACAATGTTTTAAACATGCACGATGTACCACAGAATTGATTGAATTGAGGTACAACAGATTGTAATCTAGTTACCGCACTGGGCAGTCACTAGTGTGACTAGCGATAGATGAATATTGTCACAACCATGTTTCTGTCATGAATAAAGTTTTTATTATTAACGCTTATTTTAAACGTAGTCAATTAACCGCCATCATAACATTTTGATGAACATAATCTTTATAAGCACGGACTAGTTTAAAATTTAAATCATTTTAAATACGTAAAGCTCACAATTAAAAGCTTTAAGCTCATAAGATAAGCGTTGTTGGCGCATTATTTAAATTTACTTCACCGCGTTTAAGCGTGTACCGTCACACGAAGCTAAAACTAAATTATTCTTCACACGTTGTGATTACATCTCATATTTTAATATAATTTGGACATAGCTCGTGTTTTGTTTTAAGTAGGATTAGGCCAGAATGCTATTTGTGGTAGGGGAGCCCACGATGCTAAATGGGGATTTACTCGAGCGTCGTAGAGACCTATTGGGATGCAAAGCTTAGATAATAAGAAGAAAAAAATGTTATATGATAAATTCCTTTTCATCGGTGGGGGAAGCGGCTATAGATAGTTAAATATGTAAAAAAAACTGTTGCATGGACATCCTCGAGCGCGTCAGATATTGATAGCATCTATGCCCTACGTATTTTTAATAATGTACGTATGTTAATCTGATCGTTTGCATGATGCGGGTGGTTGTATTTAAGGGTTGAAAATGAAAAAAAAAAAAATTATCGAGCGCGTCAGATTTTCTAAGGGAGTGTTAAGTGCACCAAAAAAAGCTCTCATTCACTAATCTGACGATTTCGATGGGACGCAAACCCACAGCCATTTTCGTAATTTGCAAAAAAAATCGCAATTTTGAAATACTCAAGCGCGTCAGATTAAAATATATGTGGTTCATCTTTATGTTCTAAACGTACTGTCTCATAATCTGACGATTATCTAGAGGGATTCGCCTGATCTGACAAAAAAAAAATTAGAAAAACGGTTCACCTAAAGGGCCATCCCTGCAACTTCCCGCTAATTCCATTCCTGGGCGCTTAAAGTTGATATTTTGAGCTCGCTGAGTTCAAAGAAATAACATTTCTATGCATTTGAGCTCTCCCAGCTCGAAAGTCTGATAGAAGTTTCATAGAACACTATTTTTGGAATTTTCAAACCGCAATAACTTTTGAATGGATCAAGCAATTTTCACGCGGTTGGCGGCATTCGACGCAGTTTTATCATCCTCATAAGTAATTTTAATTGATCGAACCACAAATTTCGGAGTAATCCCGAATAAACACTTTTTCGGGTTTCTTTCGTTGACGATATCTCTCGAACGAATCAACCGCTTTTGACCAGCTTAGTGGCGATCAACGTGGTTTTTCAAGCTCAAAGGCGGATTAGTTTTTGAAGTTGATCGATAAAGAAACCACTTTAAAAAAAATATTTCTTATTTTTTTAAGATTTTTCAAAATTTCTCAAAATGTATCGGTCCGAATCGGTTCAAATTCACAGGAAATGTAATTTTGAGGGAAATATTTAGAACGCCGTTTAGTAGATTCCGATCGGCTTAAGGAAATGTAGGCATCACGCAGCTGCACGCATTTAACTTTATCGACGGATTTTTGTTATTTCGGCTTGCGGAAATCGTCAGATTATATATTTTTCATTATTCTTGAATTATTTCCTTCAAAATAAAAAAAATTAGCCACGCTCGAGAATGTCGAGATGACGTTTTTTTTTACAACTTTGTTGCCCTCCCCTTTTTTCCGTCACTCTCAAATTGTCAGATTAGTGGAATATACACTTTTTAGGATGTAATTAACTCACCCTACCTTAATCTGATGCGCTCGGGAATTTCTGATGGTCAATTTTTTTTTACTAATCTGATCCTGTCTCCTTCACAGGCGGCCTTATATATGGACCTCATGTTTTGTGGAGGTACTTAACCGAGTACAAGCTATCCCCCTGTATATTAATCTGCCGCGCTTTAGTAAATCCCGAAATCCCCTCTTGGGCTCCCCTACCATTGGAAATAGAATAGAATTTAGACTCAGGTTTTCCTTACCATATTTTGTTTTTAATTTATAACTTTAATAATACCTACTAACTGACGTAAGACTGATCTTAAATTATATTATTATGATTCATGTGCCCTCTTTTTTTTTCATGTATCCTTTATTAGTTTAGTTTGTCTTTTGTTCCTGTTTAGTTTCTTTTTCTTAACAACTATATTATGTAATACATGTATTTATGCACTTTTTTCCTAACTTATGTAATCTAATAAAAAAAAGGGTGCGTGTACTTATGTATGCGCGTAAGAAGTTATACTTCTTTGGCATTATTAAAAATAGTTTGGCTTTGTTCCACCTCCAGTTTTTGATGTTTCACAGCGATAAGATGACAACTCTTTTTTTGTATTCAATTTAGTGCACTTACACTGATTCATCAATTGTTTTTTGTCTCTTGTCCTTATATTTGCTAGAGAAAAATTACATGTTTTGATTAAACAATGTGGTAATTTTTTTAATCAAAACATTACTCGATAATAATAATACAAACTGATAGTTAACCTCAATTGTAATGAAGCACTTAGGAAGGTTGATGAGCACAGTTTTTTCACAAATATTAATTAGTATTGGTTTAAATATTCAATTTAAATCACTTCTGATTAAATATAATTCAAAAAGCATTGCTAAATTTCTTTGAAAAAATAATTAAAACTCCTTTATTTGTTTAAAAGGTAAATGACAAATGTCATTATGGTCATTCAAAATTCTTAGCATACGAACTTCACGCATATTCTATTTCTTTTTACTTGTAGATTGTCTTATTCCTATCTCGCTCGCGCACGCTATAATCACACTCCTAATTTTGTGTCACGGTGCGCGCGCATCGTAAAATTTCACTCTCATAAATTTTTCATAACGCGCCTAAAGAAGTATAACTTCAAAAAATTCTTTTCTCACAGTGGTTGTCTGGAAGAGATTGCTCGAAAGCGATAAGACCCCAAGTTGCCTTTCCTATACATGTAATTATGTATGTATGTATGTTAAATTTTTATAATATAATGCAACAAAGTGTAAATAAATAAAAATTAAATGTATAATATGCAAGTTGATTTGAATTGAAGTTGATTCGGAGTTCCTGGATTCAATGCAAAACAGTAATTATTCTTGAAACCAAGATATTTGGAAGCAGTAAAGTTAACACCGAAATTTGTGAAGAATAGGTAAGCTACACCAGTAAACCTAAAATTAAACGACTAAAAAAACCGGCAAGACCTCGATACAAGATAGAAGTTACCGACCCCGAGAGATTAAAAAGATGCTGTCCAGGTATTTAAACAATGAATACTGACTCGAATAGTTCTGTCGGTGATTCCAAAAACACGATAAAAATAATCCCCATGTCACATAAAAACAAATACCGTAAGTTTATCTTAAAGCCACTCATCAACGAAAATATTTACCAAATTCAAAATTACGAGCACCTTTAAACATACGTCAGATAACGCCAGATTAAAAATAATTAACCGCCACCATACTGGTTGATTAAATTTAAATAATTTGAGTCAAAAACGTGTTTTTGTTAAGAGATTTATTCGATCGTCCTGTTTCTAATTACCTCATTTATCTTTATTATTCAAATTATTTATGGATTTTACGTAGTTTTGATTGTGATTAACTATCAATAGTTTTGCTATGCATAGTCTTAGAAATAATATCCCTACATTATCCAAAAGGTTCGTGGCGTAACGTACTTAGAAAATCGACTTGACCTGGGTGCAATATCAGCCAAATATTTATTGTTTTACACAAAAGCTTGGTTTTAAAATGTGTCCACCCATGCCAAATTTTTATATACATAGAACCTTATCAAGATCAGTTTAACAAAACAATACATCGCTTTTCCCATTCCTATAGTTGATTTAGGTTTTAAAAAGGTTGAATAAATGTGTTAGTATCCCATAGTGCTCATTTTTCGCCCAAAGATTCAGTATAGTGAGTTAACAGGTGCTGTAATTCAAGTACACACTCTTTTATACTATTACTGTATAATATATACGAAGTTTTTGGCAAATTTATTATAAGTTTTGGATCTAAGGTTAAAGTCGAGTCTAAGTACGTTTATCACCCGTACATCAAGGAAGAAAGCTACAAAGAGCAGGCGGAAAATAATAAAGAGCTAAAAAGGGAACAAAGTTGCTGTCACAGTCTTGGGCAGTTGGGTTCAACAGGCACTAATTAAAGATTTAAGTTGGCGCCTGGTAGATAGTACCGGTGACCCCAGAACTGGTGTTTTCCTTGCGAATAAGTATCACAATACACCGAGGAAGCTGCCAGCATTAAAGGGACACAGGGACCAAACTATTAACATTTGTTTAAATTTTCTATTTATCCTTTTTTGTTTTAAGTATGTACTATATTTCTGCTTTACAATATAAGTATTGGATTATTAAAGTCACTGTAACGTCTATAATCTCATGGTTAAGTCTTGAATTTAAATATGATACTTAAACATGCGGGTAATTTCACGATATTTTTTTAGAATCACACGCTTTTGTTGCTAGGTCACTGTTATAGAAAAGTCGTTACTGCTACAACAAATATGAAAATATATTTTTTTAAATTTATAATCCTCTTAACAACTTCGTAGGTGGCAGCTAATTAATTATCATTGCAAAATAATCTCTAAATTTGTGAGTTTTTATCGGTTTTGTCAAATAGAATTTTCATGGACTATAAATTAAAGATTACTTACATATTTAAATTATTTTTTAGATTTTTTGTGATCGTGTGGCTTGGATTCGCTGCTATCCTTTGTATAAACAACTTTTATCAATTAATTTAAACGATTTAATCGATTTAAAAATCAGCACATAAAAAGCCACCTTGCCTTATATTTTGATGCAGTATAAAAACGTATTTGTTGGATGTCATATTCTTGTTTTACACATTGAAGTTTAGGAAATAGAAAATCAAGCTGCGCAGACGAGTCGAACTTCCAAATATATTTTACCTTAAATTTACTGGTAGACGATATTTTTATCACCATCTCGAGGTAACTAATTTTTCAATTACTATTTTAATATATGAATTTTACTCTTTGTATAAAGGGTCGGGAAACTTTAAAATAAAATAGTTTATGTACAATAAATTTTCGGAACTACCCCCTAAATGGCTCAAATGAAATAGTATGTCTAAATTTCAAAGGCATAAACTTATACGAAGCAATCAATAACATAGTACTGTATAATAACATAAAAATATCTATTCAACATTCCCTCAGTACAGGGGGAAGTAATTTGCAAATGTCAGGGGGAGTCAGTAATCAAGTGTTGTAACGGGTAATGAATTAACGATCTTCGGAACCGTCAGCTGTCCAGTAATAGACAGTTGTAAGCAGTCGAATACAAATCCTTGGCTAAAAATATGAATTTTTAAAGGAAATGTCATAAACCTATATAAGAACATGGCGGTACTGAAGAAGAGAATTGGCGGTTTTGCTAAGATATTTATAGAATTCAGACTATAACTAAATATGTATATAAATAAATAGATTATAATAAGGTTATAGCATTATTAGTTTAACAATTATGCTGACTGTAAAACGAGAACAATATTTTTTTTTAAATATTGTGCTGGACAATGTTTATGTTTTAATTTTTTTAAGCTTTTACATAGCTTCTATCGCGGGCCTCCAGCGTGGAGACCGAATCCAGAAATTCCGTAACGAAAAAAACCTTGCGCGTTAGAGCGGGACAGCCCTGCGATTCTGTAACTCACTTTTCGAACTCACTCAGCGGTTTTCGCATCGGCGGTCGCTCTGAAATCAGTCGTGAAGCAGTCATTGTATGATTTCGCATTCTAATAAACAATAAACTATAAGCTTCCACCTTTTCAGAATGCCAAATCATAAAATGACTGCTTCACGACTGATTTGAGAGCGACCGGCGATCCGAAAACCGCTGTGTGAGTTCGAAAAGTGAGTTACAGAATCGCAGGGCAGAACGCATACTGCGTATTCACATCTCTCTGACGAGATCGGTGCAGCCGGTGCGCGTTAGAGTGAGACAGACTATATAGGCGAGTTAGTCTGAGTCTGGTAGAGTGGTAGATTGAATTAATTTATCAAAGAAAAACTTGAATTAATATCAAAGAAAAGAAGTACTGCATAGAGAAATAATTATAATTGCATATGTTGAAAAAAAAATTAAGCAATAGCTTTATCGCGGCAGTCGCCGAGTGCCACACGTTTTTTTCTCACATCGGTTTCCTGGAAGAGATTGCTCGAAAGTAATAAGGCCGCCAGTTGTCCTCCTTTTTATTTAACTTACTTAACGTCAACGGTTTTATATTTCTGTATGCAACGAAGTAAACATTGTCCCAATCTTAAATGTTTTAATTATATCGGTACACAACAGCTTATGTAAAATTATAAATCTAAATGGGTAAAAGGAAAAAATCCATAAAAGGTAAAAAAACCTTAATGTTTTATTTCGTATAGGAGGCTTTTGTTTTATTAAAAATGTTACAAAAGTATTATTAAGCACAAAGCTTGTTTATAAATGTTTTCTTCTGAATAAGTACCTTCAGCTTATTATAAGGCTCTGAAGCAAGACATAGCCATTCAAAGATCATAATGTGAATCGACGCTCACGTACAAATTCTTTTAACAAAACGAAACAATTCGCGGGAACAAACTAACGAAGGCTGTTAGCATAACAATATTCGTGTCTCGCTTACCTGGCCACAGCCTAAATGCAACAGTTACTCTCATCTTAAAACAATTCTCAAATCGTGTGCCTACGTGCCATTAATTTAGAACAATCTTAAGCACCTAAAACACAATGCAATTCAAATGTGAAATCTCCGGTGCAAAAAAAATCACCAAGCTAATTTGCCTGTTTGATTTAGTTCATTTATATTTATATTAAGGCGACTAACTAAAGTAAACTAACCTTTTCAGATTGTGTTTGTATTTGTCGTTTACTTCATTGAGATCCTTTGGTACTTAAGCTAATGATATTACTAATAAACTGACAAAAAAAATATAATAATATAGTAGGGGGGCG
The DNA here is from genome assembly GCA_905332375.1 of Pieris macdunnoughi. Taxonomy (NCBI): domain Eukaryota; kingdom Metazoa; phylum Arthropoda; class Insecta; order Lepidoptera; family Pieridae; genus Pieris; species Pieris macdunnoughi. The sequence goes on from CAJOBZ010000016.1 coordinate 2,579,859, forward strand.
AACTTGCCTACGGGACGCCCAAAAAGGGCAGTGATGGTAGCCCACGGACACCCACTTTAGTGGGTGCGTTGCCACTTGCCAGCCTTTATGTGCAATAAAGTGTAAATAAATATATAAGATTAAAACTGGATAAAATTCAAAATAAAAAGGCAAGATAATCCATACGCCACCAAACTATATTAAGTCAGCCTCAATCTCTGAGCACAATGAAAATGTTATTTTATTTTGCTAATCAATAGTGTGATGCAACTGCGGGGGGCTGGGGCCAGGCGAAACTTAACTTTACTATAAATTTTCATATTGTTACACAGCAAGTAGTACTGTTTAGATTATACTGTGCCATCATGGTTGTTCTTATAAGTACGTGGGTTTCATGTAAATAGCCCTTTCCTGCCGCGGGGTGCATGCAGATATTAAAAAGCTTTGTTGCCGTCTGGACAATCTTGTCCTACTGTGTCACACGAGATGAATCTTAGCGGGATTAGGCATTCATATGTTCAGAGGCCTTTATACAGGTATGTGTCTGTATGTATATCTTTAATACTTTATTAATACAAAAAACTCATTAAAGCGTTTTCTTTTGCTCAGCAACGTGGTACTTCACTCCGGGCTATTGCTTGAAACTGTATAAAGCACAAATTAGGCCCCACATGAAGTACTTTCGCCTCTGGGCGAGAGCTCCCCAATACAAGCTCCTTCCACTTTACCGTATTTAACGAAGAGCGGTTCGAATCGTAGGCAACCAATCCCTTTACAAGGGATCACCCACGGTGTTGCGAAGAGATGTGGGGTCTCTCTGCATCTTCTACCGCATTTACCATGGAGAGTGTTTGGAGGAGTTGTTCGGAAAGCGCGGATGAGTTTCATCATAAGACGTTATTGAAAAATCAAATATTACAGTAACAACATCAATTAAACATTAATAATTATATTTACATTTATTACATAATTAAGGCTTTATTTTATTTATTTACCAAAAAAATTTGAGAATAAATATAATGTTACAAAAAAAATAAAAATACAATAAAAACTTCCAACTTTAGATTTTCATTTCAATCTTATAAAATATTATTATTATAATAATAGTATTGATTATTAAAAGAGTACGTTTGTTATGGACAGTCAAATAACGGCTTCGGTCTTTACATTTTTAACAATGTTAATCCCTTAAACTCCGGTTACATATAAAAAGTAGTGAGGAGGTTAAATGCAATGCGAGCGATGCTAATTTTAAGCAAAAGTGAAAACAAACGTGCTCCGATCGGACCACCGTGCTTGACTAACTCATTTGTTATTACACTTAACCCAACACAAAATGGCGGATTAAAACGGAGGTGATTTTATTTGTTTATGTCTGAATGTTTATTTGGTTTTAATGTTCACTGAAAATTGCTCATTCATTCAAATTAGTCTCAAAAATAAAAAAGATTTTATCACTTTAAGATTAAAAGAAATGCATGTGGCATTTCGGTAGTTACCTTTGATAATACCGCTTTTGATAACGAATTAAGGTGATCCAACATGTTCCGTTATAAATTCCAAATTACGCAGGACCGCTAAGATCGCGAAACTCTGATTCTATAAAAATATTTTTTTAAATATTAACAGTTACACTACCCAGAGCAGTGTTGGCCTAGTGGCTTCAGCTTGCGACTCTCATCCCTGAGCTCGTAGGGTCGATCCCCGGCACCAATGGACTTTCTTCCTATGTGCGCATTTAACATTCGCTCGAACGGTGAAGGAAACATCGTGAGGAAACCGACATGTCAGAAACCCAAAAAGTCGACGGCGTGTGTCAGGCACTGGAGACCGATCACCTACTTGCCTATTAGATTGAAACATGATCATGAAACACATTCAGATATCTGAGGCCCAGACCTAAAGAGTTTGTAGCGCCACTGATTTATTTTTTAGTTGCACTACACATGTATATGGCATATGGGTATATATGGGTACCTAACGGGTACTAAGGCCAACTACCCTTATGGGTTGCCCTCAGATTACTTCAGCTGTATAATCTTGATTGGTGGGTGCCCAACTGATTTGTATCTAAGGCATGTTATTTTCTCGATGTTTCCACACAACTCAAAGAATTATCTTTTACTGCAAAACCGAGGTTAAAAGGTATGTTAGAGTTAAGTTTAATATACGAGCACTTGCTAATCTATGGTCCACCCACAGACAATATTAGACTTACACTTTTTTTTTATTCTAAGTAGCGTTTGTGTTTTGGATAAGCTAAACAATTATGTTACACGGAAGGGTAAAGACACAAGGAAGAAGTGGCTATTAATTGATACCTTCTTCGTTTCTTGCATCTTTGTAGCCTTTACACGGACGAAAGTTCTTAATTTTAAATTACAATACAAGTTTTTTAATTGTTATAAATTATACAGAGCAAGTGAAGATATTAATTTAACAAATGTTTGACGTCCAATATAACCTGGAGTTAAAGAAAGATAAGAATAACAATACTTAAAGATAAAATTATACAAGTTAAAGAGTTTCTATTACTTCTATTCGATATATATGGTTCTAAAAATAAAAATTATTGTATTATTTTTATAATATTATTATTAACCGAACCTACCGCTAGGGTAATACTGCCCAGTTATGTATGCCTGAAGTCTTAAATAATAATTGTTCTGTACCCTACATGACGTCCAAACGTACCAAGTACACTTGGAGAATTGATTCTATTCGTCATATTAATGCCCAAACCCGTAATCCAAATGAAGTGATACATAGATCTGAATCAATCGAATGCAGACCACTTCAATTAATGCTAGTCCTATATGCAAGTGCTTCATCTATAGCGGACGAGTTACCTTAGTATTCCTATACATTATAACTACAGGAAATAATTACGAAGGTGTAAATATTAATAACAATCGTTATTTTTCTCACAAAGCAGCAGATATTTATAATAGAAGGAAATGCTTGTTTGTGTAAGACTGATGACTGTTAAAGGCCCTCACCACTTCGGATCGCCAGAAGGTCTTAAAACGTAATGCAAATTTATGCTTAATAAACAATCATTATTATACACACATAAGCCCCCCTTGCCCTTCTGGCTGGTGTGAACCTGGATTCGACAGAGATCCGCTGAACTCCAGCATCAACGATGGTCGCGTAGTGCGGTCTGCAAACAGTCCAAAATGGCTCTGCCAGCAGTGAGCCCGCAACTGACAAAGCGAGGTTGGATGTTGGAGGAACAGTATACACCATACCTTTCCCACAATACCTACTGAATTTGTTACCTAAAGCTCGTAAAATAATGATACAATTGGAGGTATCTCGGATTATATTAGTAGCAAAAATATTATAGAAATACAGAGTAGAAAAAATGCCATCAAACTTCTGAAACAACCAACTCATCCAACTCTGTTCTTTTACACAGTGAGATCCATGTCGAGTATCTACTTAAGGAACATAATAACTTGACCTATTGTCTCAAGTTATCGACTCTCATACCTGATTTCGTAGGTTCGATCCCCGGCTGTGCACCAATGGACTTTATTTCGTGCGCATTTAACATTTGCTCGAACGGTGAAGAAAAACATCGTGAGGAAATCGACATGTCTTAGACCCAAGAAGTTGACGGCGTGTGTCAGGCACTGGAGCCTAATCACCTACTTGCCTATTTGATTTAAAAATGATCATGAAACAGATTCAGAAATCTGAGGCCAAGACCTAAAGAGGTTGTAGCGACACTGATTTATTTATTTATATCAATATTAAAAGTCTTTTATGTTTTAAATTAATAGATTAGACTTAGACTTAGTTATTAGACTTGGCAATTGCTAATCAATAATATGTATTACTTGAGATTAATTGTGTTTTTATGCGATGGTCAAGTCAATCTATTAGCCTCATGAAAATGTCCGAAACTGTTCGAGAAGGTAAAGGATGGTACTGCCGTGCCCCCAGATTACATATTAAGTCTTAATTGTTATCCGAAAGAAAATTATTTTCTTATTCGCAGTTTTAAGATGATTCAAGTCAATATACCTAATACCACATACATCAGAATTGGAGCCTAGACACTGGTCTCAATTTTGCTACACGGTAATCCTCTATTACCGGTCATAGATAGTGTACGGAAGCTCGATTTAATTATAGTCAACCGTTATAACGACAACGCACTATCGTCTCAGTATTAATCATAGGGAACGTTGATTTATGTGATTATACTCGCACTAAGACTATCTTTGTATTATACAAGTTCGATCCTTCTTTGTACCAATCGTTTCGATACTATTATTAAAACAGTATGATTGAAAACTCGCTATATGACTTTACCGGCAAGCTATCTCAGAGTAAACAATTAATCCGTCTTTCCATCGTTTTAAAGAACACATCTCTTTTCATAGCAATATAAACGTAGTTTGACAGTAAGGGACAGTATGACCCGTTAAAAAGGGTTGCACTAGCTCAACTAGCAATTGTTTAGTGGATTGACAAACAAAACTCTATCTTAAATTAGTAAACTGACCGTAGAATTCTCTTTACACTTATATTTTCTTTTTCTCTTAAAAATAGTAATTAAAAAAACGATAAGTTTTGTGCTCCACACAATATATCAAATACTATATAACATATATATATATAGACTTATCGACTAAGGCTTTCTGGGTGGCATTTCATACGAACAACTTTTTCTATTTTAATTAATGATTTGTACTTTTGAATGCAAATAAAATATTTAATTAGAAATAGTCAATTACTCAGCCGCATCTCATAACGATATTTATTGATATTGATATCGTGTGCGATATATCAAGTGCGCTCAATTACTATTTGAAGCCGCCAGAGGTGAGATAGGGCTGTCACCGAGTAGAACATATATATTTGTTCTATATGGCAGCACACCTATAACTCGTAAGCTTTAACCCTCGCTGTATTGTTGATATATCTGCGAGAAAAGCTATGAAGTCTCCGGGATGGTCTCTTAGCGGTCTACTGTTCCTAATTGGTGCCTGTACACTAGAACCCCGTAACTCAAAGAGTATACTATACTCCAAATAGAACTGAATTAAAAAAGACTTTGTGCCCTAACAATTCTCTACCGACCGATCGTCGGGCAGCTAATTTCTATTACAAACTACAAAAGAACAGCCATAATTCGACCGTATTCGACCTACATGTCAATAGTCGCACGCTCAAGCCACTAAGCCGAAACTATTTTCTCGTCTCTGTCAATACGTAGAATAACTGTAATTAGTATTTCAGCAGATTTAGACGGAATAAATAAAATAGTTTTTCATTTATTTTGTCATAAGGACCACCCCTAACGAGCAATAAAAATAATAATATATTTCTTTTGAGACGACAAGCAAATTGAAGATTGCTAAAAGAATTAATGTCATGAAGTTTTATGCATCTGTATGTAATCAAACATAAAATGCAAAATTGGTTTAAGTGCTTGCCTTGACTCCGAAGCTCAGCCAGCCACTGATTTATTAAATCGACTAACTCAAAGAAAATAAAATATATGTTTTAAACGTCGTCACTTGGATCTAAAGTATTAGATAATTGTCTTTTGTTTATTGAATTAGTTTATATTAAACATCTTTCTAATCTGGCGTATGACAGTTGTATAAAATTTAATTGTAATTGATATCAATATAATTATGTATACAGGATGTGGCGTATTCAATTGATAATATATTACCTGCGGTAAGACATTGTGGCGGTTCAGAAAAATATGTATTTAGTAAACTATCGGTCATTTTTTAAATTAGAAAAATTACACCTCTTACCACTCTTTTTGGTGCCAAGACTCCAAATGATGGAATTTTTTTCAACCCGTTTTGATAGTATTCCTGTATAGCTAACGAATGTCTGATTTTCGGGGCGCATGCATAGTTTATTTTAAAACAAAGTCTTTACTTAAATTTCGTGTTTCACTTATTATGTTTTAAACATAACACCTGGCTCAAATAAAGAAAAATCATGCCCGTTTCGAGATTCCGAAATAGTTTTTATTCACTGTATTTCCAGCATTTAACACAAAACATATTAGATATAGATGCTGGGGATTAACTTTACTATGCCTAATATCTATAGTAATAATAATTTTTATGATTTTAGTTATATCTTCCAATAATAATCAATCACGACTAGTTCAAATAACATAGTCGATTATTTATTTCGTTTTTTTTTGTTGTTTATTTTACAGGCAGACGGGCAGGAGGCTCACCTGATGCTAAGTGATACACTCGCACTGCCAGAAGGCTCGCAAGCGCGCTGCCGACCTTTTAAGAAATGGTACGATCTTTTCTTGAAGGACCCTAAGTCGTATTGGTTCGGAAATACTGCAATGGGTAGCTGATTTCACATAGTGGTGGTGCGCGGCAGAAATTGCCTTAAGAAACGCTCGGTTGTGGAACGACGGACGTCAAGGTGATACGGATGGTATTTTGTATTCTGCCTTGACATCCGTTGATGAAACTCAGCTGCAGGTATTAGTCTGAACAACTCCTCTGAACACTCTCCACGGTAAATGCGGTAGAGGCGGTAAATGCTTTATTGCACAATTTTTTCTTGATCTGTTTCCTACTATTTCACGCTTATTTAAATAGTAACGCCTCAATGGGGAAGACATCTCAGCGTCAGAATCATTAATTTAACTGGCAAGTTACAGATTCTCAAGTTTATAACCCACTTATAAAGACGGCCCATCTTAAATTACGCAATTATTCATTGGAAGTTGGCTGTTTTATCGAAATAAAGTCAAGTATTTATATATTATATGTTTCAGTTCGAACCAGTCCAGATAATAAGTATGTCGGAGCGCTGTTAGCCGGTCTGTTTGTTTTGTACACCTATCGGAAACCGGCGATTACTGCGAGCAAGATATTGCTCCCATTTATATTCGGAGCTCAACCGATTTCTCTGAAAGAAAAAGCTGTTTATTTTTTTACTATTCGGTTTAAAATTGTCGTATAGATTCTTTGGTTAACGCGAACTTATTAGATAATTTACAGATCTCAAAACGTCGAGTTATGTAAATCATATTATTCACTTATCATTTTTATACGTTAATTTTAGTTTCAACGATAATTATGACATTGTAATGATACTGTAAGTAGGTAATGTTTCTCCATGCGCTCGCAGTTGCTCCCTATCTGTAAAAAAATACTTCAAGATTAAATCAGCGTGCTCCGAATACACACATACATGTCTTGGCCGGCTGAAATTGGTAATACTGTCGCCATTTTGGTGCGTACAATAAATAATTTTACAAGCTACCAACATCTAATAAAAATCTAACTAAAATGTATTATTATTCCTGGCATTATTAATCACAATGGCAAAGTTTTAATTAGCGAACGGTTCTGATTGCTAATGTAGGTATCTTAAAAGTTGTTAGTACAGGTAACAAAACCTATCATATCAGTTGTTCCTAAGTTTGTGTTACATTTATTTAAGCCTAGAACTAGATACTGGTTAGTATACAGACCTCAAATTAATCCCCTTATAATGGTTAATTTTTATTTACAATACTGATATCCATGACAGCGACGCTCTTACCGGCCAAGAAAAGTATGTGGCACTGTACAGCAATGAAGAAGTAGAGAAATAGATTAATATTTCTATATATAATATCAAAACGACTTTTAACATTGTTATATTTTATAATAATAATCTATAATAATAATTTATTTGCAAGAATATGGTACAAAAATGTTATGGTGGTACAATGTAAAGTTCGCATATTCCACACATACACAAAGGAATTTTACATTGAAGTTACATACATTATGAGTCATATCATTTATCAAATTAATAGTAATTATAATTAAATTACTAAATAGAAGTCACCTATTTCTATACCCACAAATAGTTGGTCAAATTAGTTGGATTCCACTCTTTTAACAAAAGTAATTGATCGCGTTTGTGTCAATAACACTGCGATGAAAAGAAACAAATAAGTACTTTAGTTAAGTTAGCTAACGTAAAAAGGCTTTTATTGATAAAGTCTGTGGTGAAAGGTATCAGAGTTAGACCCGAAAACTCCCTAACAAAATCCTTATTAATTGCATTAACTCAAACAAAATGATCAAGTGACTTCAAGTAATATAAAAACTATCATAAAAGTGTCACGGGATCTGTACAAACGAGAATTTATGCGAATTTCGTGCAAATGACGACGCGGGCGACGCCTAAATCCTCACAGTTGACAAGATAACGTAATAATTCATGGGTCGATACGTTTTTATATTGGACTGGCCTGCGGTTGTATCTACGTTAATGACCAAAATTTTCTTATTAAGGATTGTAGAGGAAATTCTATTGGAAACATGTTGCAACGTACAACCAAGTTGAGAGTTGCAAAATTAAACCACTGGGGCAACACAATAAATAATAATAATTTAGTCTTATTATTTTTAATTCAAATTAATTGATAACTTAAGGAAAATTCAAGAGAACAATAATTATTTTTTAATTGTTTTTTTTTATATTAGTCAATGTTTTAAAAAATATTTTAAGTAATTTAAGCAGTTTAACAAGACTAACTTAGTTACGAAAATATTTTTACATTTACAAGATTACGTTATAAAGGATACGTCATAGGCGATAGTATGAAAATTATTTTTTCTCTCTTTCTGCTTGGATTTTCATTCATTCGTCAAATTATAATCAATTATCCATTATAAAACCAGACAGTATTAAAAAATTAAGTCCAGTTTTTATCAACAGGTAGTGTGAATTCTCAAGAAGGTGTATAATCAATAAAGGTTTATGAAAATTTACTGAAATATAACGATTGTTAAGGAGGTCGCAAATTTTTTGCCAATACACACGAAAACACGGACAAAGCTACCGACGAATACAAGGAGATGTAAATGTTTTATTTCGACTGTGATATTTCTATTACAATTTTCCATAGATAAAAATAGCCATATTTGATTTTTTTACCAAATCACGTTGTGCTTAACTAAATTAGAAAGCTCAATTCAATGAGGGTCATGTATCATGTTTCTGTCTTGATGTTCCAATGAACAAACACTTAAGTGATTTGGAGAGCGCATCGGCAAATTGTTTTCCCATAAACTGGGCTTTCACTTCTAGGTCAATCGTGGAGTCAAGAGAAAACTGTTGAGACCATCTTGTATACGATTGTGATATCGGATGAGAGGGTAATAATATATTTTAATAGAGCAAGGGGCAAACGGGCATGTGATACCGGCAATGGACACACATTGCCAGTTAGCTCGCGGGTGTGTCAGCGGCCTGGTTTTTTTTAATAGATTAGGGGCCAAACGGGCAGCAGGTTCATCTGATGTTAAACTATCTGATGCTAGAGGGCTCGCGAGTGCGTTACCGGCCTTTTAAGTAGAGCGCGACCCTAAGTCAAATTGGTTTGGAAATACTTTAGTGGGTAGGTGGTTTCACATAGTGCTGGTACGTGGCAAAAATCGCCTTGCAAAACGCTTAGTTGTAGAACGACGAGCTTCGAGGTGATACGGGTGGAATTTCGTATTCTGCCTTGTCGTCCGATGATAAAACATACGATTTAAAAGTCTCTAGAGATTCTTTTAATTAATAATATAGTGATTTCTTTTTTAGATTTAGAACGCTCCATACGTGAATGACCCTAAGTCTAATTGGTTTGACATACCTCAATGAGCGGATGGCTTTTATTTTGCGCGGTAAATAGTGGCTTCAAAATGCTAAGCTGTGGAACAACGGACTTCGAGGTGATACAAGAAAACTGAGAGAGAGAGAGACTTCTTTATCCTAAAAAGATCTATAGCAAAACACACCACAGACTTTTGACCGTATGAAATCAAACCTATTAAAATTGCTCTATATAGATTGCATACGTATAAGGGCAACTTTTAAATATTAACACTGAATGTTTTAACTTGTGTCTATAAAGTAGCTTCTTCAACCAAAAGGAATTACGATACTATAGCTACTTAGTATTTTAAAACTTTGTTTTACAATCGCGTTCTCTTAGCTATTTGTTTTATGAACAAATTTAAGTTGAACGTTGAAAAATCAATTTTCTCTCAAGACACAGTAATTGCAACTCGGTTCGTCTTGACGCAAATTGCAGATTGCACCTGGCTGCGTTGGCAAGCTATTTACATTGCACACATTGAGATAAAAAAATAGACAATATAGAAAGGCGGGTCGAAAGTACTTTGGAGGTTCTGTATTTAAATAATTAGCTTTATTCAAAAATGTATGTCTTTATATGATAACTTTTTATCACGTATTTATTGACTTGAAATACTGAACATTCAAAGTGTTTTCACACAATGTTTTCAGACTTTAGATTTTTATACGAATTACGTTTTACCTCACATAGATATCACTTAAATTTATTTACATTTGATAACTGAATATTTATTTTTCGTTTACTGCATAAAGTACTAAGTTTTTGTTCTTTATGGTCCTCGGAAGAGTTTTGGAAATGTGGTGGTGTGGAGATCAGGGTCTGAAAAATAATATGCAATAATATAAGCATTAGTAATATGTTTTTATGTATATTTATTTATTACATTGAAAGAGTATTCTTGACTATATTTTAATTTTATTTATTTAAAAAAATAAAAGTTACAATACAAAAACTTATGTGACGGTAGAATACAAATTGGTCACAATTACTCCGCCAACCGAAACATCGATATTCATTACAATTACTTTATAATAAGTGCTTTACAATATTAAGGTGATAAGTATAAGGTGCGACAATAGGACTTGTTATTGACGTGTTTTTGGTACTATGTTAAAATAAAGGTAAATCGATCTCCGTTAATTAGCCCTCGATTATGAAGCTATATGAGATCTCACTACAACTATAACAGTTTCATCTACTTATCTATAAATACGTCTGCAAGTTAACAGAACCCTAAAACAAATGACGGCGTTTATACACGATGCTATTTTGTTTGAAATTGAGATATTATACTTTCTGATTATGTTTGGAATGCACCGTATTCGTAGTCAGTTTGTCAGTACTTATTACATTACTATTATTATATACAAAAGCATTGTTCAGGATGGAACGCTGTACATCAGGCTTACGTTGCTAAATAGGAACTATTATTATTTTATTTAAAAATATTTTTTTATCCTTTAAATTGGTAATGAAAAATGTGCTATGTCAATAAATTCATGAGTTACGGAATTAATATTTTACTTAACTGAAACCCAGTTCCATTAAACGTTATCAAAATTCTTCGTTATTAATAAAATAAAAAAATATCAGTGGCGCTATCTTCAGGCGCTATTTCATGATCATTTGTCAAGCCTAAGCAAGTCTAATGTGCTTGACACACGCCATCGACTTTTTGGGTCTAATGCAAGCCAGTGTCCTTCACTGTTCGAGCGAATGTTAAATACGCACAAAAAAAATACATTGGTACACAGCCGGAAATCGAACCTCAAAGATGAGAGTCGCACGCTGAAGCTATGCCGACACTAATAAGTGTTATATGTAGTATAAACATATTTAGGTAACATTTACATTGTAAACGAAAATAATAATGACCCATATCCACAAGACCAAGAATAGTAAAAGTTCATCGGCTTTAATAGAGACAATAGCGAATATCGAATCCTTTGTGAGCGAACCGAGAACAATCGAGTATAATCGGAGTTTCGTGATTGATTTATTATTCGATTCTATTCATACTTAAATCATATGTTATTCAGCGTTCGGTATGAAGATTGAGGTAATTCCGAATCGCATAATATTACTCGTATTGTTCTTTATTTGAATAGTGTTTGTATGTAATTGCTAAGTTAGCAAATTGGAATGGGGTCGGTTAGTTAAGCTGTAACGTGTAGTATAGGATTTTGTACAATAGACCATATATCATTTGCCACTTAGCTCATTAGTGATAAGTTCTTATTGTCCAGTGAAAGTGATAGTGTATGAGAGAGAAATAATGTTTATGAGTATATGTGCACCGCATTTATCAATTCTAAATATTTTTTTTAGTAATTCCTCTGCGTTGATTTTTACGCCATAACGTGCTATTTGAATGGAATCATAGATATCGAAACGGCGAAACAGCTGCAATAACTAAGTTATTCCTTCCATATGTTGTTTCGGCCTTTTCGATAATTAAATAAATAAAACCAACGGGATTTATTACCCAGATGTTGACAGGTCACGGAGGATTCTTGTCGTATCTTTACAGGTTCAGGATTAGACAAAGTAGGCAGCACTTTGTCTAATCCTGAACTTCTTTGTGACGATACAGCTGTAGAGACGGTGTTACATGTTCTGACCGACTGTCCAACGTATGGATAGCCAGGTGTAACACTGAACAAGCTATGGGCATAAAAGTAACAGAGACGAATTTAAAGGAATGTTCAACATTAGGTTAAGAGGCATCTTTTTGGGATTTGCTGTAAAGGTCATACAAAAAGTTGTTAAAAAAATTGGTAGTAGTGGTTAAGTGGGCTACCAATACCATTTACGTAATTTATTTAATACCTTCGACGACTACATAGTCGGGGAATTATTTAGAAAACAAAACGTGGTATTTATCTACTAGTTATTATTACAATGAACAAATTGCTTATTGTGCATGTAACAAGAATAATCTTTATTCCTCACCGATATGAGGTGAGCACATAATCAAAGATCTTGAAAACAAATACTAGGTATACCTTTAAAGAAAAAACTTTTTAACCGGATTAAAGTTATGTATTATTATAAATTTACAATTATTTAACATAATTTTACATTTATCCGACGTTTCGCGTGCTTTACAGCGTGCGTGGTCACGGTGACAGAAGACAAAAGGTATTGGATGTCAAAAAGTATCACAGCTGTAGAGAAAGTTGCATTATCTGTATTTATTTCCCCGGAGTTGGTATCGACTAAAAGATGGAGGGTTTTGGCAAAAATGGCTCACGGTGTCCTCTATTCGGTTAAAAAGTTTTTTCTTTAAATGTGTAAAGGTTATGTCAATAAAAGACAATACTAAATACTATACCTATTTTATCCTGATTGTGGTCTGGGAGCATCTGGAGGCATACTTCGTAATTTCAATAGCTCTTTCAAGTGTACGACATCTGCTGATTTCTGTACGTATATGATACAGTAAGAAATACACAAAGGCCATTTTGTAGATAGATATCAGTAATTGGGTTCATCATTTTATCTTCTTTACATAGTAAATTAAAAATTTGTTAATCATCAGCCGGTGTTTGGACGCTGTAGCCATAAGCCTAGAGATAGCGGAAAATAAGACTGATATTTTAATTCAGTATATCAAGCCGAGCTATAAATAAAATGTACTGTCGAGACGATTTTAGCGGCAATATTTCAGAGAGTGAATTGAGTGACTTTTTGATGATAGCTGTATGAATGTTAGCTGCGAGCTCGGAAATATTCTTGAAATATGTTGGTTATATACTTTTATATGGATGATTTTGTTGCGTGTTTAATTTTATATGCATTATCATAAAGACTATGTTGACTCCAGTGGTTTAGTAATATAACATAATATCTAAATTATAGAGATTAAATCAAACATATTTTTAACGTTTTAACTCTCTATAAACATCTCATTGTCCTAGGCGTGACAGACAGTCCTTGCAAAGGCTGTTTCAGCACAGAGGAATCGCGCACGCAGCACGCACTGTGGCTGTTTTTTTTGCCACCACACCAGTGTTTATTTTAGTTTTCCCGGGACGTGAAATTGACGAAAAACAAAACAAACTCAAATCAAATTACAGGACCAATAATATCGCGTGATTTGACTAGATGAATAGATATTGAACATTCTCACAGCCAGGTTTGTATTATTACGTACAAAAGTGAAAATTGGATAAATTTAGATAAAGAAATACAATAAACATGTCGAGACGAATGTACAGTTACGTATCTTTAACAGTACAAGTGGTTAAAAAACCTCAACTTGTAAATTGTCACTAACAAGCTTCCCAGCTCTGTGGTTGAAGATAATGTCAAACCACAAGCAAGTAACGAGATTGGCCGCAGACACGCGTAGACAAATTACTTTGCTTGTCATAATCTTGTCGGTTCGCTCCTTGACTTTTAATTATAATGTTACAGATAGAGTTATGCGTCCTTATTATAAAACGTGAATTAAATAGTACTATGTTAGTGTATATTTCCATTAAATGTAAGCTGCTTATGTACAGTCCATCTAATGGGTTTTATAGCATTTTTATATATATATTATTTATATTCACGCAACAGCAGGCGACACTAGTTAAAAAAAAACACAAGACCAAACTGTAAATTTTATCTCACACACTGTTTTATTGTGTTTTTTTATATTATTTTTATTACTCTTTAATGTATAATATTCTACGGTTTCGATATTTGTAAATATGTGAGGAACATGTATACTAACTTTTTTAGTATAATAGTTTTATTCTAAGAGTACATTGTCTTCACATATAATTATTTAACAAATGTAACAAAATATTGTAAACCTATTTTAAAAGAGTAAGTGTGGAGTTTCTTGCCCATTCTTCTCTACTATTCGCCAACTAGAATCTTCTTTGTATTTTGTTTGACGTTCAAAAGTGCCATTTTAGATGATCTAATTGAAATAAATGATTTGACCTTTGACTTTAAATTAGAACATTGGAAGGCTGTATCAGATACTGATCACTAACAAAGGCCGGCAACGCACTCGCGAGCCCTTTGGTATTTAGAAATTCCATGTCCATCACTTAATATTAGGTGAACCTTTTGATCATTGGCCCCTGTTATATAAAGAAATGTAAAAGCGACGTAAAAAGGGGTTAATTAGATTGTAGTAATGAAATATTAGTGTAATATCTTCATTCTTCATATACAATAGAAAATCCTTTTCCAATTTGGATCGACACATTTATACGAGTCACGAATCAAAATTATTTACCTTGGTTATAAACAACATATTATCTGTAATCTATTACATGGTCTATAAATTGGATAAGTTATAGCTATCATAAAGCGAAACGATTTTTCACAGCGCCGTGGCTCTTTACTGAAGCTATAATTACGCAAATTGTATAATAGTAGCCTGTCAGCATGTGAAATGCAACTGTTTCAATGCGATTTGCATTACTCTGTAATAATGTTCAGGTTCTTTGAAAAAATTGCACACACGAAGTTCTTGAATACTAACTTCAATAGGAAATATTAACTGTTACGGAGCTGCTATGCAAGTTCTTACATATTTGAAGAAAAGTTTAACGTAAAAGCGTATTATAGACAATAACATACGAAACTTATTGAACTAGATTACATAATATAATGAAGTGAGGATACCGGCATGCCTTACATACAAAAAGTCGACCTTGTTTTAGAAAAAACAAACCAACCAGCCTTGTTGAAAAAACAAATGACAGAAATCAGAAATTATTATATAATATAACACAATAACTAAATAAAATATTTAACAAATTCTGAAACTATGAGAAAACAGCTAAAATTAACGAGATTTAGAAGACCTGAAAATAAAATTAACGCTTGCAATAAGTATATAATAATAAAGGTAAAGAACAACACAAAACAATACTTGGAGATTAAAAATGTTAAATTAAGGTTATACTATGTTATACAATGTATTTAAAGTACTCTTGACAATGTCTAGAGTACATAGACATTGTCAAAATTAACTGTTTATCAAGTCTAGACACTACCAGACCACATCCAGAAAAACGCCCTTATTCGACCAATGCTGGCTTTAAAGAGACGAGTTGTTAAGGTAAATCATTATTAATCGAACAAAAGAGTGGAAAGGTCATAAAGCATACATTCTAGACCTCAGTACCCATACGTTCTGCCCTCGTAACCCACATTTGGCAAATAGGGTAACGATCCCAGTATCATGATAGTGCAATGCAAGAACGTCCTGTCACAATTAATTACAGCGCCCAACATGCATAACAAGCTAATAGCGATCTAGCCGCGACCCGCTTTCCGCTTTCTCTTACACGATCGGCGTGCTTCCTGACCTAGGTCATTAAAACCGCGATGTTACAATAAGTATAGACTTTTATAGTGCTTTCGTTTAACAGCTGTCTGAATATTTAGGCCACCAACTTATAATAACATTATATATGAAATAATAATCTTACTTAATATTTATGTTTCTGAATGCACGCCTCGAAATTATATTTCTCACGGGAACTATATTCTGTTGCAGTTGCGATAGAATGTAACCAAATAAATAAATATTTTCCGGGCCTTACCATATATACCGTGGTTCATCAGAATAGTTGGCTAATACAGAATACACACTTATCGCTTAGTATGATTCTCGTAAGTTATGAATTGAATCTGACGATTTTATGACAATTTTTCATTACTCTTCACCTGTTTTAGCACATTGAGGTATATATTAGAGCGAAGTTGTGTATGCCTAATACTACGTGAAATTATTTTTTTTAATTATTTAAGAAAAAATTACACGCCATTATGTGTGGCAGAATATGCGAAGTTTAGATTGTACCATCATAAATATAATATATTTGTACCATATCCTTGCAAATAAATTATTAATTATTTATAATATTAGTTCACCACATCATATATAATATATTTTCTACATTATGTGTTACAAGCTATTTTGCTTAACAATGCTATTTTCTAAATTGATCAGCCCACTACCGAATATATCAAGCTCTGGATAGGTGGTATATATTCTAAAATCGCGAAAAATTCGAATGAGAGGTGCCTGAACTCCTAGGTTGGTTTTAGCAGACAGAATTTGTAAAATTCTGCTGATTTTGAACTTTGGGAATGAATAAGGGACGACAATGTTAATTATTATTATAAATATGCATACAATCAATCGTATTTACTCGCATTTCGCTGCATTCATGGCTACAACCCGAGGTCGTGAGTTGAACTTAATTGGAGCCGGTCGGTTGACACGGAGATGCATCAGCTCGCTGTATGGAACGCATAAATTTCTCTCCGAGATTTGAGCCCGCAAGCGTTTTTGTTACAAACTATGTAAAGGCTGGGATACTAGGTACAAGTTACGTCAACTTGCCAATTCTGCTCTGATAATAGAGTTCTCGTCTGTTTGAGCTAAAAATGTAGGCTTTAAAAATTGTAAATAGGTCATGCGAGTAAATTTGAAAAATGAATTGGAGCTTTTTCTTTGTGAATTTAAATCTCAAGTTGATTTGTAACTCGTATTGTGTGAATAAATTCAACGTAATTGTACGCGTACATTATTAAATAGTTAACAAAATGTAGAAAAAGGTTGTTTTAGTCAGTGACTGATTATAAGACTCAAGATACGTGCATGAAAAAAATTGTATATATTTATAAAAAAAAAAAAACCCCCCCGGAAAAAAAAAAACAAAAAAAACAAACCCCCCCCAGGTCCCCCCGGGGGGGGGACCGAGCCCGGCGGAATGATATCATCAAGGATTCTCTCATAGGCATTAATATTTTAACCTCGACATACATTAATTTACGTAACGATTTAAACATATAAGATATGTGGCGCCTAATTCTATCTACAACTATTAATCTAAAAATCATATTTTATGGTCTACACTAGGTATCTAGGTTTTAAAATAAGTTATTTTAAATTTGTAGTCAATCAAATCATATCCTTATGCACAGGTTGAGAGAACGAAAATATAATAGGAAGTTAAGTAAGTATATACAAATTAGGCAATAAATATACAATTTCTTCAGCAGTGACTGACATGCCATTTGAACGTATAAAACGAACGAAAAAAATATAGTAGCTTCCTAGAAGCATGGGAGGAAACCGTTGACACATTTGAAGATAATATGCGCATGTCTTCACAAAAAGTTTGGTCTAATGTAGGGAATTTAATACTTACCTTTTATAAATTGGATTTTGTTACTGTTGTATTTGATTCTTTACTTTGACTTGATGCATAGAATATGAATAATATTTAACAGACCCTTGGTTTAAAATACCACCACGTAACTTCAATACTGTGTCGTTTTAAATCAGATTAAAACCTCCCAGCCTGAATTAAGAGTTTAATAAAAAAATATTATTAGAATAAATATAATTGTTATTTATTTATTAAATATGCATAGGCGAATTTCAAACTAAAAATAAAAAATATAATACCAGCAGGTTATCCCATTTATTTTATTGTATATTTTAATATACTCTATGTTTAAGTAGGTTTTAGAGTTTATTCGTAACAAATACAAATCAGTTGAGACAGTCGCCCATCGCTTATACCAGGATCTCATGAATACAGAGCGGGTTGGGCGCCAGTAACGAATGCGCATTTACATTTCATCTGGTACAAATGACGCCCGTGCAAACAGGTACGAGTGATACTGTATGTGTGGCTTATGATCGTGACATGAGATGTTTGTAGTTGAGAAAGTAATTTTATTTGCAACATGAATCAAAGCTAGTTTAAATGCAACAGGTTTGAATCTCAAAGAACATGAGATGTTTACTCCTTGGAATTATTTATTACACGGTTACGATTGCATTTTGCTGAAGGTTTCTTTCGGTTACTTAAATAATTACTAGATTGATTGAAAGTTAAAGGTTAATATGTCGTCTTTTAGATATTATTGTTTTTTTCGTATTTCCGTACGTGCTGTTAGATAAATTAAATTATTATAAATATTTAAATTCCTCAGATTGTCTCTTCGATTATTTTTCTTTAAAAACAAATAGGTGATCATCCTTCTGACTGACATATATCAATGATTTTTCCTTATGATGTTTACATTGACCATAGGAGTAGGTAGGTTATATAGAAAGAAAATCTCATTGATGCACAACCATGCTTCGAACGCACGATCTCAGGAATGAAGGTCGCACGCTTAAGCCACTTGGCCAACAATGCTCTTTTATATATTATTCTTATATTAATATTACAATTAAGTTATTGCTTTTCATCTTACATTTTCAGCGTGTAATATTATATTATTGTTAAGCAACTACGAAAAAATCCTAAAGAAGAAGTTTACAATTTAATGTGTATTTTTTTTTCTTTCTATAAATTAAAATTAAATGTGAATTATTTAGTGCATGTTTAAGCATAGTAAACATGATTCCAAGAATAGGTTAATATGATTTTAAAAACACTTTATTCAATTAATTATTTTACTAAAACATTGCGTATCAGTACAAATAATACATTTATTTTAGTGTGTTTCGTGTATTGTTTCTAAGGCAGACTGTGTAGCCAGTTATGCCTAAAGAACGTCTGCAATCAATAGCCAAATCCAGAACTTAAAGGGTAAACGCCATAATCCACCATTAATCAAGGCAATTTGCTTCAAAATAGTAATATATACATTGCAAATATTGTATAATCAATACTTGACTTCAATATTTTCATTACAAAACTGAAGGAAGAAACACTATTAAGTTACAAACTAATTGTCTTACCAATAACGGAGTAATTACGACATCATCAAATACGAATTTACTGTAATGAGCTGTGTAATCTATGGCAAAAACGAGTCGTAAATTAAAGAACGGCTTAATACTCTGTTACGAAATAGATCTATGGGAGTTAAGGCATTTTGCTAACATCTGATTTGGTATTTCTAATAGGCAACCGACTAAAGGGCTATCAATGAGTACCCAATATTCACTTATAATGCCAGAAGGCTCTCGAGTGCGATGGCGGCTTTTTAAGAATTAGAATTTCAGAAATAGCTCGACCGCGGATGATATTTACTTCCAAATAGAGATGGAGCATAGCAAGAAGAACCTTAAAAGAGGTAGAGTACGGAAAGAGAACCATCGTAGGATATGAGGTCGCAGCAGTGCTAAATTGTATAATTTTTCAGTGTAACTTGTACTTTTTTTGTTATTTGGTGAAGAAAAAAAAATGCACTTCTTCGCATTTCTATTTTTCCTTACAAGGGTTGCCTGAATGAGATCGCTTTTTAGCGATTAGGTCACTCCCTAATAATTTATATATTTATTTTTATGTCAAAAAGTTTAAATAAATTGTCTTTTATGTTATGTTGATGTTTATGAGCGGCGGTATCACTTAACATCAGGTGAGCCACCTGCTCGTTTGCCTCCTGTTACAAAGAAAAATAGAATTATTTTAGTTCGCGTAACTGCGCTGGTTTTCCAGTGGCGGTAGTAAAGCCTTCGTATTAGCCTCCAACTGTATAGTATTTCCTTGAACGCTATATATATAAAAAGTTCAAAATTTATTTAATTATTGACTCCGATTTTTTTGTGAGTATGTCCCCGTCTTTTAAGAAGTGGTACGCTACTTAGCCATAAACATTAGGTCGTGATGCGGATGAACGAACCACGGATGCTATCCATACTTAAATTAAGGATTATTTATTTGCACCTAAAATTAAACAATACACTTACATCAAATTGTAAATCCCCTTTGGGTGAAGTCGGTTACAAACAACGTCGTCTGTACTTAAGAAACATTGTTTATCCGTCTCCAATATTCCTAAGTAAACTGTTGTAAATGGGTTGATGGAAATATTGAGGAAGTGTCAACATAAACATGCTAAAGACATTAATTCTACTTTGTTTTATCTCTTCTTGTGTTACACAAATCTCATAGATGTCGGGACAATCAATTTTAACTGTTAAAGATTCAGTTACATTTTACAATACAGTATCAGATTCTATACATTACAATTCAGTATTTGGTGCCGGAAAAATCTGCCTAAAAACTTCAATTGACAATATATATAGCAAAAACATTTATACTAAAGATATAGCCAAATACATAATATACATAAAGGTTCAAACATTTACGAAAGGAAAAAATCAATAAAATTTATTAAATACTTTACTAATCTTATAAGGCTGTGTTGTGTGATGGTGAGAAAGTGAGGGTGTATATGTGCTCATGATGCAGGTTATTTATTGATATTATTAATAATACTCCTTTTATCGAGGCTTGTTAATTGTAAATTGCGGTTGTTGTATGTCCGGGCTGCGCGATACAAAATGAGCTTTGCATAGTTAGTATTGATGTGAGGAACTCACTTGTTTAGGATATTCAAGTTGGGAAGGCAATATGGTTCTAAACTATGATATGATGTATGAAAAATCTATGTAAGATTGAAGCATACTTGTGGCATGTTTGCGGTTAATTTTTCATTAATAAATGCTAATCGCAGCCTATCATAGCCTTGTTGTTACTCAGTCCACAACGAGTCATAATAAATCATTGACCGAAAATTTTCTTGCGTTAGGTTAATTTTCACGTGTAAGAAGAGTTTTAAATTTGCCGCCAATTCACAAAAACAAATGACAAATGAATGCAATATACAACATTAGGTTACCAAAGAGTTCTAAAATGGAAATTCAAAAAAGTTTTCATTAGCAGTGTTTTTAACTGGCCAGCCCTGCAATTCTGTAACTCACTTTTTGAACTCACACAGCGGATTTGGCATCGACGGTCGCTCTCAAATCAGTCGTGAAGCAGTCATTTTATGATTTGGCATTCTGAAAAGGTGGGAGCTTGTAGTTTATTGATTATTAGAATGCCAAATCATAAAATGACTGCTTCACGACTGATTTGAGAGCGACCGCCGATGCGAAAACCGCTGTGTGAGTTCGAAAAGTGAGTTACAGAATCGCAGGGCAGTTCTAAACATTTTCAGTGTTACCGACGTAAATACTGTATATTTGATTGTTATGTTTAGGTTTTATTTAAATAAATAATATATCTATGATGGCGACTAGAAGCAATAAATTCGTATGAAATCAGAAATTTGCCCGTCATCTGGTTTAGTTTAGTACTAAAAAGTTTATCTTTAAAACAACAGTACATTATACCAAATGTATGGAAAATGGTGCTTCCAACGTCATTACACTGAGTATGTAATGATATATCATTAAGTAAGCTTAAAGTATACTTGAAGCTCTTGAAAAGTTTCTGTTGCGTTGAAATTATAATATTAAAATGTAAACCAATCCCTATAAATATTTTTTTATTCTGTGCATTGCCAACCATTGGGAACCAGAATATAACGATTGTAAAATGTAAAGAGAGCAAGATTTATTGCCGATTCATAATCGAATTGGCATCCTTTGATTAGGCATGGATCAATTCTTATAAAAGTAACAAAGCCATACCAAACTGAATAAAAATTCGAGTGAGAGCCGGTTCTTAAATAAGGTAGTTATGTAAATGAGACATGGACTGCCCTTAGTGAAGTACTGTAGCTGTTTTCGCATGTCAGTGCTATTTGGAAATCACTGCTATTTTTGGTATCTTGTGGATACAGTCCTACATACGGCAAAATGCCTTAGCTCACTTAAAAGGGCTACATAACCATGTGAATGCAATATAACTTCTTGACACAACAAGAACAAGACGCCTAAAGAGAACTAAACTTTTTGAGTTAATAAACCTAGTGTAGTGAATATAAGTGCCTTAGCGGTATTTCGGCAACACGAATATAGACACTAGTCAAAACATCGAATACTAAGACTGTTAATGAACATTACCTTAGTGTAAGCTTTTCACTAGTATTGTAGAAAATGAAATCAACATAATATTACTTATAAGCCATAATTATTGTTTAGGCTAGATTGTTATTCATGTAAAGTCGCACTCTCTTTTGTGAACTTTGCTGCACCGGCCGCGCTTACGCTACAGATGTGAGACGCAATATGCATTCTGTTCCGCTGTAACGCGTATTGGCCGCACCTATATTATGTCATCGTATGTTAGGTTTATTTTCGTTACGGAATTTCTTGATACGGTCGCCGCGCTCACAGCTGGCGATAAAATCTATGAAATAGATTAATATGTTCAATCAAATTTTTTAACAATGTATAATAATCACGTCTAACATGACGAAATCTTCTTGCTTCAAGCTGAGCTATAGCCGACTGGACAAAAGATCGTGTTTGTATATATTCAAGTAAATAATATTAAAAAAATCATTTAATAATCAGTACTAAGTTTGTGAATGCTATATCCAATCCTTACAGTACAGTGAACTGTAAAATGTAAGTAATTTTTGGAAGGTGAATTTCTATAAACAGCTACAAAAGAAGCGAGATACAAAACTGGTATCCAATCACTGAAATATGTATATTTTAAGATGATTAGAGAATTGAAAAATTAAAGATTAAAATTATATCCATCAATAGCAGTTGTCTGCTATTAAAAATAACAGTGATATTTTTATCCCTTTAGTATAACTCGAAGTGCGGTATATTTTTAAAGCTTTTGTCTCCTCTTTCGGTTGTGTACTACGGTGTGACTGAAATACAAATTACAGCGTCGGCATTTCCAGTGTTGAATAGCTTTATGTAGACGTGTAGGTAACTTAATTTGCGTTTTCCTCACATTTATAGCGCCATTTTGTATATTTAATAACGCATATTATAATAAAAACGTAAAAGGCCTTTTCTTTTCTTATTTATTGTTTAAAACATTAAAATATTATGATTTTTCCCACAGCGATAGACATATTACTCAGCCGTGTCTCAATATAGTAATATTCTTAATAGAAGCTATTTGTAGGTTATAAAGGTGCTGTTGATCTGACCTTTTTCAGGAACTTCCGAGATTTTTTTTACCCGATCTGGTTCAGTCTTGTTCAGGCTTTTGAGAGACGCAATAACTTCTCTACAATATACTACTTTTAACGCAGGACCATATGTATTATTGAACAATCTTTTGAGCATAAAATATATATTAAAACTGCTCTCCACAGCCAGCTATTAAGAAAGGAACAAAGAGCTTTCGAGATCTAGTCCAACGTTACGTTACGTTATGTGTGAAGACTTCACTTCTCTTTATTTGGCAGTGTCACCTGAATATACCTTACTATTCTTATTACAGCATTCTCTTCAATAGAAGACCACATGTACGCACCACTGACATATGAGCATGTTAGCATGATATTTATTTATTATGAAACAAACAGATTACAGTACACAGTACTACAGTAGAACCAGAAATGGCCTAGTGGCCTGCGTCTCTCCCTAAGGTCGTAGGTTCGATTCCAGGCTATACACAAATGGATACTCTGTCTACGTACGCATCTAATACGCTCGTACAGTGAATGAAAACATAATCAGGAAATCGGCATGTTTCAAATTGTCAAGAATTGAAGAAAATAATTACATGTGTCAAACAGAAAGTCCCTGCTTGTCTATGAATTTAAAATTATCAAATAATATTATAAAATATATAGAATGTGTTCTTTAACTTTTCACAGACAAAAACTTATATACAACAAGAGAGAAGAACGGTAAGGTAAGTAGTCAATATAACATTTATAACAATGAAAAAGTATGCACCATTTAAGGAATTTAAATGTATGCTACCATCTTAAAATAACCTTTTTACAATGTACATATTTGATGAATCAGTAATCGGTATTACGCATTCGATTTAAAAAACGAGACAGTATCCACTTGTTAAAAGAATATTTTTGAATCCATTCAATGCGTTCCCAGCAAGAGTCCAATGTTGAATTATAATACAGCTGTCCTATGGCTAATCAAATAAACCGCTATTTAAAATATACGAGCTTTTAAATCATTAAGTATCTGTGTCACTAGTAAATTGTCGCTTTTAATGAAGTACTAACCACCGACCAATACAACTGCAACGCCGGGTGTGAAGACCGCTTTTGAGAGAATATTAAACTCTTTTTTTAACTACCTCTAAGCCGTATTGGTACAGAAATACCTCTGCTAGCAGCTGGCTCCACAAAGAGGCGGCAGAATGTTCTTTAAAAGCGCTGTTGTGGAACGCCAGGCGTCCAGGTGAAATGGATGGAAAATATTTTGGATTAAATCAATTTTGACTCATTCCACAAGTAAATGTACTCGGATAATCTTCTTCTTCAGTTTATACCATCTCAATATGAAAAGCGTAACAAGACACCTCTAAAAAATTAATGTAAACTTAGTATTCTCTATATTTAATACATAACGGAAAATAATTGGCCTTTCGTCCAAGTTTGATTTTGTTCCCTTTGGAGTAAAGACTCTTGGGTCGTCGGGTTCAATTGCACAAACGCTAATTAAAGATTTAAGTTTGTGTCTGGTAGATAGTACCGGTCATCTCAGACCTGGTGCTTTCCTCGCGTAACGAATAAGTATCGCAGTACAGCGAGGAAATGCTGCCAGCGTTAAACGTACAACGCCACAGGGACCAAACTTTTAAAATTTGTTTTAAGTTTCTAGTTATTATTTTTTTAAATTGTTATTATTATTACTGTGTTAATGGTAAATACTGTACTATATTTGTGTGCCTCCGTCCAAGAAATCTGTAGGGCTAGAATAAAATACATAACCAATTTCTTAAACAATATGAATTAACTACTAAGCACATTAAAATGTTCTCATAGTAATATAATTGAGGAATTCATAATTATTGAAACATAACAAACAAACGAAGCGTTCCATTGCAGTGAACTGTTTCGTTTTATGAACTTTATCGCGCGTCGCGACGTGGAAAATGGTATGATGACGTGTAATTTTCTTTTCTTAATGCAGTTATGAGATTTTATTTTAATGTGGAAACATGATAGCTCTATTATAACTTGTCTAGACGATTCGTTTCTTTATTATGTCGTAAAGTTATGGACCAAATTACGGATTTACAATTTTTATAACGTATAGAATATCTGAGATTTCGTTGATACATTGCTTTTTCCTAGTAATTAGTTTCCATGTTTACGTTTTCAGGCTTAAACTACATATAAATTAATTTCTGTTCTCTTGTCTCGCTAAACCTGGAGAATATATGGATCGATTTCGGTAATTTTGATCATGAAACATAATCATAAATAATTTAATTTTCCAATACTATTAGTTTTAAGCTACAAACCCCTTTTTTTAGAAATAACTAAGGTTTGACCACATTTTTCAGAAATATATTATATAAGTGATACCAAGTTCACCGGGTCATCTAGTTAACAATACAAATGCCGCAAAGTGACTGTACTCGTAATGGACATTGAATTACAAATGAAATAATGAATCTTACAAAACTCATAAGAATAACATAAATATTAAACTTTCTTGTTAAATTAAATGTTTTGTCTCTGTTATTAGTTAAATTTCAAAGGCGTAACATTCTTTAGCTATTAGAGGCTTTTACTACGCAAATGAATACTAGTTTCCTAGATCTCAATAGACAATAACGAATTAATATTTTAATATCAGTTTTATGCGTCCCAAGCTACATATTACGGTCCACTACAAGCGCAGTTAATTCTACAGTTATAACGAAAGCTTAGGATCGACTATGTCATGATCAGATTCATGTACACACACAGTAACTTCCAGTAGCAATACCGACAGCGATCCTGCTCAGAATATCCGGATCCTCCTGCCCGTTTGTCTCCTATAACATAAAAGTTTTGTCCGGGTCCAGGTCACCGCTACGCATATTGAGAGAACTACATCGAACATGCATACGAAATTTTAGAATACGAAATTGTCACCTCGACGTTCGTCTTTCCACAACTGAGCGTTTAAAGCAGTTTTGCAGTGCACCACCACTATGTGGAACCAGCTGCCCATTGAAGTATTTCCGAACCAATTCGACTTAGGGTCCTTCAAGAAAAGAGCGTTCCAATTTTTAAAAGGCCGGCATCACACTCACGAGTTCTCTGGCATTGAGTGTCCATGGGCGGTGGTATCACTTAACATCAGGCGAGCCTCTCTGCCCGTTTGCCCCCTGTTCTATAAAAAAAATACAAAAACTTCGAGGTCAGTATCACTGTCACCATTGGACGTTACCAACTTGCCTATTGCCATGCCACCAGCTCCATTTCAACGTAGCTTCATAATCTTGAATTCACTAATTACCTTGGCCTCATGAAAGAGAAAATCTATATGACGCATAATACGTATAGGTAAGTAATCTTTTCATACTAATTATCATTATACAACTCTATAATTTAAATAATTTTATTGTCTCAAAGGAAGCCGCAGTGATAAAGCATTTACAGCTCATTGCTATTTACGCAAATCTTTGGCACTGTTGTTAAAGCATGAAGTTTTATTGTATTATTGTGTGTAATATAAGACAGTTCTGCTGAAATGTGAGTTTGTTTTACATGTGTATCTGTTTTATACTTTTTGGTTTTATGTTAAAGCAATTCGTTCGCTGGGACCGGCATAATACCACCAACCCGACTATTTTTTAAATTGATAGCTTTGTTACTTTTTAGGTTTTTATAGTCATGTAATTGCAGACTTTTAAAAACGATTTTAAAGGCCGACCACGCACTTGCGGGCCTTCTGGAAATGTGAGTGTCTATGGTGGTATCACTTAACATCAGATGACCAGTCCACTGTTACAAAAAAAAAAGTCTAATTATTACTTTCTCGAATCTAGGATCGTCCACTGTTATCGACGCGTTTACATGACATTATGGTAATTAGTTAAAATATATTATTTAAAACTAGTTAAAGGATTTAACTAATGTCCCTAACCCCACATTGGTAAATGAGATTTAGTATACAAGAGCGAAATATACTAGCTTCAAACGGCTAATTCCGACTATCTCCGAGCTCCGAGTCCACTACAATACCTTTGCAGTATAATTAAGCAGGCTTAGCTCCCAGGACTGAGTAGCTTGTTAAGATTAACCTAAGACTGAGCATTGCTTAGTTACGACTGTGATAATATTTTGTAAGGCTTTGTGAAAATTTAAAGGACAAGTTAAAATTATGAATCAATAGTGAGTAATGTATTACTAAGAAAAATACATATGAAATACACATGAAGTGGCTGTAGGCTAGCCCACCTATCTACATAATCTACTTATATCTACAATAATAAAAATAGGGGTTGATCGTAGAGGGGTGAAAATTAGGGGTTGTAAAATACATTTCTTGTACGCTGTATCATTAAAAAATAAAAACAAAAAAAATTGGGGTGGACACCTCTCATCACTTAGGGGTTTGAAAGATAGATAGTAGCCGATTCTCAGACTTACTGAATATGCATAAAATTTCATAAGAATCGTTCGAGCCGTTTCGGAGGAGTATGGGAACGAATATTGTGACACGAGAATTTTATATATCGGATTGCACCCGTTTCTTGTATAAATTTATTTTTAAAGCAAGAAGCGGTTCCGTCTTTTGTACATGATGTCAAATTTTGGGTTTAAAGGTCTGATCTTATGGCAATTTGTGACCAATATTCATGATGTAAAGAAAAAATTATTGCTTAATTCGTTATATTTAAAGTTGTAATTAAATTACAACAAAAATTCGATGACCATTCAATAGGCTTTTTACTCGTCCCATTTCTTTTTGTCTTAGATTCATCAATTAGTGCCCGGCTCGATTGCATTCCCGTATCGCGTTTCGCAAAACACCGATGAAAATTGGATTGAGCTGATTAATATGTATGGACTTTCTTGTTTAGACGATTCCTGACATCGGAATTTTGGCTTTCATGTAATGGTTGTCATACTAATGATACCAGTGATTTGTTAATTACATGATATTCTTGAAATTTTGGAGCCAAAAACAGATGGATGTTTTATTGGCACATTTCAAGTTTTGATTGGCCAGACCCCTTTTTTGTTCCTACCTAACCTAACCTAACAGTAACTATAATCTCTGAGGTATTTCAAATGCCAGCCCTGCGATTCTGTAACTCACTTTTCGAACTCACACAGCGGTTTTCGCAACGGCTGTCGCTCTGAAATCAGTCGTGAAGCAGTCATTTTATGATTTGGCATTCTGATAAACAATAAACTACAAGCTCCCACCTTTTCAGAATGCCAAATCATAAAATGATTGCTTCACGACTGATTTCAGAGCGACCGCCGATGCGAAAACCGCTGTGTGAGTTCGAAAAGTGAGTTACAGAATCGCAGGGCAGAGACCTTTCACCGTAACTGTCACGTGAGAGGATTTTACTCAGTCCTTACACAGCAAAGTTTGAACAAAATTATTCATAAAAAACAGCTCACAAAAATTATATTGTTTATGTCATAATTAATTCTGTTTTGATAGTGTTAATGTTTTGAGGACATGTACATCGCAATGCGAAAATTTTACAATCATTGACATTCGACATTCGTTACCTTCATAAATCCTTTCCGTTTCTTTACGTTGGTACATATTAGATGATTTTAGCATTTCAAAAATGGAACTAAGAATTCAATTTTACTAACAATCATCTAGTACTGCTGTACTTAGAGTAAACAGGTTAATGGGCAATAAAACGTAGCAAATTGTGAAGACGAGTTTACTCATAATACGTTGTAAATCACAGCTCAAAACCCCTATTTACTTACAACATTGTACGTTTATTACGACAGTGGTACTTCATCTACTTCCTACATTCACTTGAAGTACATCTTGGCTACCAAGTAAGGTTATTATTATATTTATGTATTGAAATTAAAATGCAAACATCAGTAGAACTATCATTTTTTTTGCTTCAAGTTATATACTTCTGGAGCAATCAGAAACATTCCTTACCCAAAAAATTGGTTATATAGATTAATAGACAAAATCTATGACAATTAATTTGAAGAAATGACAGCTAAAATCATTTGAAATTGTATACTGCATTTATTAGAAAAATAATAATATAATAACTTTTAATTCATTAAATATTCGTCTGTATCAAAGGTTTGTTAAAATATTCGATTACGATATACGTTTGTTGCGAGTTATTGTCACGAGATGTCGCTATTATACACTAAAACAAATCGTAGTAAAACAATGGGAAACAATCGCTACCGGACATAGTTTTTGCAAAACGACAATAGATGGCGTGCTCACAAACAATGTTTACAGTATAAATTCAATACAATTATATTCTGTCAATAATTATTTATATCTGATTTATTATTTATTATAAGAATTAATAACTAGTTTGTATTTATAGATGACAATAAACGTAATAAAAATGTATGTAAATACTACTTCATACGCTTTTTTAATAATAGGTTTACATATTATTATATAAATTATTTGGCTTTCCAACCACTTAATGTTAATTCAGAAATAAAAGGGATTAGAAATAGAATTATAAATAGTTGTACCAAAAAAGACCTATTATTAATTACGTTTCGTTGGGAATGAAGTTATTTTTACTTGTCTCCCAACTAATAGAAAAAGTTAATCACTTTCACTGTAATGTATGAAGATTTGGTATGAATAAATTAACATTAAAAATAGAAAATATATTTTTAATAATAAGCTAAGAGGCATAAGCAATCCAAAATCAGCATCTTAAACTATTAGTCAATG
Source organism: Pieris macdunnoughi (assembly GCA_905332375.1). Lineage (NCBI taxonomy): Eukaryota > Metazoa > Arthropoda > Insecta > Lepidoptera > Pieridae > Pieris > Pieris macdunnoughi. The sequence goes on from CAJOBZ010000016.1 coordinate 2,610,026, forward strand.
TCATAATAGTTTGGTATCCTAAATATTTAACTAAAAATATTAGCTTTTATTTTATGGAAATGCATTCCGTCTACGAATTTGAAACCAAATAAACATGAAAATCTAAAATCTTATACATGTACGATTACTTAATAAACAGAAAAGTGTATGCTTAGATTATCTTATCTAATGGCTATGCTATATGTAAAAAAAAAGGGTGCGTGTACTTATGTACGCGCGTAAGAAGTTATACTTCTTTGGCTTTCTTTATTTTTTTTAAATATTAAATAATTAATAATAAATATTTAATATAATTTAATAATATTTAATATTTAGTATATTATTCAATTATGAATTAATATTAATAATAATAATTATTATTTATTATTTTAATATATTATTCATTTAATTTAATAACTAGGTATGTTTCATAACATTTTAACTAAGTAACAATAGGTCTTTGTGAAAAAGCATTGCTAAATTTCTTTGAAAAAATAATTAAAACTCCTTTATTTGTTTAAAAGGTACTACAAAGGTCATTCAAAATTCTTGGCATAGCTGCTAACTTCACGCATATTCTATTCTTTTTACTATTAGATTGTCTTATTCCCATCTCGCTCGCGCACGCTCGGCGCCCGGCTGGTTTAAAAAGAATTCGTTAGTGGGCAACTTCATTCTGTTAATTTTGTGTCACGGTGCGCGCGCATCGTAAATTTTCACTCTCATCAATTTTTCATAACGCGCCTAAAGAAGTATAACTTCAAAAAACCAATGGCGCTATAAAATGTTAGGCGTGGGCCTCAGATTTCTGTTTCGTGATCATAAGTGTTTTTCTAGTTGACAAATAGGTGATTAGCCTATGTGTAAAGCATTCCAGCTTACACATGATTTCCTTCACCATACGAGTGAGTGTTATGCACAAATACACAAAAAGTTCATTGGTCGGCCGGGGTTCGAACTACGACTTTAGGGACAAGACTCGCGCGCTGGACCACTATGCCATATACAATACATTGTTTGAAATACATACTAATATTTACTAGAGTCTGGCTAATGAAAGAAGATAAAAAAAATTGTATGGTATCCCTAAAAGTTTGATATATTTTGTGGATTAAACTTACTGATACTTGATTTTATTTTATTATTTTTTACATTGATAGTAACTGTATTTCTATGAAATTAAATACTATACGTATTTAGTCTTAACTATTGATACTTCAAATGACTAGCATTGCATGGAAAACTAAAACTATATTTATTATAAAACACAACTTTATCCGGAATAATCAAATCCTGCGAAAGAAACGAAATATTCTATAAAATAAAACAAAGTTTCGGCTATTATACCTGTTAACTATTCGGAAAAAATAGAAATAAAAATGAGTATTTGAATGAAGTATCAAGACAATAAATCATACTAACCTAAGAAATTCAATGACATTCTGTGTTGCCATCCGAAAGTTTTCAAATAATTCAATTATCTTCTTTCATTAGACAGACTCTTACACCGAGCCCTATCAGAGAGACAAGGCTAATGTTAGGGCCTTTCAAAAAGTTCACTAAGTTAGACAGTAGCTTTTCATATAGACACTGATATTTCTAAAAGGCAAACAAAATTGTTTATTGTTTATTTCTTAGCTAAATACACGAACATTCGACGTCTTTTTAAAAAGAAACTACAAAATGGAATAACGAGTAACAAACGTATCCGAACATTGTTTATTTTGTAACACACACTTGCGGACGTTTTGTTCGATTTCAAACAAGATACTTGTCTCGCAGTTATGTCTTTGTCTCAATGTTATTTTATTTTAAGCTTCGATAACTCGGGGAATTGGCCGTTAAATATTATAACGAATATAATCCAATTAAAAAGTTGTTTCGTTTATAATCGTGAGTTTGAAAAACTTTTATATTGAATGTTTTAACGAGGCATTTGCAAAATAGATAAGCTTTTAAAATGCCAATCAGTGACGAAGCGAGAGGCAAATATTACTTACTATTTTAATTGTTTCTGGCTGAAATGTCCGGGGCATCATATATCTCTATTTTGAAATAAATAATATATTAAAGGACACTATATTTTATATTATTAAACGCTCTTGTCTTCGAGAGCTAACGGGTCTAAAAACATAGTATTATTATGTCATAAATCGAAAACAAGGATCAAATTAATTCTAACAAAACGTGCTAATATGAAGAAAAAAAAAAATCATTGGCGCTACAACTACTTTAGGTCTGGGCCTCAGATTTCTAAATCTAATTCATGATCATTTTTCAATCTAATAGGCAAGTAGGTGATCAGCCTCCAGTGCATGACACGCCGTCGACAAGGCAAGCCGGTTTCCTCGCAATGTTTTTCTTCACCGTTCGAGTCAATGTTATGTGCGCCCATAGAAAGAGATAAAGAAGATCGAACCTACGACCTCAGGAATTAGAGTCGCACGCTGAAGCCACTAGGCCAACACTGCTCTATATAATTTGAAGAAAAGTTTAGTTAAAATCCCAAAGTTAACAAATTCCACTTCCATATCTTACTATTAGTCCATCTTAATAAAACTAATCTATCGAACAGTTCCTATAAAAGAAATAACATTCTGTCGTACAGTGTAGGCGTGATGCAATAAAGTAGAATTGAACATAAAGTACGAGGCTGCAATGTAAATCACAGAGCACTGCACTTATTGTTAAGCGATTCGTTGACACATGCTCTGTAAGATTTTATTTATAAGGCTTTTAATAAAATCTAGTTTCAAGAAAATCTAGTTGCTTGTCAATGCATACTAAACACGTTTATTTGCAGGTTGCTATGAGCTTTTGAAGAATTTGCTAATAAATAAATTGATACCTTTTTTAAATTTTAATTATGTGTAAAAACGCATGCCGCTACGAATTTCGCCTCTGATAGCAAAATAGTTTAGTTAAATATTAAGCATTATTTCACTGTGAAATGTAATTTTTTAAAGCTAAATTTGTTTAAAATCAGTATTTATATTGAATAATATACAAAGTTTACTGAGTGAGACATGATTCCTGCGATTGTAGCGATCATTTTTATTATACAAGTGTTTTGCATAAATATATTTCTAATACTATTGTAGCGACACATACATTCCATACAATCACTGCGATTACGTTATATCATAAAACGCGATAACAAAATTATTCCGACCGCTTAAGATATACATATCTATCTCTACATTAGACTGGTCGAAGAGGATCTCTTTAAATCGGAGGAAGAGCAACACATTCCTTCCTCACCATTGGTGATCCAAAGAAGTTTAAACATTTATAGAGCTTAGAGTTTTCATTCAAATTCACATTTTAAAATCAGATAAATCAATGAGCTTAAAAAATAAGTTTTAAATAATAAAAGCATTATGCCTGTTATGAGATAAATCCCTTAATGAAAGTTTAGTATTTACTACGTTATTCGCCTCAATGGAACTTAAGTTCGATGTGTTTCAATCTCGTTCCCAACAGGGCTAGTTAACGTTGATAGCTAAGTACGCCGTTGTTTATTTATTCGGACGGCACGTGTGACATGAGAGCCAAATTGGAAAGCCTCCAAGGGATGGTTATTTGGCAAGATACAGCTTATAGTTTGGACACCTGCACAATGGGGAATAAATATTTTTTGATGTGATTTTGGAGGCATAACTCGGCCTCGTTTTTCCACACACTGCGAAGCGATAGCGCAGTGATTTATCTTTTAATAAAAATAAAATAAATAAATCAGTGGCGCTACAACCTCTTTAGGTCTTAACCTCAGGTTTCCGAATCTGTTTCATCAATCTACGAGTAATAGGCAAGTAGGTGATCAGCCTCCAGTGCCTGACACACGCCGTCGACTTTTTGGGTCTAAGACATGTCGGTTTCCTCGCGATGTTTTCCTTCACCGTTCGAGCAAATTTTAAATGCGCACTTAGAAAGAAAGTCCTTTGGTGCACAGCCGGGGATCGAACCTACGACCTGAGGTATGAGAGTCGCACGCTGAAGCCACTAGGCCAACACTGCACTGATCTTTGAATATCTTGCGTAATTTTTAAAAAGTGCGAGGAAGAAATCATTTTATGTTTTAATAACAATATAAGATTTGATACAGCTTTTGATAGACTTACCTATCTATATTTTTACAATTCACTTTATATATAAATATATTTCTTAAAGCAAAGTCGCTTAATACGCCGGTAAGAAACAAATATTTTAGACATAAGTATCAATAAATTGAGTCATCTGACATCTAGAGTTATTTAAATAACTAGGTGAATAGAATAATTTTATGATTTGAAAAGAGAAATATACAATCAACAAAATTGTTTTCCCAGAAACAAACTCATAAATTTTTCTACGAAATATAATCAAGATAAATAAAGCATTTATGTAAATAGGGTTCACCATGTCATATTGAGTACATGCGAGTATTATGCTATTTGCATAAAAAGCTAGAATGGGCTGTGATGAAAGCTTCGAGAGTACGTCGAGCATGCGAATTGCTTATTATATGCATAGTACATCTCATATACATACTCCATTCCAATTGGAAAGGCCAAACAAAAGCCCATGAGTACAAAGTTTAGTGAATGCAATATAATAAATATTTTTCAATTTATCGACTAAGTAATTTAAATAATATACATGATTGTATCTACTTAAAATGCACAAACTTGGCATTGTAGTAACGGCGCCACTGTCTCTGTATGTATTAATAGTCGAAAATCCAATAAAATTGTTTAAACAACTGTAATACAAAATAACTGCCAAAATGTATGTGGAGTTGATATATCTGTTTAGTATTTTCGGTCAATAATTTGCACTTTGAATTTGAAATTGAACAAACTATAATCTCGCTTTTCTAGTATCATCAAATATATATCAAAATCTGTTCAGTTATTAGATGACAATATTGCTAACATTGTTTGTTTATTTCGGATTAGTTAAATCTATAGAAATTAATAAACTTGTCAACTTAAAGACGACGGAAAATTGCTCCCATTTTATAATTAATATTAAGTTGTAAATCGTTATCGGCATCGAGATAAGAATTCAATTTATATTTCCGGACAATAGCAATCCCCGATTCCTGTTTTAAATCAAAACCTACCCTCCAATATTTGAAAGCTGATTGCAATCTCGGCCTACCCGCACACCAATTGAAGGAATTGATAAGAATTTGTCAAAACGGAAAATTTATGGTTTTATTATTTGCTTTAGGGGTTGAATTGCATGTGTTTTTGGCAGTTCGCTGAATGGGTTCGATGATCTTAATCTTATAGGCTGTAGCCGACATATACTAAAAGCATGCATTTAGGGCCAGTTTTTTGATCCGTAGTAAAAAATGGTTTTACCATTTGTTACATTAACTATAGTTAAATGAATAACCATTGGTAAAATCGTAAATGCGTTTTTCAATGCCTTTTTTTACTATAGTTAAACTTAACAATTTGTCAATTTGTTGCCAGTGCAATGAGCAATGACATCCCAAAAAATGTGGTTCTTTTTGTGGGGAACATTTATTTTGTATGACAACACTAGACATATTGAGTGAATGAAATCCATTTTTGCCATCTTCATTCGTTATTTGCGCTTTGAAGAGTTTGAAGTGACAAATTAATCTAAATAACACGATATAAATAAAGTTGTTTTTCTGTGATTTAATACGGTTTACACTTTTTACGATACTTAAATATATAAATAACGATGTTCGCAAACAGCCAACGGTCAAATAAGTAAGTACAAACATATTTTCGTGTTATTTATTCCGGTTTATCTTGTGTTTCGTAATAGAAAGTAATACATTTATGTTTTGTTAAAGGGACCATACTGCTAACTTCGCCAAAAAAGAAACTGCCAAACTGGTGATGCTTCTCAAGGATTACACAGTCGTAACCTGCAAACAACTGATCACTGCAGCAATCTACAAAACGATGCAGCTTGGAAATCTCTGTGACGTTTTCAACTCTGATGGGTCTAGACACCGAAGTGTTAAATTTAATATACATTTAATGAAGGTGTAGGCACATTTTTATATTTATTCTTGTATAGCTGTGTCCTACAACAAAAGGAAAAAATCTTTTAACCCTTTGGAAACAAGGAAGCGGATTATGATCCACACGGATAAAAAAAATTGAGTTTTTGAAACAAAGACAAATAAGAGAGGATGATTTGTTCAATTATGCTAAGGAAGAGCATCAAAAACATTTGCTGCACCAATGTGAGGCCCACCAAAAATTCATACTGCATATAGAGGAGGTGCACCAAAAAGTGATGCAGCAGATGGAAGAAAGGCACAATAAATATATGTAGCAGCAAAAAGAGTTGCATCAAATTGAGGAGAAATGCAAGAAGAAACAATTAGAAAATATTTAATTGCTACTTTAGGGTTTCATGTAAATTTTGTAATGTTTTTTAATAAAAATGGTTTGTATTTAAGTTATAATTAAACAGTTTATTAATCAAGTCAAATGTTTTATTTATAAATTCTTGTAATAAAGTAGGTAGATGCTAACTCACAAATGTAATAAAAGCCCTAAAGAATATCATAGGTCCCTAACTAATGTGTAGCTGTAGTTTTTAGTATAAGACTTATAATAATTATAAGTTAATATTATTAGTAATATATAAATAATATTAACTCTAATTCATTATGTATTCTATTGCCTATAATATTAACTTATAATAATTATAAGTTAATATTATAGGCAATAAAACACATAATGAATTAGTGATATACTTAATTATATACTGCTGCGGTTCTGTAGCTAGTAATGAAGCAAAATAGGTTTGTATGAGCTGCTGTCTATATATACTCTTGTTCTTGTATTTTATTTAATTATAATAATTATAAGTTAATATTATAGGCAATAAAACACATAATGAATTAGTAATATACTTAATTATATACTGCTGCGGTACTGTAGTTAGTAATGAAGCAAAATAGGTTGGTATGAGCTGCTGTCTATATATACTCTTGTTCATTGGCAGTTTAAGATCATTCCCAATTTCAGTAACAATCCAGAGCACTGTTCCCTTCGATAGGGGGTAACAGTGACAAAAATCTACATCATCCCAGGTTTCTAATGGCGGATGACATTGCCTAAATATTTTTGGTCACTCATTAACACATTCTCATATAATATTATCGTCTTCTTCATCGTCTCATTAATTAAAGTATCTCAATATGTTTAAATTCATCATTAGATAGTAATAAACGTATTTATCATAGTTTGATTTCTGTGACAAACAGCTGTTACTATATAAATTACCAGCGGCCATCTTTTTAACCCTCCGATACTGAGTAGTTAACTTTTTTGACTAATGGTTAGATATTTTACCATTGGATGCTCTTACCACGGATCAAAAAACGCATTTTGCTGATATTTAACTAATAGTAACGATTTTTTACCAATAGTTGAGTTAACTACGGATCAAAAAACCGGCCCTTAGTGGTTTACTAAAATGCATTTGTAATAAAATCCCGATTCAATGCACTAGTCACGAATAGTTCTATCACAAGGACATTTCCTCGAATCATTTAAATATATTCACAAGTTTTTAATGTTGTTCTTATTTATAGCAGCAAAATGTATGTACAAAGCTTCATTTTTTTATCTAGTTTAAAAATGACTTAACCAAAAAGCAACATCATCAGTTCATTACTAAGTTTGAATTATCATGTTCATCATCATTAACATCATAACTACCTAAACTGCTCTTAACACATAGTTCATATAAGTTCCTAATCTCCAAGCGAGTAGCCTTTTGATCCTGTCATAGGCTTCAAAGACACGAATACAGGCATTGTGGAGGATATTGTGGCCGTATAACCGAGTTGCGACTGTAAGCCCAGATTAGTTCGACGTGTCATGTAGCCACCATACTGTTTAGCGGCTAATAGGAATTGTCTGACTAATGCACTATGTTGTACATGGGTCTTAACTTAGGAGGATTATATGTAATTAGCTAATAGTGTGGCTATTCGTGTTTCATACAGAAATTTATTGCTGAGTTTTTGGGCTATTGTATTTACAAATACGTAACATTATAGAACATTCAAAACGTGGTTCACACAGCTACAAATTATAGTATCACACAAAATGATGTATAATTTCTGAAGCTGTGAATTCTGAACTAAACCAACCATGCACAATTGCTACCTATATGCATGTATTAATTCTATGAGCAATTTAACACCGATTACAGCTTTTACTTTCGTGTCGGGTTAGTGTGGAAGGGAAATTTATAGGTTTATAAAGGACTGTTCGCTGGACTGTAGCATTACGGGCTCTAATTTAGGGGCCAATGATTGAATGAGCCTAGCATCGCCGTTCATTGTTGTGGCATTGGAGTGTCGTGGCGCCCTGGATGCCATTTGTCAGAGCACATCGTTTGTCGCGCGTCGCTACATAACTAATTGCTGTTGTAAATTGTCGCACACGCCTGGTCCTATCGTCGGGCCGATGTTTTGTTTTTCAATTCGATACGAGTATGTAGACACATTAGTCGTACTTAAAGCTTTTTAGATAAATTGAAGCATTTGGGTTATTCATGGTACTGAGGGTGTTCCGAATGGCTTTGTAGTGTAATATGATACTTTTTGTAGAATATTGAAGTAACTACAGTGTAGTATAGGAAATATAAAAGGCTTCTATGAAATTGTATTTTTCGCACAACGTTTAAGTTCTTTATGTATATAAATCTTTTGTGCGAGTGTTTGTAATTAAACTAGTTATGAAATTTTTGTGTATAAGAGGATTCGAGAATTATTTAGATTTACAATTACGTGATTTTTATTGTGTTTAAGATGTGCACATGACGCCTGTCGGATCCGCTAGTATTATATGAATCTTTAATAGTTTTAAATTTCATATTATTTAATTATTATATTTTATAATATTTTAATAATAGGATCCGGTGGCTGGCCAAATTTTATTTATTTACTTAATTTTTTGCTATAATAATTTAAACTGTAAATATTATAAAAAAACTAAAATTTGTATACCTGATGTTTATTTTGCTAAAGAAGGCATAGACATGTTGTAGACGATGTGTCGAAGACGTGTGTAAGTCAAATAAAAACCTATCGTGTTATATTATATAATATGTGTATTGTTAGATACATATATAATATACCTTACATTAGACCAATATACACGTTAATGATTACTAGAAAGTTAAAGAAAAATGAACTTTAAGAACTAGGATCCAAGAACAACACCAGATACGTTATTACTCCTAATAAGACGTTCAAGAATTTCATCACATCGTTTAGTTGATGGCGCTGTAAACTGTTTAATTAATTTTACTTCAATCAAGCTTCCATTTATCTGAAAGGCATAAGGTTGGTAATGGCGTGATCGCAGACGATATTAGAATATTCATAATGTTTAGAGCAAATGCACTACATCAAGCGAAGCATGTCGACTCAACTTGCAATCAACATTCCGTGACGTCTGACCCTACCCAATATCGCCTTTTAACGAATATTTTAGGGACATACAAACATATAAAAAGTAAATAGTCAAGTCCAGACAAAAGGAATTTTTAGGTAGAATATTTATTAGTTGAGCCTCGCTTTTCATCCGCCTTAATTCCGTGGATAGCTTTCTCAATAAATGCTCCGTAAAACATAAAAAGTTCTATCAAATAAACAAATGTATAATCTTAAGTATAAGCATCCACAATTATTTAAAACTTACAAAGAAACTTGCTTGTATATACCGAGGGATCCAACACGGCTGCGGGTGCCTGCATGTTAAGTTTAACAATTACTTATAAATGACTTGACTTCTTATTATGACATTTGCATGCCTATTTAAATATGGCTGATTGTGCGGATTATTCTTGTTGTTCGATTTTTTATTTTGTACCACTATCTTGGCAAATAAAGGATTTACATTTACATATAAACAGACTATGACTCGGTTAAATTTTTTGAGGAATTGAGTAGCTTTTTTTGTAACTAAAACGTATTTAATAACTTCTCTCCCGTTCTACGCCCTTGATTTGAGAACTGGCAGTAAATGTAAAATTAGAAGCATTTAGTGTATATTTCTTTTTTTGACATTCATTAGTGTACATTGTGTTACCTACATGAATAAATGATTTTTGACTTTGACTGAACATTGTTTTTACTGTATGTATGTAGATTATCTGCCAAAATTGCTGCTTGCTGCTCTGCTTTAAATTTCAATCTTTAGATTATTTACTAAAGTAAATAATTTCTTTCGTTCGGAACTATATTAATCGTCAATTCATAAAATGCAACAGGCTCAAGTGGTTGGAACGTGTGCTCAAAATGACGGACGACAAGACCCTAAGATCCTTACTGAACTCGCAAAGTCGCAAGAGAAAATCTGGTATGCGAGGCTGCGTTGGATGAATGGAGTTGTCAAGGACCTCGACAATAGGTGTTCGAAGTAGGACGCAAGAAGAACGAACACATTACGATGGCGAAATATATTTGAGAAAGCTTAGCCCCAGAAGGGGCTGTATAGCCATTAATCGTCGCGAGTCCAATAGGTGTAAAAAGTTCACTTGTAAAATTTAATATACACCATTGGAGGGCGACAGCAAACTGTACTCCACCAGCACCGATTCCGCTTATGATCTTCCTGCTGCTTAACCGTTTCCTCGGTTCTGCACCAGGACTATCTGTGACATGTTTGGGAAGACTGAGAGATGTATAGTTTAAGTAAAAAGAAGTTAAAATAGTTTTTTTTTTGTGTACATTTTTGAAGTTGTACTTCTTTAGGCGCGTTATGAAAAATTGATGAGAGTGAAATTTTACGATGCGCGCGCACCTGTGACACAAAATTGGGAGTGTGATATAGCGTGCGCGAGCGAGATGGGAATAAGACAATCTACAAGTAAAAAGAAATAGAATATGCGTGAAGCTAACTTCACGCATATTCTATTTCTTAGCTTAGCAGCTTAACAAGAATTTTGAATGACCATGACATCTGACAATGACATTTACCTTTTAAACAAATAAAGGAGTTTTAATTATTGTTGCAAATTAAAAGATTATATACCTAGTTATTTTCATTATACAAGTGCGAATTTTATATGTGCGTCTGAATTATAATCAGAAGTAATTTAAATTGAATATTTAAATCAATACTAATTAATATCATTCTACGACCCTATATATCAATAATTGAGAACAAAGATTTAAGCATTCGACTAATAAGGAGAAAATGAAGGCTTGGAGCGATATAACAGAGAAGTAAACATTTTAATAAGTATCTGCATCTCATAAATTACCACATTATTTAATCAAAACATGTAATTTTTCAGATTTCATCTAGCAAATATAAGGACAAGAGACAAAAAACAATTGATGAATCAGTGGAAGTGCACTAAATTGAATACAAAAAAAGAGTTGTCATCTTATCGCCGTGAAACATCAAAAACTGGAGGTGGAACAAAGCCACCATCACAATGGACATGGCAGAGATGATACCGCAACGGTTTGAAGTAGATTTCAATGAATTTGATTGTGATGGTGTCGAGGTAGGAATGTTAATTATAAATATGATGTATGGTGATGTTCAAGGTTCAACCTCTCAAGCATAGGCACATACTTTATTCCCCTACAGGGTAGTTAGAGATATTGTAATACCTCAAAACATCCATGTTGCACTTGTAGTACCAAAACTCTGTCCAGCCAGAAGTGAGCCTATTCCCACTTATAATGGACAGTGGGTATAATACACCTTAACACCTGAGTGCGAACCACTCACCATGATACTTAAATTAATAGATGTTATTTATATATTTCAGGATATTACAAATAAAATCATTTTGGAAACAATTGATATCCCAAAAGCAAATAAAGCCAACAATGACAAGGTAATAAATCAGTTTTGACATAACTTGAATACTAAAAAGCCAAACAAAGGTGTGCACAACAGTGACAACATAACTTAACAATTTCATTATTTTGTAGGATTAAAGAAAGGTTAAAGAAAATCATGTCGAACTGAACAACAAGAATCCCCTAACAACTCCAAAGAAACCTACAAGGAAGACACCGGTATTATATTTAAATTATCTCTATCTCTAAATAGAATAAAAGAAAGTTGCTATCCAGGTCTGTAGCATGTGCTACAAATTATATTATAAAAAATATAAAGTTTTGCATGGGCAGAGCTTAGATTAATATTCTCTTATTTGTTGCAGAAAGCAAGTAGTAGTTTTAGTTTTGGAGAAGCCTCGTAGATGCACAACCAAGTAATGATTAATTTAAAATTACAAACCGAAATTCTGATGAAGACATTATAGTCACTTAAAAACAAATAGTATAATAAAATAAAAATGTTTTAAAGATAAATAGTGTTTTATTTGTTTAAATAACTTAATTGTTAAAACAAACTAAATTAAGAACTATCAAAGTTAAAAGTTTTCATCAATAAATATGGCTCTCACTGCTGCTCCACGCAGTGTATTTTGAGATGAGGGTACTGTTGGTAGTGAGGGCAGGGTCTCTTCATCATCATCAAAGATAGGTTCCTCTTTTAAATCAATTGCTATATTGTGCAATACTGCCAAAGCTACAACATACATCTTAGTGTTTGGAAGAGATGTTCTAAATATATAATAATAACTTAATAGAATTTATGTTACACTTAATGTAATAGAATAATAATAAATATTTATTTATTTAATTTTTCAAATGTAAACTGAACTTTAATGACTCCTTTTCCAGTCTTTGATTATTTAATTGTAATTAATTATTTGAATGCAATCAAAAACTATTTTAATAATGCCAAAGAAGTATAACTTCTTACGCGCGTACAAAAGTACACGCACCCTTTTTTTTAATATATAAGGTAAATTTTTGTTTAGCGTGTATGCTCTAAATAAATAAATAACGTGATTCTTGCCAGGTTCGCGTCATACCTAGCTAGTTGTAACTAACTTAAAGAGTCAAAAGTTATTTGCATAAAAAATTACTTTGATTAAAAATTGGGCACCCATTGTTCATCAATCAGATACTAATTAATACAGTAGTAAACGCGACATATATCACTTCCGGTCATTAGCTTGAGGTATGATGGTTCGTTAATGTATGCAAGCCCACGGGCCCAGTACAAATATCGGTTCAGTCAACAAACACTGTATTGATAACTGTCGCTCATGAAACAATATTTGCTTTTGTTTGAGCCTCTAAACGTTTTGGGTATTTGTTTTAAGCTGTAGAAAGTTGATGGAAGGCTTTATTTTTGTTTTTCACGCAAAATACGTGTAATTTATAGTTTTTATCTGGTTTTTAAAGCACTTTTAATAGGCTCATCAATTTGGGTAAAAATAATGACTCCGCTAAGCGTGACTCACGTACCAATCCAATACGGTTTTGATAAACATATCATAATGTTAAATATTTTGTATCGGTTTCCTTCACTGTATGAACAAGTGTTAATGGCCACTAATTGAATAAAGGAATTGCGCATTCTACTACTAAGCTACGTTTCTTATTATATTAAAAGTAGAAATTATTGTTTAAATATACTGTACCTACTACCTACGTATTCTTATTTTTTAACCCGCAATGCGTGTCGCCATAATTTCATTGCAATATCCGCATTATCTAAACACATTTTATCAAAATATAAAGATACAATCCATTTCATTATAATCCATAAAAAGCAACAAAATATATTAAATCAAACAAAGTACGTATACAAAATGTAATAATATCTTTACTCCAACAAGTTATTAGATGTAAATCAAATAACTTTGATAGAAAAATACACTCAAAGTGCCATTATTCAAGTATATCAAAAGGTTTTTACAAAGGATTTCACTCGTCCATCCCTTATTACGGGAATTCTTCGTATTACGAGATGTAAGTTAGGAAATAACATAATATGCGTGTTTTTTCCCTAATTCAACCATTTTACATGCCTGTATCAATGTCTGACCCAATTATATTCGACCCTTTGGATGGAACGTCTATAAGTGTCATATTTTGAATTATACCGCTTCAGTAATTCGTTACATTTTCATAAATACACATTTGTACGTTCCTACGTTACGTATTCACGCTTTTTTCTCTATGAATTTAAGATCGATGTTATATTAAATAAATAAATCTGTTTCATGATCATCTTTCAATCTAATAGGCAAGTAGGTGATCAACCTTAAGTGCCTGACACACGCCGTCGACTTTTTGTGTCTAAGACATGTCGGTTTCCGCACTATGTTTTCCTTCACCGTTCGAGCGAATGTTAAATGCGCACATAGAAATAAAGTCCATCGGTGCGCAGGCGAGGATCGAACCTACGACCTCGGGATGAGAGTCGCACGCTGAAGCCACTAGGCCAACACTGCTCAATATTGTAGTATGCGATGTTATATCAATAGATCTTTAAACATTTATAAGGCAATTTTTACCGCGCACCACCACTATGTGTAACCAGCTGCCCACTGAAGTATTTCCGAACCAATTCGACTTAGGCTCCTTCGAGCGTACCATTTCTAAACAAAGAAGATATGTTCTATAATTTAAAGTGCATTCATTGTATCGCCAATGTCCTCTCTCATCTTTAGAAGACAATTTACCAATTGAAGTCGCCTATACATAATAATTTGTTGCACAGTATATCCTGGACCACACAGACAATAGACATCCTAAAGCTCAAACTACTCAGTATCATTTTTGAGTTCAGTATCATTGTTTTAATTAAATTCTATTCTACAAGAAATGTTTTCTCAATTTATTTCCTTCGATACAAAACCTCACTAGAAGAACACGTTACCAAAAAGTGCCAACAGCGCGCTCTTACGATATTGACGATCGTGAAATTTTATTCGGCACTTAACCCTCAACTACTGTTTATTCTGTATCTAAAATCTGATATCATCCGTGAAACTATCTCCTACATTTATTTTTATTCGGCATTAAATAAAAGCCTATCGTAAAGTTTAAGTATCGTGGAATTAACGTTACTGTTGCGAAAAAAGGTAGGTTGACCTAAATTTCTTGTCAATAAAAATTGAGTCTATTATATTTTCTCCCTTAGTTCCTTAGCTGGACGTTCCTAGAATTAATGTTATTGGTACGACCTGAAATAAATATAAAAACAAATGAAACATAAGATGATGATATTAATTTATAACTTATGGGAAAGGCAAAAGACTTTAGTCCATACAGCCAGGACTTGTTCTTGGTAATAATGAGAGAATTTGTGTAGTTTTAAAGGCCACGTCTTCATTGTTCTTGATCGTAAGGCCGAAGCCAATGAAACATAAGTGTTTCCAATTATATATTCGAACACTTCATTCTTATTTTAAAAGTCTTTGTTACAATCTTAATCTAAAAACATTAGATAAAATCAATTTTATCTTTCGAGGCAAACATTTTTCATAGATTTTAATTGACCAAATATTTTGGTTTTCACTTTACTTAATATTAACTTCTAATTTGTTTTTCAATGCTCCTTAATCTGTTTTAATTTGAATAAAAATAAATCAGGGGCACTACAACCGTTTTTAGGTGTGGGCCTCAGATTTCTATATGTATTTCTTGATTATTTGTCAATCTAATAAGCAAGTAGGTGATCAGCCTCCTGTGCCTGACACACGCCGTCGACTTTTAGGTCTAAGGCAAGACTGTTTCCTCACGATGTTTTTCTTCACCGTGCGATCGAATGTTACATGCGCACACAGAAAGTCCATTGGTGCACAGCCGGGGATCGAACCGCCAACCTCATGGTTAACTCACTATTATTAATATTTACAATAGCAATTTTTAAAACTATAAACAGCGATTCTTTGCCATACCCGAAATTCGTATATCGCATTATAATGTCTTGGGTCTTTGTAAAACGGGGTCTCAAGATGTTTGACGACAAAATGCACTCCGGGCTACAATCGATAGACAATAGATTGTTTAGCTTTTGTTCGCATAACGTGCAGCTCTCTAGCAACTATCTTCAGAAGTTCTTTGAAACGTCTATTGCCGTCTTGTCTATTGCTTACTGAAATTCATTGTACGGTAACTGCAGTTTCGATCGGTTCATGATAAACTTGAAGTTTTCCGCCGAGTCTTAGTATTTATTAGGTTATTGCTTAAAAAATTCAGCCTTTTGTATATGTCACCGTAAAATTGTAAATACCGTTAGATTGTAATCTATCTCGCGAAATGATGAACTGTCGAAAGATTGTGAACTCAACGTACTGCTTACAATTTAACGTATTATAGCAGATTGTAATCTATTGAAATGAAACCGTCAAAATACAATCTTAAAATTGACAAATTGTTAACTATCCGAAGGCTGTCCCTGATTGGTCGGCTTTATAGAAGACCATTCTATGTATTCTATTATATTAATAATAATTTATTCGGTAGATTGTAATCCATCACAGTTCACATTTTTCGACAGTTTACAATCTCGCGAGATAGATTACAATCTAACGGTGTTTACAATTTTACGGTGACATATATACACCCGACACGACGCATTTCGCGTGTGTTTAATTGATCATATCTTCTTAACATCTGTGCCTTGGCAGTTTATAGATTCTTTTTTTCGAGTCAAGTAAGTGTTAATCGTAGAAGGAGTCAAAAAATTCTTGATCACGGGGTTCGAAGGCATGATTACATGGTTGAGAATCGCACTGTTAACAACTAAACTGCTCTTCTATTTTGCATCTAATTATTGTTACTTTATATCTTTAATATTTAGTTCGCCAATCAATTATATAATCAGATTTTTATGATATACAAACCTGTTAAAGAATTTAAAAAATTAATTAAAATACACATTCACATTCATAATTATATCTATAAAAGTACTATTTGATTCATGAATTATAACACAATTGATCAACCCCCAATACCAAATCATAAAGCAATAAGCCGTAGACAACAAACAATCGAAAATTCATTAAATCACCCCAACTCAAGATGCCTCAGAGGAATAAAATAGGTTCATTTACGCGGTTTGCGACGCAATCCGTTTAATTCGTTACGCTGCACCCCTGATGATTAGACAACGTTTGGGATTAAAAGAAAATTAAAAGCTTTCAGTAGGGTTGCTACGAAGAGTAAGATTCGTAGAATTCATACTGCAGTATAATTCCAGTCGTACGATTCGCAGAACGTATCTACGTATATATATATTTGATCTAATGACTCAACTAGACACAAAAAACAGTATAACCCATTGGGGGAATGTTTTTCTATAGAACAGGGGGCAAACAGGCAGGAGGCTCACCTGATGTTAAGTGATCGCCGCTCATGGACATTCAATGCCAGAGGGCTCGTGAGCTTCGGGAGACTTACCGCATGAAATGCGAACAATGGTACTACCCCGGTTATATCTGTCCATCTGGCAGAAGCCTGAAAATACACCACCATGGTAGACCATCAAGTTAATCTCACAATTAACTACCGGTGGCAATTGCAATAAAAGGACCTCAAAATATGTTTCTCGTTGCTTTTACAGCTGATAACATACTTCCAGGTCAAGTGCTAAATGAGAAAAGCTAGCCCACTAGACCTAGTTAATGCAAATCAAGTCTTTGTCTTTCTAGCTTCTCGGCCACAGCCGATCGCATGATCGATATTAGGGGTTCCATGTTTAAAAAAAAAATTTGACTGCGACTGGTAGCGCACTATGCGTCCCGTTACCGGTTACTGTTTTCGTGAAAACCCTATTTACATTACCATATCAGAAGTAGGCTTAGAGTTCAAGGCAGTAAAGTCGAAAATCGTCTAGCGTTTAATATAAAAATACAAAATTTCAAACTAGTCTGGTTAGACTGCCCGTGAGGACACAGTTAGGGTGTTTCTTTGGCGACGGCTGCGGTCTCAATTACTTTATTTAAAGTAGATGCACAAGGATTGTAATTATGATATGGAAGGCTGGATTTGCACATCGCTGAGTAATTTGAAACGAATTAAGGATTTATTGTATACGCCTTAATTAAAGTAAAAGTATAAAATCATTTAATCATATAGGTAACATAATGTACACTTATGACTTGTCAGTAAAGAAATACATATTAATGCTTCTAATTTTACATTTACTGCCAGTTCTCAAATCAAGGGCGTAGAACGTAAGAGAAGAACTGGCAATAAACTTTCCGCCACTCTTTTTAATCGCCATTTTTTTTACACAACGTTTGTACGGAGCTGCAACCATTACACCATGTTCCACATGACATATCAAGTAATTAATAATAATAACATAAATAAAAAAAACAAAGACTTGTCCCTCATCAACAGGAGGCATGGTGATATAGGAGCACGCCCTTACATTCTCATGGGAACAACAGGCAAACACATAGTCGAAATAACCAACATCACCGCATACACGAATTCAAGTACGACCAGTCACCACAAGCAGCATCCGTTCACGAGCATGACGCACGTCTAGTTTAAACCGACTTTAAAAAACCCAAAAAGAGAAAGGAAGATATTGAAGAAAATAGCTTTCAGAATATAAGCTAATATATCTAGCTTATATTAAATAAAAAAAAAATTAACTGGGGTATCCAGTTAAATCACATAGCTCTCTTAACTATTCGAACAGTAATATACTATGAGAATTAGATTCAGAACTTTCTAACCAAAAATCACTGTGCAGTAATTTTATTACAAAAATATTCAAGGAGTCAATAAAAAGTTTAAGTTCATTCCTCGCTTGGGAAATTATGAAGGCTCCAATTGAAAAAGTTTTTTAACTGTAACATCAGATTTAAGTTGGGAATATTGTAATATAAGTTATTCATAATATATGGTACAAATAGCGTTTGAATTATTTCATTGTCCTTATCAATTCCGAATTTAAAAATCTTAAAATTATTATGACCATAAAAACAAAAGCACGTCACATGCGAAAAATCTTATTAAGGATATTATTTTAGTCTTGATGCATATCTAGCCCAGCCTTTTTTTTTATATCCGAGTTGCAGGGGTATGTGGGACTCGACCCACGCCAAAATCTCTGGTATTCAGAGACTGGGTGAGCAAAACCCTCTAAATCTACCTCGAGTAGTTCCTACAAAGCCGCGTTACAGAGGTTCCGGGGTTGCTGTCGCATTCTACCGAGACCTCAACGGCATGGTACACTCAAAAAGCTCCGGCGCAGTACACACTATATAGGAGGTGGGAGATGGGCATATCTTCTCCTAATTACTCTACCCTAGGACTCGTCCTAAAGCGCTCTCTCTCTCGTTCTGCTGTCTCCTTCTGTAGCATAACATGGCACAAGGCAAAGCAAGGTGAGTACCAACCACAGAGATATCTAGCCTAGTGGCGCTGCAACCTTTTTAGGTTTGGGCCTCAGATTTCTGCATCCGTTTCATGATCATCTAATAGGCAAGTAGGTGATCAGCCTCCTGTGCCTGTTACACGCTGTCGACTGTTTGGGCAAGCTGGTTTCCTCACGATATTTTCCTTCACCGTTCGAGCGAATGTTAAATACGCACATAGAAAGAACGCCCATTGGTGCACAGCCAGGGATCGAACCTACGACCTCAGGGATGAGAGTCGCACGCTGAATCCACTAGGCCAACACTGCTCTTTAAGTAAATTTATACCAAGAATAATGGTAATCAAATTTTCCGTGGCTCTCACATGAGTGTCAAAGTAAATTCAAAACAAATATTTATCTAAGATTTGAATACACAATTTCAGTTAGTCTTGGAATTAATGTCTTCCGAATGTTAACTCGTGATATACTAGAATACCATTAGGCATATATTTGTACGTGTTTCTTATGCATAAAGCGATTTGTTTAACCCCGGATTAAGGCGTATCGGCGGTCCCTGGCGTAAGGGACTTCCAATACCTCTGGGATATGGTCAGGTTGGTACCCGACAAAGCTTAAATATAGTCCCAGGAGTCTATGGCAGTATCCTTTAGCATAGGAATTTTTAGTCATAGTTTATCTCTTTTTCTAAGTCATAGTCATTGCGGCTATTTTTTTAAATAATAATAAACCTTTATTTATGACAGGAATATGGTTGATCTACGCTAGACCCCACACTAGGGAGCCTCTGTGTTGTGGGTAACTAGTTTACAATGTTACAGTGGTATGGTGCATGTGTCAAACATTTTTTTTAAGTAAAAGTAGTTTTAGTGTTACATATAATCAAACAAAATGTGTATATGGCCTTAAATATGCGTATGTGTATGTTGCTCTGTATTTTAGAGTGTGACAGAGTTCATAAGCGTGCACTGTATCTTCGTTTTTGGTACCTGAGTCATGCCTTTGTAAAAACGAAATCATAAGAATATTTTTATGCGTTTTGTGAGTTCATATCTGGATAGTTGACTATTTCAGAATCCATAGATAAGAAAGATTAATAAATGTAAAAACGCGTTAGTCTCAGTCCTTCGATATTCGAATTTTAGATATAGTATTTGTAAACGAAGAATGTGACCAGGAAATTATCTATTATATTAAAAAAAAGGTCCTCGATGGTGGCTTAGAAAATTCGTATTAAGCCCATAAACCCCAAAATTTATTACAAAACATGTATGACTCACTTGCTAATAGTTCGTCTCCATTTTGGAAGCAATCTTTATCTTTTTAGTCTAAGAAGTTTCTTGCTAGAAAAACATGTCAAGATGATTGACACGCTAGTCCAATAAGACCTCGAGATTCTCATAAAAGGGTGATGAGTGTGCAATCTTACACCAATAGATCTGAACTATGATTGATAGTGTGCCATTCAAGAGCTATCTTTTGTATCAATTTGTGAGAATATTAAAACCTCAGTAAAAGGCTTTTATATAACCTTTTTTAAGACATGAAAAATGGGGTGATATGAGTTTTAATTACATATATTTACTTTCTATTATATTTGAAGTTGGATTTGTAATATAATATCAGGGTATTGTGTATATTATAGAAAATATATGATATGTAAGTAAGTAACATATATGAGCTCATCTAATTATTATTATTTTTTTCTCGTGGTCGCGTTCGCGTTTCCTGGAACAGATCGTTTGAAAGCGATAAGGCCACAAGTTGCCCTCCTATGTGTACATATATAACAGCATAATATATGTATAATAAATTGTGCATATTACACATATAGTCAACTACATATAGTAAGCGTGTCATCAATATGCACCGGACTTCTAAACAAGTTTTTATTTGTTCTCCTCGTCTATATTGAATTATAAACACTATTTACAATACAATATTACAAAATATATTGCTAACAAACTGATGCTTAGAATCGTTAACAGTGTAAGGTGTCAATGGTCGATTGAGGCAGAGGGCCATCGAAGTCGTCAGTGACACTCCAAACGCGATGAAACCGAGTGTCATCCCACGCTCGCACTTGCAAATATTTGACACTCACTTGTTATACAGTCGTAGACAAAAAGTTTATGACGGTTTTTGGTTTTGTATAAAGTTTATTAAACCGTTGTACAATGAGTAACTTAACATGATTTGCAAAATTATAAGACTATTTATTCAAGTAATACTATTATTAAATTTAAAGTATCATAAGTTACCTAAACTCAAAGAAAAGATTGAAAAAAATATACAAGATGAACCCGGTGAACGTCGTAACACATATATTTGTCTCAAAACTTTTTACAAAAATTTTAAAACAGACCAAAGGGACTCACACTACATCTATGAAACACAAAGGTGAAGATATCCTATAAATATAGGACAAGCAAGTAACATTTTTTTATTTATAAAAAAAGACATCAAATATTTCTTAGCTAGGAACAGTTTTTATTGGAAAATTCAAATATTTTTTACTTATTATGAATATTTCCAACTGATTACACCTTCCCTGAACTTTCACAAACATTTCAAAATCATAATTAGCCATATCGTACCAGCCATTTTCAAGTTTTAGCGAGACAAACGAACAGCAATTTATTTTAATATATATAGAGACTTACCTACTTATAGTAGTGACATCTACAATCCGTGACGACAATTAGTACGATGACGTCTTAACCTGAATCTCACCCTCCCGTCAGCGGAAGAGTACCTTCCTTTCCTTCCCTTTTCCAAAACCTCTATACTAACATCTACTTTCGTTTGTTTAAATTATTTCATTATTAGAATTATAACTAACATAGGCTATATTCATGTAGCTCTTAACATTAAAAACAAAGATTGCCGTGCCATACAAAGCTTTCCTATAAAAATACCATAAATAACCTTCTAGCTTCTTGTATTAAATATTACAGCCGTCTCACTTTATATGCCCGTAACTGTAGTAATGCAATATTTACTGTTACTACTAACGTAATAGCTTGAATATCGAGATTGTAACAAATACTTATGGCATCTACCGGATATTGTGGGAAATAGTTTTGTTTTCAGGTACGTTAAAGTACGTAGTAAAACCAATAGAAATAAATGACAGTGGTTCTTATTCTATACTACTCAGTAGTACATAGTTTGGTTTGGTAATGGAACCTTGAGTAATAGCACAAGCATTATGTTATTTTATGGCTCTGATACCTACATCGTTTAACGTAAGTGAATACTATTATTATTTATTATTATGTAGATAAACACACTAGCAGCTTAATAAACTGAAGCGCGCGTATTTGCGGATTTGGATAAATTATCCAACCTATTTTTAAAATAGTTCAAAGAGTAATTGTAATAAGTGCACTTATTACAATTACCGGAAGCATATTCTAGCCAATAAATTAGCCAATAAACACTACTCGGTTTGGGAGAAAGTTCCTTAGGGAATTAGTATTATATTGTGTGGTCTTCAGCTTTAAAGAACTACCCCTCAAATTAGTGTTCTCACTTAAAGTAAAGGGCTTTTACATTCCTGGGACATTATAGTGGCTAAGGATTTTATAAGTATCAATAAGATACTTCTAAATAAACATGTAAAGAAAAATTATATTTCTTAAATTAGATTATTAACTATCTTTTATGTGTTAACTGATGTTTCATTTAATTTGTTTGTTTGAAGAAAAGACGCTAGTTTTGGTCTGTCAGTTAAATGGTAAATCGAAGAATTTTTTGTTAGAAAATTTTGGATTATAAAAGAAATAGGATAAAGTTGATTGTTTTCAAGTAAAATAACTAACTCTTACTTTCGTTTCTTTCAATACATATTTCAGCAACACCTGTGAGTTTCATTCATCATAAACATATTTTTTTGTCTGTATTATGTAACTTGATAATTAACTGATTTAACAAGATGTGTTTTCATAATGCATTCACAAACGACAAAATTATACACGTGACATAAATTCAGCTTATCCAGTAATAAATCAGGCGAATTAGTCATTAAGATAACCGTTTAAAACACGTTGTTACAACATTATTATAAACTACTTCCGATTGTGACCGAATTAGCATTGTTTTATCTCCTTTTACTTTGTTTAGGCTGTCTATATATGGACGATTTATCGCACGCTTAGGAGCAACCAGCATGGACACAATATGGTCATTCACTACTTATAAAGTTTGTATGCGATTTGGTATTTAATTAACATATCTTTATAAGGTCTCTTAATTCTTATAGTATGGGGCATAATTATGCCTAATCTGAAAATAAACAAATATCTGATTAATTTTACTGCCCTAGATTTAAAGAGAGTACACCAATTGATTTATTAACTTAATTGGCAACAAGGCGTAAAGAAAAAAGGAATGTAACCTATTATTGCCACAATTATTTTTAACGAAACAATTACCGTGAGTTGTAATTTTTGTAAAAATATAAAAATATTAGTTTTATATAAACAGACGCACGAATAACATTATATGATAACTGCATAGAATTTAAATAATAAGGTAATTGTTATAGACGTCTTGTCAATTACATGGAGGTTCCTAATAAAAATCTGGAAGAGATATAATATGTTGCAGATTTGAAGCGATTAATAATAATTTTAAAATTAGTCAGAGCGCACGACCGGGAAAGGAGCCGATCATAGAGCAATTGAACTCAACGATCGATCCAACGTAATACTGTCAAATTTACTCATTGACAATTTACAAAGATTTCTCTTGCGTGGTGTTGACATTCTAATAAAACAAATGACATCGTCTCCTTATTTCATTATCTCTGACATATTTGCAACAGTTTTTTTCGCTAACGGCAAAAAAACGATCATGGCTTTGGACTCTGGTCTGGACTTTTTATTTATTTATGATTAATAATAAATCCCCAATAGTTGCCGCTTTATATCAAACTATTCGTGAGTACCGCGCCTTAAAGAACTATTCTTCAACCTGATAAGGGTTATCTTGACAATGTTGGTACTACCAAAACTTTTTACGGTTTCATAGTTTATGGCGCCATTTTGTTAAGGGTCATTTAATGTAATCATATCTGATAAGCGCGTAGGTAGATCTCGAGTGAATAGTTGAGTATGGAATCTTAATTATCTCTTTGCCCTTATTAAGTTTAGAAACAAAGGGCTATTAGAGATATACCCTGCACCTAAATTCGCTAAAAGGCGAGGCTAATGCGCAGTTTCAAATTTGTTATTAGACCATTAGTTTAATTTTCTCAGAAACTTTTCATCATTCTTATAACACTGTTACTGACAAATTGGGTGTACGTAGTGATGAACTGACTGTTTTAGTTTCAAAATACATTTAAATAATAACTATATCGCGTATCTAAATTTTTGTCATAGTTATATGTACTATATTTTCTTTTGTACAAACATTACCTGTCCACATCGCATCCCTAACTTTCCTACTAACTACTAACTGACGTGAGACTGATCTTAAATTAAATACTCATGATTCATGTGCACTTTTTACTTTTTATTTTTCATGTATCCTTTATGAGTTTAGTTTTTTTTCTTAATAACTATATGTAATATGTTCTTTTGTACTTCTTGCCTACCTTATCTAATTTAATACATTTTAATTTCTTTTCTCACAGTGGTTGCCTGGAAGAGATCGCTCGAAAGCAATAAGACCGCCAGTTGCCCTCCTTTACATTTAATTATTTTAAATGTTTATACTGTAATGCAACGAAGTGTTAATAAATAAATATATAAATGAGTATATAGGTATCTAGAACAAGAAAGAAAAATTTTTGATTACACATAATAACAAGGGATGTTTCGTTAAAAGAGAAGGTGCCTGTGTCGTGAGCAGCTTGTCTCTTCTATTTGACATATTAATAATGATTTTAATGACGTAATCATTTCTGCATAACACTTACAATTTTATAATTAAACGACTGTTGCACAAGAAGAAAACTTTCCGTTTCAGCATAGGACAGGTTGAGAAGATGTTGCTTAAGAATGTTAGTGAATAAATGAAGTTTGAATCGTAAGTAAACATTTTGTTTTTGAGAAAGTAGTTACAGGTGGAAAGAGAAAAAGCGTTGGGCAAATAAAATGCGTTTTAACAAGATTTTAAATCTTAGAAAAATAACTATTAAATTCTGGAATAATCGTTATTTAGTCTATGATACGCGCCTTTGGTATTTGTGCAACTTTAGTAGCTGTCATGATGACAAATGTGAAAATAATATATTTCACGATTATTCGAAGGATAGTGATTCATTTAGAAAAGGAATGTTTTAGCGGAAATCATCGTAAAGTACAGGTACTATCAGACACGTTCATCAATCAGTACTGAGTAATAAAACCGCAAAGTCGTTAAGTAATACATTAAGGTGTCAAATATCAATGACTCACAATTTTGGTTCTATTAATCCGATATCAAAAGTCCTAGTTGCCGATAAAATTCTTATTAAAACGTGTATATTGCAATTCATCATCAGATTTCTATTTAAATAGAATTACTGTTTAACAATATAATTAATATTTTATTAATATTTCTATCTCTTTCTTTTTAGGCATCTGTGTGCCCTTTTTTGTCAAAGGCCTCCTCTAAATCCCGCCATTCCTGTCTGAATTGTGCTACTTTCTGCCATGAACCACCTGCTGTTTCCTTAATTTGGTCTATCCACCTTCTTAATTGTCTATAATATATAACAGGCAGTAAATTAATCTTTTTTTTTAGTCTTCTAAAAATGCATACTCTGATGTCTTCCGTTAATGGTAATTTAAATGGTTATAACTATATTTAAGTACTGATGTATCTGTGCAATCCCAATGAAGATGTATACAATTCACAGTGTATATTTTCACATTATAGCGTAATTATAATTTGACATAAACGAAAACTGGAGTTAATACATTGGGGAGTGCTTATCCCGACGTTAACGTTCTGTAGTGAATGTTGGGTGTGGCAGAGAAAGAATCAAAGTAGAATAAATGCTGTGGATATGAGAGCATTAAGAAGTAGGTGTGGTGTAACATTGTTTGATGGGATAAGTAATAGTGATAAACGTGAGTACAGTGTGGGGTAAAAGAGTACTTAGTGATACTAAAGAAAATGCTTAGGTGGTCTGGCCAGAACGGATGAATCAGAAGCGGCTTACAAGGAGTATATACAATTAAACCATGGATGGTGAAGTCTGGTAGGGTAGGCCTTGCCGGACATACCTGGTTAAAATCCAGGAGGTACTAGAGAAGGGGCAAGTTAAAAGGTCTCATGCCTGGTGAATATCGTAAAAGTGAATGAAGCGAGAGAAGTATGTCAGGCAAGTGGAGGCCTCTGCCTTCGGGAAAAGAACGCGAATAAATGAAGCAGATTTCATCTTTATAAATACACTATTACACTACAAGCACGATATAATTTATAAGACTTATTTGTAGCGTGTGTGGCATCTCTATTTTGCGTTATTTTTCTTTATTCACACTTAACATGGCATGAACAAATTATGCGCAAGCAGTAAAAAAGTTACAATGTATGATTTGGAAACAAGGCGGTGTTCTACAAGATGTGTTCCGATACGGCGACCGCAAGAATGTGTCTGTCGGCTCGTTAGTCACACTTCTAACTTATTCAATAACCGTTCATTCCACTTGGTAAGGTATTAAATATATTAGGAATTAAAAACGTAAGCTTTTGAAGAAATTTAGATCTGCAAGTGGGAAGTGGAGGGTCGTTTTAAATTTGACGACTCATTGGTCTAGTCGTTAGTACCCCTGACTGCGAATCCATGGGTCCCGGGTTCGATCCCCGGCTGATACGAACATCGATGTTATGAGCATTTGGTGAGCATCGATGTTATGTCTTGGGTGTTTAAATATGTATTTAAGTGTCTATCTATCTATAATATGTATGTATATCCGTTGCCTAGTACCTACCCATAACACAAGCTTCACCAGCTTAGCATGAGACTAGGTCAATTGGTGTGAATTGTTTTAAAAAAAAAAAGTTAGTGGTACTTTATAATAATTAGCAAACTTTAATCGTGTTTGTCAAAACAAATAATCTATCAAGATAAAAAGTGAAGCTCTTCCAGCGTTTCTGTCTCTTCATACATTCATAGAAATAAAAATCAACACCTCTATTTCTCCCTTGTGTGAGGCCATTGCGTACTTTCGTAAAAATGTTCTTGTTGTTGTAAGTCTACGAGTATTAAGACTGAAGAAGTATATTCATTCATTTGGCTTCTTTCCGAGTCCTATTTTGAACCAACTTCAAATAAATCGAAGGTAGAGATTATAAATTCAACCTGTATTTCTTTTTTTTTGTGCATCTTCACAAGAAATAAATATAGAGGGACTTCCATCCGTGGACTGATTTGGATGATTAAGAAATGTCAGATAAGATAGTTTTCAGGATCTGAACTGAAATATTAAATACCTTTTGGGCTCATATTTTTTGTTAAAAGGAATTTATCATATAAACGTAACAAAAGGAAAAATTCTTTAAGAGAACGCAACCAGTGGAGATAAGTAGAGTTCAGCAATGCGGTGGGAACGTCAGAGAACCGTGCTCACTGGCCATTGTTTATCTAAGCCTTTTTTGCGGTGCTAATTTATATCGATTCCGTATCGGATTTCTGCGAATTGTTTTATTTGGAGCCATTAAGAAGCGTGCGAATGATAATGTCATACAGCCTGAGTAGGGTGAGATTTGACAAATGATTTTGATATGCCAAATCATTCTAATAAAATTTTATTCAGAGTGCTGGCCTCAGCGTGCCACTCTGATCCCTGAGGTCGTAGGTTCGATCCCCGGCTGTGCACCAATGGTCTTTCTTTTATATAGGAGCAATTAAGACGCTCGAACGGTGAAGGAAAACATCGTGAGGAAACCGGCTTACCTTAGACCCAAAAAGTCAACGGTGTGTCACAGGCACAGGAGGCTAATCACCTACTTGCTTATTAGATGAACAAATGCTCATGAAATGATCAGGCCCAGACCTAAAAATTATTGTAGCGCCACAGATAATAATCTAATACAATAGTATTCAAAATAAATGCCAGCAGTTATCATTTTATGCTAGCGTTTTAAACTATGTAGTCCTTCAACCGCATCAGCGGATGTGTGCAATTGTAATACCTAAACCTGTATTTGCCTGATAACTTCCACATTGCTCGCGGACAATAATCTGAATGTTTTAACATATTTTGGTAATAAATTGAACGTCATTTACATGAGATTAATTGTATTTGTATATATCAATGCTTGTTACTGTGATGTTTCAAGAGAATAATTACATGTTACAAAAATTTTCGCCCGCGGTGACCACCCGCTGATATACTTCGATATATAAATAACTCAATAATAATCGGTGTGCTTTTATTTATCGGGATTGTTAATTAGATTTTTTGAATCTGAGATTATTAATTAATTAATCAATTAATAATAATCAAGCTTTACAGCAGATAATTTTATCACCTTTTTTTCGTGTACACTGTACAGTAATCCCCCCATAATGGGGAGATTTCTAAAGTTATATTTATG
Source organism: Pieris macdunnoughi (assembly GCA_905332375.1). Classification (NCBI taxonomy): domain Eukaryota; kingdom Metazoa; phylum Arthropoda; class Insecta; order Lepidoptera; family Pieridae; genus Pieris; species Pieris macdunnoughi. The sequence goes on from CAJOBZ010000016.1 coordinate 2,638,765, forward strand.
TAGTATGAAATTAATAAAAATGTATTTTTTTAAGTCCATAATTCGTTTTGCGAACCTTTTACACCTGTTTTAATTGTGTTGTTATAATCTAAACTAAATAACTTTATTAAATTCGTATTCCTAGTTTTTCGATTGTTCAATAAACGGTTTTTACAAGAATACTCCTACAACGCGATTTCCTATAACGCGGACCACACTGTATTTTAGGAGTAAAAAAGTAGACTTGTTTCTTTTAAAGTTTAAGAAGTTTCCTTGAGTAGATCTCAGAATTCACTATGAATAATATATTTAAAAAAATATTATATTTTGACATATAGGAACCCAGTCTAACACTATTTATAACATTTTTAGTACACACGTAACAAGTGGTGCCATCTCTTTTATTCGGAGTGAACTATTACGAAACTGCAGTGGCCTACTAGCACACGTACAAAATACGGGCGTGCTATTAGAACAAAAACTAACAATATATTACTTATATTGCTTTATAGACGTTCCATGTATTTTTTGTTTTATTTGCATTGATGTAGCAGAAACATTATATAACAAGACAGTTAAGAACTTATTAAATTATTTTTAATGCAGCAATGACTACGAATATGGTTATTTGTTGAGTATTAACTTTTAATATCACTTGTCACAGGGTCACTGAACTGATGTGGTTATCGTTAGTGATTATTAAAATATTTCGTCCTTTTACTAGTTTTAGTTTTGTCTGATAATTTATGATTTTAATCCCATATAGTTTTCCAGGTAAGAAATATCAATATATTTTATGTTAACTCATTCAATGGGTTAACTCATTTTGTAATGTTATATATTCCAGTGACGCAACAAATATACAAACAAATTTTTCATTAGAAAATATTGATTGCAATTTTTCTCGAATATCATATCGAACAGTTCTTCAGAATACTCTAAATAATACGATTTGTAAAATATATAGATTGGAGATTGACAATCCGACAAGCCCTATGAATTTCGTGAATAGGAAAAAACTGGTATCTGGCACCGACCTAGAATTATGACCAGTTTTTGGTGAAAGAAAACATCGTGTGTCGGGCAACTTTGACTTATTTAAGACTCTTTGCCCAATACCCATATTTGTAGACACTGAACTATTTTAATTATTGAGCAAATTCACTCAACTAAGAAAGCAAATTCTCCTTTTGTTAACAAACAACCAATCGAAATTGAATCGAGAAAAATAATTAAACGATAACTAATTATTCTCTAAGATAACTTAATTGATTTATAGACTCGAAACTGAATAGATAACGTTAAATTTACGATGTTACGATAAGTAATTTAAATTGTTTGTTTCATATAGGGGCGTAAAATATCGCCGCTAAAAACCTATGATTTATTGAAACTGTATAACGCGAATTGACTTAGTAAATCATTGGAATTTTTCGAAATATCGGGTGTATTAATAACACGTCAAATGCTAAGGCAATTTCGCTGTAAAATATATGGTTTTCAGTTATAGAATATTTATTTCATGGATATTTATACAATCCTTGTAATATTAATAATATTCTTCTGCATGAACACTTCTTAACCATATCCTATCCAGCTCATTCGTGACTTTTGTATTTTCTTATTTTTTGTATTGCACAAAAAGTAATTCATGAACCTTAAGTATCGTTTTAGTTTTTAGTTCATTTTTTATAATATTATTATTACAGTGTTTGGTAATTTTTTTATGTTATGCACTCTGGCACTTTACCTTAGTATATCTTGTCTAGTTTTTTTTTCGTACTAGCCTGCATCCGTTGCCTGGAAGTCGCTTGTTAGCCGCCGCCTGTTGTCCTGTTGCCCTATCCCTAAAAAAATAATATATGTTAGTTGTTTTTATTTGTAATGTGACGAAGTTATATAACATATCATAGTAAGAAACCATTGTTTTATTAAAGAAATATCCAAACTTATATTGACCTTAAATTAGTCTATGTTCTGTTCAAAACTGCTTTTAGTTTTTATATCACTTTATTCTCTAACTGATTAACTATACTCCACTAAACTGTTATAATATATTAATGGTATGTTATTGCTGTCGAGAGAATACCATTCTTCATTAGGCAGACCCCTTTAATTATTCTTCAGGTCACTTTGGACTATTCCACTCATTTAATACTAATATATGGAGATTCTCAACGGTAAGCTTATTACACCGGCAGTCGTTCGTATATCAATATGTAATTATAGTAAGTGTAAGGCAAGAAAGGGATTGAAATAGTTTTGGATTCCTTATGTTTTATAACTTTGAATGCTTTAATCGATACTAAAACAAGATAATTTAATTTAAAATAAATTAAAAATACGTTCTTTAGCTGATCAGAACTTTACTAGTAACGCTTTAATACCTTATTACATACTAGGGACAATAAGACTATATATTTAATGAATAATTGAAAAACGGAAGTCCTATAGATGTTATGATTTAAAAAATATAACACTCCGTAAACAGTTTATTTTATCAAATTTGACAGTATTTTTACCTTTTACGCTTTCACATCTTTTTCCTAAGATCCTATCGTCATTTGATATTTCGTGAATGCGTGTATGGAAAATACTAATAAATTCAAAACTCAAATTGTCAAACAGTTTTTTGCCCAATTTTCTAACTAAAAATAAATATCTTTAATCCCCCAATCTTTAACGAATACTTCAAGAAATAGCATCAACACTCCAGACAGCCACAATCTGGTTACAATGTTATTAGTCTCAAAACAATTTCACACCTATTCACAAGACCCTTTGCGTCTTGTCCATCCCCAGAAGGCTTTAAATTCTAATTTAGTCCACACATAGTCCACTCTGTCCCTTGAGTCCACTTGATCACTCTCAAGTTTAAGACTCCTCTTTCAAAGGGTCTCGGGTTAAAGCAAATGATTACAAATAGTTGTTTGGTAAATTTGATGCTTCAAAAATTGGTGCAAAAGACGCCCAAGCGCCCAAAGTTTTGTCTATTCGGCAAATAAGATTAAAGATAATCGTATGTTTTTTGTATTATCTTTTTTTTTCACAAAGCAAAAGACCGTCTGTCTTTTGTTTTGTAGGCTGAAGTCTTATGCAAAATGAATAATGTTATTTAATGTTAAATTGATTTAAAAATTAGAAGCATTTAATATGTATTTCTTTATTGACGTTCATAAGTGTGCATTGTGTTACCTAAATGAATAGATAATTTTGAATTTGAATTTGTCCCTAAAGTTGATATTACCCTTTGGTATCTAAATGTGTACAAGTCAGGTTGACAAAATTCCTCAAAAATCGATGAAAAATAGTTCTATACATTTAATTACCAAAACAAGGGTCTACCAAAATAGAGATTGCAATCAGCGGTCAACCCATTTGTGTTAATTAATGCTGTACAAACTTTGAACTAGGTTATTTTAGCCAATTGTAGCCGACAAAGTGTGCTCCGAATGGAAACCTAATTATTGGTTTATTATCGGTGTTTAGTATGAACTCTAGTTAGTAGAGTGTGACCACCATGCCCATACCAATATATCTATGCCACCTTAAAACTCACAAACATTGTAATAGATTTGGATGATAGCTTTATTGACTATGCATACTGGGGAACATTATTACCATTTTTTGTAAAGCTTTTGCTGAACAAAATAATCTGAGAATACCTTTCTTTTATTCTATATTAATATGTGTATAGTATTGTATTGCTTTTATGCGAGTACAACATATAAAAAAAGGATTGTGTGGTTTTATGAAACCACGGTAAAAGTGAAACTTTTTTTCACATTATAGACATTTAACTAAAAAATTTTGGAATAATATTCCATTAAGGGTATAAAAATCGCTTCATTTTATACTTGGAAAATTGGAATGATAATGGGAAATAATAAAAGTAGACTAAGTCTCCAACTAATATTTTAATTTAACTCTGTGTCTTAGAGAGTACTACATACATAATACTTAACAATTATTTCGATTATATACACGTATTAAATAGTCTATACACTACACGGTCAGCTGCTGCGAAGTATAGACGAGCGTCTTTCACTTTATCCGTACTCCGCGGCCGACCGTCACGCGACATGCAACACACAGACGAAAAAGTTTGACACGATGTAATAAAAGTTTCACTTTAAAAACTCACTAATAGTCTAAAACTCTAAATTATATATGTTAGAATTAAAATATATGTGAATTATTATTATATGTGTTAGAATATTTCAATTATTAAGTTACCCGTAATTAGATTTTATTAGTAAAAATTAAAATTAAGTAATATTTGGTCATACACTTACATATATAGAAACCATGACAACTTATAAATGGATATCAGACTTGGAGATACGAGATATAACTTAACGTTTTTGTTTTGGACCCGTACCTTGAATTAATAAGCCCTTAAGAGACGTCAAGAGGGTGAGAAATAGCTAAATAATTAATCACGAAGCTAGCACGAAATTTTGGAATCGATTTTTGTCGTCGTACAAATTTGAATTGTTTCTCAAACATATTTTAATGCGTAGGCCAATGGCCGTCTTCGATATTTTGTTCTTAATAGTATTTGCGTCGGCTACTAAATTGTATTAGGTGAAGATGAAACAAATGATTTCTCAGATGTCGTACGTTATTTCCCTCTCATTCGCCGGACAAACTTATCACGCTCCAAATAAATACAAGGGCTAACGAGGTGCTGAACGAATGTTAAAAGCGTGGATGAGTAAGGTTAAGAGTACTACGTGTTATCACTGCAGACTTTTTTTAAATACATGATGTTTTTACTAAGACATCATGGAGACTTAAGATCTAGCCTAACTTAAGACTAATAAGTAATTTAAGTCTAACCTAATTTATTAAAAAGGATATTTAACATAATAAATGGAAGACACTCTTTTCTTGTGTTCTATTTTTTTTTCACTTACCACTGTTTAGCACTTAAGACTAACGTACACTAACACTAATTCACTAGTTAAATGGTTTTGTCCTTTTCAGTCTTCTCACTAATCCCGTGGTTTTAAGGAGTTGATTAGCTTCGACATGATACACTTAAAACGGCACTTAAAAACATATATAGTCAACAATAAAATCCTTCTTTAAAACCGAAACATTTTCGATTCCGACTTTTTGAAATGTTTCTCTATTTAAAAAATTTGCGTTTTGGATAAAAAGGAAATAATGAAAAGCATATTATAATCTTTATCACTATGTTAACTTGAAATTAAAAAAAAAGTCTTATATTTCTATATATTTAATCTATATATTTCACAGGATTTTTGAAACCGCTATCAAATTTTTTTTGACAAAAAGCCAAATTTATAACATATAATATTAACGAATAATAATCGTAAGTGATATACCGTCTTCTACTGTGAACCAGTGGTACGGGCTATGAATTTATTATAGTTAACGAATCTTTCGTCGCCATATTAAATCATATCTGACCAGTTTAAAATATGCGACAAACACCGTAAGGAGTATTCGTATTTGGATTAGCTGTGATTTTTAACTGTGAATCATGAAAGTTCATGACGGATATAAGGCCTTTCTCAAGGTTTAGTATTAACACCCTTAAATTAAATAAAAAATAGTGTTTGCACTGTTTTAACGAAATTTTGTCCCTCTCTGACAAACTTTGTTTTTGCTATGATAAAAAAAGACAGATGAGTAGGTTTTAAACGTTGCAATTGTTTTTTAATGAATAACGTATTTACGTATTAAATATCTAAATTTGCACGAAAACTAATATTTAATCTGTGGTGTGTATATTTTCTTTCTATGAAGTTTCCCTTTGAAAGTTTCTACCAAGAAAACTATTTTTATTCAAGTATTTTGGTCATGAACTTCCCCGTAACAAATCATTAGAGTTCTTGTCACTTATTAATGATACTTTTAGTTTTTTAAGTGATACTAGTGATGATGTTTAAATAGCTTTAATTAACATTTTTGGGAACTCAACTATGATTAAAGATCTTTGTTAAATATACATAAATTATTTTTCTCATTAAATTTTTGTTTTAGTATTATTTTAGCTTTAAACAATTTAATAAGACTTTCGATTGTATTGAAATGATTTATAATACAATTTTTTTAGGTGAGCCTATTTTGCGTTAACCGAGAATATTATGCATTATGAAGTAACCAAAAAGTCGACGGCGTGTGTCAGACACAGGAGGCTGATCACCTACTTACTTGCAATTGGCAAATTAACATGAAACGGATAAAGAAATCTGAGGCCCAGACCTAAAAAGGTTGTAGCTCCACTGGTTTATTTTTTACCCTTTTATAGAGCGTACTTGAGCAAAAAAAAATTATTTTAGACTATGGTAGTTTTTGTTAACTAGTGCAAAAGAAAACATTAATATCATATAGGACAATTCGCGACAATTAAAATCTTGGCGACAAATTGTTAAGTAATAACCTCATCTATTGTACTTTAACTCGCACATTCATTGAACTATTAAATATTCAAAGCGATGATGTAGTCTAATAAGACGGGTATTGCATGTCATCGTTAATGGAGGATGGTGACTTCGCACGCTGATTGCGACAAGGAATCTTGGGTCAAATGAATTGACTTTGATTCCATTCCATAATCGTTTGTTTCAATGAACACCTTTGCTTTAAATTTATTGTAATGGACAGTAGCCTCAATGTGTTTGATTTTTAGAGGACCGTGGAGAACTAACGATCAAAGATTTTATAATAAACTAGCTGGCCTGGCGAACATCGTACCGCCTAACAGTCGATTCTTAATTCTTTTTAAATACTTATTCTGCTATTCGGGACACCGGTCTAGCTAGTAAGATAAAAAAAAGAAAGTTGATAAATACATTATGTCAAAAAATAAAAATTTACCTTCCCGGAACCCCTCCACTAACACTTGAACTTTATGATATGGTATTAAAGTTCAAATTGACTTTTAAGTATTATTACGAATATTTTGTATGGGAATATAGAAAAATGTTGTTTTTAGACTTTTTCACTCAGTTTTTTCAAATTTTTCTCTTCGTAAGAACCATCCTCGTACTTCAAGGAATATTATAAAAAAAGAATTGGCCAAATTGGTTTAGGCGTTGTTGAGTTATGCGCTTACCAACACATTTTGCGATTCATTTTTATATTATAGATTATAACTTTAGTATTTTTTTTAGAAGCAAAATTGATTTTAATGTTATTATTTACTATGTTAAACAAAATAATTGTTCATAAAAAATACCATATGTGCTTGATAGATTATTTAACTCGATTTAGTGCACTCATATTATCCTGTAAGTGTTATATTAGTGAGAAAAAAGTCATTCAAGTTTCGAAAGACTGGGTTTTTTGACATGTCGAGAGTAGAGCAGTGCCTCCGCTCCGCTAATGAGGCGTGCAAAAGCATGTATTAGATATTTGTTGGGTGTATGTATACCAGACACATACTGCAATCACTAAATGATTATTTAAGACGTGTGTAATTTTATATGTGTATGTGTGTATGTTCACCACTAAGCTACGGATGTGATACTATAAGTTTCAAGAAATTGTCTAAAATAATGCAAAGCAAGTCATACATTAATTTATTTTAATTTACAAACATTACAAAAGCGATTTTATTGATAAAAATACATTGTATATAATATATATATTTACTATCGGATTGTAAAACCGATATGTCTAAAAGGATGTATGAGAAAAGTAAGATTTTGTTACAACACAAAATAACACTTCACTATGAGATATTTGTAAAAGTAAACTAAAGAAATCCAACAATAACCAAGGTTTAAAAAACAAATACTTCATTTTTTATTACAGTGAGAAACAGCAATGGAATGAGAACGCTCAACGCATATTTTGTTTGGCTTGAGTTATGAATTCTTGAATTTCTTGTGATCTCTTAAATTTTTCCTATTGTTATTAAGCCTTGGCCTATTTATTGAGGAGCTTTTGCCCGCGACTTCGCGTATATATCAGACAACTTACAACAGTTCTTGTGATAATGAAGCTTTATATGTAATCTAGTGATAACTTCTCAGATACTGAGCCGTAGTTAACACGGACTGCTGAAGCCCATAAATACTTGGGAATTACCAAAATCATATCATAAAATTTGATAAAAGCTAAGAGAGAAAAAGAATACCGGAATAAAAGGTTGCCGAGCCAAAACTGAGTAAAAAACATAATTTTTGGAATATTTTCTAATTAGGATACATTCATTCTATGTACAGTACAATTTTTTGATTTGCGTATTTATTTTCATTCGCTAAGGCGATGATATTGCATAAACATTCAACATTTGGCTATTTATATAGCAGACGATAACGATCACCAATTGTATTTTGACTACTGATATTCTGCCTTGACATAGATCGTGTTTAATGCTTCATTAGTGTATCAATGTTTGGCAATATTAAATTATGTTAACAATGATATAATAATTCAAGGTAAAAATTGTGATCGCAAAATAGTCTCGAATTGCACAAAATTCAGTTTTATTTTTATTTGTCATTTTCGCCGACTAATATATATACGAAAGAAGATGCAGTGTTTACCTAGTGGCTAAAGCGTGAACCCTGAGGTCGGGCCTTGGAATTTCGGCTGGGCCAAAATGGATTTTCTTTCTTATATGCGAAATTCTTTTGATCCATTTATATTACAGTACTGCTATAAATAAAAAAAATACGGCGCTGGAGACTGAGATACTTACTTGTCTATAAATAAAACCTGATAGCGAAATCTGAAGCAAAAACCAAGTTTAGTTGCGCTTTTTAATCCCAGAACTTTAATTTCAAAACGCAGTATACTATAGCTACACCAACAGTTCTTCTAATGGAGTAGTTTATAAGTTTCAAAAACGAGCCTCTTTATTCTACTGAACTATGAGTAACCTAGAGACAGTCTTATTTTGAAAATTTCGCATCATATAGACGAGTAGTATCCAGAACAGCGAGATTTTTTTTTAAAATTACACATAATTACTGGTATTTTTATGTGTGTACCGAAAAAGCTCTAACAAATAAACTACATCACCGATTTCAAAAAATATTTTACTGTTGGAACCCCCAAGTAATATGCTATATAATTTCTAAATTATTAAATAAAATATCAAGCTATAAGAAGCCGGGACAGCTATAATTAAAGACAGTTAAATTCATACAGTAAATAACTATTTAATATTAACGAAATCAACGCAAGAATCAAATGATCCGTCACGGCAAAATAGTAATTTTTTATATGGAATAATTCGCGATAAAAATATTATATAATTGAAGCGGCTTTTGTTTGGCGTTCGGTAAACTTAAATCTAGTACATCGTAAACTCAATCATGTAATAACTGAGGAACTATAAAATTAATGGGCTCATTTATAAGTAATAAAAGCGACTATAAAATCTTTTCGTCGTATCTCACGGACGGTTTTGAAGCAATAGGACATGAATCGAATGTAATTGAGCGAGTGATTTCGTTGAGTCCATGAAAAATCGGTCATAAAGGTCAGGTCAATTTAAAGTTGGAATACGCGTGTATTTATCTAAATCCATTGTTCAGACTTGGAACTGAGTGTTTTCGTTCTTCAACTATTTATAATTGTAATCTAGTATTTTATAATCAATTTCTTCACACATTGTTTGTATATAATCTTAATATATATAAATCACGTGTCACGTTGTTTGTCCGCGATGGACTCCTAAACTACTTAACCGATTTTAAATTAAATTTGCACACCGTGTGCTGTTTGATCCCACTTAAAAGATAGGATAGTTTACATCTTAATTTATAGGCGCAATATTATTTTATTGCAAATTATATTTTGTTTATTATTTGACAGTCACAATTCTAACAGATGGCGCCGTGTTGAAAGTACCAACGTTTCACATAAGCTATAATTTAATGGCATAACCACCAAAAAAGCATGACGATCCCCATCACTGGTGTTCTCCTACCATTTCCCTTGAATAGTTTATTACTATGTAGTATACCAAAAACCTTAGCCACAGCAACGCTTGGCCGAGTCTGCTAGTTCATATATATAAATTACGCGTCTCGTTGTTTGTCCGCTATGGACTCCTAAACTAGTCGACCGGTTTCAATCAAATTTGTACACCGTGTTCAGTTTGATCTAACTTAACAGATATAATTGTACTGTACGTGTGTATGTCACTGATCTCCTCTTAAACGGCCGGATCGATTTGAATGATTTTTTTTGTAAGCGTTTGGGTGGAAACCTGGATGATTTAGAATCACAAACAGCCCGGCAGATGGCGCTAAAGTGGGTACTTTCATACTTTGTATAATATCCTAATCGCTTGAAATATGCTGCAGGTCAACGTCTGTCGCGTCCGCTAGTATAATATAGTGTTAGAGACTTGTACAATTGAGTGGTAAGAATTTCTACCTCGGTGAATAAATAAAAACTAGTTCTTTGGTCGGTAGCAGACATCAGAGACAAAACGCGTGCCTTTGACCACGTTCTATAAAACCGCACATTACTCGCTCGGGCGCCTTGTAATGACGCTGAACGCACAATTTCTTCGGAAAATTGTGCTTTTTATACAATTATGTGGCGGGATATAGTTTACAATTATTTTTACGAAATATATTAAATACTTTTCTTGCATCCTTCTATATAGATATGGTCCTGTATGGGGCAAGGGGCAGACACATACATCTCTGGTCTTCTTTCATCCTTATTAAAGCTTCAGTTTCCACTAACCTAAATTATTTATGTGTCATGTACCTGTTATTTTTTGGGTATTAATTTGTTCACGCTTATTGAATACTTTAAATGATAAACTGTATTATATTATATTTTGATATTTGAAGACTTATTTCTCGCGTACCTGTATGTTTCCAACAAGAACACTAATATTAAAAAGAATAAATCAATGTCACACGCTCTGTCGCCTAAAATTGAGCAACGTTCAATTTAATATGAAATTCGATAGGTTGAGGGACTTGACGCTATGCGAATTGACGGCGTAAACAGTAGCTGACGCCAGCGCCACCCTTTGAGTCTGAGATTGTTCGGAGAATACATGTGCGAAGTTTTGACAACGGTTTGGGGGGTAAAACTGGTAGATTAAAAGCAACTGTCTTATTATAACAATAAGTCTTTGTTTTCTTTTTTTTTTACAGATAACTGTTTCATGTTTGAGTTTAATGTGTATTCCGTTTTTGGCTATTATGTTTTTGAATATTTAAGAAATGTATAAAAGAAAAGCTGTGTAAAAAGGCTTACTATTAAGTTAACGATTATCTAGTTGATAATAGGGCCTGGGACTAGTGCTAGACAGGCTACTTCTAATTAATTTGCGATATTTGTTTTAAAATAAATGTTGTTTGATGATTTGCTATTTTAGTACCGAGAGTTTTTTACGCCGGCGTTTTCCCTCGGCCCTCTGTCTTCTTTGCCGATGAGTAGGGATGCCTATAAATTCAAATTTAATGACGTGGAATAAGTGATACATGTATCTTATGTTCCATAATAAACATATTTTTTTATTTTATTTTATTTTAATAACTATAACTTATCACTGGCGCTACAACCTTGTTAGGTCTGGGCTTTAGATTTCTGTAACTGTTTAATGATCATTTGTCAATCTACTAGGCAAGAAAGTGATCAGCCTCCTGTGCCTGACACACGCCGTCGACTTTTTCGGTCTAAGGCAAGCCGGTTACCTCACGATGTTTTTCTTCACCGTTCAAGCGAATGTTAAATGCGAATATATAAAGAATGTCCATAGGATCGAACTACCTCAGGGATGAGAGTCGCCCGCTGAAGCCACTAAGCCAACACTGCTCTTATTACTTTTTACTTTCTGTAATATATAGGGAGTTTGCAAAGACATTACATTTTCTGATAATACTGCTAGGCGCTAATCTTCATTTGGTTGTACAAATTAAGTTGTGAATATCTACCAACTATAGATAATTATAAAACTTAATAGCTATTAGTTACTGTGATAGTAAAATATATTATTTTACTCACTTTAACATGGCCTTAAATGAAACAAATAATATTTTTACATTTACTTTCATGGATATACGCAACTATTACATATTTTAACTAAAACGCGAATTCGTTATTACTTCATTAAAGTGGCCACTTAGATTTTGACTTAAAAAAATATTAGGTCCTTACATATGAAATTGGCGTTTTGTATGGGAGGTACAAAAAGTCGAATATTTTTAAATATAATATATTTAATTAATCAAAGTATGAACCATTGTTTTCTATGCACTTTTGCCATCTCATAGGTAGTTCATTGATCCCTTTACTAAAAAAACCAGTCGGACGGGAATCAATAAAATCTGTGAAGGCGATTTGGACTGCCCCACCAGAGTTAAATTTTTTCCCTTGCAAAAAGTTGTCCAAATTTCGAAAAAAATGGTAATCTGTTGGAGCAAGGTCCGGGGAGTACGGAGGACGTCTTAGACATTCCAATTGAAGCTCTTCTAATTTGGTAGCCGTCTGCTGTGCAGTGTGTGGTCTAGCGTTGTTTCTGAAGTAGCAGTGGCGTGGAGCGATTGACCAGCCTAGGTTGTTTAGCCGCTAGCTTTTCCATCATGGTTTGCAATTGCTGACAATAGACGTCAGCCGTAATAGTCTGGCCAGATTTGAGAAAATTGCAATGAACAATACCGGCACTAGTCCACCAAACGCTTACAAGTAACTTTTTTGGGGTTAATTTTTGCTTGGGGCAGGATTTGGCTGGCTGGCCAGGATCCAACCATTGCGCTGAGCGCTTTCGATTATCGTAAAAAATCCATTTTTCATCACAGGTAATGATTCGGTTTAAAATACCTTCATTATTGTGCAGGTTCAGTAATTTAACGCAGCAGTCGACGCGCGTTTGCCGGTTTGCTTCAGTCAATTCATGAGGTACCCATCTTTCAAGCTTTTTAATCTTCTCAATTTGCTTCAAGTGAATTAAAACAGTTTTATCACTAACACCGCAGCCTGCAGCTAACTCGGACGTGGTTTGCGATGGATCCGCTTCCACAATAGCCTTCAATTCTTCATTATCAACTTGGGTCTCAGGCCGTCCACGGGGCTTGTTCTGCAGGTCGAAATTTCCAGAACGAAAACGTTGGAACCAAAAACGAACTGTGTTTTCTTTTGCAACATGACTGCCATACACATCATTCACCCTTCGAGTCGTTTCCGCAGCACTGGTGCCACAGTGGAACTCGTACTCGTAAATAATGCGATACTGTATGTTTTCAACAGAAAAAAACAAATGAATGACGGTCATCGAAGCACAAATACATGAGTAAATAGCTGTACAAATTTGAATTTGGAATTCCTTACCAAAGAGGAGAACATAGTGATTAAAGTGGCCAGTACGAAATACGCCATTTTCATATGTAAGGACCTAATATTCAAGCAAGTACTTCCATTTGCGTAGAAGAGATTTTAAAGGATTTGATTTCTCAAATATTAAATGTTATTATGGTATTTAAAACATTTGCTCCTTCTTAAGACGTCCATAACAAAAGAATAAAGACCAGGTTACTAAGGTGTAAAATTCAATCAGAGCATGAAGATATTTCACTGTTGTCGTGTGTGGGTGTGAGGTCGTGTAACAGCCCACGGTGTTGTAAATCTCAGGCAACATCAACATTGCTCGTGAGGACCCACAAAAAGCACAAAAAGTGTTTATTTTTGACATGCGATACTTTTTTTTGACCAAATAAAAACTATTTCCTTGAAGATGTATTAATGAAATTTCTGGTTCATTGGTAGGATTGTAATGCCAAAAATCGCACAGATTATATATCTGTTCTATTCATAAATATATAATGTATGTAAGATATATTTTTTATGGTATTGACTATACTAGCGGGAATCTACGATTATTATAATACGATCGATTCCGTTTTTAATAGCTCAAATGCATAGATTTTCTATAAAGTCAGTTTACTATACGAATTCTAACGATGTTCGTTCCTATAATGTCCACAGAGCACAGCTTTTAGTTAAGGGTGTATCGATAATATATACTATAGCCTATGAAACGTTAATATCTACTGGCTTGGTAATGATTTGTCGTCCTAATGATATTATTGCTGTGTTAGGAACGCTATAGAAAAATCTCCTTGAATCCTGCTTTACCCAATAAGGTGAGATGTTTGTGTAATAGTTCCGGCCTTCATGCCTCGAGCAAAAGCAAACAAAAACGCCCATGGCGTCTGGCACTATTGACAAATAAAATCTCTATATAGTCCGGGCGACACCACAAAGTACTTATCAATATCAACAGTTTACAGCAAGGAGACCACAGGCGTTCCGGCTTCCTCGACTTAATGACGTCATAAAAAATAAAACTACGTTCATTCCCGCTCTTACAAAGCCACAGACTAAAATAGGATGGAGCTAGATCAAATACACCATAAAACTGACACATGGGAAGCTCATAAAAATATGTGATGTCGTATGAACTATGGTCAAAGGGAGATAAAAATTTAAGACCAAAATAGGTCGAAATTCTCCTGTTATAAAAACAATATACAATGTACACATATTATACTTCGAGGTTCAACAAATACGTGTTATTTTGAGTTTTTTTTGGAGTTTACTCCTTAAGAAACGATTTGAGTTATAAGGCCCGGTACGGAAATTTTATGAGGAGTAAAATCAAGTGTAACACGAAAAGTTGAGGCGTTATGTAGAAAGAGACAAACATATATATCTGTAGGATTGAACGTGTAAAAGAATGAGATGGAATACATTACACAGACTTTTCTATTTTGAATTCACGTTTTGACAGCCACGTTACAACATTGTCAGTGTTGACAGGTGTAAAAAATAAAAGTAGATTGTCTAGCGTGCCATAGAGTTTTGTCAATAGTAATGGTCAGTGAAATTAAAACTAAAAAGATTGTTCATTCTTATTCTTCTCTTACTATAAAGGTAACTTTGGTCACAGAAAGAAAATCCTATTTGGGCATAGATGATGTAGGTTTACGTTGACGTTTTATTACTACTACAAACATTTATATTATAAAAACATATATTCTTACCACCTTTAGTATGAAAATATGGTCGACAGCCACAGAACATTATCGCCATCTTTGTTCTGCAGTGCATTTGACACAAGCCGAAACTATAAGCCTGGGAAACACCACAGCTTATAAAGTATGAAAGTCGTTCGTGCCGTTTTGTATAGAAATCAAGATTTATTTTAAATAACATACTTTATGTAATACGCTTTATTGAAGTAATATAAATAATCCGAATAATTACAGATATATGTTTGTTTCTCTTATCATTTTAGCAGATGCGTTCATTTACCCTTTTTTCTATTCGATATATATCATAATTATCGTTCGTAAGGAGTAAACTCCAATCGTGCGTCGTAGCTGACACACACATTTTTTTTTTTGTTAATAATTTTTTCATTTCTTGTACTCTACCCTTTGTAGGTGTTTCTTTTTCATTGTTCCACATTAGGGTTGCCTGTAAGAAATCGCTTGTTAGCGATAAGGCCGCCCGTTGCCTTTTTTTTTGTGTATGTTTGTGAATAAGGTAATAAAGCATAAATAAATAAATAATAAGGTTTTTGGAATATTTTTTAAATTATTACTGGTAACCTATATTGGTAGATAAAGTCTGAATTAACACGTCTCAGTTTTATCTTATTTACAAGTTACCTATTAAAATTTAATACATTTAACACCAAAAACCGAATTGCGTCAGGGTTGGTTTTTTATATTATTTTTTATAGAACAGGGGGCAAATGGGCAGCAGACAATGCCAAAGGCAATGCTTTGTCTTTTACGAATTGGTAGGCTCTTTTCTAGAAGAAATATCTTTATAAGATACAACATTTAGTCAATCCTTGCAAAATATCCTTTTGACAAATTTTCACCCACATTGAGTTTCGAGAAAACAGCCGTAGAAACAAATATTTTTCAAAGTAATCAATAGCATATTTATTTGATATCAAAGTTATAAAAAAAAAAAACACTCTGATTGAAGAAACACATTGCATAGTGATAAACCAGCTAAATAAAGTTGTTTATTTCTGCTTAATTAAGAAGGCGATCATGCTACTCATTTACTCTGTGGCGCTTGAATGAACATTGAACTGAGCAATGACGTGGAAAATTACAAAGATCGTCTGCTGTGCTCAAATGATCTTTGCTAACTTTTTACTCTATATGCGTTTTTGAAGAACTTCTTTCAACCACCATTGAATATTACAGTCTATCAAGTGAGTTTGAGTATGAAAAAAATTAATTAAGTCAAATGACAAAGTTTGACACAAAACCTTTAAAATTTATTCATACTACTAACTGGTAAGGCATCTTGACTAAAACATATCTAGCAATCAGAACTGTTCCATAATTAAATTTTGCCATTGTAATTAATAATTCAAGGAATAAAAATAAATACGATTTAGTTGGATTTATATTAGATGTTGATAGATAGTTAAATTATTAATTGCACCAAAATGGCGACGGTAGTACAATTTCAGCCGCCGGCCAAAGAAAGTATGTGGCACTGTAATTGAATTTTACAAAATCTGAATGTCAAAAACGTATTGAATTTGACATACATGAGTGACACTGAGCGCTGAGTCGGGACTCTTCAAACCAGAATGTAGGAGGCGCCATTACAATATAAATAATATAAAGCCTGTTTAACAGATTTTCTAACGGAAAACCTGAAAAAAAAAATTTTATTTCTAAAAATAATATCATTATATATTTATTATTTGACTGAAATCAATGATTTGGTCATTCTTGTACACGAATATCAGAATAGTTTTGTGAAAAATTGTGAAAAAAATATTTTCCCTTTTTATATAGCGAGACAAACTTCTCCAATCTCTATTAATTAAAGTGTGTAAACTTATACCATATGCATATAATTATTATGCTTATGGTATGTCTTAAATAAACCCTTGTAAAAATAAACTCATATAGAGAAATAATATTTTGCTAACCATTTTTCTAACATATCCTCATTCCTACTGTTTGTGACGTATGACTAACTTATCTTAATGGAACTGATTTCGTTTCAAATAAAGGGGTCTTCGATATTCCGGATGTTGCATTTGTCATCATTTTGTGTTTGTGTGTGTTCAATGGGAGTAGTAAGGAATTTGATGGATGAATAGATCTACACTTGTATAGATTACTAGCTTCAAATTAAAGTTTATTATTTAAAGATATAGATAGAGAGAGGACACGTCTTAGTTTTTTTTTTAATTTATGTTACCCGTTCTACGCCCTTGATTTGAGAACTGGGGGCCTACCATGAACTCTTATTGCGAGCCTATTGACAACCTACAACTGAGATGCATCGCTAATTGGTACCATGACATCGAAAAAACGAGACAGTTTATGTTCCCACGTGACCTTAGCGGTTATCAGATTTCGTTCGTTCAATTTGTATGAAAATCCGTACCATGACCGCTCGGCTGAACCGAAATTTGACAGTCGCGCCTTCCAACTATGACAGAATAAGCGATTCTAAAAAAGTTACTTTTTGTTCAACTTTTTTGTATCGAAATGTCCAAATAATAGTTTAGAACCTATAAAATTCAATATTTGTATTAAAACTTGTTAATAAAGTTAAAATAATAAGATTTATCTACTATGGCTAATATAGGAAAAAAAATATAATTTTTATATTTACGATATTTTGAGTTTAGAGTGTGATTATAAATAAATTATTAAAATATAGAAACAAGACGGCGATGCCCTTCCGACTACCGACTTCGTAGATATTAAGTTTATAATTTACTATAGATTATTGACTTTGATTCATTGAAGATTTCAGTGTACCTACAAATAATTGTTCACATGCACATTGTTCAATAATATTCAATTAATTATTTATGCATGTCTAACAAAAACATAATCCCCCAATATTAATATCATATTTTACAATAAATAAGAATGCCATATTACTAGCAGATATTTATTATAATTAAATTTTTCCTCACTATGTTCATGAATTGTATTATTCTCCTCTGCTTTTTGTTGTTTAAAAAAACATAGGTATTTTTAAATTTATAATGTGTAAAGAATAAGCCATTTAAAAATATTAGAATAACAGTATTTATTTAGTTAGGATGACTCCATCAAGATAGAAAAAAAAAGATGTCTTCAGGCAATGTTCAATTAGTTATAAACATTTATTCATATAGTCTCAATTTCGCGATTTTGTCAGGTTAAGCTGTAAAGAAAATTATTATTATAATTATAGCCTCTTTATTTCCATAATGAATAACATATTAAACAAGTATATCATATGATTAATTATTACATAATATGTGCATGCATTAAAAAATACAATATTATTATTTATAATCTTTAAATTATATTCCAATCATAATTAATAATTTCAATGTATATAAGTTTGAAATGATAAATAAATTAATAAGAATCAAATACAAAATTCATTTTTATAAATCATTATAAAGTATCATTAAATCGTTATGGACCCCTCTACGGGTAAAGGCCTCCTCCATTTTGCTCCACATCTGTCTGTCTTTTGCTTTGGTGGTCCAGTTTTCACCAGCTTTTCTTTTTATTTAATCAATCCAGTTTTACTTTGGTCTACCTCTTAATCTTTTTGTTGGTTCTCGCCAGGTTACCCTTGGTGTCCATTTTTCCTTGTCCATGCGAGCAGTAAGACCCGCCCAATTACATTTTTGTCTAAAGCGTCTATTATTTTTGTTGTTTTCCTTATTTCGGTATTTCTCTTCCGATGTTGTCTTTGTATGTTTAGTAGACTCCTTTCCATCGTTCTATGGCACACTTGTATTTTGTTTTTGGTGTAGTTATTGTAAATCCATGTCTGGAAGCCATATGTAAGACAAGGTATTAAATATGAGTCCATAATTTTTTTCTTAAGTTTTAAAATTCTGATTTAAGGGTTTCTTTATTGCTCCAGGATTTATTCCAGGTTATGTTGACTCGTCTTTTAACCTAATCGTTGTGTCTTGTCTTTGAGAAAGATACTTGTTGACCCAGGTAAACATATTGTAATGTACTGTTATTAAACTTTATTGGAATAGTTTGGTGGTTCGTCATAATAATAATCTTTCATTTGATAGAATTGATTTTGCATTGTAAGGGCATACATCGAAGTTTTGTAGTGGAGATGGAAGGTTGTAGTCATTATCCCCCGCGGTGTCGAGGTGAAGAGGGGCTTTCCTGTAAAGAAAGTATAATTATTTATATTATATGAATTAGTTAACGTATAAATTGAGTTTGTACAATTTGAAGGAATTATTTTTTATTATAGTTACTTATGATTTTAGAGTAATAAGTTGATTTGTAATATCTTTTGCAAAGGGTTTTATATCAGTAATTCACTTCGTTATAGGTATTTATTTTTAATAAACAAATTTGTGAACAATACTTACCCCATACCATAATTTTATAAGTTAAACAATTTGTAAATATATTTATAAAACCGAAATTTTGTAAACACCAAAATATTGAAAGCTCCTATCAAAATTTGAAAGAAACGTTTAAAAATAATAAGTGTCAACTGTCATAGCACCAGAGAACTTTCCGTTTAAAATATATCAAAATAATAGTTTTATATAAAATAAATATATATATTAAGACATAATAGCTTATTGTGATTGATGAATTAATTAAAATAATTTTATATTTTATTTATTTTCATAGGAACATCTGTCGAAGTAAGTTTGACAGTTAAATTTCTAAACGTACTCAGAAACCACAAACAAAATTATCGTTCTTTCATTCGGTCTCGCGATGCTAATACGTTTCAGCTTATAGGCGGTCATGGTACGAAAAAATGCTATTGACTTTAGGTACCTAAACTCCGCTGCATCTCAACTGGATTGTTTTAAGAAAGTTCATGGTAGGCCCCCTGGCAGTAAATGTCAAATTAGTAGCATTAATATGTATTTCTTTACTGACGAGTCATAAGTGTAAATTATGTTACCTATATGATTAAAAGATTTTTTAAACTTTTTTTAAACTTTTATAAATTTGCAATGCCTTACATTACAATTATGACATGTGGATAGATTAAAAATCCGTTTTTTAGTACAGTGAGTATCCCTCCAAGCAATCTTAAAATCCGATAAAAAAGTGTGAAAGTTCACAAGTTTAAACTATTTTTAAACGCTCAAATTTACCATAAAAACATTTATTTAAAAATAAGATGTACAACAATTGTTTTAGTCCCGACACATTTGTGATATTTTGTCCTAGTATAAATTTGAATGCACGTAATATCTCTATTAACTAATAGGTTTTTTTATTGTTAAACGCACGCACACCACTGAACTCCCCAACATCTAGACAATTTGTTCCAGCGAAGCATGACGAAAGATAGAATGTCAAGTCCATGCCACGTACGCTCTGATTACCAAATAAATATTCAGGAATATGACCTCTATTACAGTGGATTTAGAGCAAATATTGCGTGTTGTATCGAGTCTTGGAATCTAAAATATTGTTCTGTTTTATAGAAACAGATTTTATTATCTAATGATATATGAAGATCTTTGTCTATGATCTATTAGTCTGTAGTATTTGTTTGGTTTTGTGTGTAAGACATTTAAGCAATAAATAAATATATAACCCTTGATTTTAATACACAATTATATCAATATTATATAACATTTGATTTAATACGGCTCATTGGTCTGGTAGTTAGTACCCCTGACTGCGAATCCATGGGTTCGATCCCCGGCTGAGACAAACATCGATGTGATGAGCATTTGGTATTGTGCTTAGGTCTTGGGTGTTTAAATATGTATTTATATGTGTATCTATCTATAATATGTATGTATATCCGTTGCCTAGTACCCATAACACAAGCTTCACCAGCTTAGCATGGGACTAGGTCAATTGGTGTGAATTGTCCAAAAAAAAAAAAATACACAAAAATGCTTTACAATATGAATTGAATTACATTTTAGTTACATTTTATAATACGGGTTTAAGTGTGTATGATGCACATACGATTCACGATATATGTTTTTGTGAAATACATATTATATAAAATTAAAGTAGCATTTTACTTTTTGTAGTAATCCTAATTTGTGATATTAAAATATTGTGTAAAAGATTTTTAATTCCTTACATTTTATTTGTGTGTCATCTGCATTGTACAATTATTTTTGACATCAAAGTGCTTTTAATGAAACTTTCTCAAAGGTCCATTTCCAAATACAAAGCAACGCAATTACGGTACAAAACAAGACAAAATACTGTCGTGACCGCAGGCTAAAATAGTTAATAGAACCGTTAGAAACTCTAACAATATCTAATTAAGTAATCCTCAAAGATGACTCGAAATTGGGACCAATTAAGGCCCCGCTCGTTTGATTTTCTTTTATTTATTTTTAGTATTGCGACCTCTGATGTCCATAGGGTGGGGGCCACAAGACACCGTAGCAATTCGATTAGGGTGCAACACTAGGGAAGCTGACAGTGCAATTCAACCAAATCAAATACGCACAAACGATTCTGTAGCCCTTATTTCTAAGGAAATAAGGTTCATAATTGTAGTATTTATTCATTTAGTTATTTCTAACACAACGCTCGATGACGAAGCTTTGAAGCGTGGGTGTGTGCCATTTCACAAATATGAAATTGCTATATATTAGGGCGTCATTTCGTTTTGCTTTATGAGATTTCTAGGGGAAGGACACTGACAGGTAATCCACTTGATGTAGCAAGTGGATTCGACATATTACAATTATGATAATGTCTTATTCCCTTATTCATAAAAAATCATTTTAATTTCATCTTTCACATCACGCCATGAAGGAACCGGAATGTCTTAGAACCAAAAGCAAAATGCGTCGAAGACAGAAGGCTGATCTTCAACTTGTCTTTAAAGAAAAATACTCAGTTTTAGCTTAAATAAAAATGGTATGTTAAACAAGTAAAAAAGACACTTTTTGACATAATTTAAATTATTCTATTAAGATTTTATTCTATGCTTACTGTTGTATCTTTATGTTTGTCTAATAAGAATCTTGTCTTTTTACAAATGTCAAACTCATAAAAGAGAATAAAATCGCTATTTCAAATACTGAATTTCGCATTCGACAGGTCATTTTAGATATTAAAATTATAATAATTAAACCCATTTTATAACGTTGCGTATATACTTAAAGCGTAGTTTCATTTGAATATAAATCATCATCAAAAACATTTCATATAAAACAATTTACCCAAATTACGATTGAAGCTTTTCATTCCGAAAACGTGAGAAACACTCTCACTAGCAAATTGTCTTGTGAGGTCAACGTCATCTCAGAAAGTAGCGACTAAGATATAGTCTAATTGGTCGTCGATAATTTACAAATACTAAGGAAAGAGGCTAATAGTACCAATTTGTGTTGTCTAAAGGCTATTAGTGCTACATGCATTCTCCACTCTCTATTTTGACAAGGAATGTCGTGAGATGGCGCTGTGGATTATTGTTTTAGCGTCACGATCAAAACCCTGTGTAAGCTGGGGTCTATTTGCTCATCTTAACTTTCTTATTGGAATCGTATTGGTTGAGTTATGAGTTTCTAGAGAAAAACGAATGGAGAATTTATAATGGTAAGGTATTTGTATCTTACGTTAAAGGATGTGAGCAAGGACCCTTTTTTTGAAGTTATACTTCTTTTGGCGCGATGGAGAAAAATGATGAGAGTGAATTTTTACGATGCGCGCGCACACCGACACCTAAATTCTACATCGTTAAGTTGTATATTCTAGTATTTTTATATTTAGAACACGTGTTTCGTAACAGTATAATTAAACAGTGTGAATAAATAAATATTTTTTTGGTGTTTTTATTAAATCAATTTCATATACGACGGTGATAGTATTTACTAATAATAATTTATTAGTATATCTATATATATTGAATATTAGTGATAAAACTGATTTGAATAAACTGTTTAGAGTACATTTATAGATTTGAGGCTACTTGTCGGTATGTATCATTTTTAATTATAGCTTCTGTCGATTCCAACTATGTTGTTCCAAAGAAGTATAACTTCTAACGCGTGTAATAAGTACACACACTCTTTTTTTATTCATACTCTATGACTAGAGGAAGAGAGTCGTAAAATTCCAATCAAACGATAGAATTCAGTAGAAAAAGAAGTTGAAAGTAAAATATTAAAACATGTTCTAAAGTTTTTAATAAATATATTTTTTTATTTCTAATAGAAATTTTTCCTTATTAGTATGATATCTAAGATTACATTTTGTTATTAGTAATCTAATTAGTTAATTCATTTGAGAAACTCTTTTCTAGGTGATCTAGGAATTCATATTATATTCGTTTATTCTAAATAAACAGTATACCAATAAATAAGCAAACGTGCTTTAAAGGGGGTTTTCATATTACTTTTCATGTTAGTTTTCAGATGTAAGATCAAAATAAATATATATTTTAATTCGTAGCTTATCTTAGTTTGACCTTTGTTCGAAAAAGTTAAGACACGCACACATTTGAATGTTGGACAATTGTTGCCCATCTTTTACATAACCCTTTTTCTCTTTACTTAGAAACTCATGCTGCGCGAATGAAAACTATACAATGCATACCATTCATACAATAAACATACATATTAAAGCCCTCAGATTATGATAGTATCAGCGAATTGCAAATTGTTTCTCATAGTTACTGTAACTAGTTTTAAACTTATCGAACAAACCCATCAGTAGTTTCCTGGGTCGAATACGAAAAATGAATTCGTTTGCTTGCAATTGAAACGTAATGAAATATACGACCCTCAAAAAGCAAAATAGAGTAGGGGTTAGAGGAATGGTGAAGGGTGTGTCGGCGTAGATATGCAAAGGTTTCATGTATATTTAATTATTTATATTGATGGAATAGTATAATTGTATAGTGTAAATGGAATTGCATAGATCAAATGACGAAGCTAAGAAAATACTAAATTGGTTTGAATGTTTGTAAATAAACAATTATATTTCTTAAATTAGATTATTCATTATCTATTTTGTTTTTATAAATGTTCATTTAGTTTTGTTTGTTAGGCTGTGGAAAAGACACTAGTTTTCTTTGTCTATTTATGTGTCATTTTTAATTTGAATATGAAGTGTTTGTTATGAGTACATTTTTAATAATTGATTATAAAAGAAATAGGGTAAAAGTACAACTGAAATAGCAAACTCTAAATGTTGTTTCTTAAAATAAATATTTTTGCAACACATTTGAGTTTAACTCCCTTATATATATTCAATATTATCGTTAATATTCTATTTTTGTGTCAATGTAATTGAACTGTCAATCTAAAGATGTCACAAACATGCTTTAACATTAAATGGTCTAGATAGGCAAAATTTTCAATCTATTGAGTAATATTTTTCTACAAACTTACGCATTTTTGATGTACACAAATTCTAATAACTAAGAGAGTAATATGAATAACGGATCCCCAAACAACTGGATTCCTATCTAGATGGTGAAGCAAACGTTGTGGATTGTAATGAGGGGAAGGGAGGTATGAAAAGAATACCCTGCTCACTTCAAATAATTGAAGTTAAATTTGTTCAAAATTGACTAAAGTTTATTGATTTTTAATGATATCCGTCGGATGTTTAAATTGTAATGGAAATATAATATACATACCATTGTTCTAACGTTAAGAGCGTTCATATGTATAGTTTTACATAAATGTACCGTGCATCTAATATATACTTTAAAATATAATTCATATTTAATAAATAAAATTCTCGTATTACTGTGTTTGTAAACTCCCCCGAAATGGCTTAACCGAGTTTCGTGAAATTTTGTATGCATGTCTGCGAATCCGGCAACATCTATTTTTCACACCCCTAAATGTTAAGACTGATCCACCCCTAAATTTTTATTTTTATTTTTTAAACAACATTTTTTGTTTTTATTATTTATGATACAGCATACAAAAATAAATACAATCCTAAATTTTCACCCCTCTACGATCATCCCGTATTTTTTATTATAGTTATTTTTAATAAACTAAAAAAATGTTTCCTAGAAATAATATACATGGCAAAACAACGTTTGTCGGGTCAGCTAGTATTTTATATACCTGTGGAATATCGAAATGCAATTGGAATCCTAAAAATTGTACATTTATTAAACGCCATTTACCACACACTCGTTTCACTGACTCTGCGACCCAAAATGTTTCTTGGCCTCCAAAACGAATACTTTTTGTCGCTCTCTGTTCTGTGACACTTCCTGCTAGTTGCTGGCAAAAAATGACAATTTAAAACACTTCAATGGAATACAATTGTAACGGTTGAAATTAACACATATCTGAACCTCGATTAATTCTTCTTTATTTTGTTAAGTTCATTCTGTTCATTAAGTTCATTATGATATGCATCATTCATATTTTTCATAGAAGAAACAACGTACGGTCACAAACACAGTACTATATACAGTCCATAATAAGGTCTTTAATGTCTCCCAAAAAAAAAACTATTTAATTTATATTATACCAAGTTACATAATTATCAAAATGATCGTTTTAATTCAGAATGCACAATTGCAACTAAAATTGAATAGTGTATAAAATTCGTCCGCTTAGGATACCGCACAGTGAGGGTAGACAATTTGAATTGTATACCGCTGCGCGCCAGCAATCGGATGACCAATAATTACCCACAAAACGTGTTAAATCGTACTTCGAGCGTGTTTCAATTGTCCGACGCACGTACAATTCGGAATTAATGGGGACTAACGGATTAGAGGAGTAGATGGGTCGAGGACTTCACTAATCACGCCCTTGCACATTTTGCCACTCGAAATTAACATAGTTTCAAATTGGCAGGCCTTTTCAACTCAAAAAACTATAAGGTGTAAAACTCGGGTATGATACTGTTTTCTGGTATATAGGAATTTGTTCCAAATTTAAAACTTTACTTGTTATTTACAGTTGAAGTAGATCTTTAAAATCACAAAAATGCTGGTGCTTCTTTAATCTTTGTTTCTTTATAGGCAAGTCGGCAATGAGACCATTGGGTGAAATACTTAGAGCTAAGACTCATTACAGTACGTTGAAAATTGATTGGATTTGAACACACGGGAGTCATAAATCGCGCTAAATCTGGTTTCTGAATTACCCATTGTGTCTGACACGCCGTCGATTTGTAGTTCTTAAGTTCTTAAGAGGAAACCGCACAACTTTCCATCATGAGCAAGTGTTAATTTCACATATAGAAAAGTTATCTGCTGCACAGCCGGGGTTTGAACGCGCCTACTGCACTAGGCGTACCATCTGCGCTTAAATAAAAAATTCATACGCAATACGTAAAGTGTCAATATAAAATTCTGCATAGCAGGGCATCAAACGCCCGCGTAACCGTTACGCTAATACCCATAATCAAAGTACTTGAACTTCATACAACGGTAAAAAACCAACTTAATTCATTTCATTTCAGTAAAATCGAGATAACTGTAAATCGTATTTGCAGATTACTAATTGCAATCAGAGTTCTAGGATTCACCTCAGAGATTCAACATAAATTAAGTTCCCACGGATGACAAGTTAAGTGCGACCCGTAGAAAGTCTGACAAAGTCACGTTTGACTCAGTTTGCATGACTCCCTACCCACTAGCACCCATCTGCCACGTTACCTGATACGAAAACGGGGTCATTAACATCGCTGCGGTATTTGGTGAACAATTTGTGCCAACTATTTGCACTTGAATCACTTTGCGCAATTCTTACTTGTCTTTAACGTTTATAATCAGTAAGCATCAAATGTTTTTGTTTTTAAGACAATTAAGCTTTTCATTTTGTGTTAAATTATGCTTAGGTACGTTAATGGATATTAGTACAATATATATTTGTTTTTTATATGTAAGATTTTGTATATTATGGTAACGAAGTGTAAATCTATATATATAAAAATGAAACCCGTTTTCCGTTGTCACGACATAACACGAAAACGGCTTGACCGATTTGTCTGATTATTTTTTTATAATATTCCTTGAAGTACGAAGATGGTTCTTACGGAGAGAAAAATTAAAAAAAATTGAGTTAAAAGTCTAAAAACAACACTTTTCTATATTCCCATACAAAATATTCGTAATAATACTTAAAAGTCAATTTGAACTTTACTACCATACCATAAAGTTCAAGTATTAGTGGAACCCCGGGAAGGTCAATTTTTATTTTTTGACATAATGTATTTGCTGTCTTATCAACTTTCTTTTTTTTATCTTACTAGCTATACCGGTGTCCCGAATACCAGAATAAGTATTTAAAAAAAAAATTAAGAATCGACTGTTAGGCGGTACGATGTTCGCCAGGCCAGCTAGTAAATATACTTTACTAATAAATATACTTTACTTCTTTACACAGATTCAACAGTTCCAGTTCAAACTCCATTTTCAAGATTATACACATTGGTAAAAAAGAACAGTAAGTAATACTCTAATTTTTGTAGCAAAACAATGTAATATCATAAATAAAAAAATAAAAAAAAAAGTTTTGTAAAAATTTAAAAAAAGGAGTCAAGCGGACAGGAGGCTCACCTGATGTTAAGTGATACACCGCCTATGGACACACACATTGCAAGTGAGTTGCCGGCCTTTTAAGAAATGGTACGCTCTTAATGATATAAAAGCTTTTCATGATTCACATAGTCACGACTTCACTATACACTACCATAACAAAATATATTATCAATAAAATTCTATTCAATTATTCAATCGTTGAGATAATTTTGAAAGAAATATTTATATTCCGTAACTTCAAATGAACAGCTGATTTCCAGCTGAGTACAATAAAACCTTAAAGAGTCTTAGCATGCGAATATAGAACACATATTTGCAAATCGAGATTTCACACGTGTAAGCGTGGGAACATCGCAATTGTCAAATGCGCAATCTCGATTACGCAAAATACAGGTAAAAATGGGACAATGTCATATTCCATTTGAATATAGAGTGAAAGTTTTGCACGTGTATATGAAAGAAATTCCAATATTAACGTGAGAAAATTGTTGTGTTACCTTCTCAAAGGCAAATTAGCGGGCATGTTAAATGTTTCTAAAGGCTGCTTAATTTTTTCATCGTGTGTATGCCGAAGGGTTTTAAAGACCATTGTTTTGAATTGTAATAGCGTTTTGAACTTATTAAACTGAAACTGTTATTTCATTTAAGTTTCATAACTATGCAACTAAATTCGGCATTAACTGTAACATATACTAAAACTAATTGTTACCGTTTGAAGTCCGTTTATGTCAAATTAACTTTTATATATAAAATTCTCGTTCACATTCTCACAATTTTCGTTCCCAAAACTAAAAAAATGTTTCCCAGAAATAATACGAGTATACATGGTAAAACAAACATTTTCCGGGTCAGCAATACTGTAAATATAAAATAAAATATATTTTTCTTCTATGATTTATAAAATAGTAGATATCAAAGAATCCGATTGTAATAATAATTTATTTTTTCTTTCGTTTTATGTTCCTCTATTATATATATATTTATTAATTTTTTGTTGCTTTATGATATAAAAATTTAACAAAATTACATGTAAAGGAAAGGCAACTGGCGGCCTTATCGCTTTCGAGCGATCTCTTCCTGGCAACCACTGTGAGAAAAGAAAAAAAAAATTATTAAATTACATAAGGTAGACAAGAAGTGCAAAAATACATATATTACAAATAGTTGTATGTATATATACTGTGAATTTAACGTTCATGGGTATATTTGTATTCGAGTACAATGTTTTAATTCTCTGTTTACACTAAAACTTCGAAACGAAGTAACAAATTGTGATTTAATGAGGTAAAAAGCAAAATACGTAACAATCAGGTGCCCCATGTGACAAACAGGTGAATAAGATTTTTATTCATCGCCTACCAGATGATAATTATCTACAAAAACCCACCACCTGCTCCAATTGGATACCTGATATAGTTACACATGACACAAACATTGTTTACTCTAAGTTATCCAAAGAATTTTATTCCTCTTTAAAATAAACATGTTGTTTATAATTTGAAGGTCGATTAATTATAGCTAAAAACATTTTGGGTAATACTTAATATAGACCTTGAAAAGTCAATAAGTATTTGTTTCCTTAACATAAAGGATTATTTGCGTGAATAAGTATAATTAATATTAATTTGATAACGTAATAATATATCTAATTAATGTTATATTTATCGCTACAAATAATATAATAATTGACTATATGACTCATAATGTATATAACTTCTATGTAAAATTCCCTTGACAAATGTTCACGCCGTTATGTGTGGCAGAATATGCGAACTTTATATAGTAACAACATAACATTTTTGTACCATATTCTTGCAAATAAATTATTATTATTATTAATTCTATCAATAAATTGTAACATTTTCTATTGTTGTCCACATTAAACTGTAGTTCTGAAGTGCTTGAATTTTATTTTCTTTTATATATACTTTAATAGGTAATAAATAAATCATGAGATCTGAATATAATGTATATCGAGAACTGACAACCTCATATATTTTTGCGCGCTATGTTAATTGTTTTCCCCCATATTTTAAAATAATATATTAAAATTGCATGGCACACAGGGCAAAAATTGGGTAGGGTATTTAGAGAGTGATTGCTTGTCTCCATAAATTTAAGGTTGATGTTGTATGTATTGAGAATAAAAACAATTATTTCTCTTCGTTTAATATTTTTTTGTTATTTTGTAGGTTGTATTTTTTTTAACTTTTAAGTTTCTAAGTAAAGGAATTTGTACTGTGGTGTGCCTTCAGGCACCAAGGTGAAATCTCTAAGTGGTTTTTTGGTAATTTTGTACTCTTCGTTTATTTGTTATATTTAAGAAATAATGAAAAAATATAATATGTAAAACGGATTGCAGAACGCTTGTACAAAAATAATGTTTATAACTTATCTAATCAATCGTTAAACCACAAATTTGTTTAACAATGATTAACTACATTATTATGACCATCATATCCATATATTATGTGGAGTCCGAAGTAAATGCAATATTGCGACAATAATAGATGAAGCAGAGGTCCCGTGAGACCCATTGATTCTATTTAAACAATAATTTGTTGGACCCCTGCTATAACTGATTGGTAGTTATTGTGGATTATTAATTATTAACTTATAATAGATTGATGATATATTAACTATATTTTTATAAATTCGATTTTTATGTCTATAAGAGCTTAAAGTTTTTGGTTCGATTAATTGGGTATAAAAATAGAGCTTTCTTTATATTGTAGACACAGGTTATAAAATAATAAATTTTTATATATAAATAAAACCCAATGGCGCCACTACTTTCTAGATCTCGTCCTCAGATTTCTGTACCTATTTCGTGATTGTTTTTTTTAATATGAAGAAAGTGAGTGTACGGTGAAGGAAACGATGTTATCCTGAAACGTACGAACGAGTGTTTAACGCGCCCATAGACAGAATACCATTGGTGCACAGCCGGGGACCGAACCTACAACCTCACATGTTACTGTTCTTCTTTATATATTATATAACATTTCTTTAGTGAGTTTTCATTTCGTGTCTGTGTCTATACGTGTATTCTTTTTATAACTCTTACAAATGACAAGTGTCAATAATAAAAAAAAAGAAAATAAAAAACTAAGTAAACTCAATCAATAATATTTCTAAATCATCAAAAAACAAAGGATTATATTATTCAAACAGAGGGTAGTAGCCATCATTCATAAGGCAGGTGCTTTAAAGATAGTTAATCTCTCGCTTTTTGCTCCAATTTTTTGTTTGATGAAATGACCGTAAAATAGATGTGGATAGACATTAATTACAAAGGAAGTTTGTTTAAGCTCATCACGCTCGACCAATCTATATTCTAATAGCCACGAGGGATTAGTGCCTTGGGCCTATCTAAGCGTATTGAAAAACATTAATTTGCATACCAGTGTTATTAGAATAGCTTTCGGTGTATTAGGATTATTGGTATTAGATTAATTACAAAAACTATTCCAAAAACTTTTACCGTAGTTATTATCTTAAATTTTTTTACGTTATTTGTAAACTACTTAACCGATTTTAATCAAATTTCCACACCGTATGCAGTTTGATCTAACTTAAAAGATAGGATAGCTTACATATATATATATAATTCTACTGTACGTGTGTATGTCACTGAACTCTTCAAAGGCTGACCCGATTTGAATTTTTTTTTGTATGCGTTAGGGTGGAGCCCTGGATGGTTTAGATTCACAAATCAGCCCGGCAGATGGCGCTGCAGTCGGTACTTTCATACTTTGTTTCATATCCTAATCTCTTGAAATATCATGCTGGACAACGTCTGTGGGGTCCGCTAGTATTTTATATTTTACAAACAAGATTTTCCTTCCGCTCGGAGAGCAATAATATATTTCCCTATATAGTGTATAACTATATGGCATATCCTAGACTCAAATATTGAGTGTAATGGAATGCATGAAATCGTCGTCCCTTCGAATCACGCCACCAATTGAATTTTTATTGAACTAAAAATCGAAGACCGTATTTGAGGCACAGCCATGCGATTCTGTAACTCACTTTTCTAACTCTCACAGCGGCGGTCGCGCTCAAATCAGTCGTGAAGCAGTCATTTTACGATTTGGCATTCTGATAAGGAGCTTGTAGTTTATTGTTTATCAGAATGCCAAATCCTACAATGACTGCTTCACGACTGATTTGAGCGCGACCGCCGCTGTGAGAGTTCGAAAAGTGAGTTACAGAATCGCAAGGCAGGTATGGATGAACGATGGAGGATGAACACTTAAATATCTATTTAAAATTTAAGAAACAGCTACAGTACATTTTTACTTTCTTTTGCGAACTAGCGAACTGTGGAATCGACTCCCGGTGGGGGTCTCCATGAGAGATACGTCCTCTATTCAAAGTTAGTATACTCTTTTCTCAAAAGCCGGCAACGCACCCACTAAAAATGGATGTCCATGGATTGCGATGACTACCCTTTTTGGGCGTCCCGTAGGGTCGTTTGACCTCTGATATAAAAAAAAACATTTAAATAACATATCTTTGACTGATTTGATCTCACCACTCGTGACGTCGAGCAATTTTTTTGACACAAACACATGATACAAACAAACAAATTGAGTAAATAGAAACATATGGAGCAGTGTTGGCTTAGTGGCTTCAGCGTGCGACTCTCATACCTGAGGCCATAGGTTCGATCCCCGGCTGTGCACCAACGGTGCTCGAACGGTGAAGGAAAACATCGTGAGGAAACCGACATGTCTTAGACCCAAAAAGTCGACAGCGTGTGTCAGGCACTGGAGGCTGATCACCTACTTGCCTATTAGATTTAAAAATGATCATGAAACAGATTCAGAAATCTGAGGTTGTAGCGCCACTGATTTATTTTATTATTTATTTAGAAACATGAAAAGCGGTGCCGTCCTTACATCATGCGGACCAGATATTATGTAAACAAATTATGTAGTCGCAATGAACGCTATGTGCGTTAAAGAAGTTTCATCGAAATATAATATAATTTATTATACGTCAAACAAAAATCATTTATCAGTATAATCCATTCTTAATATTCACCCACTCTTTTCTAAAAGAGGAGTTAAGTGAAACATCTCGATATTTGTAAGGTATAACCGTTGTAAGTGGTAAGTGGTACAACAAACAACATCAATGCACTCTTAGTGACTACGAAAGCCACCTAGAGCGAGTGTTTTCAGAGTTACAATATTGTGGATGTGTCTTAAAAATATTTTTCATGACGCAAACAATATATAAAAATAGTTCGCTACCCAGTTTGATTAGAATAAAAGTAAACTTTATATTGAAGGTTTAATGGGGAAGCATACATATGTCATTTATAAACTACTGTAGTCTGTGTAGTACTCTTATGGGTACAGAAAGCACGTCATCATCATCCCGTTCATCATCGTACGTGAAGGCAGAATATGAAATATCACCCGTATCACCACGACGTCCGTCGTTCCGCGCACCATCACTATGTGGAGGCAGCTGGTTCTACATAGTGGTGAAGTTTTTCCGAACCAATTCGATCTGGGGTTCTTGAAGGATAGAGTGTACCAATTCATAAAAGGCCGGCAACGCACTTCCGAGCCATCTACCAATGTGGGCGGTGCGGCAGAATCACTAAGCATCTGATGAACCTCCTGCCCGTTTACCCCCCGTTAGATATATAAAAAAGCACATACGAATTGCCTATTCAAAAAACAAATGATCACAAAAAACATACATAATATAACATACAGAAATTGAATGAAAAGCTTGACAGCTAGATTCTGCTCCATATTATATACTTTAAATAATATTTTTAAGTCCGGTATAGTCTATATTAATACTCCTATAAAACATCAACTACGATCCTATAGATTCTAAACATTAAAACAATGAAATCGTACAAAGGAAAAGAGAAAACTGTATAACTATTACGAATTATAATATTTTAAACATACGTATAAAAAGATACTTATTAATAAATTGATTTTTCTTTTGATTTGAGGCCTATTAATTATATATCAACGACTCAGTAGTACTTTAGTACGTAAATTCATCATCTCCTCGTAAAGTAAAGTCTTAAATTATAGTAATTTAAACGTAAAATACTCCACGATGAGTAAATCCTTCTCAGTTCCAAGGTATCTAAAGGATGAACACATGGGATTTGTCCCGAATAAAGGCAGTAACTTGGAGAGCGACATCTCACACCTATTTGCGACACTCCCATTCCAATTTTAAAATTTAAACAACGTCATGTTTCGCTTCCGTTTATGATCTTGTCTTTTATGAAAGCCAAGTTTTTATTCAAACAATACTGGCTGTATTTAAGGATGGGGATAAAATTAGGAACATTAAATTGAAATCTTAAATCTTATTTGAGTTGTGTTACGGACTGTTCCTTACAATTATTTTGTAAATCAAATAACTTGAAACGTAAGAACTGGCTAATGTTAATTTAGCAGCATTTAATATTTGACTTTTAGAAGAGTAAATTGTGTTACCTATATGAAAAATAAAATATTTTTTCTAAATCGTTGAATCTTGTGTCAAGAACAGTTTATATATTATGATGCAGACTTGTGAATTGAACGGACCAATGTTTGAAGTTATAAAACTCGAAAAAGATCACTAAAAATAATGAGATATTATTAATTTATATATTGTATGTATTATTGTATTAATATGGCCTCTTTTATAATACAATACAATACCATCTTCCCCGTAATCATTGGGCTGGTATTGTCTTATACTTCAGAGAATATGTTATTAAGCCGTCGATTATTGTGAAGATATTCTTCGTTGTCCTATATGACAAACAATCTGACTTGATTTGTTTGCAATATACTGCGTATTACAAACAAGATATTTCAAAGATTATGTATTTCTTAGAATTG
This sequence comes from Pieris macdunnoughi, assembly GCA_905332375.1. Lineage (NCBI taxonomy): Eukaryota > Metazoa > Arthropoda > Insecta > Lepidoptera > Pieridae > Pieris > Pieris macdunnoughi. The sequence goes on from CAJOBZ010000016.1 coordinate 2,673,090, forward strand.
AAAAAAATAAATAATATAACATTTATGAAGATTAGCCTGAAGTAAAGTTTTATAAAGCGGGACGAAGACATTGGGGAAAACCGTCTTGACAACCGATATTTCTTTCGTAATAGAAAATAGGTAAGACAAATATATTTGTAACAAGCAAAAAAGGGTTAAAGAGGGATACAGGGAGGATAGGGGAGGGGTTGTGTGTGTTTGAATTATATTTAAAGCGCCCAGTAAGAATATAAACTACACATTAAACATATAAAAAATAAAACAAACTTTATTCATGACAGAAATATGGTTGTGACCAAATTGAACTAGATAACAATTATTCCGTGGTACATGGGGCATGACTAAAACGTTTATTTAAAGAAGAAGTTGTCTCAGTATCTCAACAAACAAAAGTCGTATAAGACCTTAAGTATGTGTGAATGTGGATGCGTGTATGCTTATACACTTTGTTTTTGAGAGCGTGGCTGAGAGTTGGTATACGCCCGCTTTCTATATTCAATCCCAATCCAATTTTTACTACTAGATCGATGGATCGTTGTAAAATATCTTTGAATCCGACAGATCAAATTTTGACATTTATCAATGCGAAAATTTAGATAAATAATTATGATCGTGTATAGAAAGCGGCTGATAAACGTGCGCTGTGTCTGTGTTAGTTTTTGGTACCTCTGAGTCATGCCAAAATGTAGTAAGACCTCTGTAGAATCGAAATCTAATTCATCTGGCATACTTTTATGTGTTTTGTGAGTTTATATCTGGACAGCTTGAATATCACAATCAGATCAGAATTCATAGATTGGGAGATTTTATTCCTTATATTATGACTTACTAACTAGGACCTTGCTTGTATTCTGTACGTCCAATGCTCAGATCAAAATTCTCAAGTCATTCACTACCAATACAAACGGCGAGCGATTATAGTGCGTGCCAGATGGGACATCCTTTACATACTAATAGGTGAACTCTATTGAAGAATGTTGTATAGAATTGTTATCCTATATTTCTTATAATACATTTTATACGAGTTTATCATGCTTTTTTTTGTTTCGGGTTTTACATGCTGCAGATATTGACCACAGATGAACACAGATGGTGTTAGGGGCTGCTGTCTAAAAAAGGCCGATAGAAGTAGTCATTAATACATGTGTTTTATTTGAGATAAATAAAACTTAAAAGAACTTAAATTATAGAAGAAAGAACGAGGACAATATGTGACTTTCTTCTTTAAAATTGGCAAACAAAATCGTGGTAGGGTTATGTTGACACAGTGTGAGGTCATCCGCATACGTTACTGGGCTTGAAGATAAGCCTTTGAAAAATGGTTTCCGAATCTGATTGATTGACACTCTCAAGTGTTGACTTTGAGTTTTATTGGAATTTTCAGTTAGATTTCGATCTTTATTACTTTTTTCTTTAGAACATATTGAAATTGGAAAAAAAACTATTTTGTAATAGGATTCGATTAACACATTACAATAACCATTTTAGATTTCTTTACAAAGTTTCGTAATTAAAAACATAATTAATCATGAATCATATCATTTTAAATGGTAATTTTTATTGTAATAAATGAATTATTTCATTTCATATTAACATTAACTTTATTAGATATCATAGAATTATCTATCAAAACAAGTTTGAGTTAAAATTCTCAATTAAAAAGGTACACAAACAAAATTATCGTTCCTTCGTTCGGTCTTGCAATTCCAAAACGTTTCAGTTCAGTACGAAAAAGTGAGATTTAATCTCAGAATTTAATCATAAGTATCTCAACCGGATTTAACAAAGCTCATGGTACCAAAGAGAATCTCTAAGAACCCACAGACTTAAACTCCACGAAGTCCGTATGTACGTCATGTACATTACCCAGTAGTTAAGACGAAGTATAAGCTGTAATAATATAGTATCTTCAACGTAATTGACGCATTGTAAATTAAATTTTATTCAAAATTGGTAGCGTGCCGGAAAGAAACAATAAAAGTCTATTGCCATATAAATATAACGGGAATAATAATATATCATTACACAATTAATATATCTTTTCACCCTTGACAATAACAATAGCTGTTGAAAAAATTATATTAAATATCATTATTTGTAACGATAGCCTCTGAGAAGTTTATAGGTTGTAGTCATGCAATTCATAAGGTGATTTGTTGGCAAGCGACAAAAACACGTTGAAATAAATGTACCTATAGTTCGACCATATGTTGTAAACGCGATTGTCAATTGTTTTTATAAAAACGCGCCAAGCTAAGAATTTTCGTATAAATACCCAGAAGCATTTTACTTGATCAATATAGAGTAGAAATCACTTGTTTCGAGATCCAAAACAGAGAGTACTGAACATAATATATTAGAATTAATACTATTACTAAGGCTAATATTTTGAGTACTTCTAGTTAAAACTCGTTAAAATAAATGTTTAGATATTTAAAAAGAGATTTATCTAAGAACACTATTAATATTGGTGAATTTCAATTTAAAGGAAAGGTTTTTGAAAAAATCAGAATAATATTAAAAATGTTACTAATTACACGTGATATAATAAAAAGTTCGTGTATACGATGCCTTATTTCCAGTTTAGGCTGCAGGTGGGGTAGCGGGGCAAAGGTTAAGTTTTAAAAGGAAATTTTATTATTAAGAGTCATTTGTTTTGTAAACCGTGACTGGGATGTTATCTTCATAAACGTATTGCATTTCGTCGAATTAGAAACACAATTATACTTACGAAATAATTAATTGCATAAAATGTAGCAAAAATTAAGACAGTGTTATTTTTTAATGAATAATTTGTAATTAGAACAAACAATATCTCTTGGAAAATCACAATTAAAATGATGACACGAAAATGGATAACGATGGATGTCTATTTATTTATATAATATATAAGTAATCTTACTGCCACACATATACACTATATATAAGAAAACACTAAGACAATATACAAAGCCAAAACAGATTATATTGTTAAACAAAATACACAAAACAGAAAACATAATTATATTAAGTAGGTACATTAATAGATATAAAAAAACTGAAATTAAACACTAAACTTAATATTTGAAATAAAAAATAAATTGTTACTACTGCTTAATAAAGTCAAAGAAAATCTGTGTCTTCGTTCAGATAATTCCAGAATAATTCTGACCTTGAATATAATTCTATTTGTAAAAATCGTTTGAATTCAAAACGCCATAATTGGTGCTCCAGAGACACGAAGGTAACCCAAAACGGTGCGTGTTTTCTTTATAATACGGCCAATTCGAATCGTTCATACATTTTCAAAAACTTTTGCATTTCGCCGTGAAATTAGACATTCCTAGATTGCATTTTGTCGAAAAATTTGGAAGTTATGAAAAATTTTATGCCATAAAGGATTTTGCGAAATAAATCTTTAAGGATAGAGATTTGTATGAGATATAACAACCGGATTGAGGGACAGACGCGTGTCTTGCATATAAATCGTATACAATCCCAAATATTTGCTGCCCACTCAAGACACCCTTTCTTTGCCAAGTGCCAAATTGCTTAAGACAACTTTTACCCTTCTAAAGTAATAGCGTTAATACTTAACTCTTTAAGTAGTTTCGATTAATTGTAATTCAATTTTCTATTAGTAAAAAATAATCAGGACAAATAGTCTTATATCCATAAGATTACTCTATCACACTGAACATTTAAATCGGGATAGCAATATATATTTAGTTACAGCAAATTGAGATACAGAGCTGCTGAATCAGCCTTTTGGTTGTTATGAACTAAAATATACCCGTGTTTTTATGGTAACGATGTGCAAAACTTGGTTACCATGGTAACAAAGGTTAGTTAGATTAAAATAAAATAAAAATAAAAAAGGGTGCGTGTACTTATGTACGCGCGTAAGAAGTTTTTGATGGCATGCAAATAATGAATTACAATTAAATAATCAAAGACTGGAAAAGGAGTCATTATAGTCAATAAAGTTCAGTTTACATTTGAAAAATTAAATAAATAAATATTTATTATTATTCTCTTACATTAAGTGTAACATAAATACTATTATTATTGGAATTTTGTTTTCAAATTATGTCCAATGCCGTAGCATCTTCCGTGGGCACCTTCATTCTGTTAATTTTGTGTCACGGTGCGCGCGCATCGTAAAATTTCACTCTCATCAATTTTTCATAACGCGCCTAAAGAAGTATAACTTCGAAAAATAAAATATGTTTATTATGGAACATAAGATACAGGTACCACTTATTACACGTCATAAAATTATTAATCCCTACTTATCGGCAAGGAAGACATAGGGTGTAAGGTGATTGCCAAGTCTCATTGATAACACATGTAAAAACTGTATGAAATTCTTTTAAACAATATTGAATTAATAATAACAATTGATGGCATTTATAACCGTTATAAGACCTCAATTACGGTACGCCTTAAGAATAAGTCATCGGCAAGTTTGTTAGTCTCGAACCATTGAACATTGTAATTATTTTAACTTCAGGATGTCTTTTTCTGCATAATTTCACACCTCAATAATCAGTTTCAAACAGCTTTTTGCGAATTGTGAATTCACCGCACTAGAATTAAAATCTCATTTTATTGGCCATTATAAGTGCCATTATGACAGGGAGAGAGAGAGAATATACAAAATTACGACTTTAACTAATCAAATCATGTGTATGCAGAGGATTCAGCGTGGCTCAACCCTGAGATCGTGCAGTCGAATCACGCCCATGCACCAATGGATTTTTCTGTCTATGTGCATTGTGCACATTTAGCACTGCAACTTAGGTGAAGGAAAGCATCGTTAGGAATCCGGCATGACTTCAACCTTGTCTAATTGCCTATTAAGAAACAGATCATCATCATCATTAGCCTCTTTATTTGGTCCATTTCTGGACGTAGTCCTCCATTATCCTCCATTACGCCCTGCACTGGCCTCTCTGTACAAGAAGCCAACCTTCTTGACGATGTCGTCAGTCCACCTAGTCGATGGGCGGCCGCGCGGTCTTTTATTCTGCCGAGGTCTGCATTCAAGGATCCTGTGGGTCCATCGGTGTTGGTCCATGCGCGTTATGTGGCCTGACAACCACCACTTAGATGTTGCGACAGGCCTTACTACGTCGCTAGCAACAGATACAATACACATTATACAGATAAAATTCATAAACATTCACTATGTTAGACAAGAACCTCATTATAATTCCATACCTTACATCAATGATTAAAAGAATTAGCAAAAGGATATTGTCATACTAAATGAATGTCGCACGATAAAATCGGCGCACGAGTCGTGCAATAATAATGTACGTGGATCGAGATAGCCGCGCCCAACTTTCGCGAGTGCCGGGAAATGTTTCATGTATTTACGATGATTAATACGAAAAGCAGTTATAAAAATGCTATGTATGATATTTTTTGTGATGATATGAATACTCTGAAGGGATTCCAATCATGTCCCCAAGCAGGAGCTTGTAACCTGCAAGCAAAGTGGAAGCGTGGTCGTCCCAAGCAAACCTGGGTACGTACAGTTGCAGATGTGGCAAAGAGAGCCGGAAAGACTTGGAGTGAGGTGAAAGACGAAGCTCAAAACGGAACGCGATAGAGTCTGACCGTGTACGCCCTCTGACGGTGTATGATATTCTCTATCTTCCAAAACCATTTGACTTTTTTTCAAGTCAACCACTTCTTCTTACGAGGAGCAATTTTATTGTGGAACTATACACGCATAAACACCAGATTAGTACATGTAATTATCTATTTTATAGTTTATCTAATAAACAAATTATTAAAGTGTTATTGAGATTATATGATAAAGTACGGACTGTCTATGTTAGCCTTAAGATCTGTTACTTAAGCAATATACTGTATAAGGGGCCGTTCAAGTATTGCGTAAGTAGATTTACTGCAATTTATCCCCCCTCCCCTTCCTCTTGTCAGCAAAAGTAAGCAAAGCTCTCAAAAATAATAGTACATAAACGTATTAATTTTAATAGGAATCCTCGAAAATGCATTTCGTTTTCAAGCATAGACAATGTGTGGGTAACGTGTAACAAAAGTAAATAATTACTGTTGACGTAATCACCAATTAATAAGAAAATCTTAGACGCGTTAGAGTAAGACAGACTATTATAGGCGTGTTAGTCTGAGTCTGGTAGAGTGGTAGATTGCATTAATATCAAAGCAAAAAAATACTGCATAAATAAAAAATAATTATAATTGCAGAAGTTGATGAAAAATACTATGCAATAGCTTTACCGCGGCAGTCCCCGAGTGCCACACGTTTTTTTAATACTTTTCTTATTACATTTTTAATTACGAAAATGTTAATTTATCTTGTAATAAAGCAAAAATTTCTCTTTGAATTAATATTTAATGAATTTTCAGATATTTGAAAATAGAAGTGGCACTGGCGATGACGTTTCCCTCGGGCCCCATATTACATTGCTCATTACCAAACATTGTAATAATTTCTAAGACGTAATTAGAAGGTGGATCGGACGGAAATATCAAATCATTCTAATTAAAAGTCCTAATGACGATCGTTCTTCGTATCCTGTTTCATGTTAATTGTGGGTTTTTAAAATTTGAAACTGACAGATATAACAAAAATATATATTAAAACAAGCTTTTAAATTGTTATAGAAGTCCATTTCTCTTCACACATTTTTAAGTTTTTACTGTTTTAATACAAAAACTGCGTATAGTTTTGAAGATGTATCGTCTTCGATATACATTTAGATAAAAGATCTTGACGGAATATAAATGAAATTAACTATATTATTTACATATTATGATTATTTAAAAAACAGTGGTACTACCACCTGTGGGCAGTGTTCTGTTCAGTTCTGCTTGTGTTGTGATATTGTTTTTTTTTTAAAAGCAAGTTTTTTTTTTATGCAGGACCCAAGGTTTGAGAGTCGCATGCTTAAGCCAGTTGGCTACTACTGCTCATACTATAAGATAACCATTAATTAAACCATCAGTGTGTCTTGCTTGTTTTTCTTACTTACTAATGGACCCGACAGAAGTGGTACTGTACTCACGTCTTAAATAAGTCTTAAAACTTATAAAAACAATAAAAAAAACATCAATTTGTAAATAATCTAAACCAATCTCGAATCCACTTAAAAACAAAAGACATCCAATGCTTTGAATCTAGAAACAAATTGCATTGGAAAATTAATTACTTATGCTTAAATATATATTTTTTAAATTATTATTATATATTATACCGTTTAAATCTTTCCTGAACTTCCACCATTATTTCAAGATCAAAATTAGCCAAATCCCTCCAGCATTTCTTGAGTTTTAGCGAGACAAACGCAGAACAATTCATTTTAATATAGATATTTATTAAACTTAAACGATTGTAAAATACGTTTTTTTAACTAAATATTACTTTAAACAACGTAATTTTTTTGAAATTGCCTTTAAAAATACAAATATTCAGGTTAACATAGACAAAGGCTTTCAAAGCACGCGTCAAGCTGACGGAAGCTATATTTCTGCTCCGCTAGCTCTCATACAAAAAGTCGATCATTATCATAGGAAATCGTTACATAGAATGGTGCTCTGATTTGCGGTTACAATTCTTAGCCATGAAATATTATTTTGAATATAATGAGCTTGTTCGTCGTGCTGGGTGATTTGTTTTATAGCCTGTTATAGCGTGCGTTTTATTCGTTTATACAGTTACAATTGTTTGAAGATACTACCTGTTTATAAAGAGATAAATGGCTAATACAGAGATTTTTTATCACGGAAGAAAATAACCTACAGGTTTTAAATCTTACGTTAACAAGCTGAAACGTATACAAACAAAATATTTAATGAGCCTAAAATAATTTAGTCTTTTTTTATTTTTCATTGTAATTTTAAAGGTTATTGATAAACCGCAGTTCTTTTAATATAAATAAATAGCTCATTCTTACAATTTTTATTTAAAAATATAGCAAAAACATTAAATCATATGTAGAATGTGTATTTCATTATTGACTAATTCTTTTATTATAATTGTTGTTTGTTAAAGAGAATTTTAGTATAATTTGAAATCTCATTAAGTTAATTGCATGACTACGATATAAATAAATAACAAACGATTTTATTCACAAATCGTGCATATGTCTTTACAAAATGTATAATAATAAAATAAGAACATTGCACATTATACAAATGTTTTTAAATTAAAAAAATAATTTTAATAACAAACTAGTAAAACTTTCTCCTACACAGTCTTTAAAAGAAAAACTGTCGCTATAGTTATAATGCCCTGACGTAAAGTTTTATTAATCAATTAAATTTGAAAAACAATTGACATTCACCAACAATGAGTATAACGTCAACCTTTTGTACCTAGACTTATAGAAGGCAAAGCTCCATTGATTAATATGCAGTGTTTTCAAACAAAATCAAAGTTACGTCTTAACACGTTAACTAAGTGTGAATATTTAAGCGGATACACTCATTAGCAAACTGATTAGTACACAGTAATCTTCACCAAAAATAGATGCAACTTGTTTGTACTTAATCACCGTTTGTTTAAACAATTTGTCTTGTTTTTGTTCAGTGGCGTTATCTTAGCTATGCATTATAATAATTGTAATCAATATAAACTCATATATTATATTAGAAATAACAACGCATCGTACAAATATAATAGACGCTTAAATTGGATTGTATTTGGTAGATAAATCCTTAAATTAAATCACTTATTAATTTACTATATCTACGTCCATTATACAGACGAACCTACCAGAATGTTATAAAACCTCGTGACAAATTGTCAAATATGGTACATGGTAATGTAACTCCCATTAATTTGATAATACAGGTATACTAAGGTATATAATTCTATTATATACATACCCAAAATGTCGTAGTAATACCTAATGTCAAGTGGGTCAACAAACTCGAAACAATTACTGTGTAGCCTGGCATTGAAAGCAGGACCTATTTGTTAGACGCCTTGCCTGTTAAACGCTTAGTCCCAATGTCAAAAAAACAAAAACCTCCATGGCAGGAAAAACCCATAGTACGAACTAAAAATAAATTTTAAACGTCATTTCCGTTCATCGTAAAAGGTAAAGAGTGAAATTCTAAACTATGACAAGTACCTTAATACACAATTTTGAACAGTTACAACGGAAGTTTGAACACGGGCCCGTCTGACTGGTTTCTAATTAACATAAAAACAAAGCTAGCTCTGATCTATACATTCTTCGCTCACCCATCCCAGCCCGGTATCTGTTCCATCTCGCCGTAATCCTATAAATGACATCAGATAAGGTTGGTAACACGTTGACAATCTTCGAGATTTTATGTTGGATTTATGGACTGTTATTGTACTATTTTAATTAATTTAATATTTTAAAACGATTTTTTATGTAATCACTAGAAATAATTTAGAAAAAATCATTTATTTAAATGTATACATGTAGCCAAATTTTAGATTAGAAAACTGAGTTTGTTATACAATTAAGTTATTTTCATAAAATTAATAGAAAACCTTTTGCGAATATTTTTAATTGATAGTACCCCTCCCCCCTCCATGATACAAAAAATTGTATTAAATTGTATTCGATTTGGTATCAGTTACATTTATAGCATTTCATAATACCTTTTTACATTTGATATCACTTCTCATATATTTTCGTTTACTCTTGTTATTAATAAAATTGTTTGATGTGAAGGATGTTAGACGAAGACTAAATCTAAATAGCATAGGAAGACATGGTACATATGAAAGTAAAACATGTGGATTATTATGATATATTTCACTGTATATTCGCTCCGCTTATGAATATAGTAGAACCCGGATCATAAAACAGTATCGGAGTCATCGCTGGCGACAATATACGATCAGTGATATCGAATTAAATCTCATTGGGCATCACTTTGAGTTAGGCCGACTATTGTGTTAGTTATCTATGAAAATTATATACACGATCGATAATGCAAGAGTACAGTGCAGTTTCCTCGTATTGATTCAAAATTGCAACGGAATTTTGAAAGGTATACTAATATTCTGACGTTTTTCATTTTTTACCCAACATAATGAAAGACCTACAAAATGTTAGAGGATATTACGATATTCAATGTAATCCGCCACCCCTCTATGCATCTGGCGTCAGTCACGACAAAGCAAATAGAATGTTTACTTAGAGATATATTGAATTAGGACAATCGTTTCACGTCTGTATTAATTAGTTTTATTTGGAAAATTGCGGTGCTCGAGTAAAGCAGACAACAAATTGTAGTCTACTTAATAGGATGAAAATTTCTAGAATAATATTATAAAGTAAGTTTAATATCGTGTGTTTCTAATATTAATTATTTTAATTCGTAAAATATGCTCACAATTTAAGACATTATTTTAAAGTCAAAAATCATTTAATCATGTAGGTAACACAATGTACACTTATGAACGTCAAAAAAAAAGAAATGTAAATGAAATGCTTCTAACTTTACATTTAGTGCCAGTTCTGAAATCAAGGGCGTAGAACGGAAGAGAAGAACTGGCAATAAGCTCTCCGCCACTCATTTTAATCGCCATGTTTTTTTTACACAACGTTTGTAAGGAAAGGTTTGTTTTAAATACATATATCGAAGACAAACCTTAAAATTTTCGTTATGATAAGACAAACATCGCGTCTTACAATATCGCAAGTAACTTTTAAATAAATAAAGACCAGAATACAGCTTTAACAACGTAAAAATCAACAGTAACTTAGCAGTTTCAAGCAAATAACTAAGTCTTTTATGCACTTATATCACATGAGGGAAACGGTTAAGAGTAACCGCTCTGTTTGCAAGCCTTTTAACGGACCCCAACATTTGTTGGTAAATCAATACTGCTTAAGCTATATTGTGTTTTAGTATCCTAGAACAAAGTGGATTTAGGTAATACAAGGTTGTAACTTTTAAAGTGAATATACTAAGGTATCATACAACTACATGAGCAGTGTTGGCCTAGTGGCTTTGGCGTTTCACTGTCATTGTTGAGGTCGTAGGTTCGATCTCCGGCTGTGCATCAATGGACTTTCTGTCTATGTGCGCATTTAACATTCGCTCGAACGGTGAAGGAAAACATCGTGAAGAAACCGGCTTGCCTTAGACCCAAAAACTCGACGATTGTCAGGCACAGAAGGCTGGTCACCTACTTGCCTATTAGATTGACAAATGATCATGTAATAAATAAAAGAATCTGAGGCCCAGACGTAGTTGTAGCGCCACTGATTTTTTATGTCAAATTTATTGCGTAAGACTGGCTATTATGTTATATAAGAGTAATCAATGATATCTAAATTTTTGAATATAATTAACAAAAATACACACAGGGATTTGAAGATTTAAGCACGTCCTTTTTAATGTTAAAAACAATTTTTATAGATTTCATTTAAATTTATGTGTACATCAGTAACTTCTAATTTTATTACATTTAAATAATGAATACCGATATGCCTGTTTAACATAATGTAATCAGAAAAATGTGGGTACTTTATTTTAATAAAAGCGTTATAACTGACGTGTTTTATGATTTTTTATCAATATAAGCACCCATTCAAAAATACATGAATCACACGTCGATTCGTCATACTTTTTACATTGATTTACAATAGTTATTTTTTCAATCGAATAACAAAAGGGTACATAATAACTGTGACAAACATATTTAGTAGATTTCAATGGCTTCTTTTTAATGGTATATGTTTATACTATGTATATAGATAATGTATTGTGCCAAAACATGTGTGACGGTATCATTTATGTGTATTTTTAAAGTTGTATCCAATATCTAATAAAACAATGTAACTTGTTATTGAATAAATAAATTTAATTTTTTTTTGCATTTGTTTGTGATCCAGTATATAAGGCAAGCCGGTTTCCTCCCGATGTTTCCCCGTTAGAGCTAATGTTAAATACGCACATAGAAAGTAAATCCATTAGTGCACAGCCGGGGATCGAACCAACGACCTCATGGATGAGAGTCGCACCAGCAGTATTGATTGCTCGACTAATTTTCACATTCCTTAAAGAAATAATGCGATTATGTAATCTTACTTAAAAAATAGCTATAAGATTCACATTATTATGAAGGGGTTGATTTTAATGAAGAATAATTATTTTATAACACAAAAATTACTCTAAACATATTAAACTTAAAAAATATCGTGTTTGTTGAATTGCCATCTCATAATACTAAATATCTAGCAAATTCGATTGCCAAATAACGGGACATAAAACTATTATTAATTAATTATCATGAGTATCGGGAATTGAGTCCAAACATTGCGTGCTGTGTTGTCATGTGAAAATTCAATACAATTAAACGCTATCTAGGCTCGACATAGTATCACAAAGTGCCATTAAACCAACCTGTACTTTTTCTCTATCGGCTCATCTAATTAATTAATACCGGTCCCATTCGAGCATGCTCGTAACTCTGTCATCTTTGCTTAGTTTAGTGGATGTCTTCATTTAATTAACACAAGTAATACGATTGCCACAGGTTTACATGAATTAATTTCTGTTTGTTTTTTGCCGAACTCAGTTTTAATGGTAATTCCACTTTACCTAAAAGTATGAATCGAAATTAAAAGGTTATTTTCTTACTTTTTTTTCGCCCATGGCGCAGGCAGGTCTTTCGACCAGACTACTACGACCATACGACTTTTTTTTTTCCTTTATGGCTCTGGCACGGTTTGTGCATTGGCCAGCGTCAAGTATAAGATTTTATAATTAGCTGTTTTAATTATTTACAGTTTATGAATAATAATAAACGAAGGAAACTAATCGCGACATAACATAGATGATTGAAAACGCATTAAATATACAACAAAATCAGAATAGTTACATAAGGGGTAAAATAAATCAAAATTATAGTTTAATGTTATTATTTACAATAAATATACTTATAATACTTTATACAAGGAACCATACGACTTACATTGACTAATATATCAAACAAGCACAGACTACCAAAAGCGACGATAAGACATTTCGAAGTCCACAGAGCATAGACATATTTATACGATAGTCAACGGTCACTTTATATTAGACCCAAACAACGCATCTCAAGTATTATATAAAATCAGCGTGAAAGCTCTAAAAGTGTAATTAACATGACTGCGCGTACATGAAGAATTTTCTACAGCATATGATATGATACAGTCGAGGTTCTAGTCACGAACAAGCTACAAGTCAGTGTCGCCCACTAGTAGTAATTAAGGCTTAAGCCAATGTAATGCGAGCATTAATAAACAGCTGTTTACATTTGCATTTCAACTGGTACACGACCGCTGAGTAGAAATGGAATGATAAACGCAAGTGAGGCTTGAAAAATCCACTGTATGAGAAATATTTTAATTTCTTTCTTCTCGTGAGATTAATGAATGATAGTACTTTAAGCAGTTTTTTATTAGACACGGCGAGAATTCAAGTAAAAAGAAAGAATAAATAATGAAGCACGTTTATTTCCAATCTTTACAAATGTTGAGTAAAGTTTAGATTTCATATATATACATATATAGGTATATTCTTCTTGTTACTCACTATCCTAATTTCTTTATATACTAAGGAATATAACTTATCCAGCTTTTTCAACATACATGGCTTTCTTTCTTTCTTATCTTCTATACACCTTTTTTAAACCATAGAATTACGTGCATTAAAACAAATTATGACCAAAATTCTTCTTCACTTGTTCTGTTCTATAACACAAAAGCAATCTTAAGCGTAAATACCAATAATACTATTTATCAAATTCTAACCACACAAGTTGCAAGAGAAGCATACAAAATTGTAGAATGATGTAATTGATCAACATTACCGTTGCATACTTGGATGATTGCGTAATATCAATTGTTAGTTTTAAGTAATATTGAGTACGCGATTTCCTGTGCCTGATAATAATTTTAATTACTTATTAGAAGTCTTTGACACGGTAAAGAACGTCTGTTATCTTGGGCGCTGTGGTATTTTTTTATATTCATTTTTGCGCGATCTGTTTGTTCCATACAATAATTTTAAAAATTTAATTTAGGGCATTACATTATGGTGAATGGTATTAGGCTAAGTTTCTTTATAAAAATCAAGTTGGCACGCACAAACATTTCTCTCCCGTATCCCAGATGAAGGTACATGAGTTGGCATAAAAAATTCTAAAACACACAAAAAGCCCTTCATTAATAAAACATCACTATTTCATAATACCGGTCCTCACATATTAATAGTCTGATTGTTATAAGCACAATCACTAAGCCGTGTTCGGTTGCGATTCGTTCCATAGCGCGACGAATTTCTGACGTCGTCAACTCTTGCGCAGCGCTTCATTACACCGGAACTAAGTCGTGTAGGCTGAATTGTATGGGGTCGGTTTATCTTATACTAGTGACCTACCCAGAATGGCATGGGTAAGAGCGAGTTTTTGTAATACTTTTCAAATGAATATTTATTTCTCCTTTTCCTGATACAATACTTATAAGATTTAATACCTGCATCTGAGTTTCATCATCGGATGAAAAGGCAGAATACAAAATACCAGAGTCACCTTGATGTCGTTCCACAACTGAGCGTTTCTTAGGGCAATTTCTGCCGCACACCACCACTATGGAGCCAGCTGCCCACTGAAATATTTCCGAACCAATTCGACTTAGGGTCCTTCAATAATAAGAGCGTAACAGTTCATGAAAAGCCGGCAACGCACTTGCGAGCCTTCTGGCAATGTTAGTGTCCATGGGCGGCGGTATCGCTTAACATCAGGTGAGCCTCCTGCCCGTTTGCCTCCTGTAACATAAAAAGAAGATATTGCGATTCCTGAGGAAGATTTATATATATTTCATCGTATTTCTCTGTAAATTGACAAAAATATAGTTCTGTTGTGAGGTGACTTATTGACTAGTATTCTATGAATATGCTTATTGGTATAAAAAAACGCTTATCACTGCGCTGAGTAAGTGAGTTTGCAAGTAATAACATTTACGGAATACGGTTGTACATATACATAATATATATAATTAAAAAAAAAACATTTATCACAATTAACACATTTGTGTAATTTATTCCTCACAATTCTTAAAACAATAACGTGATAAAAACAAATACGCTATATAAATAAATTTCCTCATAATTGTGAACAAAATAATTTTGTTGCAGCTCCCAGCTTTTGTAGTCTTGTACAATGAGCTGACCTAATTTAACACACTCCAGATGAAATTTAAGATTCATAGAAAAGGGAATGGTTAAGCTTTAAAATAATATTTGTAAATGTATTAAGAAGGTTATACTGTACGAGGTTTTAAAGGGAATTAAAATGTAAGGAATATTTTGGCAATGAAGTATGAAAAATCAAAAGATATATTAATGGGAATTTTACGTTGCCGTGTAAGACGAAGATATGTCAATCTCCTACCTCCTACCTAGTGTGCTGCAGCGCAACATTCATGCCGTTGAATCCCCGGTAGAATGCGAGAGCGCCCGAGGAGTCTTAAGAACTACTCGAGGTTGTTTGGAGGGTATTGCTCAGCCAGTCTCTGAATAGCAGAGATTCTGGTGAAAGTGGAGTTCTATACTAATTTCGGGAGCAGGTGATGCTCAAATGCATTTCCAACCCGATTTAAAAAAATGGGAATTTCACATTATAATAATCTGTTCACATATCGTTCCATTATTTATGTGTAAGTAATTGTACATATTATGTAGTTTTGCACTTCTTTATTTAATTTTTGTCCTCACAGTGGTAGTGCCTGGACAATTTCACTCGAAAATAATAAGGCCGCCAGTGCCATCCTTATTATTGTTACCTACTTAATTTATTTATTTTAATTGTACTGTTTTTCTTGGAACGAAATGTTAATAAATATTATATCGAGCAATATTACTAATTTTCAAAACATGCTGCTATGTATATAAATACCTTACATTTTACATTGCTTTTAAATTGTTTGTCTCATATTTCACGTTAAATAACGATTATTATAACTTATAAGCTTCTCTCATTCCTGTCCTATACTGAGCGTAATGTTAGGGTAAAAATTCATAAAAATCCTTATATTAACATCATGTGCGGAAGTGAATAACTCGTGCATGATAATGGGCCAAATATAGCAATTTGTCTCACATGCGAGATTACTGTGGGGATTGTATAAAAAGTCTTTGAATGAAATCGCGTTTTTAAAGATAACGGTTTCTTTGATTTTCTATTTAAATAGTCGCTTTTGTATAAGAGCAGAATATTTTTAGTCAAACTAAGATAAATATTTACGTTAAATCATATTGGGTCTTACAAAAGAATGAATTGGTGTAAGGCAACACATTCGTCGGATAATACTGATGTTTACGGCAATATTTTAATGGCAGGTCATCCCTTGTAAAATATGAATCATTTCTTTACGGTTTATTTTAACGCAAAATGATATTAAATACAAATTGCGATATAATATTCTGGAAACTCTTTAAAATGAAATTTCATATAACGCTTTGACTTGCAGACTTTCACAAAATTACCTATATTGTCACTCGTGTAGCGTGGAGGTCTTGACTTTATAGCGAAAAAATTTTTGTTTCGGATTTGCCACAGATTGCTATATGATCAATAAAACTGCCGCAGGAATTGTGTCTGGTGTCTGGGTGTCTGCTGGGGAGTTGTGACAATAACGGGACTTCAAACGCCAATACGAAATTCACAACACGTACCCGATAAGTATATTCTCGGAGGCTAACTGAAATGCCAGTTTGGCACTTGGCACCTAGCCCAAGCCTGACCGCGACTCATAACTCGCACCTGCGACTGTCAATTCACAACCGGTGCCAAGGACATTAGCTAGATATTTCGATATAGTGTACTGTTGGTTCACCCCTTTCATACGTAAATCATTCGATTGATTAAAAGGGGTAGATGTCTACTGTTAGATTTATAACTGTACCATTTTTGCATATTATTAACTCACACTATTCCGTTCCTTTCAAACGACTTCAAAACAACTGTAGGAGGTGATCAATTCGATGGGATTATTTTTGTGTATGTTGTTTATCCGCCGTCCGTGAACCTATTTGGTTGATCAAGGTGTCAAAAAAGGCCGGAAACGCATTTGCGAGTGACATTTAGTCCATATAATTTAAGATCAGATGGGCCTTCTGGCCGTTTGCCTCCTATTCTATAAAAACAAATGATTTGGATTTGCATGCATGGGGTCCTATAGGCTTTTGTAGATTGATAGTTTTCGGGATATTTACTGAAATCTGACTTCCAATAAATAGGCTTATAGAATCTTCATACTGTGTAAATGAATAAATGAATTATCGTTTAATACATTATTTAATACTTCTAGTTTTACATTTTGAAGTCGGTAAGTTTTTAATGAAAATAATTTTCACATTTACAAATCTTCACCAAAAGTATTTATAGTCTCGTTTTAAACGTCTGAAATGTCTAAATAAAGTAGGTATTAAGTGAACAATTTATAACATATAAAAATGTAGGTACTCCTATTTAACCAACCAACAAAAATAAACGCTGAATTCCTAACGAAGATGCACCTTGACATCAAAGTGAAGTGTTCTTTATTAAATAAAAAATGTAATTAATACTAGTGCTCTTGTCTGTGAAGCCATTTTACGGTAGAGATCGCGACGTTTCTAATTGAACAAGACGGAAGAAGAATCAAAGGGAATGATTGCATTCCCCTAAATTTAAGGGGCAAATAGAGGGGAATACGTGAAGCGTGGGCAAATTCTCTTAGAGGGCTGGATACTGCAGTTGAGATGGCACAAAATTGTTTAATACTTTCGTTTATACAACACCAAATGTTTGTAAAAGATTGTCAAGAGGCGTCTTTGGTCGTTTTATTTTCTTATCGAATTACGACGTCGGCTCATATTTCAATATGTTTCAATAGTTTCATTGAAATAAAGAGTAAATAAAAATGATATAATCACAATAAATTTGCTAATTGCTTTTGTCTCCTTTTAGTTTTATGTGTATAAAATAATATATGTTTATTATACTGATGATTAAAATTTTAGGTATACTTTCATACAATACAAATAACGCTTCATGTAAATACTTCAGCAAAACAGATGAAGTTGCTCGAAAAATATTGGAAACACTTCTCTATTTACTATTTAATAATTTTATTCCTGTTTTATAGTTTATTAGTTAACATAACAATCAAATATACAGTATTTACAATTTTTCTACATAATGATAATACAAATTAATAAAAAGAAAATTATAACAAATTTAAAAAGTTTGGTCCCTGTGGCAGTAACGCTGGCAGCATCGCTGTATGCGACACACATACTCACATATTTTTATATGTATTTGACCTCAGACTACACGCAAAAATTCCACTACTCTAATGTCGTTGCGTGGCTAAAATTGCTTTAACAATTTAGAGGCTGAGGGCTGGACGTATCTATCTTGAGACGTCGGGGGACCGTGATTTACAAGATTCATTGTTCCGCACCGGATAAATAGTGCAATAAATAATTATGGAGAGTGCTGGCACCACCTACTTAGGGTTTAGTCGTGTATCTATACAGTACAGTACTCTAGTACGGGCTTACAAATGATATGATTATCTTTCATGACATTCAAATAGCATTCTATAAAATTCTGTTTTTATAACGCTCTTTATTATTATGTATTATAACATTGTTAGTTACACTAGCTTTTCTTACTTCGACCCGTCTATGCACCTGTTTTTTTTAATGTGTTGTAAATAGTGGTTCGAGCGTGCGTTTGTAGGAATAATCGTAAGGAAACCAGCATGCCTTTGGGACAAAAAGTCGACGTGTCAGGCAAAGAAGGCAAATCACTACTTGCCTATTAGAAAAGAGAATGATCACGACAGAGATACAAATACTTACTTACCCATTCTAATGATAAAAGTCCAGTAGTTTTTGAGTTCAGTACAATACAACAATACAACTTCTTTATAATAATATATTGGCTATATGTTTGTTTATATTCTTGTATCATTCGCTCTGACAACTATTGCTGATGCATAAAATAATACGTACTGTAGTCTGAACTACACAACATGTATAGTATAGCTATATTTAACATATTATGGGACCAGTGTTAGCCTAGTGGGTTCAGCGTGCGACTCTGATCCCTTAGGTCGTAGCTTCATTCCAGGCTGTGCATCAATGGACTTTCATTCTATGTGCGCCTTTAACATTCGCTCGAACCGTGAAGGTAAACATCGTGAGGAAACCAGCCAAAAAATCTAAAAATATCTATCAGATTGACAAATGATCATGAAACAGATACAGAAAAGTGAGGCCCAGACCTAAAAAAGTTTTGAAATTATATGAAATATAAAAGTCGAAAAGATTAAACATAGTTTTCAGCAGAACTGTATCTATTAGAGTTTGTATTGCCTTGCTGAGTAGTTAGACCAAAAGCTTAATATTGCTTAAAGTAATCCAAATGTTTAAAATTCTTATATTTTATGTTAGAATTTCATCTTGTTTTATTACCCCAACCGCGTGATAAAATATAAAGAGCCGGTTACCTACAAACGTTACAATTAGGATTATCTAGTAAAAGGGTTAAAAATGGAAGCCACTTCAAAGCGGCGTGGTTCCTACAAAGTAAACACTTATTTTTACATCACCGTCTTTTCAAGAACGCTCTCTGATCTCGACGCTGAGTATACATTCGTTCTTCCTTCCGGATAAAATGTGGTTATCAAGTGGTTTTGTCAAAAGCATCGTACATTAATTTTAATTAAGAAAATGTAGTAGTTTTAGTTTTACATAACAACATTCTGAAAAGTTTTAAGAAAATTATACATAAACTTTTAAAAAATTATTAATTAAATTATCTTTTAAAGACACATAAAAAATATCATATACACCAATGGTGCAACAAACTTATAGGTCTAAACTCAGATGTATTTGTTCCGTGACATGTCTATAGGTGAATATCCATAGGTGATCAACCCTCTATGTCTGACACCGTCGACTTTTTGGGAATCAGTTTCTTCGCAATGTTTTCCTTCAGCGTACAAGCGAGTGTCAAATGCGCAATTATTAGGTCCATTAGTGCACGGGTATCGGACCTAAGACTCCAGGGAGTCGTACGCTAAAGCCACTAGGCCAACACTGCTCATAAAAGACTTACGTACCAAATGAATATTTTTTTATTGTTATAATTATGTTATTAATAATAAAAGAGGCGTTTTTGGTATTTTTTCCAATCTACATGTCCTAGACGAAATCAAAAAATGTATTTATTTATTTCGTATTCCTACACTAACTTAAATTATATATAACAATAAACAATTATACTAAAAATATAGCCAAAGATGGAATTCATAATACATACAAAAAGGTTTATGAAAGAATCAATAATAATGATTACATACACTTAACTAATACAGAATTTGGCTGTGTTGAGTGATGGTGTGAAAGCGAGGGTATGAACGTGAGGGTCTGTATGTAGGGTGTGCTCATGTTGCAGGTGATTTAACGCTATGGATATTCTTAATACTCCTTTTAAGCTTATTCCGCGATAGCCTAAACAAGTCAAGGCTTAAATATTGATCGTTGTATGTCCGGGCTGCGCGATACAAAACTGAGTTTTTGTTGTGTCGATGTAAGGAACGTGAAACAAAGCATATATTATGCTTTCAGGTTTAATAGTACTTTGCAAACTCTCTTTTATAAAGACATCATATTTAAAAATGGACCGCAGAACGTCAATATATTTTATATATTCACAATAGGTTTGTTGATATACTTCTATAGTCTATTAAAAGATGACCAAATGCACTTCAGTTTTTGCATCAATTGAATTGTAGGCATTAAAATCCCCTTAATACCCCAACACATTGTCATACACACAATTGGTTATTCATACTTTTTACGACACCTTAACAATGATTATTTCGCGTCATAAGAAATACTGGTTTATTTAACCATTGTTGAAGCACCATTTATCTCTTTAATTTATGGGGTACCGTCGCGAATGGAATATTTGCCTCGAATAGTCCACGTTTGGGCGTAACGCTGTCCTAAATTGCAGATTCCCTGTGTCGTTTTTCGTGACTGACGTGGGAATACTGACCGCGCCAAAACTTGTCTGATTCAGTTTTAGGATGCTGGATAATAGCAGATTGACAAATGCAGTCTTACAATCTAAATTTGTAATTTTACCAGATAAATCATAAATACAAAACAACGAAACATACGCCTTCTTCATATAGTGTTTGTGCATTATTCATTATGTTTATACATGTATAATTCATAACCTGTATATATAATTATGTTATTATTTATATTAATTTGAATATGCTTATAAATATTATAAAATTAAGCCGTCATTGACGTTAATCTAAAAGAAATATTTGTTTATTTCTTGACTAGAATATCTAAAATATTAAGGGAATAGTGAAACAGTATTTAAAATATTACTGTCATAATTTCATATAATTAATAACCAACATTTTTATAATTTAACTCGATTCTATAAGCCTCACCAAACAAATTTAGTTCGTACGGCTATTTGCCAGTTAGGACACTAAATATTCCATGTATTGTGACGGGTGTCCTTTTTTCTCACTCCCGTTCACAACCTCTTTGATTCGTCACAGAGGCTGTATCGGTCATTGTTCACTGTTTTGTTATGCATGCGGTGAATTTTCTCTGGTCCTACTTGAAATAATAAAATCTTTTAACAGGTGCCGACATAAGTTCTATAGACTTAAAAGATGCGTCACACTTCGAGGGGATATTTTTTCACAGAAATTAAAGGTACTATAATTAGTTTAGACTTTTATTAAAGACTGAGTCATAACTAGTACCCAAAATATCCAAGTGAGATATTAATCTCATATTAGAGTTGTCTGGAAGAGATCGCTTAGTAGTGATAAGGCCGTCCATTGCAACTTGCACCATGTTTGTTTTTAAGTTTATTGTTATTTATTATATTTTTATTATAATTTAAATTATATTACAATTTTATTTTTATTTTAATTTAGTTGTGTCCAAAAGTCTGAATTAAATAAATTACATATACTATATATAATGGTTTTTTGAAATCATGTTACAAAAAAAGAGTATCTAATATATAGGTATAAAGCAGTTCATTTTCAAGCAAACAGGTGTACTTTACAATTAATTACCAAAGTCGTTTTAAAGTAAACGTTCCAAATTCAAAATTATGGAATGTCGCCAATGCAACGCAGGTGAAACTACTTGTTAATCGAAATAAAACTTATCAATTTCCCTAATCTTAAAACTTGTACAACGACTAATCTATAACTGGCTTTTGATTGACATAAGTCGCTTATTAAAAATGTACTACGAACTTTTCCTCACAAAACATTCATTAACTCAAATATGCTTATAAACGTTATAAAATTGAGCTGTCATTGACGTTAATCTTATGCATGACATCACCTTGGCCCAATAACTGGATTAAAAGGATTAAGAGCTCAAGAAAGGAAGTTTACAGCTTAACTGTTAATAGAGATAAAAACATTGCAGTACGTTTAAAATTTAAAACGAATGTTTAATTCTTTAAACTTGATGATGGGCAATATCGCGTTAAGTATATAAGGCAAGTAGTTGATAAGCTTTGTTAAACAAAATTTAAACCCTGTTCCACAGATTTTAGCTATAAAAACTGCTTTATAATTTTTTTTAAATGTTAACGTATTTATTGAAATTGAAAGAAGAGAAGTTGAAATTATTTAAAATTAAAAAAAAAATTAGGGGTGGACTACCCTTAACATTTAGGGGGATGAAAAATAGATGTTGTCCGATTCTCAGACATACCCAATATGCACACAAAATTTCATGAGAATCGGTCGAGCCGTTTCGGAGTTTAACCACAAACACCGCGTCACGAGAATTGTATATATTAGATTAAATAGAAGTAAAACTTGTGAGGTTGTAGCAGGTAATCTCTGGATTTATTGAACCTATTCTGAAATAGTATATTTCATTACAAGTGCGGAAAGCCTGTCATTGCAAAGAGTTTCGACAAATGTCTACCCGAGCCGAGGCGCAGCCGAAGGTGAGGGTTGACAGTCGGAACAAGTTGCAATAACGGTTCCGCACGTGTACTGAACAACTATTTTTAATACAGTTGCGAAAAAATTATGCAATTTAATAAAATAATAAAAAAACAATAAACTCAACTCACTAATCATTTATTTCTTATACAAATTATTGTTCACATATACATTGGTACAGTTTTTTATACTAACTGGAGAAGTTTTAGGTTGCATATTTATTTACTGTTTGAGACAAACTATTATTTATTTCGTATGATTTTTCATGTATATTTAATATATAATATAACAAACAACTAAACGCGCAAAGAACATTTTTGGAAAATGGCGCCAACCGTAAAAGAATATAAGCAGATATTTTTTTTTTCTTCACCCATTCTGGGTAGGCAAAGGGAACTATGCCCATACAGCCAAGTCTTCAGTACAATTTTTTATTGATATGAAATGAAATTTAAGGAGATGAAATGAAATCTAACCTAACTCATTGAATTAAATCATTTAATCTTATATTGAAACAAAGCAGTAGCTTCTTTTTAGAAATATTTGCATGAATCATAAAAATTTCTATGAATTTTTTTAGTAAAAACTTCGTGGTTGGTTTTTTCTTTTTAATAGACATTATTTTGACAGTTGGGAAAGAAAACGCACTAGTTCGGAAAAGGTAAAAAAAAAGCACGAATGTGTAATAGCCCACATCCCGAACGCTATTCGTCCCTGCAATACCTACGCCACTTTTTGAGCAACTATATTAAAAATTATTTTACCAATTAAAAGTGATGTTATTTATAAGTGTGAACCCCGAAAAATTAAAAGACTGCTGGTAGTCAGATTTGCAAAGTAAGTCGCACAAAAGTGGATAAACGAAAACTTTACTGCGGTTTTCACCAATAGGTATCTAGTATAAGAAGGAAGTTTTAAGTTTATAATTTATCAAGGTTTACGGGTGACGGGTGCCTCAGTCGGGCTGGTCGTTAGTAACACATTTTTGATCTTTAACGATCAAATAATTACAAAATAAAATATAGGTATATTTATAACCTCGATATGGAACACCAAAAGACAATACTGTGCGTACAGCATCAGCTGCCTGCGATACATGTTTCTTATATAATCTAAGTTTATGGCAATTAATTCTTATTATTGTTATATCGTCCCAATAAAGTTAGTCTTATAGAATCTCATCCAAGTCATCGTTTGTTTCAGCCTGTTAACGTCCACTGCTGAACATAGGCATTTTCCCTTAATTTCCATTACGACCGGTTTCACCGCGCTTTGCTTTGGTTTGATACCAAGCCTTTGCCAAAAAATATTTGGCAAGACTTGTCTTTTAAGAAAAAAATATCAGTAGCAAAAATCTGTAGCTAAGACCAAGACGTGATTTGATTCATATTTCTGTATCTCATAATATGACCTTGCTAAGTTACAGGGCTATAAGGAACGTGTGTAATTTAGCGATTAATTAAAAGTTACACAACCGTGACTGTTGTAATTACACTGGGATTTCTGTTACGTTTAGTGCATACTGTTTTATTAGCCAGCTCGCAACAAACGATTCTCAAACTGTATTAATAATATCGCCTTTTAAGCAACTGCAAAGATTTTATCGCGGGCTTTGAGCGCGGAGACCGAATCAAGAAATTCTGTAACGAAAATAAAAACCTAACACATGATGACGTAATATAGATAGCGGGACAGAACGTATACTGCGTCTCATATCGGTCTGGCGTGATCGGTGACGTAGCGCAGGTGCGTGAAAGTGGGAAAGAACGCAAACTGCGTATTCACATCTCTCTGGCGAGATCGGTGACGTAGCGTAAGCGCGGTCGGTGCAGCCGCTACGCGTTAGAGTGACACAGAGTATGGCGTGTTAGTCTGAGTCTCTATGAAATTGCAGTCAATTTGTTAATGTCAAGCTCCGGTATTTATTGATTAGAGAACTTGTAGTGTCATTTCAACTAGACGATTATAATTGAACCCTATTTAGATAGTAATGATACAAATTACGAATAAAATAAATTTTATTGTTACAGTGTATAAATGTATAGAAATGTTATTGTTGTTTATATACAAATAAAATTGATCAAAGTTTAAACTATAATCAACAGTAAATAAACTACAGAAGATTTCGATAATACATATTTATGCTTTTGTCCTTATTTGTTGTAGCAAGTAGGTTATGTTTACTGTGTCAAGTTTACAAGTGCACTGATAAGAGAATTATATATACTTGTATCATCATCACTATATTATGATATTGCTAAACATACTAAATATCATTCGAGGTTTTTTAATATGCGCCTAAAGGGCTTCAGATAACATTCTCCGAATTACGCAACAATAATAAATTAAATACCTAACATTTCGTACCGATTAGAAAATTATTTATTTATACATTCCAAAACAACGTGCATGCTTAAAAAATACAAGACAACATGACACACAAATCTAACACACACACATACACATCAATTACATTAGAGCATAAGAAATATATCAAAGGAAAGAATTATACAAACAACCACAAAATAAAAAAAAATAAAAAAAATAATGATAATAACTAAAAATTAAAAATTAATTATAACTGAAACTAAAACATAAAAAATAACAATAAAAGAAACAAACAAAACTAAATGAAAACTTAAACCACCTTAAGAGCCTGCAAAACAAAGTTACGGTAAGTTGGTAGACTGTTATAAAATTAGAACCAGTTTACATATTGGCGGATTCAATTATTTACCAACCTATGTTATTATTTAAATTTTAAGTTTTGCCTGATTTACCGGAAATGTTTGAGAAACACACGCACACGTTGAAACTAGGTAAATTATACTCAGCCACATAAATGTGTAAACGTTTTATTGCTGGGGTAATGAAAATGAAAAACTTGCATTTGGAAAATGAAGTATGTAATAAATCATTTTACATGCGATACGATTTTATGGACAATATTTGTCACAAATATCCCGCCTATGAAAGATTCCGTATAAGAACTACCTCGTTGGTCTAATTAGCATGTAAGTAGGAGTAAATTGAGATTTTTATAATGAAAAGATCAAAGGTAGCCGTGGAGTTTTGAGTTCGATTTGAATGTTTCGATTTTTAATAACCAATTTTTTTTAAATATTATTATATTCGTAAAATACTTAAAAACACTAAATTTTATAGGTGTAATAGTTTCTGAGATGAACATGCAACTACACAAACTCTTTTGTTTCTATAATATTCGAATAGGATACCTATTATAAAAAAATCCAACGGTATTATTAATAATATCATATTACTTGTGATCTATGTGCACATTAAACACTGGTTCGTACTGTGATCCTTCACAAATCGTGAGTAATCCAGGTCTTAGACCCAAAATTTCGACGACATGTGTCAGGCACAGAAGGTTGGATCACAATACATGGTCACGAAACAGATGGCCAAGCAAGCCCAGGTCGTAGAAGCGCTGGTTTTATTCAGTTATAATTTTAAAGTTTATAAGCAAGATCCAGCATAAATTGGATATTTTAATACTAGTGTTTAAATAACAAAAACGTATATTAAGTAACTGCGGGTTCGCATACCATAATCTTTTGTCCATTATTAAGATATTATGTGCGATACAAAAAGTCTAGAAACAATAATTTCTAAGAAGATCAAGTAACACTTGACTGTGTAAAAACTTGTTTGTGCAACAATGCACTCTTGTAGGTAACATTAAGTCCGAAGTTCTCGTTTTACATTCACTAGATCTCGACTTAATTAATAGGAATTTCCGCAGAATACATAACATTTTAATAAAAATATTTGACACTAACAGCCAGTACTTAGAGTCATTATGTATTAACTAGTACTTGACAATTAAGATAAACATTGGTTTATAATCAATTTAACTGTGTGAAGACGGT